>PPKZ03000007.1:0-719369 GCA_003707675.3 Ambrosiozyma philentoma
ATTGATTGATTGATTGATTGATTGATTGTTTAGTTGACTAATTGTTGGGAAGAATTAATCAGTACTCAAAGGAAATTGTCTCCGTATTATATAATACCTAGTCCATCTACATTCCATTCATTAGTAGGATATTAAACAAGACGTAACGTAACGTAACGTAATTTATTTTAATAAGAATGCTACAGGGGAAATTCATACAGATATTCATTCATTACATTAGAATAAAGATAAGAAAAGCATAAGGAGAAACTAATCTACTATGACAGAAAGCGGGGATTCTTTGTGGTAATGAATGATACAGGAGCAAACCTTCATAGTTTTTGCTGACATGATTCAACTATTGTAGTGACAAACTTGATGAGAATGCTCACAGGAGTCCTGACAGGATCACATACTAGTGTGACAAACTTGACGAGAATGCTCACAGGAGTCCTGACAGGAGTCCTGATAGGATCCCACCCTAGTGTGACAAACTTAATGGGAATGCTCACAGGAGTCATGACAGGATCACATACTACTGTGACAAACTTGATGAGAATGCTCACAGGAGTCCTGACAGGAGTCCTGACAGGATCCCACCCTAGTGTGATAAACTTAATGGGAATGCTGACAGGAGTCATGACAGGATCCCACACTAGTGTGACAAATTTGATGGGAATGCTGAAAGGGGTCCTCATAGGATCACATACTACTGTGACAAACTTGATGAGATAACAGGCCAGACCGCCGCCGGTCCCAGTGGGGTGCCACGAGCGCGAGCGTGAGCACGAGCGTCAAGAGCGCGCCGCTACCAACTAGACTTAACAACGACACCCCCACAAAAAAAACAAGGCAAACTCCTAACAAACTAAACTACCAAGAAACAAACACAACACCGAATCACAGGGGGTGAACATTCATAGGAGGGCATTGGATGGTAGTGAACATCAGAGGAGGGTTGAAAGCCAGTCTTTTGAATCACATGAGGGAAACAGTCACCTTCAAAACTGTCGAAAATTGGAAATGAAGGCAAACTCCTAATCACTGAATACACCATCTAAGCAATCATTACCTAAACTTTCACTTCCTGGGACCAACAAATGAATGAATGCAGTTGCAATAATAACACCTGAACCAAAGTACTTACATAAAAAGTAACACCATTGCGGCATTCTAATAAAAGAATATCTGGATGCCATCATTGGAAAGAATGCTCCGAACATGGATGTTATTAATATGACTGGAACTGTACTGACTCGGGCACCCCAATAAGTATCAACGTAACTGGAATCAACCTGACATTCAGAACCGGCTCCTGATTGCATCAAAATACTATCCGTTTCAGCAGTCATAGTTTGTCAAACTGTATCTAGGGAAATGTATGGTAATTGATTTTATGCAAATATATGTAAGAATACCCAGACTCGACTTTCAGACCAAGGGAAGCAGATGTCTTCTTATATAAAACTTTTCTTTGAATTCCAACCTCAAGTATGTTCCTGATGTCTGGCAAAAAGTCAGTAGATTGGAATGCTTGGTAAGGGTAATTGAGAAGGGGTTTTTAAGTCCATATGTGGAATCATTCGATAAAGAATAATGACTCAGTGCATGAATTGATCTTTTATGCCACCAATCATAGTTATAACCGGGCTGCCATAATAAGATTCTCTTTTGAACCCAGTATTACCGGTAAAATCAGTAAATCCATGAGCGGTTAATATTTCCAAATAACCCCTTCGTAATTATTCTGTATTTGTTTCAATTTATTCCAAGTTTTCCTAGTTTTCTATTACTACCTTAGTGGTAGAGCTTTTTTAGCTTTTCTGTCAAATCCCAGCATATCATTTTAAGAGATTGAATGGAGATGGTCCAAAATATAAAATTTCAGTTAAAACAATTTGGCTTTCCAACATATTCTAAGATGGAGTACTTCGTGCAACCTTCCAATTTTAATCTGAATTAGAGTAAATTGGATAAATAGAAATCGGTATAAAGCCTCCAATCCCACTCCATTATCAATCCTATTAATCACAAGCCACCTACCATGTGAGACTATATTCCTTTTCCCAGCAATTTATATCTTGGCAAACAAGGCAATATTATATGTTAAGGGTGTATTGCATTCTTTCTATTGTAACTGATTTGATTTGTTATAAGCTACCATCATTACTGCCCTTGAATTGTTATATGTGAAGGTTAATAACCTACTGCAATTGCAACTATATAGTATACTATTAAGATTCGCTGTTACATAACCCTGAACCTAGCACTTTCCCTTTAAAACCCACATGTTCAGGAATAGGAGCTATATTTTTTGAATGCCGGGCTTTGAAATCTAGCATGAGGTGATTACATCTCGATGTATAAATACTTTCTGAGAGTCATGAGCAAATTAAGACCATCATTCTAGTAATACCAAAATGAAGCTAGTCTAAAATATTGTATGGTTCCTCCAAAGAACTGGACCCTGCATGTATGCATGGAGGCATAAGTACATAAAAATTGTTTTTTAAGGTTATAAGTTCGGCATATTTCAGGGTACATTGAGAGGAATTGAGGGTAATAAAGTTGAGTATTATGATGAATGTCTATGTATCATCTGTTATTAAAACAAATTGTTGTTTTACTATGGGCTCACCATATAGAAGAAAATCATAATTTATAGAATACTTTTTCAACCCAGTCCGTTTTCGGAGTATAGTTGATTAAGTAGGCATTCATAATCTGATATCCGCAAAGATCGAAATAAAATAACTTTCAACTATGTGAAAGGTAAAACTTGGCACTTTCTAATTTAACTTAGGGCAGTATTCGAACAAATATCTTTCTGATTTCTAGCTTCTGATATAGAGGGGAATTCACAAATTCAGCAATTTTGAAGTACGCGTACATTACTTACTAGAGTGGTGTTTTAAAACATAAATATAACTCGTTGTATCATTTTATCTGTATTCCAAATTGTTATAGCGTCTCTGAAATATCATGTATACAAAAGTCAATTAATTGGAACATAACCACTATATTCCATTTTTTAGCAAGGCTGAGTGCAGGGCAAGCCGAACCTTCACTTTCACAACTATAAAGCAGTAATTGCAACTGTATTCTCTTAAACTATATATGGCATAGAAGATGATATCCCAAACTCTAATTTAATTTCCCGGAATTTGATTTGGTATCAAGCTGCTTACTGCGAGACAATAATTAATGACCAGTCGTGCTAGTCGTGCTATATTTCTATAAACAAGAAACAAGCGAGTTATGAATATAATCTCCAAACTTGAGATTGCGGGTGTCTTTTATATTTGAATTGTTCGTACAAGTGGATTCGTGGAAATAGAGATTTGTGTACCAGCAGCAACCATCTTACTTGATATAGCCCTTTGTTCTTTAATAGTTAGATCAAAGTATTAGACTAGAAATTCGAAGTAATCGAGCTTGTGAAGTCTTGAAAACCATGTTTCTAACAAGCTGCCTATTTGTTTAGAAGCTTGATCAGAATAAGGTTATCTAAAAGATCAGTCACGCATACCATAAGCACTGTTACCCTGCGATCCCACGTACAGTAATGACTATATACGAAGAACCATTTTTAAAAATATGAAGGCATCGTCAAAACACATTTGTTTCCTCCTGGTGTCTTGGAGCTTATAAAACTCGGTAGGAAAAATTGTTGAATTATTTTTATTACCCTTGAGTCCGCTTTGATTTATTGAAGTACTTGACTGTTCGTAAGCTTTTTTGCTACCACCTACTCTCTGGATGTGATGGAAAGTCAGAAACAACGCTGTCTCAAGGCTATATAGTTTAAGGAAGGCGAAGAACTTTGTTCAAACAGCTGAATGGTTTGTATTCTGAGACGACCATTCACTGAATCAATTTAGTGTTTTCAATTTTCCATATGGGCTTCTAACCGTTGCTGAAGGAACTATCAATAAAAAAGAACTAAAAATTGAAGTTCCAATGGTACTGTATGAGTGATATTGGGTGTTGGAAAAATTTTAGCACCAACTTCAATAATTTACAAGAACGCTTCTACTTTAATGAAACTGATAATCAATTGACCATGGCTCTTATAAGCTAGATATACGTAACCTCCAACATCTGGCGATAAACACAGCATATAACGCGTGCTTTAGCTATTATCACCATTTCTTCTAGTATATTATCTACTATATGGCGGAAGACGACCGCTTCGCTTTGTGGTCCGCACTTTTGCCTGCGTGATTTATTGAGTCGGCTTTCCTTCTTGTACAGTTCATGGTCTTGGTTTTGTTTTAAAATCAGTCACACAGCTTTCAAAGTCAGTCATAATAAAGAACAACAAATGTCACTAACATTAGATCGAAGTTTGATTCACATTACCTCTATTGAAACAACTATCACAGATTTACAAGCGTGTATATAAAACACCTTTGTTTCCGAACCATAACAGAAACCACATAGAGACTAACTGCCTGATAAAGAACGGTCATTCATTTACAAACTTAACTCCACATACAATACCAGACCGTTTTCTCTTGAATCATCAATTTCTCTCTACCGTTGATATTGTGAAATCAAGATGCTATCAAGAACAACAAGTAGACAGAGTAGGACTTTGTCTTTTAAAAGATCAAGAGCTTTAAGCGGGTTCGCTTTAGAAGATTCACGACCAAACTTGGAGCAACATACTGATTCTTTATTACAATATGACGATGACTTTCCTCTAGTCGCAGATAATTTAATTAATGGCAGGACTTACCATGCAATATCAGACTCTGAAATAAGTGACGTTGAAAGTGGAAACAATACTGTTACTCAGTCAAGGGAAGAACAAAAGGTTGTTATTTCTCCCTTTAAAGTCAAAGTTATCGCTTTATGTTTATTTTCAAATGTCTTTTTGGCATCTTTGGATTCAACCATGGTTGCTACTCTATTAACAGTAATGGCCTCTGATTTAAATCAGATGTCTAACATATCTTGGGTTGTCACAAGCTACTTATTATCGTGTGCTGCCTTTCAGCCTTTATTTGGTAAATTGTCGGATGTGTTTGGCAGAAGAGCTATTGTTTCCATATGTACATTTTTATTTTCGCTTGGCTGCTTGATTTGTGGTATCTCTAAAGATTTTTGGTTTTTGGTGTTTGGTAGGTTTTTGGCGGGAATTGGCGGAGGTGGATTTGGTGTTATGTCTTCTATTACTTTAAGTGATTTGATTCCACCAAGTCAAAGGGGTGTGTATCAAGGTTACATCAGTTTGTGCTATCAATCTGGTGCTGCTTCTGGTGGATTGGTTGCTGGATTTTTTCAACATTATTTAGGTTGGCGAATGGCTTTCTTGGTCCAAGTTCCGCTATCAATGTTAACTGGTCTAATGATTCAAATTTTTTTCAAGGTTCCTGCTGGTGCTCCAGGTAGTGGCTTACAAGGACATACTGTTTGGAGGAGATTGAAGGCTTTGGATTGGATTGGTACTTTCTTTTTGGTTTCTTCAATTTTCATTTTGCTATTGGCGGCTTCTGTAGGTGGAAAGGAAGTACCGTTCGATAGTTTAGTATTTAAGGGATTAGTTGGTATATCATTAGCTGGGTTGGTCATATTTTATTTTTATGAACTGTGTTTTGCAAATGAACCAATTTTGCCAATGACTTTGTTACGTAACAAGACAATCCTTTACACTTCCCTGGGTGGCTTTTTCTTAGAAGTTACAGCAACGTCCTGTTTCTTTTATCTCCCCTTTTATTGGACGAGTGTTAAAAACTTATCACCCTTGGAAGCTGGTGAAAGGTTAATACCAAGTACTTTTACGACTGCTATGTCATCACTTTCTGCTGGATATGCTGTTAAAAAGACCCTTAGAACCAAAACACCGCTTTACTGGAGTTCCATTTTCTTAGTTTTAGGTGCCTTTTACATTTATTTCTCTTCTGTTGATGATCCGCCATTTCGGGATTACATTGTTAGAATCCCACAGACTGTGGGTTCATCCAGTAATTTCAATTTCTTACTAGTCTCATTAGTTGCAGCAGTTGATAGTCAAGACCAGGCTGTGGCAACCTCCATTCAGTACGCTTTTAGATCAAGTGGCTCAACTCTAGGCGCATCCTTAAGTTCGGCTGTTTTAGAATATGGTTTAAGATTTTATTTAAATCGTAATTTCAAGAATTTAGACAATATCCCTGAAGAGTACAAAGATAAATTGGAAATTATTAAGGTTAAAGCTTTAGGAGATCCAAAATTTGCTTTTGACAAAGCACCTGCGTTTTTTAAACATACTATTATTAATTCATATGATTCAGCTTGTCATGCCGTTTTTGGTTTTATTATTATTAATGCGTTTATTACTGTTGCATTTGGTTGGGTTACTCCTGATCATTATTTAGGTTAATGGATAATCAAAATGTTCTTTTCTTTTTATTTCATGATTTTATGATTTTTATCTTTTATTGTATATATATTTTGATTTATATTACTATGGTTAATAGTTGGGATTTGTGGTCCCCAGAACACCAATTTACCTGAAATATGAAAATAAATTGAAAATAAGAACATGCTTTCTTTGTGATTGCATTGAACCTTCCACTATCGAGTTGCTCTGCTCGCTGATCAAACTATTCCTTCCCCAGATATAGTACTGGAAGACTGAATTAAGTTCTTAGTGGTTCAATTAATATATGTAAGAGAAATTTTTCTCAGAAAGTGTTTGTTGATCTTTGAAATCTGTAAGAGACAAGACATTCTATTTTGAAACGTAAACTCTCTGGAGTTTTTTCTTGTAACATTCTTTTAATATTTTTTGTACTACGGATTATACACAATTCAATAAAGGATTTGTTCACAATTCGCTTGGGCATAACGATTGGAAAAGGTTATCAGAAGATAAATCAAGTTGGAACTATACTACAATAGTCATTGCAAGCTCATATACCAGTAATCAACTCTAAATAGTAGTTCAAACACTTTGAAATCTAGATTATATCTGATCCAATCAGATGCTTAACAATTGTTCGTTCAACTCTTCTCGGGCGACAGAGAGGCCATAACACGAGAGTATTGACTTACAGGAGATCGAGTCGAGACTGCTTAAAAGATCTACCAACTACCTAATTTGAGTAACCTCTTTGTCCCAACTGGGATCTGGTTCATCTATATATATCTTACACAAAGGATTTACTCCCCCGGATTAAATATAGCATTTAAAACATAAGCCTCAGTCAAGCCTTAAAGCGAGTGCCTATAGGTCCCAGGGGTACCCAAAGCTAATCCTGCCTCGAGAACACCATAAAAATATCTTAAAAATAGAAACGTGAGACAGAATATTACTGGTGCCCAGGCTAGCGGTACATGTTAATTTTTCAGAGAATAACTAGAGTATGGGAATATCAGCTGTTAATATGGTCATTCCATTTAATCAGCTAGAAGCATTCCAGCATAAGATTTACTAAATCAAACTCAACAGGATCACTCTTCCAGGTATAAATAGAGGACCTTTTCCTTAAACTTCTCCAATACCTATAGCACTTTTCTATACAATGTCTTTTTCTGAACTTTCATTCACCAAACACTAGGAGTTGCCATTATCAAAATGAAATATAGCCTATCTGCTCTTGTCTTAGATTTACTCGCCAGAACTATCGCTGCTGAATCTGTTGAATTATACGTCCAGTCAGATAACTCTGAATTATCTGGTGAAGGGATATCCTCAACTCATGAAGGGGCAGGGATTAACTACTTTTTCTTGGGTACAAGTCCCCAAGAATTATCTTATAATGGTACTGCTTTAACCTCAGATCAAATTGGTTATACTCAGTTTTTCTCAGTTTCTGGTGGGTATGCACAGTTAACTGTTGGTGGTTCTGATGAAACGTACACTTTTTCCGATGACGATGTCTTGGAAGTTGACGGTTCTGAAGATGGTTTCTATGCTTGTAAGAATACCAATGACCCTTATGGCTACTCAGAAATGTCTTATGAACTAATGTATGGTACTGAAGCTCCAAATGATAGTTGTTCCGCTGTTAAGTTAATTAAATCTGGTTCGTCTGCCTCTGGCTCGGCCTCTGCTTCAGCACCTACACCAGCTTCTCCAAGCTCAGCTTCTGCTTCTTCATCTACAACAGCTTCCGCAGGCTCTAGTAAGGTGCTTTCTACTATTGGAACAAGCACATCTCAAGTTTCTACTGGTACACAAACAGTCTCCTGTCATACATGCACTGTTTCTACTGCAGAAGGTTCTGCAAATATTGTTAAGCCAGTGAGTAATGCGGCTATAGCCTTTGGCCTGGTTGCTATGTTAATCTAATTTAAGTTAGTGATGACTTTGCCTATTCTAGTTCTTAAACTAATCAATTGCTTTCATTTTCTTAATTTTCTTCAGTCTAATATGTTTTTGTTTAATTGTATTTATTATCTCTATTCCTATGTTTTTAGGAATAGTATATAACTTTATTTCGTTTTAAGACAGTTTGACATCATTATATTTGGGAATTCATGATAACTCTATCAGTGCCAAGTACCCAATTAGAAACAAAATAATGGACAGCAAAAGTTAGCCATTTAGTAAGTAATGTCAGCTTAACTTTATTTTCTTTAATTTCAGAAAACAAATAGATGAAACAATATATTATTACCATATTATGTTGGTTGCAACTAGAAATTGGGCTCAAGTCGTGCATTCTCTAATTGTGCGTTGGAACTCGATGGTTTAATAATACCTATTATTTTTTCTATAGAGGCATCGCACCTGGCTGGTATAGCCAGTCCATGACTAAGAAGTAGTTTGATTCAACTAATTTATTGGTTGTCCTTTCTCAGTTATTGAAATTTTTGAATATTCAAAAGCTAAGACTTATGTTCAGAGATCATATTTTAATTATAGACACAAAATTTAGCTGCTTCTAATGATGAATCGTATTCTCAAGTGAAAAAGCACTTTTTAAAGAAAGCATAAATACTCCAGCTGTTGTAAAAAGGTTGATGGAAGTGAATACCTTCTCCAATGGCTGAAGCTTATGTTGACTACGCCATTGTCGACCTTCTCTTTATATCTGGTATATTTTGTTTTTTTGTTTCGAACTATTTTATGTAAACATTAAAATATACTTATTACCTCATGTATACAAACTGAAATTGTGCAAGAGCAAATTTCAGCACTCTTCATAGTCCAGCTCAAATTAGAAATCACAATGGTTCCCTTTACCAACACGAAAGGGATCTAAATCATATCTGGTGGTTTTCCTGATTTGCCTGGCTTATTTTAGTCTCCCAGTCTATCGACTTCCTTTTTGCCTCTTATTGTTACTATTGTGTACTCTGATTTCTCTTTCTAACTATTCTTTTTATGATAAAGAAAACCTAGCTTATCTGGCGATTGCCACTGCTCCTACAGCTCTACAAAACAAATATTAGATATACATCTCATGGCCAAATTAGAGCCTTAGCTTTATTCTGATCTATATCACAATTCGGAATTCCTTACTCTAAAGAAGTTTATTCAGATCAGTTATAAGAGAAGCATTTATTAAACACAAGATCTAAGGGAAACTACAACAAATAGTGGACAATTTATTTAAACTTCTTTTCAGTTTTGGTCCTACACCATGAAAGCCAAGAAAATATTATACATAATATACATCTATACAATTTTATATAAAGTTGAAACTTTTTGTTTTCGAAACCGAATCATTCATAAATAGTGTTATGATCCAATGTTATCATTAAAAGAACCACCACAAAAAAACTCCAAAAATTCAACCCATCCAGTTCCATCTAGAAGCTCACCATAAGCTGGATCTAGGTAAACCATATGATTACGATTTCCTGCTGATTCTTGCTCTTTCCCTTGTGTTTTCTCTTGTTCTTGGAAACGATAACCAGCGTTGAGAGGATCATGTCTAGAATACGAAATACCAAAACTATTAGTGGGTTCTTGACCACCGTTAGGCAAAGGATTTAAAAATACATCATTAGAGTTGCCCTTGATAGAGAAATTTCTACGCAAATATTGCGAATAACCTAAAGGGGGTAAATTCAATGAATAGTCTTGCTCTTCCTTAGTTGAAGTTATTTTAAGTTCTTCTAAAAATTGTTTTAAAGAAATTTCTTCAATAAATACATATTTATCATGTTCCGTTCTTTTCAAATTGAAAACTAACATATGTAGTTTCTTAATTATAGCTAAACCAACCCTTGCAGGAAAATGTGAAGTCTGGTATTTTTCAATTCTGATGAAAGCTTTTTCAATAATATTTAATTTTGAGAATGCATCGGTGTCGGAAACATTTTCAATATCCGGAAATGCTAACATATCAACTAACAGAAACACAGAAGAATATATTAAATGTTGAGTAACAATCCAATGAGTATCGTAATAACTTGGAATTGGGCTAGAAGGGCCCTTCAATAATTCAATTGCTGTATCAACACACTTGTTTCTGTATTTTTCAGTCCATTCACTTTTATCGATGTATGATAAAACTTTTCCACCTAGATAAAGAATTTGCTCGTTGATTTGAGTATTAATTAAGAATGTGGCATAAGAATGATTGAGTAAGTCAATATTATTAAGATCATTTAGATCTAAATTAAAGCCATCATGAGGAAATGAACCAACTTGATAATTCTCATAAATTTCTTCATTTCTTGCTTTCAATTTGAATAACATATTAAAAAAACAATCTTTTTCTTGAATAGTTACATTGTTAGAGCAGCTCAGCTTTTTAATTTTGGAAATTTCAATCAAGAAACGCTGATAAATTACATCTGAAAAATATATTGGGTCTAATTTTAAATCAAAAATTGATTTATTGCAATTCAGAATATCATTTTCAATTAGTGGTGAAACTTCAAGTAGCTGAGGTTGAGTTATTGTTTTTGGTAATGGGAAATTATGATTGGTAATAGATAAATTTTCAATATGATCAGCATTGAAGAACCAATCAATTATGGATATTGTTCCCCAAATTCTTTTACCTAGTTCTTTATGAAAATCGACTTGATCGGGCCGACTGTTAAGTTTATCAAGTTTTAATTTATAGCCGATGTTCACAATAATTTTTTGCATTGTTATATCAGTTTGAACTTTACCAAGAGCGTGGAAACAAATACTCATGCAACAATATATTTGAAGAGTTCTAATATCAGGGACTCTACAAAAATCAGCTCTGAACAAGCATTCTAAAGCAGCATCAAAAAAAACACTTGGAATTAATTTTAGCTCCTCTTTGGTAAAGCAAAAGGCTGGTAAATTGATTAAAATGTCATAACCAAAATAAGCACCAATACAAATGTTAATGTAATATGTTGACATCCAATAGTAATAGTCTTTAGGTGATTCATTCAGAAACTTATTTTCAGAAACGTGTAGTAGGCAATTTCTATCATTTTCAACATAGTTAAACCAAAATGAATCATGGTCTTGCATGAATAATTGTGGGATAATTCCTTGATGAATAAATGAAACATACTTTGCAGAAAACATACAGATTCTTCTAGATGATAGCCTGTCCAGTTTTGATAATAAACTTGCCATTATCTTATACAGGACGTTCCAATTTCTATCATGATTAATTTCAGTTACTCCGACAATATTATTCAAACTTGCTATTCCGTAAGCTAAGTGTTCCATTGACCTGTGAACTTGAAAATACGCATTAGTATTGCTATTATCCCCATTATCGTTTTCTTCTGGTTTCATTGTCGGAGGAGTATTGACTAGAACCGGAGATCCATGTTTGCAAGTGACTATAACTTGTTCTCTGTGGCATATATTGACACAATTTCTTCTGACGCAGTTGGAACAAGGAATGGTTTTGGAGCATTTCACCCTTCTTCGGTTACACTCAGTGCAAGACAGTGGCTGCCTCCTGGTGGTTCTGATGGGTCCATGCATGGGAGCCTATTGGGTTGAATTTAAAGTTTTTCTTTTAACTCATTTTATATCTATTCCATCAAAAAAAAGCGGTCGACCTCATTTTATTTTGAGCGCTATTTGGAAACTTTGTACTTAATTGGGGGGTTTGCATGCTAAAGCCGATATGCAAGACTGTCTGTTACTTCAAATTCAGTGTCTTATGGGTAATTTCTGCTCTATATATCCGAAACATTACTCTTGGTGTTCCCGGGAAAGTTACGTTTATCTTGCTCCCCCTGTTTCATTATGTGTATTTTTTACAGATAATAGCATCATGGCCCGAGAGGCTCGTCTGGTTGCAACTCGCAACCTGCTGCGCTGGGCCTCTCGTCATTGCCCGGCATGGCCGAGATAGAAACTTTCGGACTCAGACTCGGACTCGGACTCTATCTTAAACTGCTTAAACTACTACTTACTATACAAAAAGATCAACGTCCAGAACGTTCAACTAGATCTCACACTGGTCTCTATCACAGCCTCCTCAGTATCTTTAGCTTTGATTAGCAGAGCCTGTTCTTCCTGTTGCTCCTGTTCCTGTAATTCAATTGATTCGGCCACTGTTTCCGAAGTAGACGCCGATGCTGGCGTTGAAGAAGCAGCATTCTCAGTAACAACAGTGATGGACCCACCAATGGTAGAAGATGCCTGCTCCAGTCTGTATAGATTGTACCAAAATAAATCAACTAGGGTTAGCAATAATCCAATAACATTCACAGCATTTAATTTATCATCAAATATTACCCAGCCCAAGAAAATGGTAACTAGCTGTTTAACTATACCAGCAATTGATAATGTTAGTAGAGGTGCATATTGTAAGACAATGAACTGAGACAATGTCATACAAAATGCCAAAATGCCGGGAAATAGAATCATAATTAAAGCAGTAGAAAACCCATATTCAGTCCAAATATTCGCATTGATAAAATTAGAAATACCTTCCATTTCATAGCCCATGACTAATAAAGTTAAGCTCATAATTGGTGATAAATAAAATATAGTTAAAATAGGATTCTTGGCATATCTACTACCCCTTAAAACTATTTGTGTTAAAGCCCATCTTAGGCCAGATAGACAGGATGCCAACAGAACTAGAAAACAACCTAGAGCAAGTGCACTGGTACTAGATAATGAACTGACAACATAATTTACAGCCTGATTTGTATTTGAATAAAAACCTTCTTGAAAAGAATCACTTGGAAGAAATTCATCAACTTCTTCGTTCTGTCTAATAGTGATACCAAATGCTCTTTTGAAAAACTTCAATTTTAATTCCTGAACTTCTTCTTCAACACCTTCTGGTTGTTCATTTTTATCTTGACCATAGACTAGCATCATAACTGAAAGTGTCATAATTGTAATGATAATGAATAATTTTAACGTAACCTTCTCTAATCTTAATGTAAAACCCCAAAATAAAGTAAAAATTAAAGCAGCAGCAGTTTTTAACATAGTATATAATGAAATGGTTATGTATTTTAAAGAACTATTGCCTAATCCAATATCACCAGCAGAAGCTAAGGCACATGGTAATATTTTAGTTATGTAAACCTGGGGCTTGATAAAATAACTCAATTTCTCGACTGTTTTGGTTTGGGTTGGATCAGCGACGTAGTTTAATCTGAACTTTGGCTTTAGCAATAAAGTAAAGCAGCTTAATGAAAATAAGATAAGTTGATGGCATGCTGTGATTAGAATCGGGAACTTAAAATCTAGTGTTGGGTCTGAAAACATCCATTTGTTGTAGAAATTGATCATCAAAGAAAAAGAGAACCAGGATAAGATGGCTAGGATGACAACTCCAGCATGTGGGAACCTCTCTCGGAGCTCTGCATATGATCTGGGTATGGATGATGCCATGACAAACAGTATATGGGAAGGACTGTAGAGTTGGGCAGGTTGATAGAGAACACGTAGCTCAACTGTTTTCAAGTTTCCAAATTCCAAGTGTCTACGGTTGTATTAAATCTTGATTTCAATTCCAGAAAAATTGTGGGCGCATTGCCTAATAGGCTAATCCCAAACTGAACTCTGCGATGATCTCTACTGATTTCCTGCATTTTCATCTGATATAAGTTTCATTCTATCCATAAAGAGTATTAGAATAACTCGATTGATTCGATTAATTTAGCACCAGATTTACAGGCTTGCTTTATGCCCCTTCTTAATTCTCTATCATAATCAGTGTTATACTTCACAGTATAAACAATGATAAAATATCTATAAAAATCAAATATATAAAAAATACAAAAAATGCTATTCCGTCGTTCCTAATATCCCGTATGATTGCCAAAATACAATCAGTTAAGTTAATCTAACATCATGATATCATCATCTTGTTCAGGGCTGAAGTTCATTTCGTGAGTTCTAGTTAAACCGAATCTATTGTCTCTTCTCAATGAAATATTGGACGAATAAGGTTGGTAATATGACCCATAACTAGATGTAAATTTTTCCCACTCATTATTATTATCATTGCTAATATATCCGGTCTCTACTAGCATTTCATCATCATCATCATCATCCGTAAATTTAACATGTTGAATTTGGCAATTCATCCATTTCAAGTATTGATCATAAATAAGTCTACGTGGATCAACATATTTTATCAGAGACCAATATTTGGAAACATATTGTTCATAATAAAGCTCTCCAATTTTAATTTCTTTACTTCTATCGTTAACTTTTAATCTTTTCTTAAAAATTCTATCAAAAATGGTCTTCAAAGAATCATTATCATTTGTTGAAGCACTAGAAGTAGCCGGTTCTATCGTAGGTATAACTAAGTTCTCAACATTAATGTTATTAAAATCTTCAATTGGTTCTGTTGTTCCAATGAATTCATCAAAGCAATCAGGATTGTCGTTTAAAAACTGATCTATATTTGTTATAACAATTTTGTTCGGGTCATCGTGTCTTAATAAGTTACTATGGTATATATTTTGATCAAACGATGGGGATTCAAATGGTGACACAGCTCTGGGTTTTGTTGTTGGCGAAGGCGATAATTGATCTAAAGATAAATTAGCTAGATTGTCTAGCAACCTTCTCTTAGTCTTAATTTCTGGTTCTGGCGATGGTAGGTGTCTTTTCCTAATTCCAGAAGTTCCATATTGCATGCTTGTGGCATATTACTGGCTCTTTTTGGTGGGATAAGTATGATGTTTGTTAGTGATTATATCTTTGGTTATAACGGATAAAATCAAGCAACTAATTGATTTATCTGTTATTTTCGACTGGTGGGCGATTGAGATTTCTGGTGCAAAGTTGTTTCTTTTCTCAAGGTCCACATTCGAATTCCGATTAGTCAGGGTTGCTTCTAGCTCTGGTTCAGCATCAGCTACATATATTATTATTTAATAGTTTTAATCACTATCTGATAAGTAATAGTAGATTAGTATATAAGGAAATGGCTATATATACAAGATTGAATAAATAAAAGAAATATGTGCAAACATTGTCCGAAGATTTTCAACGTGAAAATCTTCAGCTCTCATATTGGTTTGGTCACATATTGATCTAAAGTTACCAGTGGTATCGAGAAATAAACTTAAAGGAGTATCAAACTGAGCGACTTCACTAATTCCAAATACTCTGATTCAATAGAGCAATACAACAAATAAATAAACTGAAGAAACCATCAATGTCATATTATTCGGAAGATATTTTTGATTAGTAATACTCAAAAAAACAATGGGTTCGTTCAATGTATCAACTAAAAATATTTCTTCAGCTTTAGAAGCCTTGATCGTACTCATTCCACTTGGAGCTTGGTTGATTTGGCTATAACTTTGGATCTTTCAGTAGGCTTTAATCTTTTAACTTCCGTGGACTTGATCCTAGCTGAAATATGATCGTATTGCTTTTGTTCAAACATCGATTCATAAGAATGCATAAACATATTAAATATCTCATCAATCTCCAAATTCTTATCCAGAGTAAATAAATCTTGAGGTTGAACTGGTCCGAGGTTACCAACCACAAATAAATGGTTTAGCCACCTAAAGAAGATTCTATTAGAGAATTTTTTATGCCTTTGAGGATAAATTATAAGTCCATCTTGGGCTGGCAAGACTGAAACCTCTTTTGAAAAGAAGTTTTTTCTGCCTAAAACAAATTAATGGATCACCAGCTTCCAACGACAAATCTGAGGTTGACTTTCTTTTTCTTGAATCAGTGTTTATTGTTGTTTCAGGAAATTAAAAAATCATATGCTTTTCTATGAACCTCTGAAGCATGGGCAACATTGTAAGTGGCAAACTGATCTCTTTATTGATATTTGTTTTGATGCTCATTCTACTACTTGAAAACTTTCAACTGCAAAAGTTCTAAGATAAAGGAATCAGATATGGCCGCCAGAAGAAGGTGACTTTCGGAGAATCTTGAGGCCGCGCGTAATGCTTAGTTATCCCGACTCATCTACTTGGTTACCTAATCAATATGCAAAGCCAAGATGTGCGGCTATTTGAGCACGTTTTTCCCACCCGTGCACCCCCTGCTCTAATTAGACGCCCTCGGCAGTATATGCGGGTCTAGTACCGTGGCTCATATTTAGTGCCCATATATATTTAGATTCACAGCTGTTGTTTCAGCTTATGTATCCTTTCTCTGGTACAAAGTATCCATCTGATCACCTGTAACATTTTTGTTATAAGTACCAAGCAGTGCTGGCTATTTTACCCACTTCTTGGTTCTTTTTTGTTTTCGAATAAACTTGAATTTAACTCTCCTTCTAGATCCGCTCTTCCCATGTATCAGAGACAGCAGCTCAATCCACTAATATACGTGTGTCTCTTGTTGGTCATTATCCTGTCAGTTGTACAAATTGTTGACTACTCATCTGTCTCTTCTTCTTTCAGTTTCCAAAATGTAGCTGATCGTTACTATGAGTCTAGTGCATCTGGAAAACCAGAATCTGATCAACATAACACGTCAACTGATTCCTTCGCAGCCTGCTTAGATTATCCATATTTTGAGAAGCAAGCAAAGGAGAAAGCTGAGATAGAGTTGGAGGATTATAAAAAAGAATTAACCAAGGAATTTGAATCAAATAATCATAAAATCGGGCATTTCGACTACAATCCTACTGACATATTCGATTATGATATTGGAAGAAAGGGCGGCGAGCCTTCCTTCCACAGATTCTTCAATGAATATTTTGACTTTTATACAAAACATAAACAAACAACAAAGCATCCTCAAAGAGTGGAAAGTTCTCTTTATGGGAAACCTGATAAATTAACCCATGAATTTTGGAGAACTTCAACTAACGACTTCTTACCTCAAGATTTTTTGCAGACTTTATTAAATACCCCAAGAGAATTAGTTGATGATTTGAAAAGTAAGCACAAGATAATTGCAGATGCTATGCCTTCAACTCCGCCTTTCCCATTCTATAATGGTTCTGGATACATTCTAATTGCTGATGGATTTTATATGTGGCAATCATTATTGAATATCAGAGTTTTCAGAAAACTAGGTTCTAAGTTGCCAATTGAATTATTAGTTACTAATGATGATGATCGTGACAATATCATCTGTACTACTATATTACAGAATTTAAATGCAAGATGTATATTTATGTCTGATGTTTTTGGAAAAGAAGTTTTAGAGAAAATTAGATTTGGTGCTTTCCAATATAAAGCTTTAGGTTTAATCGCTTCGAGTTTTAATAATGTTATGATTTTTGATTCTGATGCAATGCCAGTCAGAAACCCAGACTACTTATTTGAATGGGAAATTTATCAACAGTATGGTATGTTAACTTGGCCTGATATTGCAAGAAGAACGACATCACCTGATTTTTATGAAATTCAAGGTATTGAAATTGGGAATGAAGTTGTTAGAAAACTTGCTGATGTTTATACAGACCCCAAATATTATTTCAAGAAAGACAGTGACTCAATTAATTGGGAAACAGACGTTAAATTTCATGATAGAAAGGGTACGCCGCCAGACTGGTCTACCGAATCAGGTTCAATGTTAATAAGAAAATCTTCTCATTTTGACGTCTTATTATTAGCTTTATATTACAACATGGATGGCCCTTACGGTTACTTTCCACTTCTCACCCAAGATGGTCCTGGTGAAGGAGATAAAGAGACTTGGGTTATGGCTGCTCAGTATTATCATAAATTATATTACCAAACTAGTCACCCACCTCATCATGGGTCTTATGATAATATGTACCTACAGGGTGAACCAGTCTCAGAGTTCAAATTGTTATCCAAATTACATAAAGAAGTAGAGGAAAAACTTGAAAAGGGTGAAGAATATGATTATGATAAACTTTTCCACCACAAATTTGAAACTGATGATAGGGAATTCTTATATTATCATTTACATTCTCCTAAATGGGATCCATACAGATATATGAGAGATAAGATTACTGAAAAAGATGGTAAGGATGTTAGAGTTTTAGGAGAAAATAAGAATATCATAGACTTAGAGTTAATGGTTTATCATATTATGTATGAAGATCTATGCGAACTTAAGTACGACTTTCCTTGGTTCAAAGATCAGGATTCGGTTGCTTTATGTAAATTTTTAACACATAAATTAGATTTTTTAAATGGAACTACTTGGCAAACAAACATTTAATTATCATTATAGCTTGTATTTCCTTTTATTTATTTTGCTTTTTTTGTCAGAGTTTGTTCATTTTAGTTTTATTGTTCTTTTTAATTTTCATTGTTACTTTTGTTGCTCTATTTTTGCTTTTATTGTTACATTTAGTTTGTTCGATTATTTTCCGGATCTGCTTTAAATACATTTTTCAATATATTAACCTCGTGAATTTCTTTTTAAGAGTGAATCAACAGTGCAATTTATTCGCCTGCTTTACTCGATTATTTATTGAGAGGTAAAATTTTGAAACTGCCATATTGATGACACTTTCTTCTCACTATCATCGTCATCATTCCTGATATGTGATTTGATCAATATCGAATACCAAATAAGGTATAACTAGGAATAATGGTACTCAGTATCGATTAATCAACCTAGGTGGGGGAATACATCGGTATGTATGGGTATAAAGATAAGTAAATTCATTTATCTACTGATCAATCACGTAACGTGAGCATTAGTGTATTATATTATGTTTAGTAAGGTCTTAGCGGTTAAAGGGCAGGAAGACTTAACTGTGAACTCTTCTGTGAACTTTTCTTTTGTACATTGTAAGTGGTCAATCCTATTTGGATTCTTTATTATATTGGCTTGGTTTACTCTGGTTCAACGAACTAGAATCCCTCTCGATCCGATTATAATAAAGGAAGGAAGATTTAACGTGTGGATCTGTCTACCTGGAATGCTTAATATTCGCCGGGGAAACGCACGTTTCGAGCATGCGGAATTAAATTTCCGAGCAGGAGGACCGGAAACTGATAATCGCCAGACAGAAACCCACTACCGTTTAGGTTGTTGAGCTGATCAATCCATTGTAAGTGGTAGTTTGGTCCACTTTAGATATCAAGTTAAAAGTAGCCGCTAAGATTAGCGACATCCGACTTCCGATATCACAGTGGCCCAGGGCTGCTCATCTTCAAAACTTATCTAATACTCCCGATGATAGTTTAGGGATTTTCTTTTAATCATACCTCAAATCAACTTCAAATTATAATTTTTAGAACAATTTGTTATTCATTATACTTCACTTCTTTTAAAAGACAATCCAAACAAAACCAATCGTTTAAAATATGACCGTTCCAAAGAAATTGGCAGGCTCGGCTAATCAAAACAGCAAATACATGAAAGGTTATGAAATTGTTTGTGACATGGGCGAAGGCTTTGGTAAATGGAAAATGGGCCCTGATGAGGATATCATGCCACTAATTGATGTTGCTAATGTTGCTTGTGGATTTCATGCTGGTGATTATAACATCATGCCAAAAATGGTCAAATTAGCTAAACAATATAATGTTAAGGTTGGTTCGCACCCTGGCTTGCCTGATATGATGGGCTTTGGTAGAAGAAAATGGGATATTCCAGCTGATGAAGTCTTTAATATGATTATGTATCAAACTGGCGCTTTGAAAGCTTTTCTAGATGCTGAAAATATGCCTTTAAATCATATCAAAGCTCATGGTGAATTATACTTTTATGTTGAAAGAGATGAATCAATTATGAGAGCATTATTGAAAGCTGCTAAGATATTTGGCGTTCCTGTTATTGGATGTAAAAACAAGGGATTTGAAGAAATTGCTAAAGAAATGGGCGTTGATTTAATCCAAGAAATGTATGTTGATATCGATTGGAATACTGAAGGCCACTTAGTCCCTGTTTACCAATCGAGACCGAAGAATCCAGAGATTATTTATGATGACATTATGCATGCGGCTAGAACTGATACACATATTACTGTTGATAACAAGGAAATTACTTTAGGATTTGGTAAGAATCCATTTATGTTGTGTTTACATTCTGATATGGCTACTGCTTTAGGTAATATTAAAGCTGCTAGAAAAGCTTTTGATGTTTTGAATGGTCATCCAAGAGATTATAAGAAGAATTTATAGTTTATTTATCATTAACTGATGTAATTAGTATACTTGATTTGAGAACTGATACTAATTACCTATTTGAAAGTAAGAGCTTAGGTAAGCACAGAAGCGCCAGAAAAAGCTCTTCTTTTGAGGCCTGAATCTTGAAAGATTTATATAGTCTATTAGTTATTACTCTTTTATATGGTTAAGAAATTGAGCAAAAATTTCAAAACAGAAGTTACTTACTGATTGCTGTTCTAAGGGAACTGGCAACCATTTAACTTAATTAATTCAGAAATACAATAAGTTATTTTCCCAATTTATTTTAAACTATTGCAAACTTAATCGTATTGATACTATCAGATGCTACTGTTTAAATGAAGGCATGGCATAATATAATATTCAAAAACGTAACTAGAAAGAAGTCTCAAAATATGATAGTGATTGAGTCAGTAAAAACAAGGAGTGAAAATAAATAAAGGAAAAAAAAGATCAACCTAAACACTAAAGCTTCTTCATAATCATCAGAGTATCACCTGGACTAACAACATCCCCTTCATCAACGATTACCTCCAAAACTTCAAATTGAGAATCACTACTAGCTCTCTTATCTTTAATTTTAACTGGAATTTCCATTTTCATCGCTTCTAAAATAATAACAATGTCATCAATTGTAACTTGATCACCTTTAGTAACACTTATTTTAAAAACATTCGATGGCATATGAGAAGCAACTACAAAGGAATTCGGATCAGATAATAAATCATCAGAAGAAGCTTTAGAGGCCTTAGCAGCAGCCTTTTCTTCTGCCCACTTTTGTAAATCATTTTCCTCCTCGTCCAGCAAAACTTGGAAAGCTTCATTTTTCTTTGCTAACAAATCTTCAGTTTCATCTCTAATCGAATCAATAAAGGCTTTATATTCAATAAAGTCAAATTCACATTTTTCAGGCTCAAATTCTAACTTCTTAGTTAATAATTGGGTATTTAATCTTTCTAATTCTTCTTCATTAACTTCGTAGTAAACAACTTGGTCAAAATTCTTTAGTGGCCATGGCTTTTCATGTAGTCTACAGAATGTATCCCAATACCAATTTGGCAATGTCATACCCCAAATCATATAACCACCTGGAGATTCAACTGAATAAATAGACTGAGAAACAGAACCAGAGCCAACCGCACCAGCCGGAGTGAAAGTTCTAGCTGGATTATATTTGGAAGTGATAAAACGTTTTCTTGGATCAGTTAAAACAAGTAAAGGATTAGCACAAAAAAACGAAACAGCGACAACAATTTCAGTTTGGCCAACAATGCATTTTTTAAAATCATTCAAAGTATCTAAACAATTAGCTTTCATTAAATAATCTAAATTACTCGGTAAATAAGAAGCATGAGGTCTTTGAGAATGGGTATATCTTTCTAAACAATGTTCCAAAGCTGTATGCTCAAAGCAAATAGGTAAACGAAAAATACGAGATGGAACTTTCAAACTTTCAATTGGAGGAATACCTCTTTCAATTTTAATCAAAGCTTTTAGTAATTCGTCACGATCAACTTTCAATGGATCGAAAGTAACACACATTGCACCGCTATCACATTCAACAGCTTCAATTTTATCTTCTAATAACTTCCGGATTTCTAATTCAAAAACAAATTGACGACCATTACTAAACAAATCGAACTTTGTAACACCAAAATCAATTAAAATCATTCTTTCACCACCTTCTCTAAAAGCAACATAAGGTAAATTATCTTTAGCATTTTCTTCAAATAAAAAATTACCAGGAACAAGAGAAACTGTTTCATAAGATTCTAGTTCATCGTCAAACTTAATGCACCCGGCTATAGTTGGTCTAGTTTCAACATATTTCAAGAATGCTTCTCTTTGCTTCATCAATTCAATAGCATCATCAAATGTAATTAATTTAAATTTCAATGGACTATTAATGGCCGCTTGGGCAAACTTCCAGAAATCAGTTTCAATTGGAACAGAAACACAAACAAAACCAGATAAAGTAGCACCATCAGCACCAAATAAAACCATAGTCGAACCAACAGCACTTAAACCACACGTTGGATAAGGGTATTCTAAGATATTTGTTGGGTGGCCACCACCATCACCGCCATGAGTTCTAGAGAATATAAACGCAGGCCCATCTAATCTCATTGCCGTTCTATTTGAGTTGAAATTCACAGAGTAAGTGGAAGTATATAATTGTTTGATCCCAGCTTCAGATGTGATATCGGGAGTATCATGTGGCCCTCTAACAACTCTAATAATATTTTCATCCCTTTCGTATTTTGGAACTAATTCTTTGGGTAACTCATAGCCAGTTTTGAATTCACTAATATGTTCAATTTTTAAAGATTCTAAACAATCTCCAGGTAAGAAAGTACGACCTTGATGGCCGCCTAATTGAAAACTTGGGGTACAACTCTTTGAACCTAGATATTTAGCAACTCCGGGGAATCCACCTTTAACAGCTAAATAACATTTTGAAGATTTGCCGATTGGCTCACCAATTTCTAAAACTGAGCCTGATGGAATGAACAATTCAGTAAACATTGGAATTTCAATTGTATCATTTAATGAAATTTCAAAAGCACCACCAGTAATTGAAACAATAGCAGATTTATGGAACTTTAAAGTTGGACCTTTGACATTTATTTCAAGAGCTTCACAATATTTATCATTACCAATAATAATATTAGCCAATTGTAAAGATAATGGATCAGATGGACCACTTATAGGAACGCCATTTCTTGAAGTTCTACGACCAGGCAAATCTTGAATGGTAGTATAAGCACCTGATTCTTGAAATTCAATCAAATGAGGTTCAAACTTGAAAGAAGACAAAAAATTGGTTAATGTATAACCAGCTTTAAACTCATTTGAATTTAAAATATCAATACAATATTCAATATTATTAATTGGGCCCCTAATTTTCAAAGTTTTTAAAGCTTTAATAATATTTTCAGATGTTCTTTCACGAGACCAAACCATAACTTTAGCTAACAATGGATCAAAGTAAGGAGATACCTTACCACCTGTAGAAATCCAATGATCAATTCTAACGCTACAATTTTGAAAAGCATCAGCTTTAGGAATCTCAACATAATGTAATATACCTGGAGAAGGTGCAAAATCTCTAATTGGATTTTCAGCATAAACCCTAACTTCAATAGCATGACCGTATGGAAGTTCGACACCTTCAGAATCATATTTTAAAGATTTCTTTAACAACTCGTTTGGAATACCTGAACCAGCCAATTCATATTCAGCTTGCATTAACATGAAATAAACAAGATCAACGTCATAAACTAATTCAGTGATACCATGTTCAACTTGAAGTCTGGTGTTCATTTCTAAGAAGTAGAATTCACCAGTTTCATCATTAACTAGGAACTCAATAGTACCTGCAGACTTGTATTTAACAGTTTCAGCTAATCTTTTTGCACAAGTAGTAAGACGTTTTCTTAGCCCATACTGAACACCTAAACTTTGAACAAAAGGACTTGGGGTCTCCTCAATAACCTTCTGATGACGGCGTTGAATTGAGCATTCTCTTTCACCAAAGGTAACGACATTTCCCTGACCGTCACCGAACAGCTGAACCTCAATGTGCCTACCACTTTGTATGTACTTCTCAGCGAAAACCCCTTCATTTTTGAATAGCGAACCTGCTTTGGAAACCACAATTTCAAAGGCTGAAACTACCTCTTCCTCCGCAAAACACACCTTCATCCCCATACCACCACCGCCAGCTGTGGCCTTCAAAATGACAGGATATCCAATGGCATTACAAGCTTTGACTAGCTCACCTTGGTTGCTGATTAAATCAGTACCAGGAACAACAGGAACATCAGATTCAATGGCCAACTTTCTAGCCAAATGCTTTAGACCAAACTGTTCAACAGAACTTGCAGAAGGACCAGCAAATGCAATTCCATTTTCAACTAATAATCCAGCAAATTCAGAGTTTTCGGAAAGGAATCCATAACCAGGAACAACAACGTCAGCTTTCTTTTCTTTGGCAACTTTAACCAAATTTTCTATGTTGATATAGGCTTGGGCACCTGTACCTGGTAGTAAAACAATTTCATCGGCTTGAGCAACATGCATTGACTCCAAGTCTTCTTTGGAGTAGACTGCTATGGAAGTCAAATTATGCTCTCTACATGTCTTGATAATACGACATGCGATTTCTCCTCTATTTGCAATGAGGACTCTTTTAATTTTGGTGAATGTACCTGTAGTCATAATTAGTATGTGTTATGTTTGGTTTAGACTTGAATTGTATATTATGGAGAGAAAGAAGAAGTTGTTAATTAAATTAGATTGAATCAATCAGGATGGGTAGCTTAATGAATGATCAGTTCATTCAAATTTTGGCATGATCGGTATCAACTTCTCCACATACATCATCTTCTTTGTACGCTTAGCGGCTATAACCATACCTGTCATATTCATTGGTTATGGTTATCTATCGTTTGTTATGACAGTGTGTAACCTAAAGTAAATGATCACCTTAATGGCCCACCGCCGGAAACTTCTGCCTTGCGATGAGATAAGAGTTTCCGTTTCCGCTAGCCGGTCAACGAACCCAAAAAAGCAGAAATAGCTTCTCTCAATTCACTTGCTTCAGACACATGGTCCACACTAATCTACTCTTATCTCCTTGGTAAGCGAGCTGAACTTAGCGGTTAAGATTGGAATCTGGACACAATACAATATGAATTACCATAAGATAAGCAATCACAAACGATCCAACAAAATTGCTGATAGAACAAAATAGTCAATGACTTAGGCAAGCTAAAACTATATTATTAAGTCGGTTTAAAATTATATAATTAAGTTGGTTTTCCACATCGGATCACCATCTTAATTCTTCGATTTATTCCACCTCAGACTTCTTCTCGATATCTTTATTCTCAAGTCAACTTACAATGGGGGAACCCGTTATTACAAACGATGGCCAATTCATAGTGTTTTCAAAAGGTACTGGTTATGGTATCATAGTTGGTGTTGGTGCTGCTTTTGCACTTGCCATGATTACTATTTCATGGTTGTTATCAAAGTACATGAATGAAGTTCAAAATTCCGAAATGTTATCAACTGCTAAAAGATCTATTAAGACTGGTTTAATCGCTTCTGCTGTTGTTTCTTCTTGGACAATTGGTTCCACACTACTTCTTTCTTGTACCACGACTTATCAACTTGGAATATCAGCAGCCTGGTGGTATGGGTACGTCGAGAATTTATTTGTTGTCATAGTTTCCTATTTCTATTCTCCTACTTTTTACCTTTGATTTTACTAACTTTGTCTGTTTTTTACTGGCTCTAGTGCTGGCGCTTGTGTTCAAATCATTATCTTTGCAGTATTAGCAATTGAGCTTAAACGTAAATGTCCCAATTGTCATACTTTCCAAGAAGCTGTCCGAGTCCGTTATGGTGCTCCGGCACATATTACATTATGTGCGTATTCCTTCATTCAACAATTATTTTATACTTCTAATTTGATTATCAATGGTTCAGCTGTGTTTTCTGGTATTACTGGTGTTAACAGGGATGCTGCTTGTGTTCTGTTCCCAATATTTGTTATAATGTATACTTTAATGGGTGGTATCAAAGCTACATTTATGACTGATTGGACTCACGTTGTTATTATTTATGTTATCATGTTGATGTTCATGTTCAAAGCTTATGTTACTTCTGATATAATTGGATCACCGGAAAGGATGTGGAGTTTATTAGTTGAAGCAGGTAATACATATCCAGTTGATAAAAACTTAAATGGTTCTTTGTTAACATTTACTTCTGTTAATGGTGGCTTATTTGGGTTGATTCTATTTGGTGCTGGATGGGCAGCTGCTACTGATTCCCAATTATTTCAAAAAGCTATCGCAGTTAGACCAGAGGCTGCTCTTCTTGGTTATATTCTTGGTGGATTGTGTTGGTTTACCTTACCTTATTGCTTAGCCACTACGATGGGATTAACTGCTAGGGCTCTTGAAATCACCCCAGACTTTGTTACGTACCCTGATAGATTATCAACTGCTCAAATAAGTAATGGTTTAGTTTTACCAATTGCTGCTTACCAACTGATGGGAAGAGGAGGAGCAATCGCTGTTCTTCTCATGGTTTTCATGGCTTGTACTGCTGCTTATTCTTCTGAAACAGTTGCCGTTTCTTCTTTATGGACTTACGATATTTACAAGGCTTATATTAATCCAAAGGCTAGTGGTAAGAAATTAGTTTTCATGACTCATTCTGGTGTTATTGTGTTTTCAATTATGGTTATTGTTTTAGCTATTGGATTAGGTAAAGCTAATTTTGATGTTTCATTTATTACAACTGCTATTGGAATTGTCGTGAATGTTTGCATTCCATGTATGGCTGCTACGTTATTCTGGAGAAAGATGTCTGGGTTTGCAATGGTTGCCTCAACTACTCTATCTACCTGTGTTTCTGTCTCTTGTTGGATTGGCTATGCCTATTCTGAATCACATACTGTCTCATTGACTTCATTATCTACTTATGGCGCCTTAGCTGCCGGTAATACTTTGGCCATTGGAACTCCACTAGTCTTTATTCCAATTTTCGTGTACATCAAGCCAGCTAATTTTGACTGGGAAATTTGGAAAACCGATATTAAACAAGCTGATGACTCAGAGTATGATAAAGAACATGGATTAACGAATGTTTTAAGTGGAAATGATTTAACTGAATTATTAGTTGAAAAGGAAAAGAAACATGATGCTATGATGATTCGTAGAAGAAATATTGGTTTTGTTGTTGTTGTTATCTTTGTCTTATTCTTTTTGGTTTTGTTCCCAATACCACTATATGCTACAAATTATATTTTCACTGCTAAGTTTTTCAGAGGTTATATTATTGTTAGTTTTATTTGGGCTTTCCTTTCAGTTGGTGTGGTTACAGTCTATCCAGTAATTGAAAGCGCGGGGGGCATGAAGAGACTATTTGTTAATATTACTAGAGGTAATAAACAAGGTAAGAAGTTATACAGTGATGAAGTTCTTGAATACGTTACAAGTATTCGTTCAAATGAAAGAGTGGCTGATTCTAGTAAGATTGATGCTGTAGTTCAAGTGAAAGAAAACAGTTCACACAGTTCTTGATATATATTAATGCTTTAGTTTTTTTTTGTTTTATCATGTGGATGTATCTGTTGTTTATTATTAATTGTTGAATATAATTTGATGTTTTGTGTTTATCTTCTAATTTGTTAGTTAGGACAACATAACTTTTGTGGTCTGTATTGTAAGGGTATATACAACCAAATAGTTACAGTTCTAACTGAACCGCAATCAAGTCTCACTTATAATATTGGCAAATGACATGATCGAAATAGCGTAATTTCACCTACTGCATGCAGTGCACCATATGTAATTGGGTACAGATAAAGATCCCACGCACTACATTTCTATACTTTTGAATCAGGTTCTCAGTATATGGTTTTCATTTACTTTAACATAGCTGATCCAGTAGATAAATTCTAGGACCCTGGCTAATGGCTAGCACGATCTTGAACCCAGCTAAAATCGGAAATGCGGCTATTTTGGGAAATATGCGGCTGTTTTGGGGATTATGCGGATGTGCAAAGGCTCACACGACACCTGTGCTGTCCGGATCTCAGTTGTTTTCAAAGTTTCTTTTCATCAAAATTAAGTGATTAATTTCAACTTTTCATTTTATTACTGAGCTCTAAATTACTCTTTCCATACTACTACAACGTCTACATCATGCCAGCTATTTCACATAGAGGACCTAAGATGCAAATATATAACGACAAGCTGAAATCAGTTTACTTGGTTCTCTTATATTTCCTATCATTATATTTAGCCAAACATATCACCCATTATGTTATGAAACCAAAAATCAGTAATGTCATGGCTAATGAATTAACCATGTTTCAAACAAAATATTCACAGGCTTCCAGGAACGCCAATCCGTTTGATGCAGCAACAACTGAAAAAAGATTAAATTATTTTTTCCCATATACAAGCCCAAATAATACTGCTGAACATCCCCTCATTCCCAAAATTATTTATCAATTTCCAGATTTGCCAATACCAAAGGCTGAATTACCATATAATGATGATTTAAGGAAGAGATGGAGAGTTATGAATCCAAATTATCAATTGAAATCTATTACTCATGAAGAGCTTGATGAATTAGTCAGAGACACGTTTGAGAAAACGATTCCTGAAATATATGAAACTTATATAAATTTCCCTCATGATTCATTAAAATCTGATTTTGCCAGATATATTATACTGTTTTTGAATGGTGGTATTTATTCTGATTTAAACTTGTATACTGAAGTTCCAATTGATTCGTGGTTTGATTCAAATAGAGAATTGGGTTTTATTACAGGGTTAGATTTTGATGAAAACAGTAATTGGAATGGACATCCTACCAGAGTTCAATTTTCTCATTGGTTTTTTAAAAGTGAAGCAAGACATCCAATTTTATCAAGATTAATTTCAGATATTGTTAGAACCAGTTTCAATTCTAAAATTGATTCCAAAGTGCCAAGTGAACTGAGATCATATAGTTACGAATCCAAATGTAGTTTTAAAAGTGATCAAGCCTGGACTGGAGGACAAAAGTTTACTGAAGTTATTTTTCATTATTTGAACACTTTAAACAGTCCAAATGTTATCGATTTAAATCCGATTAGAAAGTTTGATCATATTGATGGACCAGATAGATTTGGAAATGGCACTGTGATTGACTATAATATTGCTTCTGGGTTGGACAAACCTTTAATTATTGGTGATGTTTTAATCTATCCTCAAAGAACATTTAGAAATGGTAATGATTGTGACGATTGGTGTTATTTAAATAAGTGGAGTAGTTAAATAACTGTATTTTAAATGAAAAAGTGACCTGTTTTTATTTTGATTTGTTGTTTGTATTATATTACTATACATTATTGAATTTAAGTTTTCTTTAATATGCATGAGTGCGTATCTTGAGAGGATATCACGAAGGATTAAAAGTAGTCATGGCGTAGACTAACTTAATCTTTGATTAAAGGCTCTTCTTTTTTCATGTCGATTAGCTTGCAGAACTGTTTTCTATATATCCAGCTCTTTTTTAATTGTAGACCTTGGATATGCTTTACAAATCATTGCTCACGACATAAAAGCAATATGTGTACAATTGAGAGGAAGGTTCGCGGCTGTGAGGTATACTTGAGGGATTCCTATTGGCTGAACACTGTATATATAAAAATCTAGTATAGTAGTCTAGCCTTTGCTGCTCTTTAGATTAACATTTTTGCGAATTAACATTATATATTATTTGTAAAGGTGAGGTGAAGCTTAGCGGTTCCTATAAAAATTTGATTTTACCATCTAGATTAGGTCCACAATGACAATCAATAGAATGTTTCCAACCTTCGGAAACACGATCAATCGAACTGGCCCATCAATAAGAATTTCTTCGAAATGAAAACATAATAATTACTTTTATGGCAGAAAGAACATATTGAAACGTTGCTTTCAAGTCGGTATTATAAATAGGTTTAAACTGAGCCATTCTAAACACGGGAAATATTCATCAATTTGAAAAGTTGAAACAATATCTCAAACAATGCTTAGCTTTTTTCTTTGAAAACAGAGGAATAAGTTGTGAAAATTCATCAATAACCTTTCAAACCGTAATAAATATTATCAAATAATCTCAAACTTTTTACAATAGCCAGTTCTTTGATAAAACCCCACACTGAGCCAAGTGCATAATATCTGAAGCATTACTCTTTCGTTAGTAACTCTCTTAAGTAAGCAACTCCTGTTAAGAGACTAATCATTGTTTGAAATCCTTCAGAACTGAAACTTAACCCCGAAATTTACCAATATAGCTGGACATGAAAGTCAAAAAAACCCTAAAAAAGGTTGACATTGGATAGATCCAATAGGTTATGTTCTGTGAATCTACTATAAGTTCAGCACAAATCCAAAATCCAGTCAGCTATAGTTTACAACATGTTCAACCATCGATATGTTCTCATCACCCCATTCTCAAAACTATCTGCTGATTTTAAATTCTTATTTCCTAAAACAACGGAAATGCTAAAATGTAGATTAGGGTTATTATTGGCTGCTTCAACTAGACCACTCACTGAACGACACAAAGTGATGAAAGTACTTTTCCAGATCAGTTTTTGCAAATCCTAATGGCACGTTTCATGTTAGCGTTGCAACAATCCCTTTGGTCGACTTCAACTTCTTGAATGTTCTCGCTGATGAGATCTATTGTCATCAGTGAGTTATATTAGTTGTATTCAACTAAACATATATTTTGTTTATTGTTACTGGTGTTTTATTTAATCTAATCTAAATTCTAAGTATGGTGGTCTAATCAGAGGCAGTCCGGATAGCAGGGGTTCCAGGGTGCCCGTTCCAAGCCTCCGGAGAAGCCAGGGTGGAATTTGGAGGGCGCACGCCGATACTCCAAATTATTTGAGAGTGAATTTGATAAAGGTATTCAAAAAGGCCACTCTTTACTTTTTTTTAGCTCTTACTCTAACTCTAAAACTTTCTTTGGCAACTAGATCACAAATACTAAGATGCTAGACTCATTCAGCACAACAACCAAACTTTTTATTTTCATAGGTTGGCTGAGTTCTATTTTATTAGTTCAACTTAATGTGGTTGAAAAACTCAAACAACAACCTGATTTATTGATATTAGAGGAGATTCAACGTTTTAGAAATAAATATCCCGATGCATCAGAAGGTAGTAATCCATTTGATGTCGTTACTACAGAGAAAAGATTAGCTAAGATTTTACCATATGATAAAAATGACATGAGTTCAATTCCTAAGAATATCTATCAAATTTGGTTAGGTGATAAGGAATCTACATTTCCAGATACAGAATACTATAGAAGATGGCATGAATATAATACAGGCTACAATCATACTTTCATTCATGACTCCCATATTGAAATGTTGTTCGTCGATAAATTTAGTCAGGTCCCTGAAGTTATTGAAGCATATCATCTGTTACCTACTGTTATCTTAAAAGCAGATTTTGCAAGATATTTACTAGTTTTAGCCTACGGGGGTACTTATAGTGACACGGATGTTTGGGTTAAGCAACCTGTTGAGTCATGGTTTGATGCTAGACGTAACATTGGGTTCGTTGCTGGCATTGAAGACGATCGTAACAATGATGATAGATGGGGATGGAAATCCAGATCTATGAGATTACAACTTCAACAGTGGTTAGTGAGAAGTAAACCGCACCATCCTATCATGAGAAGATTAGTTAGTACTATCATTTCAACGACTTTTCAAGCTAAAGTGGATAATAAGAAAGCTTGGTGGCATACATTTGGATTTGATTCATGCGATGGTATCAACATTATGATTTGGACAGGACCACAAGTTTACTCTGACGTTATTTACAGTTATTGGAACTCATTAGTAAACCCAACTATTGTGGATGTTAATCCAATCCGAATGAAAAAAGAGATTTATGGACCAGAAAAGAAGCCTGGGAGCGGTATTGACTGGAAGATCATAACAGAATTAGATGCTCCTATAATGATCGACGACACAGTTGTGTATCCGCTTAGAACACTCAGAGAGGCGCCAGACACTTGTAACGACTACTGTTATGTGCAACACCACTACGAAGGGACCTGGAAAGGAGAGTAGATAGATCGATAGATATATAGATAGATAGCTAGATAGATATATGTGTATTTGTATTTGTTGTTTTATTTTATTTACTTACGTAATAACCAGCCCAGTAAGTCTGGGATCCTCGTCGCGTGGTTAGTCGGCTCGGCCAATCAGCACTGATCAGACTAATGCTGGTTAAAAAAAGAAACGTCAGCGGTCACACGATCAGGCCGTCTTTTAGACCAACTGGGCCATAATAGAGATATCCTTCTATATAACTTAGACAACTTACTCTGTAGGGTGGAATTGTAGTATATATACTTCTGAGCTAGATCTAGAAAAGTAGAAGTGGCTGGGCTGGGGAAAGTAGATACACACCCGCCATATCCAGACTGCACAATTTGCCACTTGCAGAAGCAATAAATTATAATTTCACTTAACTTTTACCCAATTTTATTTTCATTTTCGCATGGCCGTTTCAGTGTCGTTTGCACTTGTGTTCAACATTTGGTTTGTCCATTCTAGCTGATTCTTTCTCTTCTTTGCAGGGTCGGTTAAGGGTCTTTGCGTTCAATCACTTTCAACAATGTCCGGAATAGCCCACTTCCTTATAACAAGGGCCAGCCACATCAGAGCCTTGTTCTTCTCTAAGAAGAAGTCTATGCTGCTCATCTATTTCTGTTTATTGGTAATCTTGTTCATACCCACCACCACCTTTATTTACTACCAACCTTCTCAGGCCAACCATGAAATCATTGATGAAAAGACCCTCAAAGAAGCTCAGACTTTCAACATGCAACGACTAGGCGATATAGTCCTACCTTCAAAAGAATTACTTCTAGACTCAGACGAAGAATTCAATTTTGATACTCAATTTGTCTTTGATCCAAGATTACCTGTGGTAATTTGGTTGGAAAAGTTAAAGTTCCATTTGCTAGAAAACAAAGGTATTCTGGACCCTTCTTTCACCATCCCTTTTTCTTGGAATGATTGGATAGATTTAAGATCAAAACTGCATGCTTTTGACCAAAAATACCTTGATGAATGGAAATCCAAAGATGAAAATAAAGATACAGAATTCAATGGTTGGACTTTAGAGAAATTCTACGATATGAATTGTGAGCAATTTTCTCATTTCTTTAAAGTCGATAATTACCATGAAGATTCTTATAAAATTGATTGTCTAAATATTGATTCAAGTTTTGCTCGTGTGCATTATAAAAACTACCCCTTTAAATTTTCAGGTTTTAGAGCAGCTGAAAGAACAATGATTAAGGAAGGTAGAATATTATATGGCTCTTCTTATTTATATACGTCTGCCCCTCCTCCTGATAGAATCCATTTTGTTGGTGCTGGCTTTCAGGATTCGACTGTGGTTATTAGAACTGAGAAGGACCCTGATACTTTACAATCCTATATTAATCATAGAGATGGTCAACTATTTTCAATGTTAAGGGACGTCCTCTATAAAGAAGCTCAATTATCTAAAAAACCAATTGAGACCATTTATAATAATGGTTTAAGACTTGATAAGTTAATCAAAGATCTGAAATCTATTTATAATACTGATACTACTTTACAAAATTACTTGGATGAATCTCAATTAATCTTTGATGATTCTTACATTATGAAACCTGATGAAAATGTTGAAGTTATGAAATCAATTCATCTTTCTGAAGAAGATTTCATTTGGGTTCAAGAAGATAGAATGAACCATTTAAAATCATCAGTTGAAGAAATTGATAAGAAATTCCATTCTAGAGTTGTCGATGAATCTTTAGATTCGAAATTATTGAAAACTATTCAAACTGAATTAGATGTTTATGCTGCCAATGACAACAGACATCCTAAACATTTACAAGAAGCTAAACTATTAGGTACTTATAAAGGTGATCATTATGATTGGAGATTTTTCAATGGCCATGAGATTCCTGAACTTTACAGAAAAGCAAATATTCACAGATTAGGTAGAGCTTGGCTTAGATTTTGTTATCAGTCTGGTATCACCACTTTTGTTGCGTATGGTTCAATGCTTGGTTGGGTTAGAAATGGTTTGACTTTACCTTGGGATGAAGACATTGATGTCATTGTTACCATGTCTTCAATGTATCAACTAGCTAGGAATCATAATAATTCTTTAATTGTCGATGTCTCGGCACAGGATCAGTATGCTGCTGGTCTTGGTACTTATTACCTGGATATTGGCCCTTCATTTTTCTCTAGAAATAAAGGAGAAGGTAATAATGCGATTGATGGTAGATTTATTGATACTAAATCAGGTATGTATATCGATGTTACTGCTGTTGCTTGGACTGAAGATTTCTTAGATGGTTCATTCCATGTTGACTCTGCTCAAACTACAATCGTCGACCCTGAGTTTGGTAGACATATGGATCAAGCTGAGAATAGAGATCAATATTGGAAAGAAATGGAAGCCAAAGTTAGAGAATTACAGGCTAAAAAGCAATTGTACCACTGTAGAAATAATAATCCTTATGGTTTCCAGGAATTATCAACTATGGTTCCTGCAATGTTTGAAGGTGTTAGAACGCATATTCCTCATGCTTTTGAAAGGATCTTAAGAAGAAAATATCCAGGTGCGTTAGATAGGAACACTGAGCCTGGTCATACTTTTAAGAAGTGGTTGAGATTATGGGTTAAAGATTCAGAATGCCCTGGTAATGACAAGGATGGGGAATATTGTAAAGATGATGATGTTAAAGAAGAATTTAGAAGAACAAGAAAGTATACTGCTAATCATTTGGAACTGCTTAAAGACGCGGTCAATAATGAATTACCAATTGATTCAGAAACTGTTCCTATGAGATACGACGAATTTTTAATTGAATATGCTAGATATTTAAATGCAAGGTTAGATTGATTTTGTTTCTTTTTTTTTCCAACCCTTCCCCTATTTTTATTATTTGTTTTGTCACCTTCTTTGCTTTTCAGATCGCTTGTTTGGATTTTTTTCTCTTTTTTCGTTACTGTTGTTAAAGGTTTGTTTACATTATTTTATTTTCTTTTACTTTCTTTCTTTTTTGTTGATTCTTGGATTGTCCTTTTCTCATTAGATCACTCTTTAAAGTTTAATATATATATATCATTTTGCATTTTACTTAACCCGGTTAAGAGCCTAGAGTATCTAACCTGTAGGGAGTATTTCTTCTATTATATGAAAACAAAAGTGTATAGAAACTTACAATGAAAAATCGATAATACGACAAAATGAGAAAAAAACTATATCAAAATAGGAAGAAAAAAATAAGAAATCCGAAACCAATACCCAAACCAAAATACACTCAAAACTAGACTAATAAAGGCGATCTAGCACTGGCATCACGTTGCTTATCTCTATAATCCATATATGAAGCAATCAAGGTAAAAATCAATCCAACCGAGCTAATAAAAACAGTAAAACTAAAACCTAAATGATATTCAGGTGCATCCTTTGAGTTCCAAACAATAATCTGTAACCATGATGAAGTGAAATAAGCCAATGTATTAGTTGCAAAAATCAAAGAACCTCTTTGAAATTCATCATTAATTAATAATCTATTAATCCATGAAAAAATTAATGGAGGTGGTGTTGTATGTGGTACGCCAATTATAAAATATGATAACCAATGCAACCATCTTGGGATACTCCACTTCACTAATAAGGAATTCCCAAAGATTAATATAATGAACACAGTCGCTATGAAAATATGATTTAATCGTCCGCCAAAATAATCATTAATATAAGAAATTGATAATGATAAAATCAGTGCTAGTGAACTTATAATTGAAGGATAATAATTGTACGAAGAAGAGGGCAATCTCAAATCATATTTCATCCAAGTTTGAAATGTAGGTTGTCCAATAGCCCAACCTGAATGATGATAGCAAAGAAATAAAATTGGGAAAACATAAATATGCCATGTTTTAAACAAACCTTGGTAGGAGGGCTTAGACGTGATGCTCCCTCTTGTTCTCTTTCTAGACCTTTCTAATGCTATTAATTTATCTTCATCGGAAAAATACCATGCATCAGTTGTACTTGGTGTGTTTGGATTCACCCACAAAGTATACAACCCAATTGGAATCGATATAATAGCATCAAATATAAACATACATTTAAATGGTTCTAGAAAAGAATCTTTAAAAGTCTCCAATAGAAATTGTTGTAAAGGACCGGATATAATTCCCGCAACACTTGCACTAACGTAGAATAACGAAGATCGTTTAGTCATCTCACTTGGTGAGTACCAAGAACCAATAATAAAAGAAACTGTTGGGAAAAAAGCAGCTTCAAATAGTCCAACTAAAAATCTAATCACATAAATTCTATTGATTTGTTTCTCGGTACAAGAAATCATTGTAAATGTTAAAATACCCCAACAAATTTCTAACGTGCCTAAATAAACTCTTGCATTGATCTTATGTAATAAATAATTGGCTGGGAAAGCACCTAAAATATAGCCAATTGTCCAAGACGATAGCATATAATTATATTCATTTTTATCCATTTGATAATAATCTTTCATACCATTAAGATAAGCAGTTGAAATATTCGACTGATTTAAAGATTTAATAAAGTATCCCAACATTGCACTAGATAATAAAAACCAATCTAATTTCAACAAAAATGATTGCTCTTTCGGGTGTTTATCATATCCATCCCAAAAAAACTCAAAAAGTTTAGACTTTCGTCCATGGACGTATTCTTTTGAACTGACAAAGTCAGAGTCTAAGTCAATATAAGGTAGTTCTGTTATTTCAACTTCGTATTCAGATAACTTCGGACTTTGTAATCCATCCTGGTCCTGATCCCGAGCTTGACCTGAGGTTGTTGTACTTACAGAGCTATAGTCATGACTATCTCCCAACATGTTGAGTAACCTTGAATAGTCTGTTGTCACTAGTTATGGTCATCAGTTATAAGTGAAAACATAGTTAATGACAGGAAATTGAACCTTATATAGTGATGGTGGGAACTGGGGCATCTAAAGGAGTTGATTTATTAGAAAGTAAACAAAAAATCGTGAAATCGGTTCCACAGTGCGCCTTCCTGAAACTGTGGCGCTCCTCTTTTAATATGGCGATAATAGATTCCGTTGCTTCCAGTGGAGTTTCAGAAAACACTCCACTTAATTCCAAATGAGTACTTAGAGAGATAAACAACACGTGTCTAGTAAAATTCCGGTAAACATTAGTAATACTAATTTACTTAAATAGAGGGTCCTCTATACATTACTAGACATTAACTACTTTTCTTAATGAATAAATGGAAACTGAATTAAAATACACAACGTTATATAAATAAAGAAAAATGGGGGTAATGTAATATTGGTAAGAAAAGAGAAGTAAAACACAAAATAATAAAACCAAGCAATATCGATAGTAGAACAACAAAAAGGATATAATATGGCACATAAATTACCAGAATTTATAAAAGCTGGGGAATGGGGACAATTAATATAGCAATTCTATAACTGTTTGTAAATACGGCCGACAGAAAAGAGAGATCCAATCAACTAGGCAATCCAGAACCAAATCTTTTCTAAGAAATTCTTAGCAACAGGTGGAACATAATCTTTTTCTTGTTGTTCTGATTCTTCCAAACCGGTGAAAACATCAATTTCTTCAGGTGGAGCAAATAGTCTAAAGTTTCTAGTCCAAAGAGAATGAGCGACGTATATGAATAGAATAATTGGAATAGTAACATAGGCAGCAACGAAATCTGCAGCATTGAAATCAAAGAAAACCGCATAACCATTAGTTAAAGAAACAACTGTGTAAAAGATAATACACGCCCAAGCTCCAATAATTTGGAAATAAGGTCTATAGACAACTCTGTCATCAATACCATGATATTTTAGAGCTTTTCTAAATCTCAAGTAGGTAATGGAGATAAAGATCCAAGAAATGAAACCAGAAACAGTGGAAATGTTAGAGAACCAAGTGAAAACTGTAGCTGAACCACTTGAAACATTTAAGAATCCCAGTAAAGAAACTGCAGCAGATAAAATAACTGAAATATATGGAACACCTTTTTTGGTACATCTGGCAAATAACATTGGAATATCACCTTTTAAAGCCATAGAATGAAGAGTTCTTGAACTAGCATAAACAAAACTATTACCACTAGAAAATGCAGAAGTAAGGATAGTGGCATTAACAATATGATTTAAGACCTTGATACCAGCATTTTGAATACCAATGACGAATGGAGAGGCAGCTGCACCACTAGAACCAGCAGAAATTGCGGACATCAACTTGGAATCATTTGAGGCGACAATAACAGTGATTGTTAATGGACCGAAGAAGTAAAAGAAAATTAATCTGTAGATAAATCTTGATGTAGCTTTTGGTAAGTTAACTCTTGGAGCAATACTCTCACTGGAAGCAGATGCAATTAATTCAGGTCCTAAAATGAAAGCAAAAGCTGCTTTAATGATAGCAGTCCAACAATCCAAGAATCTACCAGTATTTCCATGAGATAAATGCTCAGTGAATGCACCAGGGTGATTCCAGTAATGGAAACCTAACACACCATTTTGATCTGGTCCACCACCAAAGAATAGAACAACACCTAAAATAATCAAACCAGTAATAGTGATAACTTTAATAGAACCAATCCAAAATTCAACTTCACCAAAGAATTTAACAGCTAAGAAATTCAAAGCAACTAAAGCAACCCAGAAGATTGCAATCCAGACAGCAACTGAAATCGAATCGTTCCAATACTGAATAACAAAAGCAGCAGCAGAGATTTCTGCAGGAATAAGGAAAACTTGTGCGTAATAAAGATTTAGACCGGCAGTGAAACCCATTGACTTATTTCCGGTGTATCTTTCACACAAGGCATTAACAGTAGCTTGACCAGATAATGGAATAAAAGAAACCATCTCAGCTAGTTGATTCATGGTTGTCCAAACAAACATACATAAAATAGAATAACCGGTTAGTAAACCAGCTGGACCACAAGTAGCTAAACCTGAACCAGATCCAACAAACAAACCAGTACCAATGGCACCAGCTAAAGCGATAATTTGGATATGTCTAGATTTTAAACCAGCCTGAGTTTCAGTGTTGTATCCATATTCTTGCTGACTAATTGAACCTTCAGAAAGATCAATTTGCTCAACTTGACCAATGTTTTTCTCGGAGCTTGAAGTATCTGCCTTTGCACTCATGATGTGTTAATTGAGTATAGTGAAAACTGAAAAGTAAAGGTCGTCTAAGAAGTATGTTGGATGACATGATAAAGAGGATATGGGGTAGTTTATATAGGGTAGCCGTTTAATGTGTAATGATAATAGGGATCTGAAAGACAGGGTATTGGAAGAATATACCCACATAAAGAAGGCTTATCAGGGTGCATAAGAAAAGATAAGAGATTAACTCAGGGATCGGAATCGAATGCAGATTGGTGTATAGTGGAGAGCGTTATCAGTTCTGGAATTCTGTAACTCCATCTATAAAAAAATTGAAGGGTCTTTAGAAACACAGTAAAACGTTTTTCTTCCTCCTGGGCCAATGCCGCGGGCGGTAGCTGGGGCTAGCGGGTCATCTCGAGTCTTGGCGATTGAAGGTTGATTCTTGGTTCTTGGATTCACCCTTGTACTCTTATCCAGATTCACAGTTCTTGAACAAATTATTGAGCTCCAAGACTGAGGGCACTAGGGACAGTAAGCCAGCTCTCAAGCTGTGTTTTAACTACTTCGTTAACACTTACTCCCCGAAGGTATTTAATGTATCAGGGGTCCCGACGCATGTACTTCGGCTGGCTATGCAGACATTACCGGATCACGTTTCCCGCCAGCAGTAATAGCAGATACCTTGTACCGCCGGCCAATTAGCGGGCGCTACTGGCCGGTGGCACTCCATTTGTCTGCGGCACTATAGCCGGCATTACAGTTGCAACCTTGGGTTGCCCCTTTAGGCATGAGTATACGAAATCGAGAGAGGTACTAGAGATGGAGCCGATATCAATCACTAGCTACCTATATTGTGCCTATATATATATCTGGGATTCACATGGCCTTCTTGAAGGAGAAGGAGATCAATTCAAACACCTTTTATAAGGACCATAGCTACGGTCAGGTTTAAAGTGGTTAGGTATCATGGCTTTATTGCTTTTACTCGGTTGATACGGAGCTTTTCATGCTAAAGCCTTACATGTATAGAATACTCAAATTCGAGTTCTTTGATATTTCAATTCTTCTAAATCAGGCAACTCTGAGAAGCCCGAACGCGGTTGTAATGGCTCCCGCTAGGTTCAGTCACCGATTGGAGGGATTGCAAATTGATTTGAGCTGTGCACGATTTTGAACTTCTACGTTTACTTTTCATCTCTTTCTCACTTAATTTCCTGGTCAGTTGCTCTGTTTAACTTACGAGTTGGTTGGCAATTTGTTGAGTTTAATTGGTGATGAATTTACTTTGGGAGAAGATTGTGTTACCATAGAAGAAATAATCATTAGATTCATTACTGAGAAAAGGAATATAAAAAGTAAATACCTAAAAAGAAATAAATAGTACCCACCAAAATCAGACGAACCTTAGGCAATCCAGAACCAGACTTTTTGCAAGAAATTCTTAGCAACTGGTCTAACATAATCTCTTTCTTGTTGCTCGGCTTCTTCCAAACCTGAAAAGCAATCAATTTCTTCGGGTGGAGCGAAGAGTCTCCAATTTCTGAACCATAGTGTATGAACTATGAACAATCCCAAAATAATTGGGATAGTAATATAAGCAGCAACAAAGTCGGAAGCGTTGAAATCAAAAAAGACAGCATAACCATTGGTCAATGACAATAAAGAAAAGAAAAACAAGCAGGCGTAGGCCCCTGTTATTTGTAACTTAGGTCTATAAACAACCCTATCATCTAAGCTGTGGTATTTCAAAGCCTTTCTATATCTAATATAAGTCATAGAAATGAAAATCCAAGAGATGAAACCAGAGACTGTTGAAATATTGGATAACCAAGTAAAAACCTTAGCAGAACCACTGGAAACGTTCAAAAAGGCTAGTAAAGCAACAGCAGCCGTAACACCAACCGAATAAAATGGAACACCATTTTTGGTACATCTTGCAAAGATTCTTGGGATATCGCCTCTCAAAGCCATTGAGTGCAGGGTTCTAGATCCAGAATATAAAAATGAATTTCCTGAGGAATAAGCAGAAGTAAGAATACAAGCGTTGACGATATGATTCAAGACTTTGATACCTGCATTCTGAATTCCAATAACAAAAGGCGAAGCAGCAGCACCACTAGCACCGGTGGAGATTGCTGACATTAATTTTGAATCATTTGAAGCAACAATAACTGAAATGGTTAATGGACCAAAGAAGTAGAAAAACATTAATCTGTAAATGAATCTATTAGCAGCCTTAGGTAAGTTAACTCTTGGGCCCACACTTTCAGCTGATGCAGATGAAATCAATTCCTATATTTTGTTTCGTTAGTTAGTATGAGGGAACTTCGGGAGGCGAGAAAGATTAATTTTTTAAAGGGAAGCATAAATGATATACGTACAGGTCCAAGAATGAAAGCAAAACCAGCCTTGATAATTGAAGTCCAACAATCCAAGAATCTACCAGTATTTCCGTGAGATAAATGTTCAACGAATGGGCCAGGATGATTCCAGTAATGAAAACCCAACACACCATGTTGATTTGGCCCACCTCCAAAAAATAAAACAACACCTAAAATAATTAGACCAGTTGCTGTAATAAGCTTGATTGAACCAATCCAAAACTCAACTTCACCGAAGTATTGGACAGACAGGAAGTTCAAAATAACTATAGAGACCCAAAAGATTGAAATCCAGCTATTGTCAGTAAGGTTATAGTTAGTATATAGATATCATTTGAAGAATGTTAAAAGTAATTAGAGGCTTATAACTAAGCGGCGCGCTGGCGTTTATAGCCAAACTTGCGCTGCTCCCAAGAAAGTCTCTTGTCTCTTTGGACGGATTTAATGGTAAAACATACACAGCAACTGATATTGATTCGTTCCAATATTGTATGACAAAAGAGGCAGCACTAATTTCAGCAGGAACCAATAATGCCTGTGCATAAAAAAGGTTCAAACCAGCAGCAAATGATAATGATCTATTTCCAGTATATCTTTCAACTAATGCGTTAACAGTAACTTGACCACTCAGTGGAATAAAGGTAACCATTTCAGATAATTGATTCATAATCGACCAAACAAAAATACATAAAATAGAATAACCAGTTAGTAAACCAGCTGGACCACAAGTGGATAAACCTGAACCAGACCCAACGAATAAACCAGTACCAATAGCACCAGCTAGAGCAATGATTTGAATATGTCTGGATTTTAAACCCTGGTGGGTTTGTGTATTATAGTCAGGTTGATCATTAATGTATTTTGTTTCACTTGCCGAAGCTTCAGAAACCTCAACGGACATCGTTTGACCTGGGGTCTTGTCTGTCGTGTTATTGTAATTATCCATTTCATAAATCTCGGTATCTTTCATCTTTCGTTTGTTCTAGCGGAAAGGTGGCTGATTTTTGTTTCAAATTTTTTTTTTTTTCAATTATTAGAGATATGTAGATCAAAACTGACGGGGACTGTTTAATATATAAATACAGAAAATATCGAAGTACAGAGATGCATGATAGAACTAAAAAGAAAGCGGAGACACGGAGCGCAATGAAAAAAAAAGGAAGCTTGATAACGTCATATCAGCAACCTATTAAAGTGGAGAATTGAAAATGCAAAGAAATTATTCTAAGAAATTAGCGTGTACATGTTAGCTGATCCAGAGCCATACTTTTACTTAAACTCGGTACATATTTTACGGCGTGGACACTTGTACAATTACAAAGCGGAAACATACAATTTCAGTATACGCGCTTAAGGAATCGATTGGTAGTGCCTGTTGAGTTTTTATATAGTTATAAATTGACCCTGAGAATTACAGTAAACTGATGGAGAAAAGGACAGCCAGTCACAGGAAACTATCAGGGTATCATTGGTTCCTTAATTTGTGGGGAAACATGATGTATTCTCTATCTTCAACTTACGCTTTCAGGGAGCAAAACCGTACGGGTCGCTACACAAACCCGTGCCAAATCCAAAGTCTGGCAACTCCCGAGATTCGAGATGGCGTTAGAACTGCAAGCGAGGCTACTGCTCTGGCTTTCCTAGGGCCCGCGGCTCCAGCGACTCAAGCGGCTAGTCAATTACTAGCGACTGCTCGCTTGACCTAGAGGTTTTTCCGCTGTGAAGCGTGCTAAATAAGAAGAGGGCAGCATAGCTAGACAGTCAGAATCGTGTTTTAAATTCAAGATCGAGATCCACATTAATCACCTATTACGAGGAGAATAGGAATATGACTAAAGTTAAATACAAATGTCTCGTTATATAAAGAATAAATATTTGAAATTTTTTAGGGCAGTTGAACGTGGATTCAATCAGTTTCAATTGCCGCTAAACAAATTCCGAACACTTATAGCCTGCTTATAGCTGGTGCCCTAGAGGTTTGGAAATACATAGTTTCTATAGTTGAAGACTCAAGATCGAGTCACGAACCAATTGCCGCTATGGGTGTATATACAGACAAAATTGGCTATTTCAAATATAGAGGTCACTATGGTAGAAAAGCGATATCGGAACTCATACAATGCCGCCAACTATATGTGATGACTTTGGTGCCGAGATTGTTGCCATCGCTGGATCTGGATGGCTCAAGAGTTTCTAAACATGCAAAGTCTTGAGCTGAAAGCAATTATATGTCTGACGCCACGGGCCTTTATTACCAAAAGTTTTGATAAACCTTTTGGTTGCTACTGTTCCGATCGCTCAGCTTGGGTAACACAAACGGATACTCTTAGCAAGAGTGAGGTATCAGTAAATTAATTTTCTTATACACCATTTGAGAACTCAACTATTATTGTATACTCTTAAAACTTTGAAAGATAAACAGTATTTTATCTGTAAAGTATTTGGGACTAAAATTTAGAGTGAAAAGTGGTAATAGCCTACCTTTGGGAAAAATACCGCCAAGTCAAATCAAAAAAAAAAAGAAAATAGCTACGTTTAGGTTTGGCTTAACTCATCGAACTTCAGGGCCATGATGATCTCTTACTAGAGAGATATTTGGCTCGAGATATGTTCGATGGAAGAGTCCACATCTTCCACACAATCCTTCGTCACACAGCAAAACGAATTATCAAGATGAATACATACCTTAGTCATATGTCCAGTACATTGCCCTCTTGTAATTCCCATAGGTCTATCTTCTGGAGCTCTTAAGGAAGGTGTGAATTCTAAATGTTTTATGGGGAGCATTAAAAACGGTTTCTTGGAAATCACAGTCAGATGCAATACCTTTATGAACAAATGGCAAATCACCAGGAACACCTGACATTGAAGATAAAGTTCTAACCAAATCAAGGGTAGATTTATCTTGACTCAACCAGTTTTGGTTTTCTATTACATCAGTATGGGTAAATTCTCTAACCAATGATTTGATTTCATGTTCAGCATTGGAGTCAAATCCACCATATAGAGCTGGAGAATAATCGAAGTCGTCAACAGAAGACTTCACTGAATTTGTTTCTGATTGTGAAGGAATGCTGTTAATTCTAACACCGATCGTACATCTGAGAGCCGCGCATCTAGAAAAACGACTAAGCGGTCTTAAATTTTATTCTCCTGGGCTCTATTTAATTCTGAGATCCGAAATAGATAGGGTCTTTTAACAAGGCTTGGTAAGGGCAGGCACAGCGCCCACATCTTCCGCATCATCTTTCGGCACTCGTCCATCGGTACTCGGTGCTAGGACCTTCTTTTTGAGCTTAAGACCGGTTGCGGCGCTCCTGTGTCAGTTTAATCATACGGAGATTCTTGTAATCTTTATCTTCAGATATACATTAAATCTGAACAGTAAGGATTAGCTAATTATATATAGATAACTTGCTGCCGATCATGTTCCTTCCAAGCCTTTATATTTAGATTTCTCAGTTTATCACGATGCCCACTTCGGATCACACAATGAATAGTGATTATAGAAAAAAAGAAACCTCCTCAAACTCGTCCTTAGAAGCTGGTGAATCATCCAAACTGGTCAGACAGAAAAGATTTCTTTCATTCATATTTCCAAAGGAGGTTCCTGTCTTGCCAACTCAAGATGAGCGTATAGTTTATCCTCAAAGACATACGAATTTCTTTAATAGAATTTTCTTTTGGTGGTTAAACCCCTTATTTATTGTAGGTTATCTCAGAACAATTCAACCTCAAGATTTATTTACCCTGGATAAAAATTTGGAGATTGATGAGATATTCAACATATTTATGCACTATTATGAGCCGATGTTTGAACAAAAACAATCTGATCATATTTTAGCCAAGATTAAGTCCAGAAATGAAACCCCCGAAACATCATCTGCTGCCCCTTCGAAAGATTTAGAAGATTTTGTATTATCCAGAATTAGTTTACTTCAAGTGCTTTTTAAAGCTTTTGGCTACGATTTTACTAAAGGTGCTGTTCAAATGATGTTTGCAATGGGTGTGTCTGCATGCCGTCCGATATTGCAAAAAGAACTAGTTCGATTTGTTGAACATAAAGCCCTTGGATTAAATCCAAGTATCGGAAAAGGTATAGGTTATGCAATTGGTGTTACTGGTTTTCTACTAGTTAATGGTATTTTGACGAGCCACTCCCAATACAATTGCCAAGTCGTTGGTGGCAAGGTTTCCTCCGTTCTAATTAAGCTCATTTTGAAAAAATCATTGTACTTAGATGCTAATGGTCATCATAAGTTTGAAGATGGTAAAATTAATTCAATTATAGCTACGGATATGAACAGAATTAACTTTGCTTCAAAAACTGTTTCCTTTGTCTTTGGTGTCCCTATTGCGCTAGGTATCACAATTGGAATGCTAATTCACAATATTGGCGTTGCTTCTCTGGTGGGTTTGGGCATTTTTATATTTGCAGGTGCACTGCTAGGTTCATTAGTTGGTTTACTAATGAAATCTAGAGAAGATATTACTCTATTTACCGATAAAAGAGTTGGGTTAATTAAAGAAATTCTCAAGAACTTCAAAATGATTAAATATTATAGATGGGAATTGCCATATCTGAAAAGACTTATAGAATATAGATCAGGAGAATCAAAGGCTGTTCTCAAATTAAACCTCATTAGAAACATTTTATTTTCAGTGGCGATTGCATTACCTTCAATATCAACAATGGCTTCATTTTGTGTTATGTATAGTATCAAGTATAAAGCTTCAGTGGGTGCCATTTTTGCTTCTTTATCATGGTTCAGTGGTTTGGCTTTAGCTTTCATTGTGCTACCTTTAGCCATTTCTAGTAGTGCAGATGCCTCTATGAGTTTCAAAAGAATTTGTGAGCTTTTATCAGCAAGCGAAATCGATGAAGCAGAATTAAATGCCAGTAGTGTGAAATTTATATCCGATGATTCCAGTTCTGCAATTGAGGTCAAATCCGCTTCGTTTGAGTGGGATAACTTTGCATTGAAAGATGATGAAACTGAGAGGAAGGAAAAGGATTATCATTCCAAAGAAACTGAGGCGGAAAATGAAAACCAGGAAAAAGAAATGAAGAAATTATTTGCAGGTTTGAATAATGTTAACTTATCAATTAAAAAAGGTGAATTTGTTGTTATTACTGGACCTGTTGGGTCAGGTAAGTCTTCCTTACTTAGTGCTTTTGCTGGATTCATGAGAAAAACGCTAGGTGAAGCTTATATAAATGGGTCGTTAGTATTATGCGGCTCTCCATGGGTTCAAAATGCAACAATTCAATCCAACATTACATTTGGTTTACCTTATGTTCAAGATAAGTACGATGATATCATTAGAGCTTGTTCTTTAAAATTAGATTTTAAACAGTTGCCAGGTGGCGACTTAACTCAGGTTGGTGAGAACGGTATTACTCTGTCTGGTGGTCAAAAAGCTAGAATCAATTTAGCTAGAGCTGTTTATGCAGACAAAGATATTATCTTGATGGATGACGTATTAAGTGCAGTTGATGCTAAAGTTGGTAAAAATATTGTTGAAACTTGTATTTTAGGTTATTTAGATGGAAAAACTAGAGTTTTAGCGACTCATCAGTTATCTCTCATTGGATCAGCTGATAAGATTATCTTTTTGAATGGTGATGGTACAGTCGATGTTGGCAGTTTAAAAGAATTAACTAAAACTAATGATGCTTTTTCTAGATTAATGTCTCATGCTCATGAGCTCACTGATGTATCAGACTCACATATTTATGGTTCCGAAATTGTGAAGAAAAGCACCACTCTAGGTAATGATCAAGATGTTGAGGTGACAATTGTTGAAGATGAAGAAAAGGCTGTTAATAGAATAAAGGCTGATGTTTTAGTTACATATGTGAAGTTAGGCTCGGGTATATTTAAAGCATTATATTTACCCTTACTTGTTGTTTATCTTGCATTATATGAGTTCAACACTATCTTTTCCAACACATGGTTGTCATTCTGGGTCTCCAAAAAGTTTTCAAATTTATCAAATGATTTCTATATGGGTCTATATATCATGTTCCCATTTTTAATTGCTGTTTTTGCTGTTGTCTCATTATGCCATATATCTTATGGTGCTGTTAACGCTTCAAGGAAGTTGAATTTATTAGCTGTTGAGAGAATCATGTATGTACCATTATCATTTACCGATGTGACACCAATGGGTAGGATTTTGAATAGATTCACGAAAGATACTGATGTCCTAGATAATGAAATTTCAGAGATTATTCAAACTTTATTAGAACAAATCTCCTCTGTTATTGGTACGATTATTCTTTGTATTATTTACATACCTTGGTTTGCTATTTGTGTTCCATTTATGATCTTAGCTTTCTTTTTACTCACTGATATTTATCTATCTACTTCCAGAGAAGTTAAAAGATTGGAGGCGGTTGAAAGATCCAAAGTTTATAGCCAGATCAACGAAACTCTAAGTGGTATGCATACGATCAAAGCCTATAAAGCTGAAGAACGATTTTTGGTTGAAACTGACTTACTTATCAATACTTTGAACGAACCATTTTTTTTGAACATTGCTAATCAAGAATTTCTTGTGATTAATATGACATTAGTGGTTTCTTTCGTGTCTTTGTTTGTTGCATTACTTTGTTGCTTCAGAGTTTTTGGAATTAGCGCTGCTTCCACTGGTCTACTTTTAACTTATATATTAGACGTTTCTGCATCAATGGTGTTTGTGTTTAACTATATGGCTCAACTTGAAAATGAGATGAATTCTGTTGAAAGACTGAAGCATTATGCTATCGATTTACCCCAAGAAGCTGCTCATGATATCTTTGAAAGAGATCCTAAACCTGAATGGCCTGAATTGGGTGAAATTAAATTTGAAAATGTCAGTTTGCGTTATAGAGAAGGGTTACCTTACGCTTTGAAGAACTTATCTGTTGATATTCTTCCTAATGAAAGTGTTGGTATTTGCGGCAGAACCGGCGCAGGTAAATCAACTTTAATGACCTGCATTTATAGATTAGCAGAACCTGAAGGTTCAATTACGATCGATGGTGTTGATATTAAGCAATTAGGATTGAGAAAGTTAAGATCCAAACTATCAATTATTCCTCAAGATCCAGCTTTATTTGCAGGTACCATTAAGGAGAATTTAGATCCATTTAATGAAAATACTGAAAGTGAGTTATGGGATGCCATGAGAAGGGCTCATCTAATTGAAGATTCAGTTTTGAATAAAGTTAAGAATCAATCTACAAGAGATGAATTCATGCATAAGTTTCATTTGGAACAATTAGTTGAAGGAGATGGTTCTAATTTTTCTTTGGGTGAAAGACAATTGTTAGCTTTGGCTAGAGCATTAGTTAGAAAATCGAAGATTTTGATTTTAGATGAAGCTACCTCAAGTGTTGATTATGAAACTGATGATAAAATTCAAAACACTATTTCCACTGAATTCAAAAATTGTACTATTTTATGCATTGCTCACCGGCTAAAAACTATTGTCAATTATGATAGAATTTTGGTTTTGGATAAGGGTGAAGTCGCTCAGTTTGATACTCCTTTAAATTTATTTCTCGAGACTTCTGGTATTTTTAGATCCATGTGCGACCAATCCAATATTAGAGTTGAAGATTTTCATGTTGAACAGTAAAAACATCAGACAATGTTTGTGCATATTTCTTTTATTTACTTAATTCTGTATGTATAGGTAGTTGTTCTATTTGTTAAATAAATTTACGTTGTTTGGTATATAGTAAATCTGGAAGCTTTAGTTAAACTATGTTAGACTGAGCTTGAGTATTTAAGAATTGATTAAATTGAATGTAACCTTTCTCTGTATCACCTTTAATAAATTGAAGAAGTGGCCAGAATGAAACATCAGTAAAATCTTCTGGTTGTGGAAATTTAGTTTTACCGTCTTCGAATGGTTCAAATTTAAAGCAATGAGTGCCACAGAAAATATAATCAGATAATAGTATACCTTTCCATTTAAAATCAGTCTCTGAATTTTCAACTAACACAGGAGTAAACACTTGGAAATTTTGTGGCCATCAAGTAGACTCTCAAGTTTAACCTGAATTTCTAATTGATCACCTGGTTCAAGCGTTTCTGGTGTTTTATTTGGAGTTCCATCTGGAATAGTGTTGAAATTGAAGAAATGTAGTTCTTACCATCTTTTTCTCAGGAGATGAGCTAATTATAGTACAGGTTTTGATTTGCATTTTTAGTAATTTTTTTAATAAGTTTGTAGAAATCTCATAATCGAATAGGCGGATTAAGGAGAAATTAACAACCTTAAGTACAGCAAATGGAAAAGTACATTCGGTGATAGACTCCATATGTGAATCAAATAGCGAGATTCGGCCGTATCTCAATTCCCGCCAAGGATTATCCCCGGATTATCTCCAACCTTTTTTATTATGAATGCGACCCAATCCACCGAATCCCGATATCCTAATAGTTTCATCATGGCCCATTCTTGAATCATGACTCATCAACATACGAATGGATCATGACTCATCACAAGGAAACGACATATAGCTATATATATCTGCACATATCTAAAATCGCTACCTCAGCTACTACTAAAGACAATCCATTCGATTCCACTTATATCATCCAATTGAGTAATGTCAGGAAAAGCAAATACCAAAGTGAAAATCAGACAGGTTACCGAACAAGATAGAGAAGCTTGGGTAGATTTATTCGCAGGTGAACAAGAGTCATATGTTACATTCAGAGGACTATACCCATCTTTGGAAACAGTGAATTTCACATTCGATAGATTTGTCGATCCAGATATTGCGATGCATTGCTTTATTGCCGTCATTCCTCTTGAATTGCTTGAAGAAAAGTCATTATCATCAATTAGTAAGAAAAGAATCGGTGCTAATAACGAATTGATCATTGGGTTTGCTAATTTACTTGAACACCCATCAACCACCTCTGTCCATCCAACGATGTATCTATCTGATTTATTTGTGTCTAAAACTTTAAGATCTGGTGGTATTGGTAGAACTTTATTTAATGAAATCTACAAGTTTTCAGATGATCGTGGATGTGATAGATTTTACTGGAAAACAGGGCAATCAAATCATGCTGCACAATTATTATATACCAAAGTTGGTAAAGTTGAGGGTTTTGTTACTTATAGAAGACCAGCTGATGGAGAAACGACAGATGTTTAAATTGAACGTTTCTTATTTTCTAATTTACAGGATAAATCACTTATCAATTACCTTCTAATACTTCGTACTTTTTCATTTAAATAATAATAAAAGTTATTGATTTAATTATCTAATATTTAATGGCTAGGGCTGGCTAAACTTTAAAACTTCGTGCTATAGTTTTATATAAGATGCCAAAGTAGGAATTGGATAACCTGCCATCAAACGAACAGGTAATCTGAACCGTGTAAATTTTGCTTCCTTGTATTCATGTAAGAACCTTTTGTTTTCGTATTCAATTTATAAGTTAGCGAAACACCCAATCGGATATTATTTGTTACAAATAACTCCAAAACATTAGTGGAAGTTCTTAGCGTTCTGATAAACTCTGCTTACTTAAAGGAAGCAAACGTTGGAGATTACACGATAATGAAAAAGAAACTGATTCTTGAAAAACATCATGGCTCAAGTGAAGATGTTATGATAGATAAAACTAGATGTTTGGCATCAATTACAAAAAGCCCCATATTAATTGAAGATATATGACCAGTATTAGTTGAAGATACATTTCTTTTGTTATATTAAATAGTTTGTTAATGAAATTAGATTGGAAGGTCTGACTATAATGCTGGTTGAGTTTGAAGAGAAATCTGCTAAAGCTAGATCTGAGTTGGGCTAAAAACGCTATCTAAATAAGTTGTAATTCTACTCACTACGCTTTACTATAACGATTATTCATGAAAGACAAGATCTAATAAACGAAAGAATGCAGAATTATAATAATAATTAACAGGTATGATACACACACAGTAGAAACGATGTATAAAAGAACGATGAAGAAGAGTAAAGAAATCCAAATACTAAAACCAGTAAAAAGGAAGGGAAATGCACAGAATATAATAAAAATCCAAAAAAAGCTAATTAAAAATACAAGCAAAGTCATAATTAAAATGTTAGTGAACAGCTCATATTTATATCAACAAGGCACCTAAGATAGCAACAGCACCAACAAAGCCAGAAGAAACCGCATTAACAGCATTAGCACCACCTTCTAACAGGCTAATAGAAGCAGAAGATGAAGTGGAATATGATACAACAGAAGTTTGAATGGTAACAGCCGAAGTAGTACATGATTCTCCACCAGCACAAGGGGTTATAACTGTTGAAGTAAGAACAGTAGAACATGTATTGGCTGAGCAAGTTACTAAACTGAAAGTAGAAGTCATTGGAACTATGACGGTCGAAGATGGTGTTGAAGTAACTGATGTTGGGGCAACAGAGGTAGAAGTGATAACAACTGGGGTGCATGTTTCACCATTACAAGTTGAAGTTGAAATAACAACAGTGGATGGTGATTCGACCGGTGTAGTTTCAGTAGTTTTTTCAATAGATGATGATGGTGTGGTTTCAACTGGAGTGGAAGTAACTGGAGTGCATGTTGAAGTAATAACAACTGGAGTACATGTTTCACCATTACAAGTAGAAGTGGAAATCACTACAGTAGATGGTGTAGTAGTTTCAGCTGGTGTAGTTCCGGTAGTTTTTTCAACAGATGATGATGGTGTGGTTTCAACTGGAGTAAAAGTAACTGGAGTTGGAGTGGAAGTTATAACAACTGGGGTACATGTTTCACCATTACAAGTTGAAGTTGAGATAACAACAGTGGATGGTGTAGTTTCAACTGGAGTGGAAGTGACTGGAGTTGGAGTGGAAGTGATAACAACTGGGGTACATGTTTCACCATTACAAGTTGAAGTTGAAATAACAACAGTGGATGGTGATTCGACCGGTGTAGTTTCAGTAGTTTTTTCAACAGATGATGATGGTGTGGTTTCAACTGGGGTGGAAGTGATAACAACTTGGGTGCATGTTTCACCATTACAAGTAGAGGTGGAAATCACTACAGTAGATGGTGTAGTTTCAACTGGAGTGGAAGTAACTGGAGTGCATGTTGAAGTGATAACAACTGGAGTACATGTTTCACCATTACAAGTAGAAGTTGAAATAACAACAGTGGATGGTGATTCGACCGGTGTAGTTTCAGTAGTTTTTTCAATAGATGATGATGGTGTGGTTTCAACTGGAGTAGAAGTAACTGGAGTTGGAGTGGAAGTTATAACAACTGGGGTGCATGTTTCACCATTACAAGTAGAGGTGGAAATAACAACAGTGGATGGTGATTCGACCGGTGTAGTTTCAGTAGTTTTTTCAACAGATGATGATGGTGTGGTTTCAACTGGAGTAAAAGTAACTGGAGTGCATGTTGAAGTGATAACAACTGGGGTGCATGTTTCACCATTACAAGTTGAAGTTGAAATAACAACAGTGGATGGTGATTCGACCGGTGTAGTTTCAGTAGTTTTTTCAACAGATGATGATGGTGTGGTTTCAACTGGGGTGGAAGTGATAACAACTTGGGTGCATGTTTCACCATTACAAGTAGAGGTGGAAATCACTACAGTAGATGGTGTAGTTTCAACTGGAGTGGAAGTAACTGGAGTGCATGTTGAAGTGATAACAACTGGAGTACATGTTTCACCATTACAAGTAGAAGTGGAAATAACAACAGTGGATGGTGTAGTCGTTTCAGCTGGTGTAGATTGAGACAGAGTAACAACTATGGAAGTAGTTGGAGTAACCTTGGTAACAACTGTTGTGGTTCCTGAAACTTCAGATGAAAATGTAGTTTGAATAACAGGAGAGGAAGTGGATGAAAGTGAACACCAAGTGGTAATGACAGTAACAGTACCTGCAGAAGATGAAGTGATACAAGTGACACCAGTGGTGACAACAGTAGAGGAACAAACATTTTCAACACAAGTTTCAGTTGTTAAGACCGTAGTTGATGGTGTAGACTTGGTGACGACAACAGAGGTGGAAGTGGTTTGAGCCGTAGACTTACTAGTAACGGAAACAGTGGATTCAACAGATGAACTTTCAGTTTCGACAGATGTAGATTCAACAGATGATGAAGATTCAGTAGAAGATGAAAGTGAACACCAAGTAGTAATAACAGTTTCAGAGCCAGCTGAGGATGTAGTTATACAAGTGACACCAGTGGTGACAACAGTAGAGGAACAAACATTTTCAACACAAGTTTCAGTTGTTAAGACCGTAGTTGATGGTGTAGACTTGGTGACGACAACAGAGGTGGAGGTGGTTTGAGCCGTAGACTTACTAGTAACGGAAACAGTGGATTCAACAGATGAACTTTCAGTTTCGACAGATTTAGATTCAACAGATGATGAAGATTCAGTAGAAGATGAAAGTGAACACCAAGTAGTAATAACAGTTTCAGAGCCAGCTGAGGATGTAGTTATACAAGTGACACCAGTGGTGACAACAGTAGAGGAACAAACATTTTCAACACAAGTTTCAGTTGTTAAGACCGTAGTTGATGGTGTAGACTTGGTGACGACAACAGAGGTGGAGGTGGTTTGAGCCGTAGACTTACTAGTAACGGAAACAGTGGATTCAACAGATGAACTTTCAGTTTCGACAGATTTAGATTCAACAGATGATGAAGATTCAGTAGAAGATGAAAGTGAACACCAAGTAGTAATAACAGTTTCAGAGCCAGCTGAGGATGTAGTTATACAAGTGACACCAGTGGTGACAACAGTAGAGGAACAAACATTTTCAACACAAGTTTCAGTTGTTAAGACCGTAGTTGATTGAGTAGGCTTGGTAATAAAAGTAGAGGTAAAAGATGCTTTAGAGGTGGTTCCAACAGAATTTGATTCAACAGAAGATGAAGTTTTAGTGTTAATGGCCTTTGAAGGAATTTGGCTTCCAGCGGATGTAGACTCAGTGGTAGTTTCTGCAGATGAGACCGTAGGAGAGGAAGAAGATGGAATTGGGCACCAAGTAGTAATAACTGTCTCTGAACCAGAGTTAGTCGTGGTAATACATGTAATACCAGTGGTAACGGTTGTTGGCTGGCAAACTTCTCTAGTACAAGTTGTAATAACAAAAGTAGTAATTGAAGGAACAGAAGTGGACGCAGTAGATTTGGTTGATTTGGTACTGAACGCTGCAGAATACGTTGATTCAGTTGGGACAGTAACAGCACCACTTGAGGAGAATGAAGGAATTGTAACTCTAGACTTTGTTGGAGTAGTGACTTCGCTGGACAAAGATAAAGATTCAATAGATGAAATAGAACACCAAGTAGTAATAACAGTTTCGGAACCAGAACTAGTAGTTGTAATACAGGTGACCCCAGTAGTAACAACGGTTGGTGTACATGAGTTTCCAGAACAAACAGAAGTACTGAAAGTAGTAACAGATGGTGCTGTAGTAGTTGGAATAATGGCGGAACCAGAAGAGTAAATAAACGATAGGCCAGCTGAAGAAGTTAAAGAAGTGATTGGAACTTCAGTAGATGGAACAGTAGTAGTGATGGATTCACAAGAACAAACTGTTTCAGAACAGGTTAGGGTTTCTGTCTTCGAATTAATCTCGGTGGTACAAGTCCAATGAGATGGTGATAAAGAAGAAGTGGATGAAACTTCAGTAGTTGGAACTTCAGTAGATGGAACAGTAGTAGTGATGGATTCACAAGAACAAACTGTTTCAGAACAGGTTAGGGTTTCTGTCTTCGAATTAATCTCGGTGGTACAAGTCCAATGAGATGGTGATAAAGAAGAAGTGGATGAAACTTCAGTAGTTGGAACTTCAGTAGATGGAACAGTAGTAGTGATGGATTCACAAGAACAAACTGTTTCAGAACAGGTTAGGGTTTCTGTCTTCGAATTAATCTCGGTGGTACAAGTCCAATGAGATGGTGATAAAGAAGAAGTGGATGAAACTTCAGTAGTTGGAACTTCAGTAGATGGAACAGTAGTAGTGATGGATTCACAAGAGCAAACAGTTTCAGAACAAGTCAACGTTTCTGTCTTTGAATCGATTTCAGTAGTACAAGTCCAGTAATCATGATCAAAAGAACTCGACAATGATGAAACTGCTCTTGTATATGAACTTGGTAAAATACTTGTGTCTAATATGGAAGAAGAGGATAATAATGTTGGTGTTGTAGAAGTAGAATTTGTATAGTGGAAAGTGTAAGCAGAAGCTAAAGGGCTTAATAGTGCTGGAGCACTAACTATAAACGTTGATAATTTCATTCTTAAAATATACCTATAAGTTTTATTGATAATAAATTAAAGTGAAGTGAATGAAATGTAGTGGAAACAATTAAATGAATCAAGTATAAGTGAAGGATGATTTATGATTAGTAGAAGAAATCAGGATCAACACAGACCAGGCTGGCCGACAGAGAGAAGTGGAAATCATGGCTCTTATATATTTGACGAACTATAGTTGAAGTAAATCAAGGCTCAAACACGTCTGGGGCACAGATCAGAGATCAAGGGGTAAGTCCAACAGTAACCGCTAGAACGGTTCTGGGTTGCAAACACACGTCAAACACGTCTCCTGCAAAAAATGGCTGGTTATGCTGCACCCGGCGTGCGGCGCCCGTTGCTATTGTCCCACCCAACCTCGTGAAGAAGCACCCGAAACAGCTAGTCTTGTTTACCAAAAGCCTTTTAGACTGGTCTTCTCCAGAAATCAGTCTGATCCAGAAAATAGACTGACTTCAGCACAAACCAGCCACCCAGGATAGTACTTTACGAGCTATGTTAAGGCAAGGAGTGGGTTCATAGAAGGTATGAATCGCACCTTTCGAATCAGGCACCTCTCGATTCAAGTATGATCTGTTGAGTTTACAGTTTGAACAATAGCAGTCGTGCCTAGTCCCCCCCTTACATTTTCTAACAATAGATGTCACTCTATCAGTCTGTGCTTTCCAATCTTCAGTGTTGATAAATTTGTAGAGAAATTGCCGTAGGTTCCAGCTGCAGAGTTCTGATTCAAACTTCTCTAGAGTTTAATTGTTCCTTGATGTTCAATCTAAAATTAGATTGTCCGCCCACCTACTTGGCTTCACGTTATGTGATATGTCATGAATTAATTGAAATTGTATTTGTTTACTGCTACTGGTGTGCTACAATGTTACAGTAAACAGTTACCTAACTCGGGCTTCGGAAAACAAACATAATCTGGAAATTACTAATTATATACCCACTACTTATTTCATTCGATCATCGATGATCTTAGAGGCTAAATCTTTCTTTCTTTTCAAGTTGCCCCCATCCAAATCTGCAGTTATACAAACCAGCCAAATCGGTTTTCAGGGTTGAGTGTGTTAAGTTTAGGAAACTTATATGGAAACTTCGAACTGCATTACAATTTCATTGAATAGAAGAAGGCCGTACCTTAATAAGTTTAGACTCCTGTGATTAAGTTATAAGGGGTAACGAATTAAATGTTGGCCGATAGCTTGATATTATTTAACTTATTTTTATAATTAAAGAAACATAAATCAAATATTAGTATGTATGCCCTATACAAGCTGGCGATTTAAGGTAGGAGAAGGAGAAACTATATGGCTTGGGAGAAATAAGCAGAAACTGGCCGACCATACTAAATATGGGATCAACATGATCCGTAAATCTATCCAGATTAGTGTGTAGCAACAGTTCACAGTCCAGCTATATAGTGACTGGTCGCCCAGGCCTAGGCCGCAATATACAATCTACATAAAGTAATTACAGAGTTGAGATTGAAGGATCATGTCGATATATGGAGACCGTGCAGTAAAGTGCTTAGAAAACTTTCTAAACACAACAATGAAATATAAAAATAGCACTGAGATTCTGGGTGATAAAGTTAATGGTGCCAAAAAACGAAGTTTCTAAGGGGTATACATACTTCGATAAACCTTCAAAGTCCAAAGGGATACGCTTCCAAAGTAAGAAGTTAAGATACAATTAAGAGCTTCCGGCACCTCATGGAAAATAGAAAAACTGAAAATATCAACAATAAACACCTATTCAGATATCGGCAGTATATCAAGATTAGTAATTCACTCACTAAGTGAATATAATATGTGTGAGACTAAGTATAAATAAACGAAAAGAAAAGATAAAGATAGCCATATCAAGCAATTAATAATCAACAATAGTAAGTCAAGATGGATTAATGGATCAAAAAAACTAACGTCACACAAATTTCAATAATCTTTTTTCTTGTAACTGTGCCCGGTCAAAGTTCATCAATTTTTATAATCTATTATAAGAACTACAGATAGTATTACCAAGTAAAGATTACCCAGGGAATGGAAAGTATCTGCACAACAAAACAGTGTTATAAATAGCTCTTCTCATTAATTTCTGAGAAATCTCTGGAGATGAAATCTGGAAAGTAAACAAAAATCGTAAAGATGATGAGATGAAATTGGCCAAAGACTTAACATCCAGTATTCTCACAAGCGTTCAATTAAATGATCTTTAGATTTGAGCTTTACTTTACTGTCTTCTCTCTCAGTCTTCAGTTACCTCAGTCAGGCAGCATGGTTACATTATCAAGTTATGAGCCATACATGTCAAAAGTAATATACAACAAGAGATAAAATATAAAAGTAGGACTTATTAGGCAGAGTAAATAGATTATAAGAAAAGCTATATGTTTGAAAAAAATACACAGAACAAAATTATAAGAGAAACAGGAACATTTAAAATAAAAGAGGCAAGAAAACAAATATAAAAAGGAGGGATGAAAAAAGTAAGAGCAAAAGTGAATGAAAAACAGGGAAATATTCGTATAATATTTTTACAACTTGCTGAATACATGATGCTAACAACATTAAATGTCTATAATTCTGAGGAGAAGGAGGATATAATTTGTTTTTTTCTTTTAATAAATAATGGCTTTTATTTTTAAATAAAAAAAGTAATTGAATAATAATAATAACCGTAGCTGTAGCTGTATTGTTTAAACTAATATTGTTGTAATTCTTTGTATGTCATTTCATACTTAATCCAATTGGATAAACAATTTTGAGCATAGACATCTTCTGGGGCAAAATAACCCGAATCATCAGGAGCAGAACATTTATCAGAGTTTGGAATAGATTTATAAGGAGCATGATGGTAACCAATGTCTCTAAACCAATGAATTTTAGATTTATCTTCAAATAAACCGACACCAACAGAATGAACAGGAGCATCACCCCATCTTTCATAATAAAATCCACCCGCTTCTTCTAATGCATCCATCCACTTTGAATATGCTTCTCCTCTATAGAAGTCCATATTGGCAATTTCAAAATTGGACCAAAAGTGGCATGTTGAATAGCCATTTGCTTTCTTAGTATATTCCGGGTTTTGAATTGAGTCTGTTAACCATTTAAAAGCACCATTAGGATTAACATATTGAGGGTTTTTCTTAATAAAATCGATTGTAGTAGGCCATAAAGTTTCAACAGTCAGTGGATCATCATATAAAGAAATTGTAAAGCCATAAGTCTTATCATTGTCTTCCATAAATTTAAAAATATCATAATCAATTAAGCAGTAATAATCGGTTTTTGGTTCGAATCTCCAATACCATTTGAATTTCTTCAAACCTTCTAGTCTATAGAAATAACCAGAATTAAATCTACACATATTGTGATAAGACTCCATTCCAGCATATTGAACACCATTATCTTCTAATTTCTTGATACCAGCCTTTTCTTTTTCTGGGTCTATGCTTTTAGGTTTCTCCCAAATATCAGCTGGGATGATTTCAAAGAAAACGTCACCAGAAGCATGTCTTTTAACAGTATCCTTGAATTCATCAGAAAATGATTCATCTGATATGAAAGTGTAAGGGTAGTGGAAATTGTGATTCCAAGTTGATTCAATTTGTCTGATAGTCTGAACAATATCTTTTAATTCTTGGTTTCTAACTAAAGTTAACAAAGTAGCATTTGCTCTTGGATATTCATCTTTAGTTAAAACCTTCTTAAGACCTTTATCATCGATCTCTTCATTATACGTTAATTTAGCAAATTTCGGTTCAGTGATCTTTTTAGAATAAACTTCTCTATAAAACTCCATGTTTTCTTCAACTATATCTTCATCATCGGTAGCATTCCATCTATTTAAATCAAAATCTAAGGCTTTCATAATTTCATCGAAATTTAATAAACCATCTTTATCTTGATCAATCAGTAATTCTTGAGATAAAGGTTTTGCTTTACCCATTAATTTTTCGTTAAATTTAATACCAAACTTGGACAAACTGGAAGAATATTTAGTAGGGTGATACGTTTGTTTGATTGTTCTTTTATGGTCCTGGAAACCAACACTCTTCTTATCTTTTTTGTTTTTGGCAGCCTGTAATTCAGCTTGTTCAGCTTGTTTGGTAATTTCAGATGGAATTGGAGTTGAAGCAATGAAAAGTTGGTAGAGCAGGAAAACTATTCCTACTGCCACCAAGTATCTGATCGACCTTCTTGCAAGAATCATCGTGCCTGTCGTCTCGCTGGATGTCGTATGTGGAAAATGGCAAAAGGTGTTCCAAACCCAAAATAATCAGGTACAGCTCACAATCACTATCTTCTTAAAGATTTCGTGTTGTTCTTGAAAAGCACTTCGCTGGGCGTGCGGGCCTCAAATTTCAGAAGCCCGTGGTCGTGGCTTGGGTGGCTCAAGAATAGGCGCTGGTGGATAAGTCGATCGACTTACATACTCGTACACTGCCTTGCATTTTTGACTCATCAGCAATCTTGCTCTGCTGCTAGTTAGATACATCACTAAAATGAGCTAGTTAACCGTTATCCTTCTAATTAAACCTCAAATTGCAATTGCAATACCACATTGGGAACACGGCGATGGATCTTCCGCCGACGTACATAAGCACTGAACAAGCTACTGTGTTACTGGTAGCAGTCCGGCCCAGGTCCTGACTATCAGCCAATCATAGTGAGGGACAGGCGAGTCTTGCTTCATAATATATTCCTCGTACTGCCGGCTGTCTTTGTGCCTGGCCCGTGTAACCTACATGAAACTACAAAGTGCGTTGAAACCGGAACTGATACGTAGTAAAATCAAAAAGAAAGAAAGTAAAAACGCAGAATAAATATATAACTAACAAAGAAAAGAACGAAAATTGTATAAATGGTATCACAAGCTGGTCTTTTAACTTGGTTAAAGATTAGAATTAGATGAACCAACAGCTGAAAGTGAACTGGGATAGGATTTAAGAGTTAGTAACAAGAAAATAAATTCGACAGAACTTAGAAGAAAGTGATATAACGTCATATATTTTTTTAAAAAAGCAGTTTTCCGATGCAACTGAAATTTTGTTAACTAGGCGATTAAAGTGAATTAGAATGGTGTGAAATAATTTGCGTTTATTCTATTTTTATTGGGTGTACAGATGACAGCAAGATAAGCGTAAATGATTAGGTGGTCTTTAATAGTCATCACTAAAATCTCTCAAAGGATAAATACGTTTAATTTCAAGGACCTCTTGTTCGTTATTGAAACTCAGTTCCGCATCAAATTTTAACTTCATTAACTCATTTGAAAGGACTTGTAACCTTGAAGTAAAAGATTCTGTATCATCAACATCTAGCTCATCATCTCCTCTTAACCATAAGTCAACTATTTCATCCAAATTTTTAAAGGCAAATTTTGACTTATCACTAATGTAGAATTTGGAAGAGTTATCATCGGATTTTGTACCATCTTCAATCCAGCCATCAACAACAGGATATCTAGTATCTTGATCATCTTCTCCTTCATTATCATTATAAGAAGCAACACAGTATTTCTTTGTGTAGCATATTTTCTTAACCAGAAACATGTCTCCAGGATTATCATAAACTTGCTGTAGGTCTTGGGCTATTGGTAGTGTCATATATTGTTCTGTTATCCTATAGTTGAAGTTGATGTAGTGAAATTCTTCATCGTTGAAAGAGACAGTCATGATTGAAATATTTGTTCAAAGATTCTGAAACACAGCAAATGACAATAGAAAGAAGAAAGATGAGGGATAAGTTCAGGGATACTCGATGAGCTAGATGTACTGTATCTGCATATTTTGTTCTCCTAGTTCCGCTCTAAATTTAGTGTGGTGCGCCTCTCAACTCGCCGGTGTGGCGCATAGTGTGGAGTCGTGGCGGGATCCAAGCACCAGATTTCGAAACGAAAGCCAGACTCATAAGAGAGAAATAGAAGGGCAAATCATGAAATGTGCATTTCATCTTCTTGCCTCTCCTTTTTGATATATCAATTTCAACATTCCTGGCACTATGACTGGAAGCTTCGAACTATCGGCTATTCTAACAGGCCATGAAGATGACGTTCGTACCCTGATATCTCCAAACGATTCATTAATAATCTCAGGTTCAAGAGATTCAACTGTTAGATCTTGGACTAAATTGACTGAATCGAATTGGGATCCTGAGTCAACAATCAATTACAAGTCCACAAAATTTATTAATTCATTGGCCTTTTATGATGATGATAAATTAAATGAACAGTTCATAGTTAGTGGTGGTAATGATTCATTAATTACTTTAACTAGTTTGGCTTCAACTTTAGATGTCAACGAACCTGAATTTGTCTTAGTCGGCCATAATTCAAATGTTTGTTCTTTAGATTCATTAGGTGATTTAATTATTTCTGGTTCCTGGGATTCGACTGCCAGGGTTTGGAATAAGCAGGGTAAAATCTTACACACATTAAAAGGCCACGAAAACTCTGTTTGGGCTGTTAAGTTTATCAACAAAGATGAATATTTAACTGCTTCTGCCGATAAAACAATTAGAAAATGGAAAGGTGGAAAAGAAGTTGCTAAAATTACGTCTGCTCATGAAGATGCAATTAGAGATATAGTTCTATTGAGCGATGGTACGTTTGCTACATGTTCAAATGATAAATTGATTAAAATTTGGGATCTGGCAACTTTTAAAGAAATAAGTGTATTAGTTGGTCATGATTCATTTGTTTACTCTTTAGATGTACTACCGAATGGCTATTTAGTCAGTTCCGGTGAAGATAGAACTGTCAGAGTTTGGAGAAGTGGTGAATGCATTCAAGTTATTTCTTTACCTTGTATATCAATATGGAAAGTCTGTGCTTTAAGTAATGGAGATATTGCTGTTGGTTCAAGTGATAATAAAATTAGAGTTTTCACCACAGATTCAGGTAGAATTGCAAGTAAAGATAAAATCTTAGAATTCCAAAAAGAATTACAAGCTTCTTCAGTCAATGAAAATGCAATTGATGGCTTTAGTAAAGAAAGATTGGCAGGTCCTGAGATTTTGAAAAGTAAAGGTAAGATTGAAGGACAAACAGTTACAATTAAAACTTCTGTTGGTACAATTGAGATGTATCAATGGTCTTCTTGTAATGATAAATGGATTAAAATTGGTGAGATTGTTTCATCGGCTTCATCATCTTCAAGTCAAAAGAAATTTTATAAAGGTAGTTGGTACGATTACGTTTTTGATGTTGATATCGAAGATGGTAAACCGCCACTAAAATTGCCATTTAATGTTACTGAAAATCCATATGATGTTGCTGATAAATTTTTGGTTGATAATAATTTACCATATTCATATTTACAAGAAGTTGTTAACTTTATAATGACTAATTCATCCGGAGTTACATTAGATTCTTCTTCACAACAAATTGCATCTGAGCCATATAAAGATCCAGCTTATAGTGGTGGATCCACGCATACATCTTATTCTTCTTCTTCAACCATACTTCCACAAACCCAATATTTAGGTTTTACGTCGTTCAATGAACCGGCATTAATAGTAGGTTTTAAAAAGCTAAATGCTAAACAACAGCCACAAAATAAGCTGGATGAAAAGCGATTTGAAAGTTTAATAAATTGTCAAGATTATCAAACCCTAGGGTCTAATTATGCAAGTTTTATAATATTGAATTGGGAAGACGATACAAAATTAATTGGATTCGATATTTTAAGATGCATCGTTTCGAAAATTAAACCATTTGATAATTTATTTGACTTAATTAAAGTTGGCCTAAATAATAGCAATTCAAAGATTAGAATGATGTCAATTAGAGTCTTAGTTAATATTTTTCAATGTAAGGCATGGGGTCAAGAAATCTTCAAGGAAGAAGAAATCATTGATATTGTTTTTAATGGACAAATATTAACGGTTATTCCTGAGCTACCTAAATTTATGCCAATTTCCATTGCAACCTTATTGCTAAATTATTCTGTTTTAATTAATAGATATAAATTATTAAGTTTACTAGACGCTTTGAAACCCAAGTTAGATAATATCTGTGAATTGATTTTATTAACAAAAGATGAAGAATCTGTTTATAGATTACTAATTGCATATGGTACTTTAAATCATTATAGAAAGTTAAACGGTGATGAATTTTTAAAACAAGTTAGAGAAAATTTTAAAAGTGATAGATTCACTAAAGTTTTCAACGAATTAAATTAAGTTTTTAATTTTTACGTTATTATTATTTTATTTTTGTATTTCTGGTTTTTTCTTCTATAAAAAAAAATAAAAGTAATTTTTTAGTATTTTTATGCATTTGCATGAATTAGGACTAATTTTCTGATCACAGTAATACTCTCCCTTGTTGTCTCATTATCTCTAGCAGCAACAACAAGTACAGAACAGACACAAGAACGAATATTTAAAAAGTGAAAGAATAAAGTAAACGAAACTATCTGAATAATAAGAATGAAGAGTAAATAATAATAATAATAATAATAGTAATAATAATGCACAATAATAAAAGAAAAAATAAATCTAATTAATGATACCTCTCTTTTTGAAATCATCAACAACAGTAGCATAAACTGTATCAACAGGTTGATCACAAGAGACAGTAATAACTCTACCCTTTTCATTGTAAAATTCAATGACAGGATAGGAAGTGTTTTGGAAAACCTTAAATCTCTTCATAATAGATTCGACATTATCATCAATTCTACCACTAGTCTTACCTCTTTCTAATAATCTATTCAACATAATTTGTTCGCTACATTCAAAGTATAAGATAACTTTTGAATTGACGATTAGTTGTTCAAATGAAATAGCCTGATCCATCTTTCTTGGGAACCCATCAATTAAGAATTTCTTGATACCCTTTTCCCAGTTCTCAACAATAGCATCTTTCAATAAGCCAATTGTAATTTCTTGTGGAACAATCTGTCCTTCTTTAATATAATTTTTGATTAGTTCTCCAACTTCACTGCCAGGCTTGTTTTGTTCAGCTCTTAATAAATCACCAGCAGACAAGTGAACAAATTTATAATCTGAAACTAGTTTTGCGCACTGAGTACCTTTTCCCGAACCTGGACCACCTAAGACAAAGATAACATCAATTTCACTGTCTTTGAATAATTGTTTGGTGGAGCCTTCTTTACTTGGAACAGGGTCAATCGAAGCCCTTGGAATTTTTGTTGTTGTATTTAAATTGTAATAACTAACACCTAATGCCAAAATACCTAACCCTAGCAATGGATAAAAATGTTTTGATTTTTGTTTAGGTGGCTCTTCTGATTTTTGAGATGATTCCTTTGGATCTGGTCTCTTCTGAGTGGAAGCATAATGTCTGTGGCTAGTAATTGGGTAAAATATAGCCGCCGTTGGTCTGATATGGCAAATTGAAGACACAACTTGTTTTCTCAGAGTATATCTTAAGCTTGATCTTAACATTTTTTGTTGATTTCTGAATGTTTGAAGTATTGATGAGGTTTGAAAGGAATGAAAAGAAGTTGTAGTTTTTCCTATAAGCCGGTACTAGATTTCGATTTGTTGAGACGTTATTTTGGGAAGAGCACGACCCCGTTTCACTTACTCAAACTGCTACTTTTCTATAGAGGCGGTTAATTTCTCCCCTGTAATTACCGATACACAGAGGAGCTAGAACAAATACTGTAGAATAATGTTAAATAATATATATATATGAAACTTAAATAAATTTAAAGAATGATTTTATGAGAAGGGGATGATAGAGAGGGTAGGATAGTGTCGATAATCGATAATACAACAAAATATCAAAACAATTGGAATGAATATCTATTTTGTACATGAAGAAAACATCATTAATGTATGGATGGGTGGTCGTTATTATGTATGATTTAAAGTAATGGTTTGAGGTTGCTTACCATCTCATCATAGACATATCGTTTCTGATTCTGTTGTAATCAAATAAGGCTTCGATTTGACCAGTACCAGCCATAGCAATATCTTGATCGTATAAGTAAGTGAAAGCCCACTTCTTTAAAGTAGATAAACTAACTTCATCAATAGCCTTGGATAATTCAGCTTCAGATTGAGTGTAACCCTTAACTAAAGCTTCAGCAGCTAATGAATCAGTAGCAGCAGAAGAAGAAGCATTTGGAGCAAATAATCTCAATTTCAATTGTTGTTTAGCTCTAGATAATTCAGCATCAGTCAAGGTACCAGAAGAATATCTGTTCCAGTCCTTCAGTGTGAAATGGACAGTTTCATCTAAACATTCAATGTTAGAAGTTTCCATGTAAGCACCCCATAAACCAATATCAGAGAAACCGAATTGGTACTGGTTGATGCTATCAATTAAGTGATTTTCACCCAAGAATTGGGCTAATTGAGAACCTTCATAAGTGAAGAATGGGTTACTGTGATTTGAAGCACCATTAATTTGAGCAGCAACTAAACCAGTAATATAATCGTCAGTGAAAATAGATGGAGTTTTGACGGCAATAGAAACGTAAGACTTTGCCATGGTGTCATCTCTTAATCTGGCTTCAGAACCAAGGAAATGGGCTGGTTCAGTAGCTGGTTTAGCACCAGTTGGTAAAGATAACTCAGAAGCTAATTTGACTAAAACATCATGTTCAACACCGGTAGCAACAATAGCAGCATTGGAAGAAACTAATTGCTTCTTTAAGAAATTCTTAATATCAGTAGATTCTAAAGTTGATAAAGTATCAGCTTTACCGTAAGTTGGTAAAGCTAAGGAAGTACCTTGAAAAGCGGTAGCGATAGTATGTTCAACAACCATTTGTGATGGAATCTTTTCAAATGATTCAGCATAATAAGAGGCTTCATTAGCTTTAGATTTAACATAAGCTTCATCAGAGACGACTGAATCAACTTGAGAGAATAAAGACTTGATGGAAGAGACAGCTGCAGAAGTGTTACCAGTAGCAAAGGTAGCTTTAATTAAACCAGATGATTCTTTGGCGTTAGAAGAGGAGAATTCAACACCAGATGTTAAGAATTGCTTAGCAGCTTTAGAGCCAGCTAAGACAGCACCAGTCAAAGTAGAGACACCAGAGTTGTAAGGATTTTCTGATCTGGAACCAGAGTTCAGATATAAACCAATTGTAGAGGTTGAAGCAGAAGATGGTTGAGATGCAATAGTAATACCATTTGGCAACTTTGAAACTTGAGCCTTTAATTGTCTGGCAGAAGAGGAAAAGAATCTTCTAGATAGCATTGTTGTTGTGAGTGTATATGTGCTTGGGTGTGTCACTGTAAAACTGGAAGCTGGAGTCTTGTTGATGGTTGATTGTGAGTTTAGCTATAGGACTGTCGCAAATTCAAACTTTTCGCATGGTCTGAGCAGCCCAATCAGAAGCGTCGAATTTAAAAGTGTGTTGTGGCGTGTGTGTGGCCCTGCTCTGTGGCGGTGTGGTGTACTGGTGTAATTGTACATTTTAACTTTTTCATCTCCATTTTCAAGTGGAGGGTGATTTGGAGATATCGAAGTTGGTGCATTTCTTTCTGTTTACCAAAACCCAACCAAACAAGCACATCCACAACAATGTCTAACAAGCCAGCACCTCAGGCTTTTAGAGCCATGAAGAGATTTGCCAACCCAGTGGCTATGCCTTCCACTTTTATAAATACAAGAGTGCTTAGAGACCACTACAAGAGACAAATGGTTAAACAGAACGAAGTTACTGCAAGAGCTTTAAAATTCATAGCCAGAAATACAACATTGAATCAAAAAGTCAGACTGGAGGCGCAATTACAATTAAATGCCATGCCTAGTTATATAAATTCTCATCAAGTTAAGAGTAGATGTGTTGATTCTGGTAGAGCTAAAGGTGTTTTCCCAGATTTCAGATTATGCAGATATCAATTTAGACAACAAGCGTTAGCTGGTTTATTACCTGGTGTTAAGAAGGGTGTCTGGTAGGTAACCCTTTTTCTTGGGAAGTTTAGGTCCTGTATATATATATTAATTTCATTTCTTCTGTATAGTTTAAGTTTAATTAAATGCTCTTATTACAATGCTTTATTTCAACTCCGAGTGTCCATTATCAACTTTGTCCGAACATGAATGATATACCGATTTATTTGCTTCCAAAATTCTTAATCATAACTGGGTAATGGAATTTAGTAGCTTCAGAATTGAAATTTTATGACCACTTGTCGAGGGAGAGGAGAACGCATTTATCCTTTTAATTTAATATAGGAAGCGGAAATAACTAACAAATCATTACAACATAAAACGTGAAAATAATAAAACTAAAAGATTCAAAACAGAATAGTAAACTTTTTATTTAATAAGATCATAAGCAAGCGTCCCAAAAATCACATTCTAGTGAAGTGACATCTTTAAAAATTTGAACTAATTCATCTAAGGTAACCGATTCTCCAGTATACTTATCTCTGACCAAATAAAATTCATTTAAAGATTCATGTCCTTTTTCGCAGGCCGTTAAATAAAAATCATTAGAATATTCAATTAACCAATCTCTAAATTCCTGAATTTCAACGTGAGGAATTTCATCCTTATCAAACTTAGTACTAGTTCTTTTACCTGTACTAACGTCAAATTTAGCACCTGGGTTATATAGATTAGCAACAGCCATGTTGTATCCAATTAAACAAGGAGTAACCGAAACTTTAGATTTCAAAAATGAATTTGATTGTTGAATTGTTCTTAATAAATATTCAGTATAAGCAACAGTAGCAGAATTTGGTTCAATTTTATCTGCATCTAAAATTTTATGAACATTTGCCAATCTCTCGGTGTGCTTGACCAGCTCCATTTTAATTGCTTCCACAATTCTTTCTAAATCTTTCTTCAAATGATCAGTTGGAGCAAGTTCAACCATTTTCTCGTGAACCCATAAATAATTTTGCAAATAAATGTAATCTTGTTCAATATAATGATGGAACTTTTCAACCGGTAGAGTATCGGAAACCACTAACTTCACAAATTCGTGGTGTGTGTATCTGTACCATGCATCTTTGACATCCTTATGATTGATCAAGTATTCCAATAAATTGAAGTTGGAATCAGGTAAGTCATAAGTGTGATTAACTGGTCCATTTGGTTTAGGTTCAGCTAATCTAATAGCTTCAGTGACATATTCAATTGACTTTCTTAATGAATCTTCCAAATCAAAACCCTTTGCTAGATTCGAAGCAATTGATGAAGATAAAGTACAGCCAGTGCCATGAGTATTAGTCGAATTAATATAATGTGATTTGAACAAAGTGACCTCTCCTGTTGATTTCCTATATAAAGCATTGAAAACAATCTCAGGGTGCTCCAAATTCAAGTGGTTAGAAGAGTCAAACGGAATATGACCACCTTTAACTAAAACGTTAGTTTTAGTACCTTCACCAATTGATCTAGTGATTTTAATTAAATCATCAACATTTTTCAATTCAAAATCTTCTTTGGAACCAGTGATGTGAGAAAAAATGATTTTCGATTCAGCAAAATTTGGGGTAATCAAGTCACAATATTCAAACAAGCTAATAATATGTCCAAAAGCATCGAGATCTGTCAAATCATCACCATTGTTAGAAGAGAACACTGGATCTAAAATAATATTTTTCAAATCACCTTTGTTATCACTCAAAAATTTACTTAACGGTTTCAAACTATCTTCTGGTAAAACTCCGATCTTAATAGCCTTAAAATCGATTTTATCATCTAATAAACATTTCAAAATTTGTTCAATTGTTTCAGAAGATGTAGGTTTAACATCTTTAACACCTTTCGAATTTTGAACAGTGATGGCAGTAATGCAGGTAGCACCGTAACACTTATGTGCAGTTATAGTTTTCAAATCTGCTTCAATGCCAGCACCACCTGAACAGTCAGAACCAGCAATTGTTAGAACGCAAGGTGTCGGAATGGTGGGTGGAGTCTGAGTTGACGTGGTGTCTGGACACAAATCAATTGTTTCTTCTTTCGTTGGTTTTGTTTCTTTGGACATCATTCCTTAGTGGTAACCGATTTCCATGTCCTTTTCTAGATCAATTGATGATTAAGGTGATTCCCTGAAAATTAATTCCCTGCGATATATATGACTCCTCCCTCTCTGAACTGCATGCGGCGTCAGGCGTTTCCAGCCGACGACGCGTCGCTGAAGAGATTCGGATTTTCAATTTCCGGTAAATCTGAGCCGCAAACCATCGAATAGACTATCAATTCATACGGCTCGAATCAACTTAATTCTCTTCTTGAAAAGTGCGGATTTGCTACATAACCTGTAAATTGAGGAAACTTCTCTAAATTAGAATTTGCTTCAAATAATAGCATTACAAATGTCAAGGACAAAACATTTGAGTCTCCCTTAATAACATCCAAATCAGAAAGAAAGTTCCCCAATTGTAGGATGGATTATATCTCTTGAGTGCTTTCAGTGTCAATTTTATAAATGGTAAATTAATAAAGACAGATATAACTAAAATAAAATAAAATAAAGTGCCAATCGTATATACTACAAAATTTAAATAGAGTAGTTGCTAAAATGATAAATTTGAAGAGTGAAGGAATTTTCATGAAAGAAAAAAAAAAATCAAGGAAAATCAAGTAATAATGTCAGTAAACTTTTTATTCTATGAAATCATAAGCAAGCGTCCCAAAAATCACATTCTAGTGAAGTGACATCTTTAAAAATTTGAACTAATTCATCTAAGGTAATCGATTCTCCAGTATACTTATCTCTGACCAAATAGAATTCATTTAAAGATTCATGTCCTTTTTCGCAGGCCGTTAAATTCTAATCATTAGAATATTCAATTAACCAATCTCTAAATTCCTGAATTTTTAAAGTGAATTGGACTGTTGAATTGTTCTCAATGAATATTTAATAGAAGCAACAGTAGCAGAATTTGGTTCAATCTTATCTGGTAAAATCTTATTAACATTTGCTAATCGTTCAGCATGATTGACCAGTTCCGTTTTAGTTGGTTCCACAATTCCTTCTAAATCTTTCTTCCAAAATTCTGTTGGTGCCAACTCAACCATTTTTTCATGAACCCGTAAATAATTTTGCAAATAAATGTAATCTTGTTCAATATAATATTGGAACTTCCTAATTGGCAGAGCACCAGAAACCATCAATTTCACAAAGTCGTGATAAGTATATCTATACCATGCATCTTTAACATCTTCATGGTTGACTAAGTATTCCAATAGATTCAAATTATCAATTTCTTTATTTTCTAGTTCTTCAACCATAGATGGCATTTTGCTCCTCAATTCTACTAGCCTTTTCAAGAGAAATCGATAGATGTTGATTCACCCTCAAAAAACAAAAGAGAGAGTCAACTCATGTGATTCATGTGTACACTTTAATGCTAAGTTATGCAAGTGCGAAATTACCGGGCTCTGGCTAACTGCGAATCAGTAACAAGTAAAGAAATCAGTTCAAAGTTTGAAGGAGAAGTTAATTTTCAAGAAGCCTGAGCCGTTAATCATCAAAATAGTTCTTAATTTGTACTTCTTCTATAACAATTCTTTAGGTGGACTATATTTACTCCACCTCTTCTGTTTATAGTTTATGTTGAATGCCAATTCTTAGTAGCATTGAGCTCAAATTCATCTATGCTGGTTATATGATTGATTCTGCACCCGCCCCAATTTAATTTAATGACCTCAATTTTAATTGAAATTCTATTTCATTCAATATTGTTTTCTCTTTGAATCTCCGACCTCTTAAGTTTTTTAAAGTATTATCCCTTGTCTTTGAAGATGGCTTATAAGATGAAGTGATTCGTAGTCTGAACTAATTGAACAAGTTGTTTTGCCTCTCGAATCGTATTAGTTATTTGAAGACTTATCCAAAAACCGTTTATTCAGCAAACTTTTCTGAACTTAGATCTTGTTAGTTCAAAGAACGTATTATCTCGTATACCACAATCCAAATCACAATGGAACTCCAATGTAACAAGGATCTGGTGATAACCTTCAACCAGGTGCCATTGACGTGAAGAATGGTTACCTCCACATGTATAACAACTAAATCCAACAGATCTCTAAGGGTTATATTAATACTGGCATTTGCCAGCAATATTTGGAAACTTTTCAATTATAGGTAATCCTCTAATGACGATAATTAACATTCTGTTACCTCTTCTTAGATTAATTCGATGCTTTGATTGACTCTATGGTATATGAAATATACGGTATTGATTCTATAAGTCTAAATGTATATATGTGGGTTAAGTGTATAATTAAAGTTGGGTGAGTACAGTTTACTGTTAAGGTTATATACTTCTGGTGTACTAAATCGGATTACATGTCACAACGCATTGATGTTTGCATTAAAGTTGAACAATCAAATCAGATCTTCCGTACCGCTTACAGTTTCCATACATACTTCATATTAGAGTCAGCCTGTCTGTCTACTCAAATACCAGTGTTATCTGGCTCTAAAGCTGGAATAGAAAGATCAAATTGATGGCTAATGGACTTGAGTCTTTTACTCTTTACCTTGCATTTTTTTATCACTGGATAATTGATATCCGCCTTACCTTATCCCTCCAATTTAGATAGCTTTTTGGTAGAGTAAAAGGTAGCACTTATTATAATTGATTTGTGATCGAAATATTAGTACTTTCATAAAGGTTTTTCTAGCCAGCTCACTTTAAGCACACTCATTTCACCTTGACTCAATAAAACAAAGCAACTAGTTAACTTGCTAGTCTGATTTAAATCGAACCACAACGGAATTTCTGGGAAGCCCTAAGAACTGAATTGTTATTATTAGAAGTCAACTAAACTGGCTTTTGAACTTTGTTCACCTTTCCTCGCAAGTGTGTATTTCTACCTACATATACTCAATCCTTAAATAATTCCCTAAATGGCAGCACCATGTGTACGTAGCCCCAAGTATATACATACAGAGTTAATTCGAATTGTAGTCACTACATTAAGACACCTATCATATAATACTCAGCAATCCCATCCAGCTTCAATAGAACCAACTACCTAACAACAATCACTCTTATCGTGATCCAGATTTGAATTGTTCGATCAAGTTCGGCGATTAATCTCTTTGAGCTGCTAACTTAGAATTATACTAAACACACACGGAATCACGTTTTATCCAATATCAAAGGCCCCTCACCACTGACCAGATTTTATACCACCTTTCCTTTCATCCCTTATGAGAGGCCACATGGTGTAGTAAATACATTTCCACGTAAATCCCAGTGCACCCGTATAAAGCAGGCCCGAACACCCATCTGCAGGGTAGTCAAAATTGGCATCCAACTTGTGGCAAAGGAATCAGCTAGGTGACTGGATGAGTCAAATGAATCAAAACACCAGGAGGGGTGTGGCTGGGGGCGGTTTCCTAAGAGTGGTGATGACTTGACACCCTCATTAACTAATTCTATTTCGAGGGATGGATTGCGTTGAGGGATGACTTTGAGAATGAAAAGATGATGTTTGCTTACGCAACTGATTGGACAGCAAGATAGCAGAAGTGGAGAACCATGATTTTTGAATGATTAAATCTAGTATCTGGCGCTAGGGGCTGGCATGCCGCTGGTGGCTAAGATTTGGATCTAAAGATCCGGATCAAAGGTGTGAAATTTGAGGTACCGTTCCTCCAATACCTCGCCCATTCTCAGGCTGGTATGAGCCTACATTTTACGCTGGCTATCACCTCCAAATAGACGATCAGAATATATAGAGCAACTTATACGACCAAAGTACATGTGATTCTTTTTTTAATATTTTTTATTAAATTTGATTGACTGAAGAACCCATAAAAGAGAGAATTAAAAACAAATACTAGAATCCTATACAATAAGACTGAATAAAATCCAAAAGATTATATAAAAACGTAATGATCCTTACTGATCCATTCTTGAACTGACTGACTGACCTGACTGAAAAAAAAAATGCAATTACAAGAATAAATACCAAAAGACCAAAAGCCAACACAAAACTTTTCAAACTTCATTTCCAAATCGTATGGGATGTTTTAAAAAAAACTGTAAAACCTAATTTTTGAAGAAATGCGAAACCGTAAAATAAAATGGAATAAAGACTAGAACAATAAAATGAATAGTAGTAATTATGAATGAGTAGATGTATGGTAAAATTATAAAAGACAAACTGCGAAACTCTAGAACCAGCTAAGAAAAGTTCCCACCTAAAACACAAACGCCAAAGTGCCAGCTCTGGAAAATTAAAGAGATAAAATCAAAACACAAGCCTAAGGATTTTGAATTAATATTTAGAGGCCTTTTCCTTGAAAGCACTTTCCTCAGATAGAGTTTCTGGTAAATCAGAGGCTTTAGCAGATTGGATGTGAGGTAAGAATTGTCTTCTAGTTTGAATACTCAAAGGATCTTTTTGAACAATCTTCAATCTGTATTGTTTAAAGGAATCAAAAGTACCAGTGCTGCTTTGATGTTGAGCCTGTGGCTTATGTTCTTTTTCAAACAAAGCTGGAATAGCTTGAGTGAAGTGTCTTCTGGAAGAAGCAACAGCTAATGGTAGCAATAAAGAAGATGAGGTTGCGGTGGCCTTGACTAATAAGGAGGTCGAAGTATTTAACAGAGACATTTTTGAATAATAAGAAAATTTATTGTAATTCTTGCTCTGAGAAAAGTATGTTATGTAATACTTGAGATGTGAGAAGAGAGAGAAAAGAAGGAATCGGGTGTCTTTATATACCACTTTTGTGATGGGAAAGCCAGAAAGCCCGCTGGTATCAGATGTGGCGCGTTGATGTGAAGCTAAAAAAAAAAAGGTGCGCCAGCGGGCCACCAACAATAAAACAAGCGTTAAAAAGGTCACGTCTTTTTTTTTTGAAGAAACTGCGATGGTGAATGTCACCTTAATAAGGGAAACACGGATATCATCAGAGTTTAACCTCTTCAAGCCAGATAAGCTCACTGTAGCTTCAGATCTCAATGACTGAGTCCAGCTTTAGGAGCTTTGAGAGCGGTCTTCCACTCGTTAAACCAACTCCAGATCGTCTATTCTGTTCTGTTCGCTGTCTCTTCGTCAATCTCCCTCTCATACTTCCATATAACGGTAAAACCTTTTGCCAAATTTACTCTGCTTCAAACAAGGTCTGGCAATTGGGGGTTTCAGCCGGAACGCTACGTGAAGAGGTCCTGCTTACATAGCACGGAGTCAAGCCGCACGGCGTATCAGTGAGATTGGATTTCCACCCAATTTTTAACGCCGGCAGCCACCCGCCACCGCCACCGCCACACATCGATCTGACAACCTCCATCAGATTTGAAAATCCTCCACTGTGTGTTTGTTTGTTTGCTTATTAATGTTCTCCCCTCAACTGATGACTGATAGAATTCGTTAATGAATCATCATCATCATCATCATCATGCGATCTTTAAGGAAGGAAGGGATGATATGAGTTATGGCAAGTTATAACAAGTTAGTTGATGCGCCACTCTTCTCCCGGTTTTCTCACTATATCAGCTGAGCTGGGTATCAGTGGTTAAGTTCGGCTCAGTATAAGATTGACTTCCCGATTTTATCGGCGTAAATATATAGTAATCAATATCGAAATTGGCTTCTCTCTAAACTCCACCACAATTACTGGATGATGATCTAATAAACTTTTGGGAACAAATTAAACACTGATAAAAGTCAACACCTACCGGATTCCCAACCAATTTTTTTTTCAAAGTTCCAGAGTTTGAGCCGATAACTTTCTCATTTAGCCAGGTAATCCGTATTCGGAAACTTTCACACCCTATCCGCAGCTCTCTTTGCCGGAAGATTACCCCCTGTTCCGCCGTTCGTGACCTATCAGGGGCGCAACATGCCGATGGAAAAACCAGGGTTCGTTCCGTTGCAGTCTGCTTTTAAGCCAATAAAAAGCTTGGTTTGCACGTGAGGAATCCCAGCACATCCTTTGTGATTATTGGCCAATTGCTGAGTGGTACAATTATCAACACCAAAGTTTCGTTCATTTATGTTTTTTTTAAGGATTATTATATTAAGACAAGGTTAGGATCGTCTACATACAACTAGAAAACATCTGACTTGTCTCCTGAACCATTAAATCACTACATTAAGTTACAATTGACCCATTTTGAACCAATTGACCCAATGCTGGGAGATTACCCCATTAAATTTCAACCAGCTAAATATGCTGATGCTAGATAGAACAACTCTAAAAGATATTCAGATTGTATATTAGCTCAGAATTGGTGGAGTGATGGTTTGTTTAATTGGGGTTCTTTCGATAACCAATCAGTAGTTGCAGAATTCAGTTAAAGCAAAATGAACCTCAAGTTTTGGGCGTTTTTACCCTCTCTGAATATGACTAGAACGGGGTCTCTTTAGTTTTGAAACTTATTGCTGCTTCTATGAACTGCAATATGTGCTGTATCTTTACGCATTAGAATTCAAAAATTCAACATCATCCTTATATATAATATAAGATTACTGAGACTTTCTTGACAATGTATATGGTTTTATTTATAGAGTGTTGACAGCACTACGCCGCGCAGCCGGGGTTCTTAACTTCCTCTTAAAAAAATATGAAAAATAAAAAAGAAGATACAATAATAGACCCTTTAACAGTTCTTCTTTCGGTATTTACATATTCACACTTACAGACTTGCTTGATGTTACGCAGGCAGCTACATGAATTTGCCAGGCCCGTGATACAGCCAACACTTGGTAGTAGTTATTCCTGCCTCATTTATAGTCCAATCAAGTTATCATTAAGATTCCAGTCAACAAAGAAAAAGTCATCCCTTGACGAAAGAGAGCTCACTGCGTTGAAAAATAAAGAAACACTAGATAAGTATATACGTCATGGACACCTTGAAAGGGCTAGGGAATTAGATAGATTTAAATCAATTATTAGTGAACCGCTATCAGATGAGATGCAAGCACCTTCCAGAAAAAATAAAACTATTGATGATGTTGAATCAAAGTTTGACTATGTGAAAAGACTTCCCGAATATAAACCTTTGCAATTCACAACAGTTGCTAATAAACCTAATAGAAATCCAAATGCAGACATATTAAAAGAGACTACTAATCTCTGGATGAATCCTGATGCTCCACCTCCTACAATAGAACCAATAGCTCCAACTTTGATGACTAAAGATTTACGTATGCCGGATAGAGTGATCAGTGCTATCAACTATGCAACTGGCTCTCAAGAATTACGAAATGATTCTCAAGCAATATTAAATGAACTTGATAAATTCAATATTTTGAATACTAAAGGTGTTATATTAAAGGTACCATCAACAACACATGCGGCCAATATAACTGCTTACTATATGATGCATTTTCGTCTAATTTTGCATAAGGCAAATAAAGTTAGATATTACGATTTTAGATCATCTGTCATGACTTTATTTATTAGTAGATCAAGTCCAATGTCAATGCTACGTAAAGGTGTTTTTGAAGATTTTTGGAAAAAAGTTTACAATACTAAGAATCTTAATGATGCCCATGTTTCAGCTATTAACAATATTAATAATCCTGCGCGTATTTTAGATGCTTATAGACCTATGTGTAAACCTTTTATTTCAATCGGTGATCCTGATTTGATTTTAAATTGGCTTGAAAAATATCCAATATATAGGAAGAAGTCTTTCAAATTTTTGAAATTCATTGTTATTGATGAAGCTGATAAATTAATAAAAGAAGGTAAAAAAGAAGAAATTATTAAAGTTGTTGAGCAAATGCAGAAACTAAGACAACATCTTTCTAAAGAAAAAGCTGATCCTACTTTAATTAAAACAATTCTATTAGCCCAAGAAGTAAATGATGAGGTTAAGGATTTAGCGAAAAAAATTACTAGAGATGGTGAATTTGGAGTTGTTGAAATACCTGATTATGTGATTCCTCTTTCACGAAGACCACAAGCTACGGCTCATTTGGCAAATTCCATTTTTGAAAGTTATGCCGCTTCATTTGCCTTGATTAGAAAGAGGATTGCCATTTATCAAGAAACAAAAGAAAACTTTCGTCTTAAGAAAGACAAGGTTAATTTTAAAGCGATAGTTTTACTTCCTAATGCAGTGACGGTGAAGACATATTCTACAATTTTAAAACAATTGTTCCATGAATATGATGCTCCTATTCTAAGATTTGATGAAACCTTAACCGATTCCGGCAAAGACATTACGTATCGACGTTTTAAAAATTCAAAAAATGGTATTTTAGTCTGTCAAAGTAGTATACTTGATGATATTTCAAAGCTCCAAGGGATTACCAATATCGTTCAAATAGGTGCCACTTCTGAAATCGCTGACTTTGAATCTCGTGTTATGGGAAAAAAAACAGCAATCACATTTTATTTAACTAAAATGGAAGAACCTTTCACGAAGGAATTAGCAAAGGTACTACCAAAATTTAGAAAGGATATGTTGTCTCCTCAGAAAGATAACTCAGACTTACACTTGTACACTAAAAGTTCACTTAAATTTGACACTATGACTGTTGAAACCATTGCTGCTCAATTATTATCCTTACCGTCAGATTATTTGAGGGTTGAAGGTCAGGTGGAAGTTTTAAAACAGGTTAGCCAATTTTATCAAGACTTAGAACAAAGCAAGACTTTTAAACCACTCATTTCTCAAGACTTCTTAAGAAAGCATAAAATTAGAGAGGAGGAAGTTAAACAATATTTTTATATCAAATAGCCCGTTTGATATTTTATATTTTTATCATCTTTTACCTGTTCCTATGTATATACTAATTTAACTCATGTTCATATATAGAAAATAATCTCAATGTAAAATGGGATCGCATGCAGCAAAAAGTCAAAATCGAAACAAAATAACTATAAGAACTGTTCAAGATTTAAGTAGTTATAGATGAACAATAGATAGCCTTTGGCAGGCTTGAAATTCTCTCATCACATTATTCAAAGAATAGAGAGCAGATGTTATTCTCCAAAACTTCAGGGCTAAATAAAAATAAATTCGATTTAATTGTATTAATTCCAATAGTTTCAAAATGCTCACGGTTGCTAACATCTATTCATTCGTATTACAGATGATATGCCGTCATAATGACATTTTTTATAGTTTCGTTTAATCTTGTCTAAATTGAGACTGTTCTTTGGTAATTGTCATACTAACTGACGATTTAAGATTTGCTGTTAGTCTCTTCAAGAGCTTAGAGAGACTCTCCTCCTTGGTAAGCTTTGAATTGTTTAGCTTATCCAAGCTATTCAATTTTCTAACAGTAGGAAATACTAGGTCCTGTAAGTTCCCTATTAATGATTGTAAATGAATATGTAATTCTACTGAACATTGGAAGTTACAGACATAGAGAGTCAATTTTTGCACAGAAGAAGAAAGACTTCTTAAGTTTTTTTGGACGAAAAATCGCAAGAACACAAATATGGAGACTCTAAATTGGTAAGTTGAGAAAAATGAGTTTGGCTTTCTTCAGAACATATTGTCTAAAGCTTTAACTGAATCACTTTTAAAAAAATTGGAAATCTTAAGTCATTGATTAATATCGCTTTTAAGTTTAGTTTCTTCATGGCAATTCTCCAAGTAAATTCAAAGAAATCACAAAAAAAGGCAAATCTCTTGATAAAGAAGTTAGAATGTATGCCACGCTTACAACTTATTTCTCTTAAATGGCTGCTCGGAAACTCCAGATACATTCTCTCCAAATAAAGTCCTTTAAAATATTTGTTACTCTCATGCGGGCACTTCACCATTTTCAAAATAGGGTCTGATTCGTACCTTTAATATGTTTAAACTTAAAGAATATTCTTTATTTGAACTACTGTGTAATCGTAATTCAGTGTTAAAAATCAAGTCTGAAAATATAAAATTCAGTTCTGCTGTGTATGCCAAATTTCGTATAATTTGTCTCAAGTCAAAGTTGGAGTGGAATATATCCCAGGTCATACATGCTAGTTCAAATGGTAATCGTTTAGTGATGTTAATAAAACTAGCTTGTCTTTGTGTTAAAATAATGGTTTAATTTAGTTTATAATCAAACAGTGAGATAGGTAGAAAGAGGCAGCAAAAGGTTTGTAGTCCAGCTAGTTCACAAATAACTGGTAGCCAAATATATCAGAAAATGTTGCTATCTCATCGCAAGGATTTAGCGGGACACGCCCTTTTCGAGACTCATCGAGGAGAAAATATATGCGCTCTGTTTGCAGGAAGTCAATGGTGGAACTGATAATGGCTTTGTTTATAACTGCGGATGGTTTACCAATTCAAGAATGGTTTCAGGTACGTGACACCATATTACCACAACTACGAAGCAAATGCTAAGTTAAGATGGTATGGTAGAACAATCTTTGATGTCTACACCTCCGAGTTCAGAAACCAACCACCAGATCATCATAGACTCAAAATTCTAAACAAAAATTTCAAGTTAGTTAAAAACCCCAATTCTAAGAAAAATCACCAAGATTTCAAAGGCTCTTGTTTATTACACGATGTTGTTATATCTAGAGGTGACAAGATATTTCATAATGAACATATTCACGAACCACCGGTTCCTCAATCACAGAATTCAACTCCATTATCTGTGGTTTATAATGATCATCAATATCTAGTTGTTGACAAGCCAGTCGGTATACCCACGCACCCTGTGAAATCATATTTTTATAATTCAGTTAAAGAAATATTGAAATACGATCTTAAAATTGATGAGTTATATCCTGTTCATAGATTAGACAAAGTCACTTCAGGCATTTTAATGTTTGGAAAGACACCACAGGCAACATCACTGTTTAAACAACTAATCAAGAATAACCATGCTGAGAAAATATACATGGCTAGGGTTAAGGGTGAATTTCCCACTACTCGGGATTTAAAAGTTGATCAACAAGTCGTTTATATTTATTCGGCTAGGTTAGAAGTCCACACATATCCTTCAACTTCGATTTTCAATAGAATAGAATACGATCCGGTCACAAATCAATCAGTCGTTGAATGCAGACCGGTCACTGGAACTCCACATCAGTTACGTATTCATTTAAGAAATTTAGGGTATCCAATAGCTAACGATCCTTTATACTCTGAAGGTAAATTGTACAATCGTATAATTAAGAATAGAAATGACTTAACTGATCAAGAATGGGAGCTTTACTTGAATAGTTTGCACGAAAGATCGTTGCAAATTAAACGCTCTAAGGAATCTGAGAATGCACATCGATGTGATGAATGCAATGCTAAACTATTCAAAGATCCTTTACCTGAAGAAATGGGTATTTATTTGCATTCAAGGAGCTACGAGCTAGTTGATGGAGAAAAGAAGTGGAAGTTTGAGTGTTCTGTGCCTGATTGGTGTTCAGTTTGAGGTATAAGAAAAGAAATATAATCAAACTTAAAAATGCCCACTAATTTTTCATGTGCTCTCGTTTTAATTCTACAGATATATTCTTATGTACGTCATTGGTTTGTTTCATCTTCTTCAAAGTTACCTGGGTGTAATTCATTTAACCCTGATCTTTTTTAGCTGTTTCCCTACTAGAAACTTGGAACTAGAAATGTTTAGACAGATAGATAAATTTACAATCTAGACTGTTAAAATGGGAAGAATGAACGGAAAATTACCCACAATTTTTCTTTTTTCTTTTTTCTTTTTTCTTTTTTTCAGAACAAAATATATTTATGTTAAACCATATAATAAACCTGGTCGTGCTAGAAGCAACTGTCAAAAATCCTACCAAGAAAAACGAGATGTACATAATGCTTCTTTTGTTTTCAAAGCTGTATATTTATATTAAACAATATATGGTAAATAAAAGAAGTGCCAACAGCAAGTGCCAAAAATTCTATACACAAAAGATAATGACAGGGGAAATCCTAGTTATTAATCAGTAGAGACCAAAATAAAAGTTAAAAGTTAAAATTAAAAAATATAAATTTTTACCAGATCAGAACAGCTTAGAAAATACCATAAAAATTTTCGTTTCGTAAAAGACTCCGTGGCCAAGCTGGTTAAGGCGTGCGACTGTTAATCGCAAGATCGTGAGTTCAATCCTCACCGGGGTCGTCAACTACTTTTTATTCTTTTGTTGTTTTTACCGTTCCTATATTTTTGCCTCCTTTTTTTTCGAAAACATGTTTTCCGTATTAGTTTATATTATTTCTGATATGAAAAAATGACTTGCAAGCAAATATAGAAGGCTATAAAAACTAAAAGCAGATAAACAACACAATTAAAGCAAAAAGCAAAATAGATTTTAATTAATTCATTCAACTATTCATCAACCATCATTTTCCCTTCATCACTGATATCGCTGACATCGTCTTCACCTTTTTCAGACTCTTCAAGATTACCATTCCCATTCTTTTCCTTTTCAGCCTCAATATGTAATCCCTCTTTGATATTGGATATACTTTTTGTACGTTTAATAGTTCTTTCTTCTTCGTTAGTTGGCAAATGTCTCTTTGGCGAATCAGTTCCCGTTTCGGCATCATGATCAACATGACGAGAAATAACAACATCCTCAGCTTCAGGAGCACCATCACCTGCACTGATTGTAACAGAAACAGGTTTACCTTCACTCACAGCAGTTAACCACGGGATTCTAGTCATAATCTGACCATGCGAACTATCATCAACCATCACATTATCATTTGTTGGCTTTGCAGTAGTCGTATTCGTTGAACCATAACTCTGTAAATCTGAATCAATGTCGTCTATTGAACTTTGCACAAAGACGCTTCTTTCTAATGATCTTAAAAATTTAATAGCATAAACTTCGTTTAATCTTGCATAATCATTTGAACTTGAACCTCCACCATTTGAAAATCCATTATTCGTTATTTTAGTTAATCGATCAAACTTAGTGGGCGTAGTGGGGGAATGATAATAATTATTAGATTGTGTAGTAGTCTTCTGTTCATTTGTAATCATGCTTTTAACAGTAACTGTATAAGTCTTTAATCCATCACCGTTGTTCTTATTGATACTTTCACTATAATCAGATTTATCCGGAAGTTGATATCCAGGAGTGTGGAAGCTTACTATACTGGCTAAATGATGTATCGTGAAAGGCGGGCTTTCTTTGAAAGTGGTTAATAGCTGGTTGTTTATACGGTTGATAAACTGCCCTATGGTCTCACGACGCGTTTGGTTTAATGGATTAGCTATGTTATGATCAAAATTAGCCTGATAAACGGTTTCCACTATCGACTTGATTAGTACTGTGAATTTGGGCACTATATTGGACCAAGGAATATCATGGTTATTCCGTATGTAGTCTTTATCCTGAAGAATTTGATCAATTGTTGATTCCAGGGTCTCTGCAATCAAAGTTAGTATGTTTAGCTGAAGTAAGTGATTCAAAAATTCTGGGAATTCAAACATACCATCCATCAGTCTGTCAACATCAGGTCTCAGCACCATTGTGAAGTAGAACACTGCTATGAAATTGCTATAGAGCTTTGGCTCCATTTTCAAACGGAAAGACCACACCAATTCCTGGTCAGCAAAACACGCCGAAGTCAAAATACCAACAAGAGGCACCGCCACACCTTATACGCCACCAAAGATGAACCTCGATTTCCTGGGGTTTAGTATAATTAGCAATTGAATGTTCTTCATGAATTCAAGACTATGTTCAAAAGAATAACCACCAGACGTCTCAAATACTCGTTAGTAGTTTCAAAGAGGGCTATGTCTACTCCATCTAAGTTTCCTATCACCCGAACAGATGACGAATGGAGAGCAACTTTATCTCCAGCACAATTTGCAGTCCTAAGGAAGAAAGCAACTGAAAGACCTAATACAGGAGAATATAATAAGTTCAAGGAGGACGGGATATACAACTGTGCTGGTTGCGATCAACCGATATACAAATCGATCACAAAATTTGATTCAAATTGTGGTTGGCCTGCTTTTTATGATGCTATTCCAGGTTCAATTGTTACTAAAGAAGATCGTAGTTTCGGTACTTTAAGAACTGAAATGATGTGCAGCAAATGTGGTGGACATTTAGGACATATTTTCAAAGGTGAAGGTTATCCTACCCCAACGGATGCAAGACATTGTGTCAATTCTATAAGCTTGAAATTCAATCCATCTACCACTGATAAGAAATAGACGTTACGGACCTTTATATGTTTTATAACTAATTAATTAATACGAGTTAATGATATATAACCAAGAATACGTACAAAAATAGAATACCAATAAAATGAAAACAATCAAAGTTTAGGCTTTACGTGCGCCGATACGATGTCAGCACTACCTTTTAGTTTAAAGAAGGAGCATCATAAGATTGAATCTTAACTTGATATCCATCTGGATCAGTTAAAACTGCAATTCCAGTAGACTTATCGTATTTGGAGACCCAATTGACTCTATCACCAATACTATCCGTAAACTTCTTAGCATCTTTACAAGAAACAGAAAATGATTCAAACCCAGCAACACTTGGGTCTTTACCAAAAACATAATATGAAGAATCATCAGACTCAGTGCCATAATTATGAGTTAATTCAATAATAGTTTGTCTGGTAGCTTGAGAAACGCGATCTTCTTCACCTTGGACGTAAGTAGCATCATGATCATAGCCTAAGAAATATAGGTCAAATGAAGCTGCGGGGAACTTTCTAATTGAATACAATTTCATACCCAAAATGCCTCTATAGAACTCCAGTGAAGTTGTAGGATTCTTAACTCTAATCATAGAATGGTTCATTCTATCAGATGAATGATCAAGTTCACCTTCTTTCTTATTAATCTTATTCTCAATAATTTCAATCCAATATCCATCTGGATCTAAAATAAAAGCGATATCCTTTTGTCTACCATCTTCTAATCTCTTTTTAAAAGTCACACCCTTTGATAAGAACTCCTTTTGAGCTTCAACAATGTTTGAAACGGATATACATAAATGTCCGAAACCTCTGTAGGGATCAGAATTACCATCAAAAATCTTAGCCGTGGAATTCTTCAATTGTCTTAACTCAACAAGTCCATTTCTTTGAGCCACTGGTTTACCTTGATATAAATGACCTTCACCATCATAGGCAACAAAAACTGAGGTGTATTCCGGAGTTTCAACTTTCTTGATATCAGTCATTGAAATTGCATCTTTGTACCATTTAACAGAAGTTTCCAAGTTGGAGACGTGTAAGCAGGTAGAGCTGGTTAAAAATGAGGAATCGACTGAAGTCATGATGCTCTTTGGAGTAATTGAATGTTCTGATTTGTGTGAGGCAGAAATGTGGAAAGTGATTCACTCGATTTATGTAAAAACCTGACTTCTAATATAGATTTGTAATCTGTCCGGGTCCTGAGTTGTGTGCCCGAGCGAGCGGCCAGTTACCGCGTAAAAGAACTAATCTCTTAGAAGTTGAAAATTAAACAAAACTAAATCTATTCATATATTAACGTAAACGCAAATTATATCCTTACAAAAAACATGATATGAGAAAAGATAAAAATAAAAATAAAAAACAAAATAAAAACCAATGGTAGGTAAAGTATAAAGACACAAAAGAAAAGAATAGAGCAAAAAGAACAAATGAGTAAACTAAGAAAACAAAAACAAAGACAGAAAAAAGCAAGAAAAAGACATTTTAAGTACAAAAAATAAAATAAAACAAACTAGAGATAAATTCAATAGTAAAATTATAATAAAAACCAATAAAAACCAATAAAAACTACAAATAAAAAAGGTCACTAATTAAACTCAGGACTTCTATCAGTTGAAAATCCGCTTGGATAAATTCTACTCTTTGGTTTTAAAATATCACCTCTAAGGAATCTATGACGACTATTCGTATGGCTTTTGAATGATGGAGATGATGATGAAAACCGGGGCGCCTGGTTTACAGTAGGGGACTCAAAATTGAAATTCCAATTATTAGCAGGTTCAGTTGTAGCGGTTGTATTCACCGTCGACTTTGTGTCGACTGATCCATTATATTGATGGCCATATTGCTGAGGTATATCCATTGAATCTTTCGTAAAGAAAGAGTCCAAATTTTCTAATGTTGCCAACATATTACTTAAAGAATCAGCATCAGAATGTTGAGATTGGAATAAAGACTGTTGCTGTTGGTATATAATTTGTTGATCTTGTGGAATTGGATTATACTGGACATAATCATCTCTGTTGAATTGAGGTAGCAATTCTTCTACTGTCTCTTTAGTTTCGCCTTCTCTAACTGGAATCGTGCACGTGGAAAAAACAGAATGAATATTATTTCTAGTTCTAGCGGTATTAACAGCAGGCATAGGAATAGACCAACCACTATCATCAGGAATACCAAATAATGTAGCAATTTTTTCATATTCTTTTCTCATAGTAGCATCTCCGGCACTCATCATTAGATAATGTTTATCAAATGGAGAGGCAGAAATTGAATTAGCTTCATCTAAAACCTCTAAAGCATTATCAACAAATTCGGTCAGAAGTAATCTTAATAACGGCGAAACCAAATCAGCACCTAGTCCAACAAATTCTTCACTACTTAAATCAACAACTCTGAAAACGTGTTTTAATAAGTCCATAATTTCAGCCTTAATCCAAGAAGTCTTATTAAATAACAATCCTAATAGAAACACCAAAGTTTGAGCAGCATATGTAGGAAAGAAATGATTCTTTAGAATGCTGACAATTTGTGCCATAAAGTCTTCTTTATTTCTAAATCTTTTCTTAACTAATGAAGTAATAATTCTTGAAAGACCAGGAATATTTGAAGCTTCGGCCATTGAACTGATGACATTAGCCGCATTAACAACTTCTTCAGTAAATCTTTTATTAGTTTGAGCATGTAAAAATCTAGGCATATTTGCCAATAAAGCCATCAATAATCTTGAATTACCAGAACCAATAATTTCACTATCCTTTAACAGATTCAATCTATCTAATAACCTTAGAGATGGTTCATAAGCATTATATGATCTTAGACCGATCATAATTAAAGACTGTAAACCTTCAAATCTACCTTCCCATTTTGGAGGGAAAGTCGCAATTAAACATTGAACAGTTTCTTCAGAATCCAAATCAATTTTGGAAATGAATTTGGAAAGAGTAGATAAAACTTCAATAAACTCAAGTTCGTGAATAGTATTCAAAGACGCCACAGCTGACCAAAATAATTGAGGAAAATCAATTAGTTGTTCACTATATAATTCAGCAGTAATTGCATTTAAAGTCATTAAAATCTGCAAAGCAAAGCTCTGGATACCTGGGTTTTCATCAGAGATGGTATTAGCTAGGCATGATAACATATCTCTAAGCATAGATTGATCCAAGAATGAAATCAGGCAACGGAAAATTTGAAACGATCTGGAAGCAATATGCATAACTTTACAAGAAGTAGCCCAATGAATAGCACTCTTACTCCATTCTTTTTGAATATTAGCAACATTAGGCTCTAAGACTCTTTTGACATCACGAACTAACAAATCCATTGATTCAGGAATTCTACCACCATTTTTATTAGTTATCAAATCGCTGTGTAACCAAAGACTTTTTTGACGTTCATGACTAGTTAATGTATCAACAATTTTTTTGGTAGTGTCATCTGAATAATCGCCATATTGACGAACTAAATGAGCGACCATTGTGCATGCTTGATCTTGAATCAATGGAAGTTGATGATCTAGTAAAACAAATGAGAGATGCAATAGTAAAGGTAACTGTTCTTTAACGGAATCCACAGGATTCAAGATCAAATCAACAACAAAGATAACGGATAATTCACATAATGAAAGAGTTGGAAAAGACTTTGAAGTATTCTTACTTAAATAACGTGATAAATCAGCAACATAAGGTAAACCATCAGGGTTTGATGAAGAAAGGTCAACGTAAACATCTTTACCATTGACTGGAATCATTGATTTTGGTTCTAAATTAGAAATTAAAGTATCTATCAGTGAACTTTGAACATTTGAAATTGAAACCATAATTTGTCTCGAACACTCTAAAAATTCCAAATTTTTTGAAAATAAACAGAAATCAGTAATGAAACTATAAATAACTTTAGCATTTTCATTACTATTACCACCTCCTAAAGAAACCCAAAGTGCTTCAACTTCATTTTGAATTTTATGACCAAGATTCACAGTGATTTCAATGAAATTATAAAGAACCATTAATGACTTATTTCTATTAGGATCTTCTTCTTCTAGATTCAAAGTAACGGTTTGAACCCAGGGTAATAAAATAGTTAATAAATCTCTTCTACCATCAGAATTGCTAACGACCTTAAATAACATTGTGATTTGGGAAATCATTTTATATTTTTCATCTGGATGTTCAGTTGCAAAATGAGAAGAAATACTAAACATTGTTCTTTTATAAATATTTCTTGAACCAGAACAAATAGCATCAACAAAAGTTGAACATTTACTGGTTCCATACATTGTTTTTTCAGCGTGTTCTAACATTCTAGTAGCAGCCGCCCTAACACTGAAATTATCCGAGCCACAACAAAACAAACCTAAAGTTAAAGGAGAATAATACATATCGGCAAAGTTAGTACCAGTCACAAAAGCTTCATTGACCATAATGAAATAATTACCTAAAGCTGGATCCTTTGTATAACATTTATTTAAAATTTCATGAATAATTGGAGCTGAATTTGAGTTGACCTGCAACAATTTCAGCAAAGCTTTTCTAGCTAAATCAACAACTTTTTCATTATGAGTGTAAAACAAAGAATCAAACCAAGATAAAATCTTATTAACGTCAAATGTAACTCTTTGATCTGCAATCGGAGAACCCAATAATGAAGCCATACAACTGATTGCTGTAATTTGTAATTGACGCTTTTGTAATTCTAAACCTGCTTGTAAAGTAACCGAGTTTTCATGAGTTGCAATATCTTTAGTCATTAACATATATCTATTATTAAATAAATTAACATTATCACCATAACCACACCATTCTTCACCAAATTCAAATGATTCTTTTCTAAATTGTAAAGGTAACCAAGTATCAACTTGATTCCGTTTCAGAGCTTCCTGATGAAAACTCTCGAAAATACCCATGAAACATTTTCTTAATCTTTGATATTCAAAATTAGTTTGTGAATACGGTAAAATCAACAATTTTTTAACATTTGATAAAATCAATTGAATTCTGGATAAAGACCATTCACTCATAAATTCATCTTCAGTTTTAGAAAACTTAGCCATAACTTTGTTTAAAATTCCACAGATTTCAATTTTTAATTTTGTATCAGGTGAAATTTTACGGCCATTGGAATCAAACTTCCACTTCTCCATAATTGTTTCAATAGATTCTAAAAAGCTCTCAAAAATATTAATATTTAAACAACTCAAACCCTCAACTAATGCATCTTTTAACTTAATATTTGTAGTAGTTAATAATGGAACGACCATTTTAAAAATTGACATTGCACTAGTAATCTTTTGATGCTGAACAGTAAATAGTTGTTGCGATTTTTTTCTAGCATGAGTTTTACTTAATGGAGATAAAACAGTTGTTTGTGAAGATGGTGAAATAGCAGGAATATGAACTTGTTGTTGAGAAGTTGAAGTTAAAGATGAACATGAAACCTTTAGAAACAACATGTAATCCCAAATTAATGAATTAGCAGTACCACCAGACGAAGTACCGGTACTTAAGTTAACAACTTGATTATATAATTGAACTAATCTGATACAACTGTGAGAACGAGCAACAGCAATAGCCATTGGACACTGAACAACTAGATTTTCTAAAACTTCTTCAAATATTTTAAACCATAAAGCAGCATCAACACCATGATTCGATTCAGCTAATCTAATAATTGTATCCTTTCTCTGTTTGTGCTGTAATCTTGCTAATCGTTTAGTTTCAGCTTCACTTAATATCCCTTTCTTAGATCCAACCAAAGCAAAAAAATCCATATTCTCTAAAACTTGAATAATTCTCGTACCAACATCAGCAACAAACTTTGAAGGCATTCTATTATGAGTTTTTATAAACTCACCACTTTCTACTCCAATTGAACTAGTCATCGTATTGGTATTTAATAATCTTGTTCTCGTACCAGTTAAAGTTGAAGAGGCGGTATCTGTATCAGTAGTTAAATAATAAATAACTTCATCAAATTGTGCAACCATTCTTAATATCTGCGAGCCTAGAAATCTAACGTTAAAATCATGGGAAAACAAGAAAAATAATCCATTACCTTCAACTTCATCAATCATATTAGCCATACTTTTTAAATCCAATTCTTCAAATGTTTTATTTTCATGTATTTCCTTTTGAACAAATTCATGATTCACATTATACATTTCATTAGGCGTCTCCACAGACGTCTTTGATGTTTCAGTTAACGAATCTAACCAACTTTGCAATAATTCAACATAGATCTCTAACAGTTTAATATAATCATTTGAAGATAAATACTCATGATTTAAATTACCGCTAACCTTTTCATCTAAGAAAAATGCAATTCTAACAAATGAAGTCATAATGACATTCGGAGAATTTTTGGTAACCAAAATTTTCAAATTATCAATACAGAATGAACTTAGATTCTCATCATCATGAACACAATTTTTAACTAATAGTTCAACGATTTGGGTATATGTACTTCTACCTTTACCTTTATATGAAGATGGATTAGTCTGTGAATACCAAGTAACACCAGAAATAATAGTTGAAAACAATTCCATTAATTTATTTGAATTATCATCATTATGGAAGTAAAAACTTGATAATTTAATTGATAAAGTTGGAGTTAAATTTGAATTTGGAGAAATTGGGGTAGTCGGAGCAGAATTTGAACTACTTGTTGAATTTTCTAAAACTTTAGAACTACATTGGTTGTCTAATAAAAATAATAAATTTGTAAAAATGGTAGAAACTTCAGTATGAACAGCAGCATTTGAAGGGGATTTTTCAAAAATATCAGTTGACTCAATATTAACAAATTCCATTGGATCTAATGAAGATTGAATAACATCATCAGTTGGGAAAGGTGGTCTCTCATTACTTTGATAATCTGATAAAATACAAGAATATGATCTAATTGCTAATAACAACTTTTCATGGGATAAATTTTCTAAATTAATGTTATTAAAAGATGATTTAATGATTGGTAATACAATATTTTCTAAAGTTAAATTCAATTGAGAAAAAGCCATTGCACGAAGGATTTGGACAGCAGCTTGAATCAATAAAGTATCATGAGTTAGCCAATGCTGCTTTTTGTTGTTATGATTTTGAAATAGTAAGTCAGCTAAATTTTCTAGGTTTCTAGTTTTAGCATTCAAAGTATCTGAATACCTATATAAGTAAGCCCAGATTAACCTACCAAGACATGTTAATATAACAACCTTTTCAGATGTTGGCAATTTTGGTTTCAATTTTTTAATATTTGCATTAGCAATATCCAACCAGTTCTTTTCAAACATTTCTTTTGGAGCGACAGAAATTGAAGTTGAAACCAAAGTTGCAGCAGATTTCCAAAATTTATTTGACTTAGTGTTAGCAATTTCTAAACTTTTACTATAAATGATTTTAATTGCTTCAACCCAAGTTGGATGATTAACTTCGGCAGTTAAAGTTCCAGCCAGTGATAATAATAATTGGTTTATAACTTCACAATAGGAGATCAAGATATTTTCATTCTGACATCTAAAGAAGAATTTAGCTAAAGATTTCATAAAATCAGCACCTTCCTCAAATCTTTCCAAGGAAGAATTAGAAAACTGTAAATATCTCATACCGTGGATTAATAAATTCAGTCCAGCCTCGTTCATACCACCATTATTATTTGTGTAACCGGTTGGGAATTTTTCCAGGTCTGCAATAAAACGATCAGAAACATTTAAAAATGATTTTTCAGACATACGACCAATTAGCTCAGCTAATAAGTTCCAGTTTGCAGATTGAATTGCGCTTTTGGCAACCAATTTAGGATCAATATTTCTTAAATAATTGTACATAATTTCTTCAAGACCAGTATCTTCCGTTAATATAGCAGTTGGGGTTTGTTTCACAACTTCAATTAAAACTCTCCAAAGAATATAAGTACTAATTGTAAATTGTCTATCAGCTTGAGTGTAAGTAATTTCTGCCTTTTGAACTCTTGACTGTAAGTCTTTTAATTGGCCATCCTTACTATCAATAATTGGGGTAGATGAAATCGATCCACTTGCTTGCCTTGAAGTATAACTAACACTTCTTGTAAAAGATAATGATTTTTTATGAGTTAACAATTTGGGAGGAGCTGGAGCAGCTGATCTCTTGTTACTAATGTCTTCATAATCTTTATATATTGCGTATTCTTTTTCTAACATGGAACGAGCCATTTCTCTTAATTCAGATTTTCCTCTTCTCCAGTGCATAACGGCATCAGTAACTCTTCTTGGCTTTCTCCTAGCAATATAACCTAAAGAAGTTATAATTTTATCAAAAGTTGGATCAACACCTTCTGATAATAAATCTATTATATCTGGCTCTTGATCTAAAGGAGCGGAATTAAGACAAAGTGATAATTTTCTTTCAGCATACTTAGTGAATTGTCTAACCATTATATTTAAAGTATAACTTGGAGGATTTGAGGATTTATTTTTCAAAGTTGGGGCCCTAGTTAGATTCGCACGCTGTTCAAGCAATTGATTGTTAAAAGTGGAAGGTTTTCGACTTAGTGGAGATTGATTTGGATTGGTTGATACTGAAGGTTGTCTTATTAAATTTTCAGTAGTGGATGGGGGGCTTCCCATTTTGAAATTCATGGGCTGTCTATCATACATGTCATCAACTGAATCGGTTATAACAAGGTCAGCAGTTGGACCAGTATTCATTATTGGAGACTCAATTCGTTGTTGTTGCTGCTGTTGATGATTATATACAGGTTGAGGGGCATACATTAGCTCTTGCTGCTGTTGTTGCTTTTGTTGTTTGTTGTAATGACCAGCATGGCCACGATGGCCATGCTGACGGCTTCTTAACTCAGAAGCAGTTCGTTGTAAGTTGGTTGTGGGAAGCTGTTGTTGCGGTTGTTGTTGTTGTACCTGGGCCGAATCAGAGGATAGATCGGGTATCTCGATGGTGTTGAACCCATTCTGAGCAGCCTCCATTATGGCATCAGTGTCCGGGATATGGATGGACCCTACCATGAAGCAATGAATCTAGCAAGGGGTTTGTGTGGAAGTAGAATTGTATAGAATTGTACTGGTATATATAGAACTTGTTGTTTAGTGTTGTAGTGGCAGGTCTTAGTTATAATACAAATAGGATGAGCTTGATCTGGAAGGGTAAGGCAATTGCCTGGATGAGCTGTATCAGTGGCTGACACGATGATAGTGGACGGAGTGGGAGAAAAGAAGCAGGGAAAGGCAAAGTGACTGGTGTTGATCCCTTTTGATTGAGAAGATGGCTCACTTTTCGATTCAGTTGATCTGATCGGAGGGCGTGCGCGGGCTAATTAGCACTACTACTACCAGCTAGACTACGAGCGTTAGCAGTTAGTCCTTGCCCAAATACGGAGACACAATGGCACAGGAGTTACCTGGAAAACTAAACTATGAATCATTGCATGTTGGACACAGTTTAGGTTTTGTCCCAGTCCAGGTTTAACCGTTTTAGTTTTCTAGTTTAAGTTATCTCCATATGCAGCTACAACTGCCAAAAATCTCAAGCGTCGATACGCCCCTTCCGCGCGTCGGTTAATGTTCAGACGTTGGCAAGACTATCGACCCTGAAGTAAGTCAGGGTTTCTTACAATTAGATCAAAACATATATACCATTAATTAGAATAATATTGATAAAAGCACCCATCATTACCAAACTTACCATGAACTCCAAGTTTAACGAAGTAGTCTTCATCAATTTCTTCGTTTTCAACTTTACCCAGATTAAATCCTCTACCATATAATTCTCCTGTATTATCTTCATCTTCAATTTTTTTCAATTTCAATTCATTAGAATTAGAGGCAACTCCCAATTGTCTAACTGTGAAACTCTCAAATTTTTCCTTATTTAAAATTCTATTGTCGAATAAATTGGTTTTCAAAATTGGTCCAAATGATAAATCAATAAATTTCTCTCTAATGATTCTTGATCCTAAAATTGTTCTCAACACGTTGTATTGTCTAGAAGAAAATTTACCTGTTTCAATAGAATAAACTAATCTAATTTCAAATGCACCAACCATACCAAATTGGTTGAAGATGCCAACGGAATTGAAATATTCGCTTCTATTAATACACCATTTCTGTAGGATTCCACATTTTGTAGACATCAAAATTCTTTTTAATGATTCATCTCCAAAAGAGATTATATTAGGATTACACTTCTCAAGACCTTTTAGTGTGAATTGAGTTTCATCAACTACCTCGATTTGCTTAACACATCCTAATAACCCACTTAAAAACTTTAAAACCAGATTGTTTTTTGAAATTGAATTATTAGAAACACCAATTAATAACTTATCACCTTGATTCCAACAAAAATCTGAATTTAATGACATTAATTGAGATGCAATGGAAGAAACGAAATTTCTTTGGAAAAATTTAATTTCTGTAGCATTATTAATCTCAGAATATGGATGATTATTAAATTCACTATCATCAGTCTTTGTAGAATCATATTCTTTGAATTCATCTTTTCTTCTGATATCTTCTTTATCATACTTGAAATACCTACCAAATGATATAATTTCAACATTATCAACAACCTTATCAATATTAACATCACTTGGTGTACCCATCACAACAACCTTTTTAACATTACTTAAACCCGACAAAACTTTCTGATAATGCTTAAGATCAACAAACAAAATATCGTACTCATCCCTGATCTCAGAAAATGAATTCAAATTAACCAACGTTCTGTCGCAATACATAAAACAAGACAAGATAACCAACAAACTATCCAAACAATTCATATCAGACAGCAACGCAATCTTACCATTACCTTTTCCAATTAATCCGCCTAATTGATCGATTAGCCAATTAACCTGCTTGACACCTAATTTAACATCCCCAACTTTAATTATCGTACCACCAACAGGTGAACTTTTGGCAATACTTAAACATGTCAACCATATATCTTTTAAACAACCATCACGTAATTTATAACCTCCATGTCTGATTCTTAATCCCGTACTTAGTGCAACTCCATGTGGAACATCAACTGATCTATAAATTGCTGTTTCTTTCAAATTACGAGTTGGTCCGATTGATGATTGATTTTTTAGTGCTTCTGGATCAATGTCGGATAAATTTGATTTTATGTATGGTATACTGAACAATAACACCAGTAATGTGACCAGTGAAATTGTTATTAGGTACTCCATATTTTGTAGATAATTATTTAATATGGCTATCTTTTGTATTGAAAAGTGGTAGAAACTGTATAAGGGAAAAGGAAACACAAGGAAAACGGTACGCTTGTTTGCATAATAAACGAGATTTGAGATTTGGATCACGAGTTATTTGGGCGAGCTTCGACTTCTGAAGATTGTTTATCAACCAGTAAAATCTCTCGGTCTCTGAGATATGATAAGGGCACTTCCCTGATTTTATTAGTTATAGAGTATCTACAGTCCTCAGGATGGCCTTCAACTAATTATTATGCCTATCTCCATTCATAACTTCATGGCCTAGATTTAAATATTCGAGGGCGAAAAACGACATAGTTAGAAGTTTTACTGAATTGAAACAACTGGAAGACATTACCTCTTAAATATCATGCACCATCACATGCTCTCATTCTCCAGAAAAGGACATTAAACCATTCACTACGGATTCCCTTTCACCCTCAGTTTTGAATTAATTAATCTAAAGGTTGAGTACGAGTGAATGAAAATAGCAGAGATCAAGCTAAGAGACTAAGATTAATGAAGAATTAAAAGATTAGAACAGAAAATAAATATTGCAATAGAGAATGAAAAAAGGTAGAAGAAGTAAATCAGAGAACGCATATACACACATTTAGTACATGTATCTGAAAGTTGGATCATGATATTCGGCAACGTCAGTAGAACCTGTTAGAGGAACCTGTTCCTTTGATGCTTGCTTCTTGTTATTGAAGATAAACTTAGCAGCAATTAGTACAGCAAATAATATAGTAAGACAATAACAAATGACCCAAGATAAAAAGGCCTGGGAGTATTTTGGAGCATCAGAACTACGGAAAAGTTGAGGACCTGAAATATTACCAACACAGTAAACGATAAAAATAGAACTGTTAACTATACTTCTTCTTGTTGAACCGTGGAAATTAGAAGCAGCCATTGATAAGATGTGTGTAAAGATGGCAGGTTGAAGTTGTAAGAAGAAATAACCCACCAATTTAACACCATTGGATGCACCCTTATAACACAAACAACCACCGATAACACTGGAAAATGTAATGTAGATCATCATTCTGGTTCTCTGATTCTTGAATCTTGAGGCAAGGTACCCAGTTAAAGTAATAGCAATCCAAGCAAGAACTGAAGCTGGTAAATTCAATAATGTGGTTTCAAGGGAAGTAAAGTCAAAACTACGTAGAATGATTAATCCATAACTGATCATACCACTGTTTGGACAAATACATAAGAAAGTAGCCAAAAGAAGTAACCATATGTTCAGGTCATAAGCACATTCCTTAGCTTGTTCCCAGTTCCAGTCATGTTCGATCCTAGATTCAACCATTTGTGTTCTATAAAATTCTTTTTCGTCTTCAGTTAAGAACTTGGCGCTTTGAGGAGAGTCCGGCAAGTAGAATAAAATGGCAAAACTCCAAAAAAAAGCTAATAATCCATAAACCATGAAGATGTATCTCCATGGATTAAGATTACCAGTGATGTGGCCCAAACCAAAGGACAGGAAACCTCCAACGATACCACCAATATCATTACCCGCAAACCATAAACCCGTTCTTGCTGGCTGTTGGGAACGTTTCCACCATACAGAGGTCATAAACACGAAAGTTGGAGACACACAAGACTCCAATAGACCTAAGAAAAATCTAGCAGCCAGTAAACCACCATAAGTTTGACAACCTGCCGAAGCTGTTAAAGTGATACCCCAAAAGAAAACTGCACCACCAACAAACTTACCAATACGAACTTTTCTAATGACAGCACTAACAACGAAGTTACCCAGTAGAAATCCAAAGAAAAAGATGGAAGAAGCCCATGAATAGTCTTGACCAACTAGGTGAAGATCTGTTTTAATACCGAAAACCGAAGAGTTGGACAAGGCAAGTTTATCCATAAATTGCATAGAGTATGTGATTATCATGATTGGTAATAGATTCCAATCCACTTTCTTAAACATCTTTTTTTCATCAACTAAGGATGTGGAGTCAGAAGTCTCATAGATTTTGTGGTCTATTTCACTAGCATTTGATTTTTTCTCAATATCACTCATTTTTGGTAATAAATATAAGTTGGTAATAATTTAGAAAGATAAAAGAATTTAGAACATAAAGTACATTGGATGAGAGAGTGAATAATGAAAAATTAGAAGAACTTGGGGTTAATATATACTGTTTTATATTCTCTTGCTTAACATCATTCATGATTTCTCTATCTGACTCTTATCAGCTATCAATTAATTAACTGAACCAATTCCGTGATAAAAAAAAAAATCTCCAAGTACCTCGGCCGAGGTTCTGCCTAATGAAAATTCTGGACCCTGAACTGGACCCTAGTAAGACCCTAGTAAGACCCCGAGTCTGATCACTAAGAAGACTCTGTATAAGGCAAAAGTACTTCAAGTTTCTCACATTAACCATGTTACATTCATCTAGTCTAGTATAGCTTCTAAAACAGGTATTCAGCACCAGCTCTTCCAGTCGTATTCAAATATAATTTGGGAAATGTTAATAAAGTAATTACTTGTTAACTAAGCATAACACCTCAAAAGATTAGCTCTTGGCATAATTGTACGTGTCTTCTGAGTTTAATCTGATTGCACGTTATCAGTATATGCCAAAATAATTATAAAGATACGCATTACCAAAAAAAACATTTTAAAGAGGATTTCATCCTTACCCCATCGCTCAAAACATTCATAGTAATATTGAGGAAAAAACAATCTATAAGTATGCCACAGCTCAACAGATCAATACAAATCTAGCTACATATATAAGGAAAATGTATATCATGCCCACCATAATACAATGAAATTGATAAATCAACTGCAATACTTATAGAAGCTGACTTCTCGGCCGAACTGTTCTGGCTCCACCTCGGCCGAGGTCTTGGTCAATCATCAATTAGATAGTTCAAAATGAATCCAATTGAAACATATATATGATGAATTTTGATGGCATGATATAATTCTATACTTGCTAATCATGCAGATAAAGTTGATAGAAAATTCTGACGGGTATGGTTCTTCTTTGTCTCTCTGATTTCTTTGCACTTCTACCCTCCTGTAACCTTCAATTCGAGTGTATAAATAAGCATTGCTGATGTTCGAAATATCCATATATTATTAATCCATAAAAGTTGAGTTACACATAAAGAAACTCAAATTAAGATAAAGTTTACATAAAAAACTCTCAAATTAAAGCAAAACAGAGATAAAAGTAAATAAAACAGAGATTAATCCTTCTTCTCTAAGCCATTCTCTCTCACAATTTTCACCATTTCCCCGGCTTCAACAACAATGACTTCACCTTCTTTCTCAACAGGCTTCAAACTCAAGAAAAATCCAACTCTTGCAACTTCTTCACCATAAATAGGATACAAAATATTGATGCCTAAACCCCTGAAAAATCCTCCAACCTTTTCACCTAGAGTATTTCCAAAACCCTTACCATGACCTTCCTCACGTTGACCTAATAACAAACCCGGTCTTAAAATAATGGTTCTCTTAAATCCCATTTTTTTAACTGCCTCTTCAATCTTTCCCTTGGTTTGGGGATACAAAAAACTGGATTGGGGATTACTACCGATTGAAGAAACCAATATTGCAGTTTCATATAGACCTGAATCAGAAGCAGCTTGAAAAGAATTGACATTGATATCGTGATCTATCTTTATGAAGTTTTCAGCTGAGCCGGCTGCTTTTCTTGTAGTCCCAAAAGCTGAAATAAATGTAGCTGATGCTGGAGTCTTGATATTTTCCTTTGATGTTTTGCCTATTTCTTCTGGCCATTTGTCAGAGTCTTGTTCCACTGTTGTAACAACTTTCGAGGAGGAGTCAGATGGGACCTTTGGTTCTCTTCTAGAGACGGTTAGCACCTTTGCCACCTCGTTGGACTTAGCAATGGTGTTTAAAAAATGAGAGCCACAGAGACCCGTTGAGCCTAAAACAAAGTAAGAAGACATTATAAGAATATTGCTATTTAATTGTAGAGATTGGAGGCCAAAGGAATAACTGCTAGGTCAAATTCTAGCTTTCAGTAGAGTACGATGGATCGGGGCCAATTAATAAATAAATTAAAGTTGCGAAAATAAACACTCGCTTACTAAACTTAACCCCGGAAATTGATACGCGCACAGCCTGAGACAATTCCGTTGCTTAAATCCGGAAGTAATTCGGACCTATCCGAAAACGCGGGATCGAGTGGAAAATTAAATTAGACAGCACATCTTGCATTTATTTATTCAGACAGCATCAACTTCTGGGATCACCAGTATATATGCCTCAGGCCAGACACATCAGTCCTTGATAACCCACACAGAGATGAGAGTCCAGCAGGTGCTACGGACTCTACTGCTGAGATTACCATCCCAACTACTGAGAACAACAGTTAATCATCGAAATGAAACACCAATTTTACAGAGATATTTAGCATTAGTTATACCATTTACAATTTGGTTTTTTCTTTTCTTGTTTTTCCAAATGATTGATCCTTATTGGACAGCATCTAAATGCAGATTTCCCGAGCCAATACATTCTTCATTAGAGCAAAATCAACATAATATCCTGTTGATCGCCGACCCCCAATTAATTGACAATCATACTTATCCAGGTCGAAATGATTATTTATTACAACTTTCAAAATTCACAGTTGATAATCATATTTATAAGAATTATAAAACTTTGTTGAATCAGTTAAATCCAGACAGCATTATTTATTTAGGTGATTTGTTAGATAATGCTAGATCATCAACCGATGAATATTATTCTCACGAGCTTTCAAGATTCAATTCGATCTTTAAGAAACCACTTGATCGTTATTCACATAAAAAGAAACCTGAAGTTCATTATAATATTCCCGGAAACCATGACATTGGTTGGGCCAATGGAGTAGATAAACATTCATTACAAAGATTTGATCGTAATTTTGGTGATCCAATTAACAAAATGATAACAATAAACAATCATGATCTAATATTTTTGGATACAATTTCATTATCAAATACAGAAGACCCGGACATTTATGAGCCACCAAGAAAGTTTCTGGATCAACTATCTAAAGAACCTAAAGTTAATCCAAGAATAATGTTTAGTCATGTTACTTTATATAGAGATCCAAACAAAAGTGTTTGTGGTCCTTTAAGGGAGTCTAAAAATCCGTTTCCATTAACTTCGGGCTATCAATACCAAACAGTGATTGGTGAAGAACTAACTAAAGAAATATTTGAAAAGGTCCAGCCTGATGTAGTATACGCAGGTGATGATCATGATTATTGTGAAGCTGTTATTCCGTATCCAGAACTTACATCCTCAGTAACAACAAAACAGGATCAAGACTCTTCCAACATAGATAATTTAAATGTTGGACTTCCGCCAGAACTTGGCCCACAAACATTACCAAATTCCATTACAGAGGAGCTTGCCACCGGTTCCAGGCTCTACAAGAAGAGATATGACTCTCATGTTTCAACAAACAACCTATTGGCAATCAACGTTAAATCCATAAGCATGGCAATGGGAATATACAAACCTGCAGTTCAGTTATTAACGTTATATTCTCTTCCAATATCAAATGAACCACTAATTGCCAACTCACAACAAATAACACCACAAACTACATTATTAACAACAATGTGCTATTTAAGCACGCCGTATGAAGACGTTATATTTTATTCGATTTTTGCATTTTTAAATTTTGTTTATTTTGTGGTTGTGGCATACAAAGAAGGGCTCAACGACGGATCGAGTGGGAAAAATGCTAGATATGTTAGTTTGATTAATGATGAGTTGTATAACGAGCCGGATATTAAAGGTTGGGTTGATCGACTGAAGGTGATTAATTATTCAAAGTTGATTGAGTTTTGTTTGGTGGAGTTGGTCTTGGTTTTGGTAGTTTACAATTTGTTCTTCACTATTCATTACGCATAGAATATTAGAAAAGTTCTTTTTTTGTGATTGTGATTGTGTATTTATGTATTTCTGTATTTCTGTATTTCTGTCATCTGGTTTTTGAGAATTATGCGCTCTATTAAATTAGTTAAAAGTTGGTTCTTCTAAACGTTTGGACTCTAGATCATGGACCGTACAGCTTTTCCTGGGATAAAAAGGTGAGTTAAGGCCAAGTAGTTTTATTCATATTTTTCTCTTATATCCCCGACCGCACAAGCTAGGTTTATCTAATTGTCGATTCATGTTTCAAAACACTGTGTACTTTTACACTAATGTATCGGTCAACACATGATACTAACGAATGATATTTTGGGAGGGTTTTTTGCAGTTTTATTGAGGTGGGTGGGATAAATAAAAAAAGGAAAACAAAAAAGAAGGAAAGAAAACGCTGGTTCGTAAACATCATAAAGTAACGGTGTATAGAATAATAAAGGAGTGACTGGGGTAGGAAAGAAGTAAAAAATAATAATTATCAAACGAATGAATAGAAGTGAGAAGTAGTGAACGTAGTAGTATAAGTAGACGGACGAACAGAGCCGAAAACAGAACAAAGACAACATGAAGTTGTCGCAAAAGAAGTATTAAAATGAAAAAGCAAATAAAAGTAATGAAGCAATAAATTAATAATAAGATTAAAGAAAAATCACTCGGAGTATTAAAGAAACCAACAAATTGAGAGATTAATACAGTGCGAAGTAGCCTTTAGTCAATCTTAGCTCTCTTAACTAACCTTTCATTGCTCGTAGCATGAGTAAATGAAACACCAGTAACAGAATCAACAGCAAGGGCTTTACTTGAACAAAATCCTCTAAGAGTATCTTCTTTTGTAATTGAAGGAGATAGTTTAGATCCAAATAACTGCGCCAGTGAGTTAACCTTTAACGACAGCTCGACATTTAAGGAACAGGAGGTTGGCGAACTCATAGTCGCTTGAAACTTGGAAATATTATCACCAGAAACAACGGGAGAAGAAGACACAAATGTAGAAGACAATGAAGGGAAAGCAGGGGGTGAAGATAAGCTTGGAGAGGAAGGAGGAGTTAACGTTTGAGATGAAAGAGTAGTTAAAGAAGGAGCTCTAGAGTGAGACTGTTGTGACTTTGCAGCTATTGAATTATTGAAGCGTGGCGAATTTAATAAGCATATTGACTTTTGTAAAGTGTATAAGAAATCATTGAATTTCGTATCTTTAACAAATAAATTATAATTTAACTGATCAAGAATAGTTAACTCTGTTGAATTGAGTTCTTTGATTGAAGATCCAGTAATTTTATTCCAAACTTTCATAGTATAATTCTTATCCTGGTGGAACTTGCCAGCTAGTATTAAGCATCCTAGCCAAGCCTTTTTAGGACATTTCAGTAAGTTTGAGTTTAATTTTGGCGCCTTTAACAAAGAAACCAAATAATAGATACTAATTTGGAAAACAGTCAAAGAGCATTTGGATCTTTTTAAGACTTCCTTGATAAAGTATTCAAGAGAAGTAAGAGAGGGATAAAGAGATTTGAACATAAATAAAAGAAGAAGAGAAGTGACTTTGATTAGAGAAGCAGTATCATTGATAGTGATCGTTTTTCTAGTTGTGTGATGATTACCACTAGTCTTGTTGTCTCTAGATGGAGATGAAGGAGAAACAGGTGAGCGGAGATGGGACCAAGAAGGCTGGGAAATTTCGAATGTATTGGATTGGGGTATTATGAGAGGAGGAAGATGCTGGTGAAACAAAGGAGACAAAGCAGTAACAGTAGCAGAACCATTTGATAGGTTCGTAACTAACGGTAAAGGCTGCTTTAAAACTCTTTTGATAGGAGAAACAAGTGACTGTTGAGGTGAATCATCAGGAGTCAAGAAAACGTCCTGTGATCTTTTCATTCAAAGAGAGTTGTAGCTTGGTGAGAAGGCAACCTACTTTGGAAAGGAAAAGAGCCTTGATAGTGGAACAGTGGGAAAAGTAGGGTTTAAGTAGTGTTTGAGATATCGAATTAAGCCAGGTGTTTCGTTTTTAAAACAGCTTCGCTGTTTTTTTAACACGTCACAATCTCCGGTGGCGTAGGTGGCAAACTGATAGTGGCAGGTATGTGTCGATAGGCGCGACGAGATTACGTAATCCTGCGTATTGATAAAGCGTACAACGCATAACGTGAATCAGAAGAATTGGATATAATCAAATAGCCACATCCAAATCATAAGACACAGACAACCCACTGCTAAAGAACAATCATGGCCTCTTTTTATAAGCTTGACAGTGAGATAAGGCAGATGCTCACTCTGGATAACTTGCTTGGTGAACTAACAGTGCCTGAATTCGTTAATAAGATATCTAGCAAAACTCCCGTGTCGTTCAAGAAAGATGAAGCTAGTGGTGTCCAATATATAGATTCAAAGCCTTATATCAGAAACTTTGAGGCCGTTTTAAGAGAACTTCAAAATCTTGGTGTTGAATGTGAATCAAGAAAATCAAAATTGGATAAGGACGCAAGTGAATATCAAGCTCAACATAATGATAATATTAATCAATTAAGTTCTATAGCAAACAAATTAACAGTTAGGCTAGACAATTTATCCACGAATGTTAGTAGAATACATAGTAACTCGATTAATCCATTAGGCGAGAGACTTAAAAAGACAAATAAAGTTAAAGAAAATTCTCTGAGTCTGATTTTCTTAACTAGATCATACAATACCTTTTATACTGAAGGTAGAACTCCAAGAGATTTAACCAATTACACCTCTAACCAAATGGAAAGTGTTGCTAGAGCGTGGAACCAATTATTGTTTATGTCCTCGAAATTAGCGTTAGACCCTTCCTTAAAAAAAGCCAAAGAGACTGATGAGTTAATTATATCTCAGGCCAATAAGTTTGAAGCGGATATATTGGAAGCTTTTCAAAAGTACGAGAAAGTTCCTGATCCCAGAAGATTGAAAGAGCTCACTCATATTTTGTTTATTTATAATGATGGTGTTAAATTGGTTTCTTCTTATGTTGAAAATCATCATTTGGCTGCCCAATATGATCCATTAGATCCAATTACTGAAGAATATTGGGTTCCATTGGGTAATCCTGAACATTCTGATTTTAGATTAGATAGAACAACTCTGCTGTTATTTACTGCTGCCATCACTGAAACTAAATCCAAATTCGACGAAATTCAAAATATTTTCCAAGAGCATACAACTACAGTTTTAAGAAAATTGTTTAGTGACTTTTATGAAATTGTTTCTCAAAGAGTTGAATATCTATTAAAAATGACTACATCTTATTCCAAGCTAGCTTATTTAAGAACCTTGCATTTACTATTTGTTGAAGGTACACACGTTACAAACTCCCTCAAACCTTTTTTAAAATCTAAAGGAATTGATTTGGGCCTTGAATTGGATCGTTTAACAGCTACGGTCTTTGCTGGTTATATATCTAATGATTTATATATCAATGATGAGAAGGCGAGTCTCGCAGATATTATAGAATTCCTCACTGCCAAATTTGAATTGCAAAATGAAAAGATTATTGCTAAACATTTATTAGCTAATAGAATAGCACAATATAGAGAACAACATTCAACAGATGGAGCAACAATGGCAGCAGCATCAGCAGCTATTGATAATGATGATACTCAATCAATTTTTTCAACGACCACATCATATGCTCCATCAACAACTAATAATAATCAAGGTCAACAAACAAGACGTTTACTATCTTACGGGAGAAAGGGGGGTAAAAAACTACCGACTTTTTCCAAATTTATTAAGAGTATGGATCGTTCTAGTTCAATAAGAGAAAAATTTAAAAGACATTCGAACCCATCATTGCGTGGCAATGGATCCGTCACAGATCTAGCATCCTTAGCACAAACTCAATCTCATAGTGATACTGAAAACGAAATGACACTAGAAGTTACAGAAGGCATTTTGAAAGCAGCAGTTGAATCATTAACTAGATGTAATGACTTAGTTCCAGCCAATAGAATTAATGATTATGCAGTTGACTTATTTGAGCAATTATTGTATTATATTGGTCCATCCTATATTTCAATCGGACTAGAATCTCTGTATAGTGAAGTTCAAACACAACAAAAGCAACAATCATCCCTGTTTGGTGGTAATACAGATAAAGTTGACTTATCATATTTAAAACAATTAGATTTAGTTCCCTATCAACTATACTTGTTTTCAATTACGGTGAAATCCTTCTATTTTCCAATTTTCACTTCTCAGCAATTAAAGCAACGAATCTTATCAACATTTAATTCATTTTTATCAGATGTTGAAATTGGCGTGAATATCATTTTAGATTCTTCGTTAGCATTGTTTGAAAGAGCAATCTCATCAATTTTGAATACACAACAGTATAATGATTTTAATACAACTGATTTATCAATGTTTGATAAAACTTCAACGTGTACCAAATTAACCGAGTTTATGGAAACTACTTTCAAAACGATTGATTCAACACTATTAGACAACACATTATTAAAATATGAATTGGTCTGCAGATTAAGTGGTACATTATTAGAATCATTAATTCATCATTTCATGAAGTTCATTGTTTCAAGTATTGGCTCAAGTATAGTTACGGAAGACATGATTCATTATATCAATACATTTCAATCATTCACGTTTGTTAATCCGGTTGATGATGAGTTAAGTGGTGATATTAGTTTTAGTTCTGGTGAAAATGAATTAAAAGATAGTTTTAACATTTTAAAAGAATTAACAAATTTATTTTCATGTCAACCTGAAATGTTAAAAGAGTTGGCCAATGAAGGTCAGTTACAATATTTAAGAAGGGTTATTGTTAAAGGTTATATTAGAAGAAGATCTGACTTTAAAGAAAAGTATTTGATTGGTATTTAGTTTAATTGTACTCTTTTATGAACTCATCCTGTGGTGCGTGCATTATATTAGTCTTTTTTTTCTCCAATTTGATAAAATTTACTATTACTGATTATTAGTTTTGTAATATGCCTTAGATAAAGTAAAAACTTTATTCAATACGCAGAAATCCAAAAAAATTTCTTTTGAAAAAACCCCAAAATATACTTTAAGAAAAAGATAAATAGCAAAAGTTAAAAAAAATAAAACTACAATGTTAAACAGCAAAGCAAATCAAAAAAAGAAGTAAGAACAAAACAAAGAATAATTCAAAGCAAAGAAGTAGCCTTAGTAATCATTTCACGAAGAAGTTCATTAGTCGTCAGATTTCCATCATCAAAATACAACCCATTAAAACTTACACCATCAACATTATCATTTTTAGTGACATTACTTCTGAACTCTTTTCCATGTTGATTACTTTCATAAAACTTCATTAATTTTTCAGAAGTAATACCATATTGAAAGCAAAGGCTTGATTTTAAGTTATAAAGGATTAAAGAAAAACTTGAGATCAACCCTAATTTAACTAATTCATTCTCTATTAATTCTGAATTTTCTTCCATTGCAGTTGACATAATTGATGATATCGACATATATAGTTTTTCTAATCCACTTATTAACTGTAAGACGACTTCTTGAGATTTGAAATCTAATTCACCAATATTAGCACAAATAAAATAAACAAAATCTTTAACTTTTTGTAATTCATCAACAGGCCTCTTTATAATTGATTCATCATCTAAATTTGAAAATGATCTTAATAAGCTCTTGATGAATTTTTTCATTCTCGTTAATTTCAATTCGATGTCCGAAACTTTAACGAAATTTTTCAAAAAATTGGTTTGTAAAAGTAATTGTTTCAAAGTAACAAATTTTCTTCTATAAATAACAGCCAATTTCCAGCCTTCGATATAACTGCTTTCAATCAATGATTCATGTTTATCGGCCAACTCCTCATGCATAGTTAAGGCAACTTGTCTAATTAATAAAATCGGAGATGATTCTAAGGCAATAATAGTAGGGATACAAAGTTTAGGGTTTGCAAAACCTAATCTAACAATCTGTTGTAAGAAATGAATCGCTTTTAAAGAATGCTCATCTTGATCAATAAGACAATTTCTTAAGATTGAATTTAAATAACGTTGAACTAATGAAGCACAAATACCATCATTCACATAGGTTTGAGACTTTCCGTGAAATACCTGAACATCTAATGTGATTGTCTTTGAATCTTTATTATCTAATCCGTTTCTTTCGATAGTTTTCTTCTCTTCAAGATCTAAGAATATGCCCAATCCATTAATCACAGCATCCTGTAAATTCATATCCTCCAAGTTATTAAATGAGTTATCCATTATTCTTAATATAGTCTCATTTAAAAATAATGTAGGTGTTGAAATACAAACATTAATCAAATTCTTAATTGCAATTCTTTTCAAATTTGGATATGCGTTTTGTTTACAAAACACCAAAATATGCTTAACGATAAAAGAAACAGTTGATTCATTATCTTTGATACCTAATTTGGAAGAAATAAATAGATTTTTATGTGATTCAAAATTGCAATATCTTCCAAAATTCCCCAACAAAAATAATAATCTTTGAATTCTTGAATCAGGCTTGAAAGCTGGTTCATTTTTACTCTTAGTCAAATAGGGCTTAACCAAATTCAATGTTGAAAGGCAAGCTTTTGTTAATTTGGAAGTGTCATTATTATAACAACATAGATACCAAACACAAGGCACTGCTTCATCTAACTCTTTAACGTTAAATTTAGTTAGTCTTTTCAGTAATGAACCTTCGCAAGCCTCGACAAACTGAGGTTTTAATGCCTTCATTTGAGGCAATGTTAGACAAAATATTTGCAATGTATAGTAGCAAAGCGAGTTTCCAGTCAACGATCCATCAGTTAAATAAGGTTGCAATGAGATCAATTGGTCTTGGGAAATTAATGAACCATTACATTTAACCAAGATTGACAATAGTCCCATAACATTCTCAATTTCGGCATTATCCTCCGCTAACGAATTTTCAGTAACGATTTCAAAAATTATTTCAATAATAACGGAAATAGCCTGAAGCAATCTCACATGATTCGCTTTATTTAAAGTAGTTATATGGAAAACTTGTTCTTTTAAAAATCTTTCAAAGTACTTCCAATTCTTGTCACCTGAAGTAAAAACCATAATCATAACTTTAACAGTAGTCATAGCAGTATCTCTAATTTCATCAGTAATAGTCAAGTTACCCAATTCATATAGTCTTGAGATATTAATTAACCAATCATCTAAAAGAGCCTTTGAAGCCATATCACAAACAACGTCTTCTTCATCATCTAATCTTCTTAACAATTTTTCACAAATAATAGACTTAATTCTTATATCTTGAGTTAACGAATACATGTCGCATACTAAAATAATTGATTTCTTTCTAACGCTAATACTATCATCATTAACTCTGCCGGCAGCAATTGCAGCAAATTCATTAACTGAACTAGGATTCTGTTTAATATAGTTGGATAATAGTTCAATAATAGAATCACGAACTGATGCATATGACTCATTTAATCTTTTAGCTAATGAACTCTTAATTGATGGAACCATTAATAATGAAGAATCACGAGTAATCAACAAAGATAACTGTTTAACTGCTCTTGCTCTAGTTTTAACTGAATTACTATCTAATGATTTCAAAACCATATTCAATAAACCATCATACTGATTTAATAAGTCTTGTGATAACAAAACATTTTGATAAATTGACTCGATTTCAGTGTTTGAACTTGAGTTGAAAGTATGAGGTAATGATTCAGAACCATTAAACACATTGAGTAGCTTCATTTGAATTGAATTAACTTGAAATAAAAAGTCTTCAGATAAGCTGGCCCGATTTTTAATTGTAAATCCAGTAAAATAATTAAAATATTTCAAATAAAAATTATCATATTTCAAATCATTATTACCTCTATTTTGGTTCTTCAAATAAGATAAAGTTTTCCAATAGTAATTATCTAAAGCTTGAATATCATCAACATCTGAATTCACACTTAATTTTAATCCAGTTGCATCACCTTTTAAAGACACAATTTTAGAACCAATAATGCCAGCTAATTCCATACAGAAAGTAGAAACGTTATTTGAAGTTGTTTTTTCCTTTTCCGATCCACAAATATACAACATGGTATTCATAATTGAAGTTAACAAAGTTTCGGAACCAGAATACTCGGCTTCCTTTACTAATCCCAACAAATCCGTTAGAAAATTTTCAATAACTTTTCTAAAATTTGCATCTAGGATAACATTCATTTTATTAATTAATAGCATAGCAATTTCATTTGACGTATTATGCATTTCATTTGATTTTTCAATTAAGGTATTGAAAAATTTATTATTCATTTCATTTATCATTGCTTTTTGTTTAGGGGTAGTTTTGGAGACCAATAAGTCCCAATAAGATTGTTCAAATTTAAAATCAGAGCAATTATAAGATTGAATTAATCTAACTAAGAAAAATGAAATTAATTGAACATTTAATCCTGTTGAAGTTCTAAATTGTCTAGCTAAAGTTTTTTGATGAGGTAATTTGTTCATATTCCCAATAACTTCTGAAACTATAAAATCACGTTGTTCTTTATATTTTTTAAAAATTTCAATCAAGATATTTGAAACAGATACACGTAACTTTTCAATTTGATTTGAATCAATTAAACGGACTCTCTGCTTTAAATCAACTTCTAAATAAAGGGTATTAATTGCAAAATATTCTAAAGATGTGATTTGAGATTCATCAATTGGTATGCATTCAATTAAAGTGGAGATTTGGTTTATTAATGTAGCAAAGTTTTGAAAGAGAATATTGAACCATTGTAAGATCTCATTTGAAATATTTTGGGATGTAGTATTAACAAGCGAAATTAGTTCATTGCCTAATTTTTGAGTAAATTCAAGAGTTGAGCCAAGATAATCCTCTAAATATAACTTTTTCTCGGCTCTGCCAGAAGTCAATAAGTACATCATGTTGATGGAAGCTTTGCAACCAGTACAAGCTAAATGAACCAATTGACGAATTGAAGAAGAATTAAAATCCGAATCACTCAAAGCAGACCAATCCACATCCACGCATAGTTTCAATGTTTTATTGACTAATTCTTGAATCCTTAACATATAATCAATGGGTATGTGATCTAATTTATTCTTTGAATACCATAATCTAGTCAATGAACTTTCAATATTTGTTAAAGTTTCAATATTTAAAATAAAAGCATCATCTGGTATATTATTATTCTTCAAAACTTCATTGTAGATTATCCAAAAATTGCTATCTTGACTCTCTATATCGTCATCAGTCAATCCAATTGATTGAATTTGTTTTTCAATATTAGTTAGGGCCCAAGAGTCCATTTCTATTTGTTCAATCGCACCACCATTGTCTGTGGATAAAGAGGTAGATGTGGTTGGTGCTTGGGATGTAATATTTGAATTACTAGGGGTAACTTGTGTATTTATTGTTGTGGCACTAGTTGTAGTACTAGTAGCAGTAGAGACCGGGTCCCTAATAGAAATGTGATGTTTTTCAGCGTTCACTTGTTGAGCTTTAGCAGCAGATTTCATTTCAGATTTAATTTTCAATTGATCAGCATTAATAGCGGATTCCATAAACACATCGATATCATTTTGATTTAGGTTGTTCAGTAATTTTATTCTTTTGACTTTAGTATTCGGTTTCACATAATCTTTCTTAGAATTGAGATCTTGTTTGTTAAACAGTTGTTGCTCCAATGGACTGATCAGTTGTAATTGGCTCAACACACTTGAATTCCCACTATCATGATTCAGCTTCAGAGCAGGTCTTTTGAACTTGATATACTTCAGATCAGCAGCTTCGTGTTGATTCAATACTTGCTGAGCCACCTCCATTTCAAGACTGGTGTTGGCAGTGGCCCCAGTATCTGACAACGGCGTGTCTGGCAGTTTGATTTCGAATGGGGCACAAGCTGGGATGATGTCTTGCTTGGGAACGAGGTACTCCATAGGCTGGAAAGCCAGGACAGTAGATAGGTCTGTCGGTGGCTGTGGCTGTGGACTGGACATGTCCTTGAGAAGGTCGTGTTGAACTAATGAATTGGCAAATTAAAGAAGAGCTGTTTCCCTTTTTGTGGTATAGTTTTTGTGTGATCTGAAAAACGAACCTCGAGTGTTGAACTTTTTAAAGAGTTTGGGGTGCGTAATGAAATGAGCTGACTAGCAATTAGGAATTTAGGCAGTCCTATTTAAGTAGATTACTAGTGTAACAACGCAACAATGTCTACGACTATATACTCAACAACTCCACTCTCTCCTCAAGAGATCCAATCCAAAGTTAAACAATGCGCTCAAAACGAACTAGTCTGGCTAATAAAAGAAATGGTGATTCCACAACTCCCACAGATCAAGGAGAACTTACAATCATGCTTTGACAAACTATCAGACACAAACGATCAAGAATACAGACTTCCATTATCTACACACAACTCCGAAATGCTCAAAGGCATAATAGTGAGACAAAACTTCAGCATTACAGGCTTGAGCGTTGCTATTAAATCAAAAAATTTAAATGGTGGGAAGATTCAATCATTTAAATTGGAAGATGGTCAACATTTAATAATTAGGCAACTACTGGATTGTCATGATTCTATGTATAATGCCATTCATACTATTGACAAGATTTTAGAAAACCCTGAATTAGATACTTCAATATTAATCAAATACATTGATCAAGTTTATAATCAAATTGGTCTGGCCAAAAATTCCTTAAATACACCAAAAGATGATTATCTATTTCCTAAATTAAGAGTCCCATCCAATCTATTTAATCCAAAATTACCAGAGACTTTGTCATTAGATTTTTTAGTTTCTAACTCAGATTTATCAATTGATTTAAAAATCTTAAGGAAAGTTACAACTAAGCCATGGGACACGGTTTTAGATCCAAGTAAAAAACTAACCTGGGTGGATCATGTTAGATCCAGAATCAGTACTGATAGATATCATCCAATCAATAGAATCATAATGGAAGAATATAATAAATTATTAGAATGGAAAAAAGAGCAAGAAAAATATATACAAAGTACGTCAGGTGATTTACCTAATGATTCCAATTTTGGTTCAACTATCATTAAATCCATTTTCAATTCATCTACTTCAGACCCTTCTATATCGACTCTATTAAAGACAGCTTCCAAATTCTTAGAAGAATCAGTCACGTACATTGATAATGATGGCCACCCATCTGTTGTTACGGTTATAGAATCCTGTGATGTGATGACTTCAGATCCCGTTTTATTATCCATGAGCATTAAATTAGAAAGTTTGGAGAAAACAGTTTCCAAAATTCTTGATAATTTGAAGAATTGTCTATAGTTGTTGTTTTCTTAACCTCAGTGTCTTTAATTTAGCCTTTAATTTCGATTTCTTAACTCTTAGTAGATTAACTCTTGTAGAATATTCATTGTCATGATAATTATCTCTATTAGCATTACCTGTCAAATAGAAACTATCTTTTGCATTTTCAATCTTCAATTTCAACGTTTCATGTTGTTTTAATAAACTAATCTTTTTTTTATTATATAAGCTAATCATATTCTCTAACTTTTCAATATCAGATTTTACTCTAGGCTCAACAAACGACTTCACTTTGCTTGTCTTTGAAATAACTATTGATTCAGGTAAAACATCAAAAACTTTTCTTGTTTTTAAAATATGGGTAAAGTTTGAAACATCATTGGTTGTTTTCTTTAATGGAGTGATAGAATTATTTAAAAAATCTAATGAATTCTCGAGTAAGACTATGGATTCTTCTAATCCTTTGGATCTATTGGATGACATAGTTTATGTGTTATTTAATGTTTTAGATTATTTTTTTAAATGCAGCTCGTAAATAGTTAACTATAAGAAGCCATTAATTGGTTTAACAAACAAAAAAGACGCGTTCGTCCTCAAAATTCTGATTACCAAATCGCTTACGTCAGGATGTACTATCTATTCCGAAGAAGTAGTTACACTATGTGGAATTTGCAGAAGTACATTCAAAAATAATTGTAACAAACGAAATGTATAAAACCAAAAAAAAAAAAAGATTAAATAATAAAGTTAAACAATTAGAAGCATTACCACTAATGCTAACTAACTTTGAAGCAACTCGAGTGCCAAGATCAATGTAAATCACATTCTGTGGTCAGCTCAACTATTAATTTTGATCCTGTTCATATTTTGTTTTGGCTTTGAGACAAAAGTGATATTAACTGGCCATCTGGGAGTGCCTCCATGCATGTAGAGTATTTGATTCTACTTTGTAACTTGCATTTTTGGTAATAATACAAAGTGCGGTAAAGATGTGTTTTGCCTGACAAACAAATGGGCAAATTCAAATTCAAAATCGATTAAGAGTTAAACATTCAATCTAAAATAATTACTTCTGGTTCTGGAGTGTCCTTGGTTTTCTTTGGAAATGATCCTAGTTCTTCTTCGTGATCACTTAACAATTCAATAAAAGTTCTTTTTCTGCTTGATGGTTCCTTAAGCTTAGTTGGCTTTGAAGAATTTATTAGTGCCGTTTTGGGTATCTTAGAAAGAGGGATTCTAAATGTAATGGGCTTTGGTTGTGATGTGGTAGAAATAGGACTATCTTTGATTGATTTAGAATTATCAGTCCCTCGTTTTGATTCTTTAACTGGTTGGGCAGTTTCAATAACTTCAACATCATTAATTGATTTCACTTCCTTAATGTCATCTTCATCATCAGTCAATTCAAATATATCAAGCTCGTCGTCATCTGGAATTAAATCAATAATATCTTTTTGCGACTGTTCAGAAGGACACATCTTACAATCTTTTAATCTTCGTTCAGCTGCTTCAAGCATCAACTCTCTTGGTGTTTTACCTTTAATACTATTTCTATCAGTATTTGAACCCAATTTAGCAGTTTTAGCTACGTATTTAACTTCACTTAATTTCTTTAATCTGGATTCTCTATAATTAGAGATATTATGACCACCACCTAATGAATTTTTCTCAGATAAGTAGCCAGTTACAGCATAAGAACCTTTAGATTGAATTTCATAATATTTCTCTTTCAATTCATCTAGTAATTTATAAAATCTTTGATCATGAGGACCGATTTTATTATGAGTTAGTTCATGCAACAAAGTTTCAATTAATTCTTCCATTGGTAAAAACCAATTTTCATTATGATTTGGTCTTAATCTTATACAAATTCGTTGGCCAAAATTAACATTAAGTCCTAATAAGTTGGGATTTTTCGGAAACATTTCACATAACAGGCCAACTTTAAACCCATAATAACTCATTATTGGTGCAGCTATTTTGGCTAAATCATGCATAATATCTAATGCTTGGTCTCTTGATTCCATTTTTCTTAACGATGAGATTTTGCCTATAAGTGGCGTTGGAGACTGTCTGTCTGGTTTTTTTGCCTCCGTTCTTTTTTTATGGTTCACATATGAACCTCTTCCTTTAACTACCATCCTAGTGTTAAACTTTATTGGATGATTTAATCAGGTGTATGGGCCTCTTCCAACTTGATTACACAAGTTGTATATATTGTTCTGTTGTGATTTGAAATCAAATGGTGTGGGTCGTGTGTCAACAAATTGTTCGGAGGGATATTCTTCATAGCTTATGGAAATCCCCGTTCAAATACTTATTTCTTGGAATCTACAGAATTTTCAATTTATCTTGGAACTGGAACATAAAGTTTTATCACCCTCTAACTCAGTATCACCTGGAACTTATTGACTTCTTAATTCCAGATTTCTTCTCGCTCACAGACCATTTTAAACAACAGGAAAAGTTGAACTTGGATTGTTAGTCGATACATCATCCGCTTTTAGCCTCTGATTAAAGGGTATTATTGATCAATAGCCTTTGAATTTCCTTTCTTATTAGTTAGTTAGTTATCATGGCCGTGTTTCCCCTATGGTAGATATACAGTAGAGAAAAACAAGTATCTTAATGATTAATTGGGGTAACGTCTAAAAGTATCTCTCCAATGTTTCTTCTGAAAAGCAATCAGTTTGCGGTGAAAGAATGTACGGCTCTCTCTGAGTAAAAAATATAAATACGTATTTATTGTCAGCTTTTGCTAAGTTTAGCATTCACTCTCAACATATTCAATTATTATCTACTAGCCAACATACTGTTTCACAGTATATGCTATTTTACTTGCTTTACTTGATTTTATCTGTGTTGAATAAAATATCCTTTATTCCCCAATTAGCTTATTTTGATATTTATATTCCTAAATTAATTAAATCTTGTGGTACTTAAAATCCATCCACGGTCTCCTCTACATTACTTTTAGAAAAATTAACAACTGACACTACACGGTACCCACCCTGTCACGTTTAATAGTTTCTTGCATCAACCAATCAAATGGATCACCACTTCGGGACACGCAATCTATAAGCCATTTGTTTCTCGCTTAGTTATATAAATGGAGTTAACAGACCATTGGTTTTTACCCCTCTCAGTTGGCCAAAGCTCCATAGCTTTAGCTAGTAAAGTGAGTTGACTGAATTACTCCGGCGATTTCTCGGAATTAAAATCCGGATTCAGCATTACCGTCGGGTATAATTCTCTATCACCGAGCCAAACTCTCCGGTTGTACGCACTTGATTTAGAAACATTTATCCATGAATCAATCATATGAGTTTTAACAAGTTTTAATTTTATTTTTAACTTTTAGTCATATTGCAGTATGAAAGGTCGTCTGGTGAGGAGAGAGTAGATACTACTTGTGGGATGCGACTACAAAAAAGCGTGGGCTTCTTGAAACAGAGAATAAGATTCTGGTGATTCTTATCTTATCGATCAAAAACTCGGTCAGTTATGAAGTGGAAAATAAAATAGTCCGCATAAATTCAATCATTTAAGTGAAGAACCAACAATCAAACAGCTTTCTAAATCGCAGTGTATGGGTACTATATAATCTATTAATACTATATGGTGTATACAAGTTGTAGGCTGGAGAAGTGAAGATGAAGGTGAAGGTGAGCCTTGATTAATTGAAGGCAGTACAGGTTCCTACATAGAGCAATCCATCACTTCTAAATAAGAGCCTACGTTTACTGCCTTAGGACCCAATCCAGGAAGAATGTGAGTCACTTGATCTAACACGTCAACCTGTTGATCCACTGAGTCCCGACTGTGGTGGTTGTGGAGAACCAGCAAATTGGAAGCAGATAAGCTAGACAGGACCCATCGGCCGGTAAGTCCACCAACATTCTATCTTTTGCTCTGTAAAGAAGTGGGTTTCTAGTTGATCCAACTGAAGTTGGGTGATGACTAAGTTCGGGTCTCTGTGGACATCCAGGTTGTGCTCTGAATTCTGGTGGATGACAGGTCTTTACTAGATAAGACGACGAGGAGTCATCGGCCCCGGTGGCACGGCCTGGCAGCTGCTTTTACTCGCACAGAAAGGCCGGCCCATAGTCCGACTTGGGCAACTGCGCGAAGGCTCTCCGGAGGGCGTGTAAAAACCAGGCTTAAGCGAGTTCTGGCCGCTCTTTATTTAAACAGTCACTCTTCCTCGTTTTCAAATTGGAGAACGGAGCTGATTTTTGTTCCAAGTATCTTCTTGCCTAAACTACAACTGCACGCAAACAGCTCAGAGATATCTCCTATTTATTCACTGCAACTACCACGGCTTCTCTAATCTACACTACTTTACCTTTACAACTACTACCTATATCCTCTATTCTGTTCGAGCGTTCTAGACTTTCATATTACTAATAGATTCACATATAATGTTTTCAAGAGGCCTTATCACCCAAACTACGCAATTTATTGCCAGATCATCAACCAGATCAGTTGTGCCTTCTTTACAGAGACCACTCTTAAGGGCCACACAGACGATACAGCACACACAAACCCAGTCTAAGAGATTCTACCATCCAAAAGTTATTGATCATTATCAGAACCCAAGAAATGTTGGCACAATGGATAAAACTCTGCCTAACGTTGGTACTGGTTTAGTTGGTGCTCCAGCTTGTGGTGATGTTATGAGATTACAAATCAAAGTTAATGATGAAACTGGGGTGATTGAAGATGTCAAATTCAAGACTTTTGGATGTGGTTCCGCCATTGCTTCTTCTTCTTATGCTACTGAACTGGTTAAAGGTATGACTTTAGATGAAGCTTCCAATATTAAAAATACCACAATTGCAAAAGAATTATCATTACCTCCTGTCAAATTACATTGCTCGATGTTAGCTGAAGATGCAATTAAATCAGCCATTAAAGATTACAAATCCAAAAGATCAACCAAACAACCAACTTTAGGTCCTGATGCTCGTGACACTAAACCAGCTACTGCTTCTGCTTCTGTTTCATTGAATTGAGTTAGCTCTCCTTCTTTTTCATTATTTTATTTTATTTATTTATACGTATTATCAAAACGAAAAAAAAATTGGCAATCTTTTTGTCTTTGTTTAATTGGCGTTTTCTAATTGGCTTTTTTCTTTCTTTGATTACTTGTGTCTTTTTACAGCTTTTTTCTAATATATAATCTTGATTAAATTGTACTACATCACCACAGTAACTTATAGCAAGTTTTCAAGTACCCCACACTTGTTAAAGTGAATGATTTCTTCTAGATATCGGGTTTACAACGAATTCTATTTTTTTTTCTCCGTATTTCGACATTTCATATAGCCTATTACTTCATGGCCATCCTATCTACTCAGATTTTTTATAAGGATTAATGAAAAATGAAATTTTACAAGCTCAGCGAGGAGCAAGAACCTGAAAAAACTTCAAAAAGTCTAAAGCCGATCAAGATCCTTCTCTTTCCTTTACACCAACTGATGAGCCAACACCAGTCAGTGACAAGTGACCAGTGACCGCTATAACTAACTACACTTAAATCCATTTTCAACATACTCAATATCTACATCGTAACATCGTAACACCTACCTAACCTCATGCCATACGTAATCAAAACCCTACGGACCACGCTTTGCCACTAACCACCTATACACACTCCAAAAGTTAATCGGAATCGATTTCGGTCATTTAATTTTTTTCTCGCTTAAAGCGTCCGGATTGGCGCAAGTTCCAAAACTTGCACATGATTCATTTAGATGCCGGTTTCGGAAATGGTCGCTGTTATGCGAGAAGAGGAGCAGTGTACGGGTGTCTCAGTGGAAGCAGGATGTCATAGACATAGAAAGAAATAATGTTTTGAAATCCCAGAGAATATCTCGGGGAGTATATCTGTTTCATTCTTAAATGTGGATACCTCCACGTTGTTAATTATGCGTAAAGATACAATTAATCGCTATAAAAAGTATACAATTTATTACATGTTAAAACAAATAATCCGGTAAAAGAGAAGTGAAAATTAGAAAACGAAACAATTAGAAAATGAAAAAGTCAAAAGCAAAAAAAAGGTAAAAAGAGAAAAGATTAAAGTACTGTATGATCACTTATTATCACCAAGTTTGGAATTCATCAAAGTAATCGATCCTGTCTTTGTAGGTTAAAACCTCCTTTGAAACAGCATGTTTCAGATCATCCATCATTTGAGCTGGCCCACAAGCAACGATACCAATAGAACCACCATCAAACTCATCAATCTCACTAGACAACAATTCACACATGTCAGGTCTACCCATTTTCACATTAATGAATGAAGGAAGGTCCTCAGGCGTTTTAATACAACTCACTTTAGACCATTCTTGCACTGAAATTGAATTAAAATCGCAACTCTTAAGTGGCCGTTCCCTGGTCAAGTAAATATCAATGATGATTCTTGTCTTCTTTAGTTTGACTAATAAATCATCAAGGTAAAATTGTAAATCGGAAAGAGTTTTGTGGATCCATATCAATTTAATTCGTTCTGGTCGAGGATTTTCAGATAAATGTAATGCTAGTTCGAAAATACCTGGGATACCAGCACCTGCTGTCATTAATAAGGTATTATCGTATTTTCCAATTGGGGGAATACTACCATAAGGACCTTCTATGCAAACCTTCTTGTTCATTCTTCCACCTGCACATACCAATTCATTATAAACATGTCTAGTAATACCATTTTTAACTCTCACATACATAATTAATCTATCACCTTTATTGAAAGTAGTGAACGGGTGATTTTGGAAAAACAATTTCTTATCTGCAAAATACAAGAATCCATATTGGCAAGGACCACTAATGTAAGTTCTAGGTCTTTTAACACTAATTTTGAAAGTATTTCTATTGATAAAAGTAAGTTCAGCAGACTGGAAACGGAACAAACACATTCTGAGAATTCTAACAACTCTATCAACAAACCAGAAAATGCAAGAGCCAATTAACCATTCACCAGATCCAAAGTGTCTGCAATGATACCAACACATAGCGAGAAAAACGATAACCATGATAATATGAGAGTATAAGAAATATTCATACCGACGGCTTCTAATAGAATGAGATGATAATACCCAAAGAGCTCCAGCAAACACAAATGCGGTTATACCGCATTTGAAATATAGTTCTTTAGAAGCACTGGAACCAATATACTTAGTGTATGCAATAGCATGAATGAAAGCACCTAAAAACATAATACGAGCAATAACTTTATGAAAATGAATGAAACTGGAATACTTAAAATCAGTAAGAGCTATTAAAATGTTATTACGACCAGCAAATAAAACTAGTAGTGGTAATTCTGAAAATGCCATAATTCCAGCCCTGTCTCCAAGGAATTTCTGGAATTCTTTTTGGGAACTCTTCCAAATAACTGAATGCTCTTCTGAAACATGATATGGATGACACCAGAAGATGATATGTAGAATGATGTAGCCTAAACAAATCAAAGATTCTAATCTATCAGGAAATAAGCCAGTGAATATCCTCAGTCCTCCCCATGGTTGGGCATGTCTACCTTCTGGAATCACAGCAGGAATTGTAACATATGATCTAAAACAACAGAAGAAACGAGCGGTGAAAAGTTTAATCAATCCACATTTGGTTAAAAAGTTAAATAACATCGATACCAACATCACAAACAAAAAGTAAAGCAACAAGCCTAATCCAAAATAGGTCGAGTTATCTAAATTTAAATAAAATGGATAGTAGGCATCATAAACCAATTTAGCAGTTGTCATATTTGGGTATGCTGGTTGATACATGATAGTTGAAGAATTTAAAGCTTCATCAGAATCCATGTACATAACTGAAGCATTTGCCAATTGGTAATAATAATAACTAGCAGGTTTATAGAATTGAGCGTATGAATCACACTTCTGGGAAAGACTCTCCATAATACTTTGTAAATCACCACCATCATCACCAATCAATTTATCTACACATAACAACAACGTTCCGGTTGCAGGAGGGTAATTACAAATTGATTGGTATCCTTTAGCAATATTCCGACTACGGCTACCACCACCACTTTCAGTAATGCTAGAGTTGGAGGAAGTGTATCCAAATTTCAATGATTGCAAGGCATTTTGGCATCCAGTAAGATAAGCGTCACCATTTGGGATATGTAATTGTGTTTTCCAGTCTTTAGCAGCATCCGAACCTGTGGCATATATGAGAAATGATATTATTAGAACAAGAATATGATTGTTGTGCATCATTATATGAGCTTCTTGTCTATTTTAAAACAAACCATTCATTGCTAGTTAAGCCTGAGCTGGAGACGCAGCCTAGCGATTCTTCAGGATTTGTTCAAGTACTTATATAAGCTTTGATTTCATAATGGATGGTTTCGATGCTGGGTGATACAAGTTTCAGCTGATGTTTGCTTATGAGTTAAAGAAGATAAGAGCCACTAGATTTAGTACACGTACCTCTTCCACAAGTCAGAATTCCCGACAGAGCACGCGCTGGCTGTAGTAGTTATACCACTTGAAAGTTGAAACGTGTTACATAGTGTGTTGTGACGACTAGGGGCCCTTCAAAGCAAAACCCTTTTAAAATATAATGGGATGGATGGCCACATAACTTTAAGTGGGATGTCAAGTATCTTTTAGTTTTGTACAAGACTCAAGAGGCAGTAAACATTTGTCAATATACCTGCATAGCAAATGGTTTACCATCTTGGTTTTGACTTAATGATTCATAAATCATATCTCTATGATTATTAAATTTCTACCAAGTGATCACCACAGAAGTTGATCTGCTTAGCATCAAGGTTTAAATAGAAAAACAGTTTCGAAACAGCTGGTCACTCGGCTACAACATCGGTAGTATTCTGGGGCGAAGTGGTGAATCACCAAGGTATGCTTAATTAAGAGGCAAATTAAACTGGAAGAAAACTATTATTAGGATAAGACAAAAACAGATATAAATACAAAACCCATATAATAAACCCTATATATTTAAAAGCAACTGTATAGACTAAAGTTTAGAAAATATAAACGCAAACTGTATCACTAAAGGAAATCTTGAGGAATGAACCAAATCGTAGATTATCTAAAAAAAAAAAAACATTTTTAGAAACAAAACAAAGAAATCTAACACCATCAACGAAATCATTGATAGTGGTTAAAATTGGAAATATGAGTAAAATCATGTGGACCTTTTATATTGAAATATACCCAAATAATAAGCAATAATCTAAGCATCAACCTTGTAAACCAAGATATCGACACAACTGTTAGGAGCTGGCTTGGAAGCAGGATAGTACATTAATTCAAATTGATATGCCGATCTGGCGTAAGGTTCACCGGTGTTCTTACATGCATACCAGCCTTTGGCTGTACCGTTAACTAACAATAAGTTATCATTATTTGCACGTTTAGCAACGACAACAATTTCAGAAGTTGGTTCAGAAGCAACACTTGAAGAATAAATTGGTGTACCGCCACTATTAGGACTTTCAATAACAGTATTGTTATCGTTAGAGGCAACAATAACTGCAGTGGTATTATTACTAGAGTTAACAACTGTGCCATTTTTTGGATTTATATGAATTGTGCCATTGGTATTTGGTGTAACTGGAGTACTACCGCTGCCACTACCACTTCCACTTTCTGAACCAGATGATGAGCCAGATGAACCGCTGCCACTACCACTTTCACCTGAAGAAGCGCCAGCTTCTTCTTCTGAAAATGAGTAATTGTCACCTGAAGAACCAGCAAGTGATAATTGAACAAATGGAGCATATTTAGTGTTCAGATATTGTTTAGTTTCATTGCTTAACTTGTTACCATAAATTGTTCCACTTCCTTCATTATATTGTAATGTGTCTGAAGAGTTACTTAAGTATAAGTAACTTGTACCTGAACCTGTATGAAGTGAAGAAACTCCTCTATTGTTCAACATATCAGAGTTTGATTTGACTTTCAATTGAATTGGAGTTTCCGCTTGAGTTAATAACCCAAGCAAAGCAATATTAACTAAGATTACTTTGAAGAAACCTAACATTTTGAGATAATTTTTCTATTGGTTGGTGATATATTGTAGCAAAGTCGGGTGAAGAATTCTTAACGAGAGAAAAGAAGCAAATGATGGTTAGAAAGTAAAGCTTTATATGTGGATACGGATTACTATTTATAAAACTAATCATTATAGTTTGTCCTGGATATGGTTCTAGGCAAAACCGGTTACAGAGCTTGCCCTCTTTACTTTTTAATTATACTCTAAAGTTCGTATTACAAAAGAAACTGGATGTAAAGAATAGTTCTCGATGCGTATGAAACTAACATTTTTAGATCTTTGATTAAGATGCGGCTAGAAATTTGTCTTTCTTTTGGGAACTATAGAATAAATAGGAGTCAAAAATTTTCTGGGATGTATAAAAAGAGTCAACGTACTGGACTTGCTCTTTTATTTGTTTCTTTTAAGTCCAACAAGTGCACGAATCTCCAGTACCCATTAAAGTGAACTAGTACTTAGTATCAATCTATGCAAAAAATCTATTTACCCCTGATCAGAAGTTCAAGTAACTTGTTGTAGTTAGTATGGCGCCCCTTTCCTTCATACAGGCAGTATCTATAAGATTTAATTACTAACCAGCAAAAATATCGATGGGAGTCAGAACCTCGGCTCGGCGGCTGGTTCGACGGCTGGTTCGGCGAATAATACAGAATGGATATCCTAAAAATCTGCTTGATAATGCATCACTTAACTAACATTCAAGACACCTTATACATAGGAATCATTTTAAAGTTCAATTAACTAAATTACTTTTTGTATAAATGCTTTTTTAAAAACCTCGGCTGAGTATGAGTAAAAATAAAATACACAGAAATTGTAATTCATAAAAGGGTGTAGGCAATTCAGAAAAAAATATCATTCCTTGGATAATTTGACTCTTGAACAGTCGTCAGGAACCTCACCATTTGAATAATACATTAATTCGTATTCATTAGCAGAGTAGTTATATGGGTCGCCAGTGTTCTTGCAGGCTAAGAAATAATCACGAAGGCCATTAACAGCTAAGATTTGCTTACCTCTGTAGTCAACAAACGTGAACTTGTTATCTTCGGATGTGCTAGCAACGGTTAATTGAACAAATTTAGAGTCAACTGAGAAATATTGCTTATATCCATTTTGTTCGGTGTATAGTTGTTCATTTTCAAAAGTTAACTCAGTAGCACCTTGACCTAAGTAAAAGTAGTCGATACCTGCACCAGCATGTTTGGCATATACACCTTGGCTATAAAGTTCAGGTTGCTCCGAATCAATGTATAACTTAACAGTTTCACCGTTAACCAATGATCTCGAGGATGAGATAACAGCTAATGCTAAAGCAGAGACGAGAGAGAATTGCATAATGGGTAAGTTGTAATCTGAAATTTGTAAACTCGCCCCGCCTATTACTTAAGAGTTTATGATTAACAAATTGGGTGAAATATGATTGAATTTATATAATTTCAATAAATCAAGTTTAGAGTTTTTAAATAGTGTTGCGAGGAAACTCCAGTAACTTGTACGTACATAAGATCCAATTTGATGCAGTGATTTGGATCAGAAAAATTCTGTGAGTTCTGATTCAAGTGATTGATACATTCACTTGCTACCACGCGCAAATAGCTCTTCATCTCAAATCAAGAGCTATCTACATTGAAATTTTATATTCTTTTAGGAAGTAGAGAGCCGTAACTAACGGTAGTGTATAATAATACTGGAGCTAAAATGCAGATATACATATAAATGAAATACATTTCCTTAAAGAACCATTCTAAACATATAGGGCAGAAATAGAAAACCATAAATAAATAAGATCACAAGTTTTGGCTTTCATAATTAAAAATATGGTACGTTTGTGACTCTGTAATTTAATTAGGCATGTTAGGAAATTCTAGTAACATTTATGTACATAGGATTTGGATTTCATAATATTCTTTTGACCTTAACATATGATCTAAGAGATAAAAGGAGGCGGGTGGCCACTATGGAAACCTAAAGCAAATCCATACTTTTACAATCAAAATATAATGCCAGAAGGGTTACTCTAATTTCTTCTTTCAGCAGTTAATTAACCTAGTTCACCCATCCATAAACAACCATGGGCGCTTCTAAAAATGGTCGAGAGGTAAATGAAAATAATTACGCAGTTGTTTTGGGTTTCTAGGCCATCAACGTATAGAATCAGGATATACCCAAATTCTGTTTGCTATTTTTTAACTGTATGTAAAGACATGAAACTTTAAAAGGGTCACTGGAGTACAAAAGTAACGTATGTACACAAACTTAGAGTGCCTGAGTTAACTAGGCATGAAATGCGGCTCCAAGGCATATTCAGCATTTAGTAATTTTCAGAAACAGCTCCAGATATCTGAGAAATAATGCATGAGGTAGCCCAGCGTAGCCTAAGTGAAGCAAGCATTTAATCAGGCCAATCACCAATTCCATCAAAGCATATGATTTATGCCACCCAAACTATAGCAATATATCGGATTATCGATTTTTTAAATAGATCGGAATCACATTACCGGTTTCACTGACGATCCACCCGAATAAAACAATTCGGATTAGTTAATCAACGTTGCATGCATCAATTGATATCAGTGAACACCTCTTATTCAATATCTTGATTGTACACACAACTATTATTTAAACAAAAGAATATTAATTTAAGAGAGATGGATGGTGTGATAATTACTTCACTCCTTACCTTGTATAGAAGTAACACATCTTACTTTTTTGAAATTTCTATGAATGAAGAATGTAATTAAACCTCTAAAATAAGATAGCAATCCATTTTATTTCAATTCTTAACGAGTACAATGATTATCAAAAAATCACAGTATAAATTGACAACCATTTTTAACTAGCTTGAATTCAAATACATTTCATCCAGTAAGGTTTTATCGTCAAACCCAAACACAGACTACCAACAATCACTTTTATTTCAAATCATCACCATGAACTTCTCAACTTTATTCACTTTAACTTCAACTGTAATCTTAGATTAAAAAGCCTTAGGAGATGAAATTACTAAATTATACGTTGACTAAGTTCGTCCAGAAATTATGGTGCTGATGTTTAGGGTAAACATTCAGGTGCCGGTATCGACTACCTATTCTTAGGCCGAGGTGCTACTCCATTAGTTTACATTGGTGAAATATTGTATGGTGACCAAAACACTTGCAAGCTATTCTTTTTAGTTAACAATGAATACACCCAATTAACAGTTTCAGGTCCATCAATTCGAAAATTCACTTCTGAAGATTTAGAAGGTACGCAAGTTGATGGTAATATTGATAGTTTCTTTGGTTGCAAGAGTAACGATGATCCACGTGGTTATTATAACAATGAGCCAGAACTAACGTATTATCCTAATGATGTTCAATTGGATAATTGTTGGGAACTGAAGTTATACAGAAAATAAACTTGATTTCTTGGCGTTTATTCAATTTTGTTTTTTTAATTTATATTAACATCCTTCTTCTTTAATGCTATATATCTTCTTCTTTTAAAGATTTATAGTTGAGGTTAATACAAGTAAATTTTATTTAACATTTGATATGATCAATAGTCTATTGGTTGCGAGTGTTACACAACAACTATTCGCTACACTTAAAAGTAAAACAAGCGGTATTTTATTAATTAATCATCATATTCAAAAAAACGCAGAATCCGCAAAGAAAAAACCACAAAACTAAATTCAACATGATCTAGTGCTCACAAACTCATTTTTCTAATTTTTGCTCAGCTAAACTTAACAAACCAACGCCATCGACATAATCATCCCATAAATCTTTATAATCAGTCAATTTCTCAACACCATCATTCCAATCAAACTTCATGGTAAGCCATTCACCATAATTAACGACTTCACTAACAGCTTGATTTTGAAAAGACCATATAGCTTTGTAGCAACCACCTAAAGCACAAGCATCACTTAAATCAATCTTATAATTACCCTGCTTAGCACCAAATATAGAACAATATTTCTTAACTATTGATAGATTCTTGGAAGAACCACCAACAAAGAAGACTTTGTTTGGCTTGGCAATCAAAGCTTTATCAGTTTGTAAAACACCATCAGATTGGATATTACCAAACTTTTTCAACTTCTCTAAGACTTGTAAATCATGTTGGTTAAATTTAATATCATCTTCATTACCTTCAGTTGATTCTAACATTGGGCCTGCCCTTAATCTGCATGACAAAGCTTGGGATTCAATAATTGAAGCAACATCTTCATTTAATGACCAAGGTTCTGTTAATTCGATCAATTTATTTTCATTCAGATCAAACTTAAATCTTCTTTCACATGGTTTAGCATTTGGAATAATTTCACCTAATGGGAAATGGATACCTAATTCTAAGTTACCATTCAATGGCTTTGAATGATCTAAAATCTCATTAAATTGGTTCCAAGAATCTGAAGAAATAACTTTGTTTCCCAACTTTTCATTGATTTTAGTTCTAATCTGTTCTCTTGCTAAAGCACCATTACAATAGCATAACATACCCATATAATGATCTGGAATAGTTGGATGTTTGAAAATATGGTAATTCGGTGATGGCTTATATTGATCAGTGACTAATAAAACAGTAGTTGAAGTACCCATAGAAACCAAGATATCAGATTTAGCCAAAGGCAAAGCAATAATTGTAGCTAAGTTATCGCCAGTGAAAGAATTAACTTGACAGTTCTTATCGAAGCCATACTTTTCAACAAAATATTCCCCAATACTACCAATAGATTGAGGACCAACAGGTTCAACTTCACCTAATTTAGCCTTCAATTCCTCAACCCCTTTCCTGGTTTCTTCTAAAGTTGCATTATCAATTTTTGGTGAAACGCCCGCTGTTAAAGCTAGCAAATCTTCATCATATTTGGAATTCTTAATATCATAGATGTTCATACCACAAGCATCTGATTCTTCAATCTTAGTAATTTCACAACATAATAAAGAACTCAAAAACGAAGAAATTAAGGAAATTCTATAAGTTTCATGATACTTGACAGGATCTTTTCTTGTAGCCAGCTTACGGATTTGAGGACCAGTGAATCTATAGTGAGCTTTGGAGCCAGTAATTGAAGCTAACTGAACGACACCATCAACCTCTTTTTCAAATAATTCTAATTCGGGACCAGTCGAATGATCTTGCCAATTTGGAGAGGTTTGAAAAGTGAACGCATTTGGACACAGTTGATCTTTTAATAATTTTTCAGAAGTCAAGTTTTTAAAAATTTCAGGGGCATCAGAAGACCAATAAACAGAACCATGTTGCTGGCATGAACCAGACATTGATTTAACCTTATTAAATGGGAAATCATCATCCTTCATCTTAGTGAAACACAAATCTAAAGCATCAATCCACATTTCAACAGGAGCATAAATTTCTCCAGTCTTTTCAATGTTAATAACTCCCTTCTTAGTACCATATTTGTCTGATAATTCAGAATCAAAATCAACTCTGTAGGTATTGTAATGCTTTAAATTTGAATAGGAAACAATGATCTTTAGTTGTTGAGTTGATAAATCAAAACCTAAGAATAAGTCATCGGATTGAGTCATTTTGGGTAGTATTTTTTTTAGTTTATGTATGTAGTTGAGTTAAATATATTTTGTATACAGAGTTGTATAAATAAAGTGTATGCGGGGTAAGTAATAAAAGAAAACCTATAATTGAATTTCAATCTTAGAATCAGAGGCGGTTTGCTGATTCTTTGGAGTTAGGAATTTAACAGGGTTTTTATTATAAGAAGGATAAGCAGGTAGAGTGACCAAAAAAGTGATAACAGAAGTAACGGCAAAAACTAAACAGGTGATTTTAATGTCTTGTAAAATGAAACCTGATAAGAAAGCAAGAACAGAACCAATGGTGAACAGAAGCTTTGAAATGTCACTGACTTTTTGCTGACCTTGGAAATCAATATTCAGTTCGAGGGCAGGGAGGACTTTCTGCTGGAGCGTAAGTGCAAGGGATTCCATTACTAGTGGATTCGGTGGGTTTGTTAATAGGAAACTGCAAAACCGAATACCAATCAATAAAGCCACCTAGCGTAAATTCGCAAAATGTTGAAGAACTGATCTCGCTTATTTACGAGACGCGGGCTGTACCGTTTGGGGAAGGGGTTCCGGAACACGTGAAAAGATCACGGGAATTTATCAGTGTACGGGTGTTGGAAGAATGTAAGCAATGGACTTCAATGTCCGCAATTCTCTAGGCTCCCAGTCAAATTTTCCTGTTTTTCCAAGTTTATGGATTACAGAAGGGTGTATAAGTATTAGACAATATCCCACAGCTTTTCCACTTAGTAGACCTACTAATAAAAATGATTTTTTAAAATTTAAACAGAACCAATCAACAATGGCTGCAGAAGAAGCAAGAAAACAACAGTCAATATCATACGAGCCATGTCCTAAAAGTCTATACAAAAATCCAAAGTCAATTGATTGGAAGTATACAACGGAATATTCAAATGATGATTATACGCACATGAAAGATGCAGTTTTTAAATTCCATCAACAATTCATTGATTACAAACCATCAAAACTAATTAAATTAGACAACAAAGATGGTGTTGAACTGTATGTTAAAGAAGAATGTGAAAGATTTGGTTTACCTTCTTTCAAAATGTTAGGTACAGGATGGGGAATCTTTAGAGTTTTATGTGGTAAAAGTAATTTAGATTGTGATTCAACTTCTTTAGATCAATTGAAGGCTTCTTTATCTCAACAATTTCCTAACATTGAATTGGTGGCTTGCACAGATGGTAATCATGGTAGAGCAGTTGCTAGAATGGCAAAATTATTAAACATTAAATCAAGTATTTTTGTTCCAAGAAATGTGCTGGATACTGAATGTACTAAGATTGAAAATGAAGGTGCTAAAATAACTAAACTTGCTGGTAATTATGATTTTGCAATTCAATTTTGTTCTCAATTTATTAAAACTTCATCAGATTATGTATGGATTCAAGATTTCGGTTATGAAGATTATACTACTATTCCAGTTTGGATAGCCGACGGTTACTCGACAATGTGTAGAGAAATCCCATTTGATCCAAAACTGATTGTGGTTCCGTGTGGTTCGGGTTGTTTACCTCATGGCATTACAGCTTATTATAGATCTTATGACTCTGGAACTCATGTTATGCTAGCTGAACCGTTAACAGCTCATACAGTTAATAAATCACTTACTCTGAAGAAACCATCTTCGGATCCAGGTGACTCTTATACCATAATGGATGGTTTAAACTGTCCGACTGTTTCAAAAGTCGCTTATCCTGTGCTATTGAATGGCGTTAGTTTCTCTTGTTTAGTTGAAGAAGATGAATGTGTTGATGCTTTGGTTCATTTAAATTCAATTGGTGTTAATTCTGGTCCTTGTGGTGCTATTTCTTATGCTGCATTTGTTAAACAGATTGATGAGCTAATTGAAAATGGTGATCTACAGAAGGGTGATAAAGTTGTTTTATTATCAACCGAAGCATTGAGAGAATTTAGACCAAGAGAAAAGAGTCATTTATAATTTATTTATGTATTCTTGCATTGCTTTTTCGCCAGTTTTACTAGATTTTTAGAAATAAAAAAAATTGTTATTCAACTTAGTAGATTCAAAACTCCTATATCATATATTAAACTATAATAGTATTATTGTTGGTCATTATTTGGCGGATTCCAAACTTGATTTAATAGCATATCACCATCTGCAGGCAACGCCCAATCCATAACCGCAAGGTTAGGGCTGAAAACACTATCATGAACATCACCATTCATTAAAGGATTAAAAGCTAGCATTGTACCTAAATCAATAGGGGGAATGCCGCCATTAGTGCTACTTGAAGAAGCTAAGGTATGTGGGGTTAATTTGGGTGTACTAACAGTAGAGTCACTAAAACCCAGTGTTTGACTATAAGTATTCATAATTTCTGATGATATTTTCCATGTAGGTAATGAAGATTTCAAACAATTTTTCAATCTCTTTAAAATAGTTCTCAATTTTAATTGTTCTGTTTCATTTGTTGTTCTTGAATATTTATACAACAAAATACTTGTAGCCAAAACAAAGCAGTAAACTAGGGGTGCAATTGGAATAAAGCTTTCAGCATCATAAACTTTGGAAATTGAATCAGCTAAGGCTAATGATTCTTGGATGGCTTGGTCGCATATTTCTGCAGATGTTTTAATGCCATCTCCTGAGCCTTTGGTTAACTGGATGAATGGTCTATTTAATGAAAGCTTAAGCAAAATATAATATGATCTAGCGCCTAATGTAGGATAATTATAACCGGTTTTAGTTATTGATTCTAATGAGCATTCAAATTCTTCGGGCATTGACTTATTTAAGTCATCGAGCTTTTTATTATAAGCATTTAAATACCTTAATCTAAGAATAACATCTTCTCTAGAATACGACAGAGACGAATCTGATGAACGTTTAAACGGACCAAAAACATCAGAAAGCATGCTTTCGGAAATTTCAGATAATTCAACTAATGCAATTGTGCAAGCAGCATGTGAGTAACTATATTTAATAGGGTTATGTGGATCGGAATACAAGAAATCATCAATATCCTGTAATTCAAACATATCTTTAGATAAGGCGACTGTTGCTTCGTTGTGTCTTAAAGTTGGCTTTCTTCCCAAAACCAAACTAATGAAGTGATCAGCTATAAAACAACCCCAGTAAATTCTTCTTTTAACTTCAGATAAATCAAACGGGTAATCAGGGTCGAGATTTTCAAAAATTGCAGAATTATCTAACCAACTGCTTGGATCCGATTCAAACCCCAAATCAAAAACCATTCTCCAAGCCAACCCAGACAATAGCCAACCTGAAGTTAATTTACCTCGAATAATATCATAAAGTGCAAGGCAAATTAATGTTTGAATCTTGGTTATACTCGAGTGGCCCAGACCTAACATTTCATCTTCCTGATTAAATAATAAATACTTGGATCTTCTATAATATATACCAGCTTGTGCTTGTAGTGCTTGAATTTGGCTTGCACCTAACGCAGCAATTGCAAGCATTAACGGTTGTGAAGCAAATGTACTGTTGTATTTCTGTTGTAGATAATAAAATAAAAATGATTCCCTATGAATGAAAAGGTGCACCGAAGGGTACTGCCATAAGAAAAATGACGAAACAGAATCATATAAATCTTGGTCAAATTCAGACATTGGTAGTCTCTTGAAACTAATTACAGTACCAGCATCTGTAGGATTGTCCATGTTTACGGTTTGAGGGGTGATGAAAGTATCTGGCTGAATAGTACTTCTAACAGAGCTGGATCTCGGAGTTGGGGTAGATTGAACTTGTTTGTAAACACTAGTTGGTCCAAGAACTAGCATAGAATTCTGCCCGGTTGGGTGAACCATAACTGATTCAAACTGATCCTGGGGTATGCTATATGTATCAGGTACATCCGTAACAGCGATTGGATTGGAACCAATATTAAAATCAGTTTCAGTGCCATTATTAACGGGTGTATCACTTCTAGAGCTTGAAATTGGAGATGAATCTAGCCCTGTATCAAGCTGATCAAGTAATTTAATAACTTCGCTTGGGGAATTTTTATGTGTTTCTAGTTTATTGATTACCGACTCAAGTTTATTCACTCTATTTTGTAAAGCCTTGAATTCAGTAATCGTGAATCGATTTCTTCTGTTATCCCCAGATGGGTACTGACAGATAATTCCAATCTTCATACATTGGTAACAATTAGGAGTTAGCAGGTCGCATTTTCTCTAACAAAAAGGAGATGTTAACAGAGTTAGTATCAATCAAAATATTTGGATTGGAATGGTGTTTTGATAGCATCGAGCATACCTTTCTCTTTCTGCAGCCTAGACAAGAAATTCTCTTATTGGAACTTGTTGGCTGTGACATGGTTAATCATATGTAACTATAAGATCCCATACACAACAGTTCCCTAAGCTGTTGTAATTAAAGTTTTGTCCTGTTATCGCTTGAGATAAAGATAAAAAGAGCCCCGGAAGAGAATTAAAATCGACGCGAAGCTCTCATATGCCGATCGGCGGCAAACCTGTAAAACAGGTTGCAAGCAGGAAGCAGGTCAAAATCTTGTTTCAGGTATTTTCATATAAAAGGAGAAGCTTACTAGAACAATGAAAACAAATGTTCACCCTTTTTCTCATTTTCCTAAAGGGCATATTTCTTTTTCACGTTAACTTGACCCGATATCAAAAAATGCCATCTCAAACTTTTCGTCAATACATGATGCATGAAGCTCTTGCAAATGGAGCCTTTTCTGACTTCTCTGTTAATGCCTTCGGAAAAAGATACAGACTACATAAGTTACAATTACGTCAAAGTGATTATTTTTCCCGAGTTTTAAGTTCACCTTATAGGACCAGAAATGTTGCCAGTGAAAGTGGGAGTGAAAGCTCTTCCTTTTCAAGTACTTTAGCTACTATCGTTGAAGAAAAAGAGAGTGAAGATGATCATGTTATTTCAAAATATTCTACTGCAATTGCTATTGGTACATTTATTGGTGATAGTGAATATGAAATCCTAATTAGGGATTCATTAATTACTCAAACGAGTTTTGAGTTAATGATTCATAGAATATATGGTGTTCCTAATATTGAAGCGGAAAATCGGATTCCTATTAACCTGTTGGCTGTTGGTTTATTCTTTGGTGTTAATGAAATAATTGAGTTTAGCTCTAGCACCTTGTTTAGAAATATGTTACCTGAAGATGCAACTAAAGTCTTAGATACCATGAAAAGAAGAAATTATGCTAACTTAGGTACATTTATGGCTACTTCAGCTAATGACGATTTAGGTGGTTTCAGCTACAGCACTAATGCTAAGGATTGGGATGGTGTTGGTATGGATGTTATTGATATTATTGTTACAGCTGATAGTTCCAAACCTGTTTTTGAAAAGGCGAAATTCTTAACCAAATTGATTAGTAGAAGATTTGACTCAGGATACTATATGTCAGAAATGATGATTTTAATACACAGATTGGATTCATTTTATAATAGTGATATGCTAAGTAAAAAAGAAAAGAGAGAATTGGGCCGCTACAGAAATGAAGAAGGTCACTGGAAACCACATCCCAGTGTTCCCCAGAAGCTGGATCATAAAATTAAAAAATGGCTTGGACAGCTTGATTTTTTTATCAATCCACTTATAGTACTTGCCTTAGGTTTTGTTTTACTAGTTGGTATTTTCCTTTTATTTTCGCTCTATTCTTATATTGTTGTTTTGTGGCTTTGTGCTCAAATTCCGGAATATCAAGCATTTTATGTTACTGTTAGGCTTCAAATGTTCATCGGTGGAGGTTTAGGCGCTCTCTTCTATTATATGTGTGTATTTGCTGTCCGTTGCCACAGGCAGCATACTGAAGAACAAATGGCTTGAACTTAAGAGTCAATATTTGGTGTCTCAATTGTATTATTGCACTTACCCTTATTTACAGTTTAATTTCTATGTTATCATTACTGAAAAACCATACTTTTGTTAAAACTATTACGTAAGCATCTCTATAGTCTATTGCTAAGCACATATAAAACTGATTGACATTAAAGTTAACAATTGGAGGGTTGGCCGAGTGGTCTAAGGCGGTAGACTTAAGATCTACTGGACGCATGTCCGCGCGAGTTCGAACCTCGCATCCTTCATTTTTTACTAAAAATTTTAGATCAACTTTAGAGTTAATCAATGCGCTTCTTTTTTTTCTTTTGGAGGAATCAATATTAAAAAAATTGATTTTGTAATGTGCAAAAAGAATGTACAGAATATGATGTTATTATAATAAGATAAGCTATCTACAGTAAGAAATATGAAAAGAAGAGTACAAATGATCTATAGAATGATAATTCGAAGAGAAGTGAATTGCATGTCCTTTCGGTCTAATCCAATAAGTAAATCATCTTACCAGAAGCGTCGAAACCAATCTTTCTATCTTTTCTGCTATCTCTATAAGTTTTACCATATCTGTAACCGACTTGACCAACAGAAGCATATGTAAATCTGAATGCAGTTTTATCACCTTCTTTCATTGGTGCAATAAATGATTTTTTCTGTTCAGACTTAGAAGAAGCCGATGCACTATGAGATGAATGTTCACCACCTTCAGATAATCTCTGTAATGTCTGAGCAGCTGGTTCTAATTCGAATTGCTGAGCAGCATCTATAGGACCAAATGGCTCTGATTCTGCAATTGTTAGGAATCTTGAATGTAATGTCTTTTGAGGAATTGGAATTTCTGTTAAATTTTCACCATGAGTACTTGGTTTGTATAATGGAAACATCTTATAAACAACTTTACTCATTTCTTGCAAATCATCGTTGATTAAGTTATCTTTTTCCCATTGTTGCTCGATTTGATCTAATTTCACAATAGCTTCTATTCTTTGGATTTTTAGACCATATTTCAATGCAACTTGTTGCGAAGGTAGACCCAATGTAATCACATCATTGACTATATCTCTCTTATTTTGCTGGGAAATTTGGACGTTAGTGAAAAAATGGTTATTAAATGGGAAAGGCTGTAATGCATTTCTTTGTCTTGAATCTTCTTGTTCTTCTTCTTCTCCTTGTCCCTTTTTTTCTTTCTCTGGTTTCTCTGTTTGCTCTCCTTCTTTATCTAGTTCTGAGCCAAACTGATCATCTCCAGATTCAGATCGAGTACCCAGTAATGCATTACCTTGTTCACCTCTTGGATCTATGTAGTTAGTTGTATGATTTTGATTTGGGTACGCGTATTTATTTAAATAATATTGGCCTTTGAAGTTCTTAGGACCTAGGAAACCATCCATCAACCTTTTGAAGACGGTTTGTTTTCTACCTTTTCTAGGTTGTGGAATATTACCAGCTTTGGAGTAAAAAGGATAAGCTAATGTTCTTCTATAACGAACTTGGCTTATTTGACCACCAAGAACCTTGACTGTGCTTGTAGATGACTCACTGACAATACCAGTGATATTTCTAGAAGATAGCATAATAGGGAAGTTGGTTTGTATTAGTTGTATTGTTAATCTGTGTTTTCTCCACCAAATAAACCAACCTCCAAAAGTTCCAGTTCAACGAGGTGAAAATTGAAAATTTTGGACGCGGTTATGTAGCCCGCGCGTCCTCAGACTCTTAACATTGTTATGCTATCTTTATCAACTAATCAGAAAACGAACAATTAGGTTAATCAAAATGCACTTGTTACCAGTTTCTTGACAACTTAAAATATTGAATACATTACATCAGAAAACCAGAGGAACTTTTATTTAAGAGAAGATTTTTCAATTATAAGCATCGCAGTCCCCGTACATTTAATTTGTTTCAATCTAACAGGTTTATACTGTACTAAATTTGCCATGTGATCTTGTTACTGTTGATTAATATATCAAAGTGACTATAACCTCAATCTTCAAGCCAATTGTGATCCATCCCACAATCTGTAGAAAACGTCCATTTTGTAATTACAAGAACAAAGCAGTCTTTGGCAAGCCGGATTGAAACTTTGATTTAACAATTATCGCCTCCTTTGCTTTTTGTATAGGTTGAATGCTCTTCAGCTGTACAGATTCAAAAAAAAAGCTTTTTGAGAATAATAAAGCATCATTTCTTCGCAATAAGCTCTTTCAATTTTAAATCAAGTTCAAAGCCAACCTATTTCTGATTGCTTTGGATCAGTTATGGATCAGTTATGGATTCTGTCATTGCTTATCACTATTACTTAATAGTATTTCAGCAAGTGTCGTTTTCTAATATCATTGTTTATCGTAGTTGAATGATAGTTTTTTTCTACTTTAATGTCTAGTAAAAATGGATTTGTAAATGCTGATACTAGTCAGTTTGTTTAAAGTGCTATTTCTGAAAATATGCTTTTAAATAGGCAGGAGTCCACGACGGACAATCTTCTATTTCTGATTTGCTGTACTTATTCAAGGGTATGATGAACTTATTATATTGATTATGTAAGTTTAAATTAAACGAAAGTCTTTAAAAATCATAAGTGTGTATATATGTATTTTTTATATAAAACCAAATAGAAAAGTCAAAAGAATAAATGCAAAAACATAAAGGGTGAGTAATAAATGTAAGGAGAACGAATGAAGAAATAATAATAATAAAATGTGTGAAAAATCAAGTGGGTGGAAGAACAAAATCTAATATACAGAAGAAGGGAAGAAAATTAGGAAATTAAATAAGAGAAATTAAAAAATGTGTGTTTAACAAGAGATTAAGTCAACAACATCCAGGTAAACTTCAGAACAGTCAGAGCCAATGTGTTCATCGTATAAGTTATAGAAGTTACCAGACAAACATTGATAGAAGATAGTGGTGTTACCCAGAGCTAATCTACCTTCATCAGTAATAGACCAACCGGCAGCGTAAATAGCACCAGCTTGTGGAGGTGGACCATCGAATTGGAATTGTCTGTTAGCAACAATAGAACCAATTCTACCAGCAGAGTCTGTTAAGATAGAACTGTTCAAGTTCATGGCTAAAGCATCTGAGGAGTAGCAAGCAACTGAATCGACAATTGAGTTGGAAGATGAAGTTTCAGAAGATTCGGCAGTAGAAGCAGTGGAAGTAGCAGCCTTTGTAGAACCAGAGTTTTGGATTTGACCATCACTAATTTGAGTAACGACACCGGAAGCAGTGGAAGTACCAGTGGAAGTAGTACCTTGAATTTGACCATCACCAATTTGAGTCACAACAGCAGCGGCAGTGGAAGAAGTCTTAGCAGCAGTAGAAGTGGTACCTTGAATTTGACCATCACCAATTTGAGTGACGACAGCAGCGGCAGTAGATTTGGTTGAAGTCTTAGCAGCAGTAGAAGTAGTACCTTGAATTTGACCATCACCAATTTGAGTGACGACAGCAGCGGCAGTAGATTTGGTTGAAGTCTTAGCAGCAGTAGAAGTAGTACCTTGAATTTGACCATCGCCAATTTGTGTGACAACAGCAGCGGCAGTAGATTTAGAAGTAGTAGCGGCAGTAGATGTAGTACCTTGAATTTGACCATCGCCAATTTGGGTAACAACAGCGGCAGCAGTAGACTTGGAAGTAGTAGCAGCAGTGGAAGTAGTAGCTTGAATTTGACCGTCACCAATTTGAGTAACAACATCTCTCTTAGCCTTAGCAGCAGAAGAAGAAGAGGCAGTAATTGGGTTAATTTGGATACCAAAAGTAGCTGTATAATCAGTGGCACCGATAGCAGAAGCATCTGGAGTCAGAGTAGACCATGGTTCAGATGGAATATAAGCGGCCATAGCATTGGAAGCTAAACCTAAGGCACCTAAAACTGAGTATCTGTATTGCATTGTAAATGTAGTGAATATAAGGAGAAGAGAAGAAAGGGAAGTAGTTGTAAAGAATTGATTATTCTTGTGTGATGATAAAAGAAGAGATTTGGATTGATGGAATTGATCTGATAAGTTGGGGGAATGAGGATGTATTTATATTATTTTCACCTGTACCTGAACGCAGTGATCTGGATGGATCACGACCAGCATGACTAGTATTAAATTTAGAAGTGGTGATGAATCCACCCGAGTAACAATAGATCGCAGTTCAAGAGAGCAAATGGCTGGTGTATGTGATCTGCTGGGAGCTCTGTCCATAGTTAAGAAAGATGTGCATGTTTAAGCGTGCGCACGCAATTAAGCCTGATTAGGCAACTGCCTATTCGGGAACACCCCAACACGGTTGCAATGGTGACAGTTTCGGCTGTTCACTACCTCTAACTTACACACAGGGTTATAACTTGTAACTACAACAGATTTTTCCCTTCCTTCCCATAAGTGGTCCAGCTAGTTCTGGTACCAATTGGATGAACAATTTCATTTTGTACTAGACCCACAATACTTCGTTTAAGGTCATCGAAGAAAAGCAAGACAGCGCCGCAGCGGCGTCTCCAAGATGGCTGGTATTTAATTTTTCACTAAATCAAATTTCATCATCGCTAACAAAACACAAACAAAATCCACTTCCAGGGCTATTTTTAGGTTATTTCCGTACCTTGCCGTAGCTCTGAAAAAATATACTCCTCGTGTCATGTACGTTCTTCGGCAGTTAGCTGCGTTAATTTAATTTAATCTAATTAATTCCAGTTAACTTCTTCCAGAGAAAACTTGGTGGTTAATAGATGGGCCGGACCAAAAATAATAATGGCTGGTGGCTGGTATTAACGAATTTTATGTCCTGTAAGTTGAGTCGAAGCTTCTATTAGTATTAACTTACTTACCCCCTGAATTCTAGACGTTTTTTTGCATCTGTGACCTCTAGTTCAGATCAAATGAGTAATCATGGGTGTCTCGAGAGAGGCTGGTTTTACTAGCCAGCCAGCTTTGCGTGTATTTCATTTCATTTCATTGATCCAACCTTCCCCCCTCAATTGTTCACATTCTGTCTGATTAATAATTATTGATCTGGAATAACCAAAGTGTTAGGTGAGAGAATATGAAGGTTATAACCACGTAGATCGGGTCTATCGAGCAGATCAGTTTAACGTTTTATTTTGTAATTACATCTTTACTAGTCACTACTTGGTGTTCTGTAAATTTGCATAACTGAAACTATATTTACTAGACTTAACTAATTGCTAGTCGAAAGGCAAGCAGTTTTTTACTGCAGTGGACTTTGCACTATTTTTGGTGTTAAGGCCAAGCTATTATTAGCTCAAGTGTATGAGTTTTTATGAGGAAAATAAATAACATAATTCATGAATAATTGGACTAATAAACGAGAGTAGAGTAATCTTATACAAGATAAAAACAGGAAATAAAATGGCTTAAGAAGACTAAGAAGACAATTTCTTTAAAACAGAACCAGATTTTTGATACTTATTTCTAGCATCAACTGACTCTCTATTTAACATATCTTCTAAACCCGATGAATAAGGAGCTTTACTATGAGCTGGATCGTTATGTAACTTAACGGTCTTAAAATAATCATTGTAAATATCACCATTATAAGAACCCAACACTGAATTGATGAAGAAATCAGTCAACTTAAATGAATCAGTTAATCCAATAACTTGTTCTCTAACTTCACCTAACAATTTATCTAGAGCTAATTTCAAATCTTTGAAAGATCCAGTTGATAAAACATTAGTTTGCAAAAACCATGATCCAAAAGTTTCGATATTTGATAATGCAAAAACTTGTGCTAATTGAACTAAATGTTTATCAATGTCACCATTACTTGTTGGATTTAATTCATTTAATCTTTTAATCCAATGGTCTAGCATGAATCTAACAGCATATAATTTTGATAAAGTTAATTTTTCAGCAGCTATTAAATCCCAATCGTTACCATTATCTTTCAATCTTTCAACAGCACCTAGACTAATTCTCAAAATAACAGAATTATAAGCTTTCAATAAAGCGTTCAATTGAATCAAATTGGTGGAATTCAAGATTTCTCCATCTTTGGCTGAATCACCTAAGAAAGAGTATGCGCCTTTTGGAACCTTTCCAGTTTTTTTATAACTAACCAATTTTTGAATGGTAATTCTGCCTGAATTCTGAGCTAAAACATTATTGTCACCTTCCCAGGTACATTGAACAGCATGATCTTGGAAACCTTTAGCAAAACCAGAATAGGAAGAATAACCATGACCACCACAAGACTGTCTACACTCTTCAATTAAACTTAATGTTGTCCAAGTACAAGTGGACTTTAATGAAGCTGAATCACCAAATAATCCTTTCAAACTATCAATGGCCTTTTTCAAAACAGCAAAGTCTTGAGTTTTAACACCTTCATCTAAACCAGCTAATGTCTGTTTATAATTCTCTTGAATTCTTAGTGAAGCAATAGCCATTGCATAGGTCCAAGCTAAATAAGGAATCAATCTACGTTGGTGTAAATTATAATTAATTAACTGAGATTCAACATCTTTACCGTTATTCTTAAATTGTCTTCTAGCAACAGAATATCTTAATGCAATTGTGATAAATCTCTCGGCAGTTCTAAAAGAATCAGTAACCATCGTAACTCTACCACCTAATAAAGCACCATATGCTAGTTGAGCTAGAGGAGGTTCTGTAACATCACCATTATCATCAATTGAGGTAAATTTGGATAGTAAATACTCTTTTGGAATCTCAACATTGGAAAATTGAATCCACCCATTATCGATACCGTCCCTTCCCATCTTAGCACCAATGTCACCAATTGCAACACCTGGGAATAACTGGTGATTTGAATCTCTTAATGGGACAACAAAGGTCTTAACACCATGGTCTTTACCATTTGAAATCAATCTAGCAAAACAAACCGTATGAGTTGCAGAATGAGCAGCACCGCCAATCCACCACTTAGTCGCACCAACATGAGGTGTATTGATCGTAAAAGTCTTCTTTGATTTATTATAAGTAGCGGTGGTTTCCAATCCAGCGACATTAGAACCATGGGCAATTTCAGTCATAGCAAAACAGCCGTAAATGTCTTTTATAAACATAGCACCCCTTTCAAAAGCCCAATACTTGAATTGATTTTCTGTTCCATTGCCTCGAATAGCACCCAAGAATAAACCTAGATGAACACCAATTCTAGTACCTAATTGGGGATCAACCATTGCAATTAAATTCAAACGATCTTGGAAAGTTTGGTAGTCAGGGGCGTCGAGTTCAATGTATTTTGATAATCTAGCAATCTTATTAGCAGTGATTTCACGATGTTGTTCTTTTGACAATTCATAATAATTCATATCGGTGTTTAGGATTGGATCTCTTTCAATCTGTTGTAATAATTTCAAAGTCTTCAAAGATTCTGACTCAGAACCTTCAACAAACTGGTGCATTTTGTTAACATCAAAATCTGTTTTTAATCTCTCTGACCAGATTAAGTCCGAAGGTTTTGGTTCCGAAGCCTCTGGGAGCACTGTCGAAGACATTTTTAGGTATTTGGATTGAATTTTAGGATATATGAGTAAATAATATTTTCTTTTTTTGTTGTTGAAAGCATTTTTTTGAATTACGAGATCAAACTGGGGATTAGTTAGTATTTATACATATGATAATGATCTTACTGAGAGATAGCATGTGACATATACTGGCACAAGGGTAGCGGTTCCACCAATTTCACAGTTCACATTTCACATTTCACATGCAGGGCTAGTGTGGGGTAGAACAAGGCGGTGCTCGTGATTTGCGATGAGGTGCTTGCGTAACCATGTACGTAAGGGGAATTGGGGAGTATAAGTATTAATAGCGTTAAGCTAGTCAGAATAAAGAACAGGAGGATGGCAAAACCGTTAAATCAAAGAGGCAAAATTGAAGAATAACAGCAACAGCTTGCAGAAAAATTGCAACGCTACCGCAAACAAAAATGATAAGGTTTGAAGTTTGATTGGTAGTTGAACAGTATGTCAGAACTATGATGCTCATAGTACATAAGATAGTTAATTCTACCTTTAACGATATGACGTACTCATAGTCAATAAGATAGTAAATTCCATCTTTAATGATATGGTGTATGTGGCATAAAGAAGATCCTCCCTGGTGAACCATTCCCATTAGTCAAATCGCAAATGGGACTATTGATTTTATATAAATACGAGGAATAATCCTTAATTCTAGGATTGATTTATATACTTATATAGTGAGAAGAATAGAGGTCAAGTCTTATCATAAATTAATTCCGGTTAGAATTCTTAGTATACAAAGCAACTTATACTTATACAGTCACCAATTACGTAGGTTACCTCACCTTACGAGATACAAAGGAGAGATATCCAATAGTTGCACCTTCGTCTACAACAAGACCCTCTGTTGTATTTAAACCACGAAGGGGATATCTACAATTGGTAAAGGCCAACATATTCATTGAATTTGTTACCCGATACTCCGATAAACGATCCTTAAGTTTTCGAATCAGCTTTAACAAACAGTTATTTTCAAGTACACGTTAGGATTACATTAGTCAAAGAATATGACTCAAAACTCCATAAAATCCTGAAATTTTAAATTGGGCGTGTGGCGTAGTTGGTAGCGCGCTCGCCTTGCAAGCGAGAGGTCATCGGTTCGACTCCGGTCTCGTCCATTTTAACTTTTTTCGTGTTTTGTAGTTTTGCCACACTGCGCCACTATTTACCTTTTGGGCTGAAATCCGAATTAGAAATCAAAACAAATTCCGTTTTGAGCGTTAAAACAATCGAAACAGGTTCAAACACAGTCTAACCAAAAGCAGCTTGTACTTTGCACGCCCCACAGTTTTAACCGAATCTTCTAATAGGCCCATATTCCTTACTAATTAGCATATCAGTATTTTTCAAATTTCACTTCGTTAATTGTTTGCGTTAATCGTTTATGTTGTTAACAAACACTATCATCAACTTTATTCTTGTGACCTATAGTATATAATCTGTGAAGTTAAACCACCTAACACAACAGCAATGCTCAAGGAAAACAAATATACGGACAGCTACAGCTCTACCAAGCTAGCACCATCACCACTACCCAAAAGAGCAGTGTTCATCGACAACATTTCACCTACTACTAGTGGTTTGTCCGACAATTCAATGACAGTTGGCCATAAACCTTCAAGATTGGACTTGATAGATAACACTACATTGACCTCTTTTCCATTAGCTCACCCAAGACCGGCAAACATAAACCCAAACCACTTGAGAAATATTTCAAAGATAGAAGTAGCATGTACTCCTCACCAAGGCAGCTCTATATCATTGGATGAGCCTGATCACCAATCTCCTCTAGTTTTGATTGAAGATTATATTGAGGAGCCATTGTCTGAATCGGAAATTGTCAAAGTTTCACAACAACACAAGCAACTAAAGAAAACCAATAATATGAAGAGAGTCTCATTGATGAATTTAAAGAAAAAATTCCACAAGACAAGTAGCATGAATATCAACGTCAATGCTGTTGATATAACTATGCCTCAAGCTAACGTGTTGGATAGGTTATCTGTTTTCAGTGAGGAATTATCATCTGTAAGGTCAATAATTTCTGGTAAGGCCAAACGGTCAAGTGAAATAGCAAGAGCTCTTCCTCTTCAGGTATCATTACTTGATGAAACTACTGGCACTGGGCCAGCTTCATCATTCATCGATATTAGAAAACAAATGTTGGATTTGTCTGCTTCCCCTATTTTGTTACAACGTCAATCTTCAAAACTGTCTAAAACTTCTTCTTCAGTTTTTACCAATCAATACGATGATGAATTATATGTTAGATCTCTGATAGAAACAGAACATAGTTCAATTAGAGACGAACGACTAAGTACAACAGGATCAACCAATAATACTGCCTTATCTTCTACTGTCTCTGCTCCTTTAAAATTTTGTGTCTTATGTGAAAAGCCGTTATATGACATAAGCAGTTTGATCCCAGAAGATAAGAAATGCGAAGAAATAGTATGCTCAGATTGTTTTGAACCATATAATAGAATTATATCAATAATTCGGAATCAAGATACTACAGATACAACTAATGAAGAATTACAAGAGTTAATACAAACAGTCTGTAACAATAAGAGCCGACTTACTTCCACTAATAACAATCAAGATTACAGTGATTATGATTACACAGATACAACAATTGAAGATTTTGAAGAAGCGTCAAATACACTGGCTACTATATTAATCCGTTCCAGTAGATCAATGGATTTCTCAAATAGTAAATCCAATACTCCAACTACAAAAACAGATCCAACTGCTTTAAATGGAAGTGATTATGTTTTTGAACAATTAATTAAATCACTGAAATTAATTCAAGCTCGTGATAACCAAGCTAATCAAATAAGACAGAAACGACTGCATACCAAGCAGTCAATCTTCGATATTTCAAATTTATTTAAAGATCATATGGCCAGTAACACTACCTATGGGAATATCACTGGTGGTGGCAGAGAAGGACAAGATGAGCCCCTTGGTAAATTAGATAGATTTTTAAGAACTTTGAGACTTAAATAGGGATTTTTGTTACGATTATTTTTTTCATTAATATATTTTACTTCGCCAGAGACATTTTATAGAGTCATTTTACTTGTTACTTCTTTTCTTTTTTTATTTCTTTCATATTATCAAATATATTGGGGCAATTTTTAAAGCATATATAATAGAGTGTCTATCTATGCTGTAATCTTGTATAATTAATAAATTAAAGTAATAAATTAAAGTAATAAATAAAAGTTTATAAATAAAATAGAAATATCTAAATAGGATACTAAAGCAAGTAAAATCAAATAAAATGAAAAGAATCAGTCTAACTCTGTAAACTCTCCATATATTTCTTAACACTTTCCAACTCACCTTTACTATAAGAAGTAATTTTACCTTGGAATTTACCTTTACCACCACCTTTCAAACCACCTAACAATTTCTTCAGCTCATCAACAACATTAGAAACATCATCACCAAAGACTACTGCGGCACCACCTTCTTTACCTTCACCGGACATTAAAACAACGGTATAACCTTCTTTAACGGCCGTGCTAACTCCTTTAAAAATAGTGTTTAAAAACTCTAAACCAACATCAGGACGATGAACAAAATAAAACTTTTGTGTTCCAAGTTGAATATCTTTAACTAATTCTTGACTTTTTAAAACGGCCAATTCTTTTAGTAGATTGCTTTCACGAGATTGTAACTTTTTGGCTTGGGAAGTAACAGTGCTAACAACATCAACTAGTTGTTCAGGCTGACAAGAAGAAATAGAGACCAAACTTCTAATGATACCATTAGCAAATCCAGCATATTTGAAAACTCTATCGCCCGCAATGAAATTTAATTTAGAATTAGAGCCGTGACCAGGAATCTGATTTAACAAAACGACACCTTTAATTTGAGAGGTTGAAGATAAATGAGTACCACAACAAGGATTTGAATCCAGTTTACCAATGTGAACAACTCTTAAAACACCTTTTTCTAAATCGTAATCATCTGGCATTTTATCTTTTTTAACATCGTCTTTATGAGGAACTTCAACATGAATTGGAATATTTTCACTGATTTTCGAATTGACTTCATTTGAAACATCTTCAATTTCATCTTCGGTTAACTTTCTTGGTAATTCAATGTAATTAATCATATCACCCATATGCCATCCTAACGTTGGTAACTCTAATTTATCTAAAATTGCAGATAACAAATGCTGACCTGTATGCTGTTGCATATGGTCAAATCTTCTGAGCCAGTTTAATTCTAGATTAACTTCTGAGCCGGGTTCAATTGGTTCAGGAATTAAATGAACTGCTTTCAGGCCATTTCTTTGAATGAATTCAACTGGAATCTTCTTATTATCGGTTTGGCTAATTAAAAACCCACTATCAGATGGTTGTCCACCACCTTCAGGAAACAAAATTGTATCTTCTAATTCAACTTCATAGAACTTCTGAGTTATTTCTGGGACTTCTTTTGTATTTGATTTCTTCTTTTTGGATTTCTTATCAGTAACGCCAGTTGGAGTTTTTGGTTTTGATTCAACGCAAGAGACGACTTTGGATGAAAAGGATTTCAAGTAAGAATCTCTTTGGCAGGCCAAAGCACCAACAACAGCACTAGTAGACATCATCCAATAGGTAAAAGAGGTAAACTCACTAAATAGTAAAAGCTTAAAAACACATTGAAAACAATTGGAGTTCTCTCGTTCGAAGTTCGAAATTGTTTCAAATTTTTTGTCGCTCGTTAATTTTGTTCTTCGGGACGATTTGACCTTTATACCACTCCTTTTACTCCTTTTATTTAACAGAGCATTACAACAACAGGCTGAGTATGATCAGAAGAACCAAAAGCAGAGATAAGAAGACGCCCTATGACAGGCCACAACAAGAGAGTGGGTTCTTCACCAAGATTCGCCGTCTTTTCTCATCACCAGTGCACAGTTCAACCACTCTAACAAGTTCAGCTAATTCACTTCAAGGACACCAATCTTCTCCTATAAATGTCCAAAATAATGTTGGAATACAGTCTTCTCCTCATGCGACAAATAGCAATAACCCTAATGAGACATTAGCTGATTTTTTCAGCAAGAAAGGTGATGAACCCTTGTCTGATATTGAAATAGAAGGAGTTTTATCATTATTGAACAAAGCACATACTCAGAATCAATCTTTATTACAATCTTCTCCTTTGGCTACAAGCAATCAAAGAGTCAGTTCAATTACAAATGTCAAAGGAAGCATAGTAGGCGAAAATTCAACAATGAGTAATTCATTATTAGCAAATACAACAATTTTAAGACCAGCAAATTTGAAAACCCCAGTCAAAATACAAACTCCCAGTTATACACCTAAAATGAGTGAAATTAAAAGAAATGGTCGTCCTGTTATTATTCCTCAAACTACAAGAAGACGAATTGTTGATTATTCAAGCTTACCTTCCCCTTTCAGAGCTCGAATTTCATCTCCTTTGCACGCTTATATTAAAAGTAAAGAACAAGAGAAAGTTGCTGCTCAACAAAGGACACTGGAGAATAATGCTACTAAAAAGAGACGCTTTTCAAAAGAATATACTGGTGGCGCAATTGATTTGTCTAACTTGGATAATGATGATGATGTCGATGTTAAAATGATTGATTCTACAGTTTCCAAATTGAATACGAGTTCAAGACCTCTGAGTAAAACTGCAGTTAAAGTTCTGTCTTTGTTAGATGGCACAGCATCTGAGTCTGAGCAACCACCCAAAAAGCTGATTAAAACTAAACAACAAACTAAGGTGGAGAAGAAATCGTCAGTGATAAAGCCGATTGTTCCTGTTACAAAATCAAAAAAAGCAGAAGCTTCAATAACTGCAACAACCAAGCCTAAATTTACTTTCTCAAGGCCGGTTCCAGCTAAAGAATCAACTAAGAAGACAACAGAGGCTACTTCTAATGGCTTTTCGGGTTTTAATTTCAAAGATGTTGTTCCATCTACCACAGCTACAAAGAAGCCAAAAGCAGAAGTGATAGATCTAGACGATGATATTGAAATAACTGAAGAACACTCATATGCCAAAGCTGGGTTTACAATACCAACAAACTCTGAAGAATCTAAACAAACAACATCTGTGCAGTTTAACGCTATCACTACGAAATCCAAAACTTCATCGTTTTTACCACCCAAGCCACCATCATCAGCATCACAATTGAAAACTCCAGAAATACCGAACTCTGAAACCTTTGAATTTCCAGATGTTTCATCAACTAATATTCCATTGAAAACAATTCTGAATGATTCAATGGAACTAGAGCCAGGATCGACTCCCACAAAAACGGAAACTCCAATATTTGTTTTTCCTGATATTCCATTAGATTCATCTCCAAACTCGTCTTCTAACAAGAAATCAAATGGATTTTCTATAAGTAGTATAACTGAACAAAGTTCTCTCCCTTTTGATACTTCCAATAAGTCTATTAAACAATCAGGTAAGATAACTATTGAGGATGGAAAAAAGAAATGTAGTGAATCAAACCCTGAGTACTCGAAAACACCGGCATCACTACCTACTCTTTCTAGACCTGAATCAAAGACACAAAAACCAGCACCATCCTTTCCAAAGATATCTAGTATCCTCCCTGAACAGACATCAATGACCAAACCAATTCTTACACCAACACCAAAGATTGAGGAGTCTACCACTACTGTCAGTAAACATCCAAAGCGACTAGTAATTGATGAGTTTACATTCCCTGTTTCCACGGACGTCACTAGCGAGTACTCGACTGTTGATTTGAATGGTAGGGATGAACATATTTATGATTCTGAGTTTACATTTTAAGGAATCTGTTTTTCTTTTGATATTGTTGATTAATAGGAGAGTATAGTGTTCTGTTGTCTTGTGTCATTCATCGATTCGTTTTTGTTTTATTAGTGTATATAATATAGACATGTTATTGTTTTATTCCATCATTCTTCCTCGTGTTGTGTTTCTTTTTTGCAAAATTGAACCTTTTAAAGTTAGTTGTTTCAGTGAAGGTACTGTTTCCATTGTGCTTCATAGAGTGTATAGTTTTCATACAGGATCCTGGTGATATTTAATTTTGTTTTTCTGGGATTTAACCTGTTCTAAAGTTTTTCTTCAATCACTAGGAAGTGCAACTTCTGAAACTTTTTTTGTGTCTTTTATCTTATTAATTCATGATAAGTATCTGAATGTCATACTCTCACCTTGTTTTTTCTTTTGTTTCTAATGTTACATTTCCTTAATTACATAAGTCTTAGTTTGTCTTTTTATTATCCTTTCTTAACATTTATACTCTTTTTTTATTTTATGTCTTAGTATTATTATCATCCTTTTTCTTTTATTTAATGTATTCTATATACCTGGAACTTATGATATGTACTCTGTAGTATAGCCGAACTAAGTTAGTTAGTCGATTAGAGCACCTAGTTCACAGAATTTACTTTGAATTGGGGTAGTTCGCATGAAGGCTTATGGTTCACTGATTGCAATCCTACAATGTCTACGAATTGCGCTCCCTTTAAGTTGAAACCAGCTAGTAATCATAAATATTCAAACAATATACTTGAATCATATATCAATCAATGACAATCTTCAAACAAAAAAGAATAATTGAAGATGATACAGAGTTTCGTGAGTAATAAAAAGCATAAGCACATGTCACAAAAAAAGAAATCCGAGAATAGTTGAGTCATTAAAGAAGGCAAACAATTAAAAATATAAAAAAGCGTAAATAATAATAATAATAATAATAATAATAATAATAATAGTTAACAATCAATATTAAACAGACTCAAAGAGCATTAAGCCAAAATTAAAAATAAAAGAGAGAAAGCAAAGAAGGTTAAAATGAATAATTAATGAACTAAAAACTTAAACTAAACGGATCCAGCAGAAGCAACTTTTTCAGCATGATCCACATCCAATTTTTCATTAGATGATGAATCGTTAACCACCATACCCATATCAGCAGCAAAAGTGGAATGTGGCTTCCATTTAGCAGAGGTGAATGGAGTGGTTTCTTCCAACATTCTATCAACTTGTTCTAAAGTTAAACCCTTGGTTTCTGGAACCAATAAAATTGCATAAATTAAGCACATACCACATAAGGAACCCCAAATAAAGAAAACTTTAGCCTTTAAATTACCTTTATCACTATCAACCATGTATGGAGTAATGACGGCAATGATACAGTTCCATAACCAGTTGGAAGCAGTTGATAGAGCAACACCTCTGGCTCTGATTGGTAATGGGAATAATTCACCAATAACAACCCAAGCACCAGGACCCCAAGTGGAAGCAAAGAAGAAAATGTAAATACAAATAAATGAAATCATAGCTTTCGTTGGAGCACCTTTATCGTCTGGTTTAACCGTACCAGTAATAGCAACTATATATTCACAGACAAACATACCTAAAGCGCCATAAATCAATAATGTTCTTCTACCAAATCTTTCAATAGTCCAAAACGAAAGTGGAGTTGAACACACATTAACTAAAGTGGTAATCATTGAAATCAAGAATTCATTATCAATAGTACCCAACTGTTGGAAGAAAGTGGTACCAAAGTAGAAAATAAAGTTAATACCAGTCCATTGTTGCATCATTTGTAATGAAGTACCCAAAATAGTTCTTCTTAAGTTTGAGGAAGGATTTCTTAAACTACCCGTGAAACAAGCAGCCCATGAAGCAAAGTAGGAACCAGTAGGAATAACAGACATTTCATATTCGTGGTTGGCAACAATTTCAGCCAATTCATCCTGAATATATTTTGACTCCTCAGGTTGTCCTCTTAAAGAAGCTAAAGACTCAGTAGCCTTGTCGATTCTACCTTTCTTAACAAAATATCTAGGCGATTCTGGTAAAAAGAACAAACCCACAGCTAAGATAATAGCCCACACAAATTGAATGGCAATTGGAATTCTGTAAGAACCAGAATCATTTCTGTTTTCAGTACCATAATCAACACAAGAAGCTAATAATAAACCAATAGTAATACAAAATTGGTAACCTGAAACGATAGCACCTCTCACTTTTCTTGGAGAAATTTCAGACATGTACAAGATAATAATAGCAGAGACGAAACCAACACCAATACCAGCGATAACTCTACCAACAGAAATCATAGCAACAGTAGTTGAAGCGACTTGGAAAATGACACCGATCAGGAAAATACCACAACCAGAGATAATAGTGGTTCTTCTACCAAAAATATCAGCCAAGTCACCAGCAATAATAGCACCAAAGAAAGTACCAGCAGATAAAATAGAGGTGATTAAAGATTTTTGCCATGCATCCAAAACATAAGATTTATCATCATCTCCATGTTTCACCTTACCAGTGAATTCATGAATAAAGTAATCCATGGCCATAACACCAGAGATATAACCCGAATCATAACCATAATAAATACCACCAAAAGAAGCGAAACAGCACATCAAGTAGGCTTTCACAGTAAGTGGAGCCTCGATTCTTTCCAAATCGCTAGTACCACCTTTAACGTAGGGTTTTTGAGGATTGTGTGAAAGATCCTTTTCTAATTCTGAGTTTGAATGATCAGACATTGTAAATAAATTGAAGTAGTTGAAAAAGAGGGAAAACCAGGGGTTTCACTGTTGGAGAATGTACTCCAGTGAATGGGGAAAACAAGCCCGTATTTATAGTGAATTCCTGGAGACTAGAACCATATGAGGGGCCTATTAGTTATTGGAAGATCCTTAGAGAAAGAGAAAGAGAAGAGCAAGCAAGCTACCTGGAAAAACGATGTTCCAGTGAGTTTTTGGGGTTCTTGGTTCTTATTGGCTACTGGTTAGACTAAAAGGTAAATTCTGGTGGACTGACCCTTCTTGCGATCTAGGGTAGAGCCCAATTCGTCCATAGTTTCGGATATCATCCGAATCCTACAACAGGATCTCCCACTAGGAACACCTAGTCAAAGCCCGGATCCACAGCGACAATCCGGACAGAGTCCCCTTCTGTTTACCTTACGGCATGAATGACCCCACCGCCCCGCCGCTCTGCGGTGCTCACTAAATCCGGGCTCTGGGGCACAATAAAACTATGGTGTTTCTTTGTGTTTATCAAGCTTTAGTGTAGCTGTGTATATATTCCATTAATAACTCTCTGTAATCTATGTCTCTAATATATACATTTACTATCGAATACATGCTTAAATCCTTTGGATTTGCCCCAAAGCCCAGCTCTAAAGGAGGCCCATCCAATTATTCCATTTATCCTTCCTTCTTCCATTGGATGAATCATTGGATAAATTAATCACGTCACATAACTAAGGGAACAATTAATTTCCTGTCTCCGAACTTAACCTTTATGCATTCAGTCTGCTTTACAACGTTGTAGTCATGAGGTGTATCGTGATACTTAGGTTTGGCCGTTCACCCTTCTTAGTAAACTTACTCAAAAGTTGCACTTCGTAATCACCATACCTCTATGTAAGGCAACTAGTCAGGCAAAATGAGAAAATATTTTCAAAATTAGCTTCGGTTTGACTGAGTGGTTAGTTCAACATTTCATCTCATAACAGAGTCCAGGTTCTATTCATAGTAACTTGCAACAATTAGCTTGAGGATCAGCCTGGGGATCAGCCTGGCTTATACTATCTCATCTCAACGGACCACCAGGTATAACTCATTTTTGAATGATATAGATCCAAGGGTCAGATGGCCCAAGTTTCAGCATCAGTTTGTAAACCTTTCTCTAGTATATTATATTAGAAAGTTTATATGACCACCTTCTGTCCCTGCTCCCGCCAAGCCGCGCAGGCCACGGATTAAATTAATTAATTTCGTGGGGAAATATTGCGGTACTCTTACGTAATGTGTCCCTTTAAAACACACGCCATGCCATGCCCACTTATAATTCATCCAATGACATAGACATGGTCGATTGAACGAATTGCTAAAACAATTTCAAAGATCCGGTCAATAAGGAGACCCGAAATTCAGTAAACCATAGAATATTTGAACTGCAGCGACTGACCACGTTACCTTACATATAATCCATAACCAATCTGATCGAGCTGGGAAAGTGACCCCAGATTCACTATTGAGAGTCATGAATCTAGGACTCCATATCCTATATCCACTCGATATTCAACTTAATCTCTTGCACGTCTGTATATGGTGGTCTTCAAATCTACTTCAAAAAATCTTGAAGTTCCAGTTCCAGTTAGGGGGGTAAAGAGCTCTGTTAATTAATTCAGATATGACGTATTTAAAAGACTTGGAAAAACATTGAAAACCCTAACTAATTGTTTTTCCAGCGGTCTGGTGTTCTTTATTCTTTGTAACACCACGATTGATAATGCTCTCCGGTATAGCTTATATATTAGTATATATTAGTAGATTTCGGCTACGTACATGTGTAAGGCATAGCACACATACTTTTATGGTCCTAAAACTTGAAACTTTACACAGTATAACTCATTCATTGGAATAAGGAGTTCAGCCGCCTTTTCTTAGGAATCTTAGCTGTAATTCCTGATTGGCTCTCCGGAAAGCTTCCCTGCTTTCGATCAGAATCCCGATTCGGGAAGTTTCTCGGGAGGTTTCTCCGTGATAAATGTTCTTCCCCACATTATTTAGTCGCCGCATTCAAACCTCGATTAATTGCAGTCAGGAACGCCACGATCCCTGCCTGGTTAATTCTAACCCTGTATTTATACGGATGATTAACAACTTTGGCCGGAAAAAACTCATTTCTGGTAAGTTAACCATCAAGACTATCTTAGCAAATGCTCTAAGAACAACAGCTTTTCTTACTCTATGACTAGCCGAGCAAACAGACCCTTTCTTCCGTATTCCCTCAATTTATAGAACTGCATTGGGAGCAGCTTTTATGCTAACGCATGAAAGCTCTCCGGAAAAAAAGCATTGTTCCCCAGACGCAAATCCTTTTTTTCCTGAATTGAACAATGAAAATAGTGTATTAAGAGCTTGAAGAGCCAATACGTGTTGCATTATCGGATGAACATAAGCTAGATCAGTTGCAATCCCTATTGTTTAACCAAGCAGTTCCCAAATTCAAATGGGAAAAATGGATTAATTGGGTTTTCAGCACGAGTGAAACGCTTGCCTATAAATATAGGCTGCTTCCCCCGTCCATTTGATGCCCCCTCTAGTTTTAATTTTTCTTCTTTCAAATTATAAAACTATACAAATCTACAAACTATTACTATGAGTTCAGATTCTGTCTCAGATTTACAAAAGAAAAATGATGTTGGTGTTGTTGCTGGTACCACTGATTTGGAAAGAATTGAGGCGCCAATTACAGTGAAAGCCTACTTGATGTGTTGTTTTGCTGCCTTTGGTGGTATTTATTATGGTTATGATTCGGGTTATATCTCTGGTGTTATGGCCATGGATTACTTCATTCATCAGTTCACTGGTAAGGTGAAAAATGGAGATGATGATGCGTCTTATGTTTTGGAGGCATGGCAAAAATCTTTAATTACCTCTATTTTATCTGCTGGTACTTTCTTTGGTGCTATTATTGGTGGTGATATGGCCGATATGATTGGTAGAAGACTGACCGTTATTTTCGGTTGTGGTATTTTCATGGTCGGTGTTGTTCTTCAAGTTATTTCTACTACTATTCCTTTGTTGGTTGTTGGTAGAGTTATCGCTGGTTTGGGAGTTGGTTTCGTCTCTGCTGTCATTGTTTTATATATGTCCGAAATTGCTCCAAAGAAAGTTAGAGGTGCTATCGTTTCAGGCTATCAATTCTGTATTACCATTGGTTTATTGTTAGCTTCTTGTGTTGATTACGCTACTGAAAACAGAAATGATTCTGGTTCCTATAGAATTCCAATTGCTATCCAGTTCCTATGGGCTATCATCTTGGCTACTGGTTTATTCTTGTTGCCAGAATCCCCAAGATATTTTGTTAAAAAGGGTAGAATCGACAAAGCCACTGAAGCCTTAGCTTCTTTAAGAGGTCAACCAGTGGAATCCAGTTATATTCAAGAAGAATTAGCTGAAATTATTGCTAACCATGAATATGAAATGTCTGTTATTCCAACCCAGTCTTACTTCTCTTCATGGGCTGCTTGCTTTACCGGTGGTTTGAGAAACCCTTCTTCTAACTTGAGAAGAACTATATTAGGAACTTCATTACAGATGATGCAACAATGTACCGGTATTAACTTCATTTTCTACTTTGGTACTACTTTCTTCCAACAATTAGGTACTATCAGCAATGAATTTTTAATCTCTATGATTACTACTGTCGTTAACGTTTGTTCAACTCCAGTCTCTTTCTGGGCCGTTGAAAAGTTAGGTAGAAGACCATTGATGATTTGGGGTGCTTTTGGTATGGTTGTCTGTGAGCTCATTGTGGCTATTATCGGTACTGTTAAACCAAACGACGATGGTGCTCCAACCAAAGTTATGATTGCCTTCATTTGTTTCTACATCTTTTTCTTTGCTTCCACTTGGGGTCCTGGTGCTTGGGTTGTCACTGGTGAAATTTTCCCATTACCAATAAGATCGAGAGGTGTCGGTTTATCAACTGCTTCCAATTGGTTATGGAACTGTATTATTGCCGTCATTACTCCATACATGGTTGATAGTGATAAAGGTAACTTGGGTGCTAAGGTCTTCTTCATCTGGGGTGGTCTGTGTTTCATGTGCTTTGTTTATGCCATTTTATTGATTCCAGAAACCAAGGGTTTAACATTAGAACAAGTTGATAGAATGTTAGAAGAAACTACTCCTTTCACTTCCTCTAAATGGAAGCCTCATTCTACTTTTGCAGCCGATCTGGGATTAGCTGCTGATACTAAAGAGCTCACAGATCATAAAGACGCTTTATCTGCTGACTCCGTTTAAAGAACTTTAGACATTTACTTTCCTATATTATTTTTCTTTTTTGGTTTCTCTTTTGTTTTCCTACTTTGAATGCTTTATTTTAACGAAGTTATGACTTGTGCTTTTGTGCTTTTTTTTATTCTCCCATTGTATTGACTTGATTACTTTACTCTCTTTTTGTGCAAAGCCTAATTTATTTGAATATCCATATATCATATATTTCATCTTTTATCTATCATAGTTTGCTATTATAGCTGGAATCTTTGGTGGCGAAATTGTGCAGCACCAGTCACGCAATGGGCCAGAGTTCTGACGTAAACTGTCCGAGTTTTCCCGAGTTAACCTGTACGAAATATAAGGAGCAGTTGGGGGCAGGAATTCTAAGGCTGTGTTTATGGCACTCTCAACAAACGTGTTAAAGTATTATATAGACTATAGTACACAATTAATATTCTATTCAAGGAGACATCGGTCTGGCTGTCAGATGAAGATGAAACGGAACTGTAAACATTCAACCTAAACCAGATCCCTGAACACTTTGAATCTAGGACTTGGACTATTGGAGCAAAACTGCTTAGGGTTCAGCGTGAACTCGAGTTATTGAAACCTTGCTATTAACGAAGACACGCAGGTAATATACATTTTGAGGTCGATTATAAAATGTGTGCGGTCGATTTAATGATGGAAAAGGACGTTGTCTTCCAGCACCAACAATAGCTGATGCAAAGCGGATAGCTTAACTATCGAGTTGCTAGTAGACTTATATAACTAGCTATTTAAGTAGTAGTTGCAGCTCCATCATGCTCATTTTCTTTTGGTCATGTATTCTCTCCTAGATCATACGTTGTATTGTTGTTGGATTTAAAAGATACTATATATATCTCTATCAAATCAACAAGGTAAACGTTATTGTTTAAAGATATCCTTCGGAGGTCGGAGTTGGAGTCTGGTGTACAGGTTGATCTACTACCCCGCTGGAGTCTATATAGTTATTGTCTCATGATTCAAATATCCTATAAATTGGACTTCCATAATGTGTGCTACAAATTTTATTGTTAGAAAAAAGAAAAAATAGTCCAACATTTCACCTCATATAACAAACTATGTAAACTACTATTCGTAGTAACTCAGCTGCAATTTATCAGATATACGTTCAACTCAGATCTCAGACTCTATCATAGATTTAAACGATATCGATTCAAGGGTTAGGAATATATATATATATAGCATAGATCTCAACATGTAAATGATGATTTGCACTTTCCAATCTATATGGTAGAGCGGATGATTCATCTACGCCGCACCGGTCGCGGATTAATCCCGCTGAAACTGTAAAATAATTTTCTGGGGAAATCTTGCGGGCTTAAAACTTTAAAAGCCTTGCCCATTGCCAATTAATCCATATTCGAAATGACCCCCATGAGATCACATGGACTACAGATATAATAATATAATTAAATCTAGCTGAACCATTAAAACCCCCGAGAACATATATATCGTGGAACTTCGATGACTGACTACGTCACATGGTTAATATAAAGAAAGCATAGTGACCACCAGATTAACTATTACGAGTCATGGTTTGCTGCTGCAATCAATAGATCTCGATAGGACTCCTTTACGTACACGCACGTATACTGAATTAATTTTTAAGGAAAGGGCCCAAAACCCCATTTCATCAATTGTTTTTCCAGTGGTGTGGTTTCTTCTTGTTTGGCTAATTTTCCACGGATCACGCTTCTATGTGTCTTATAACTTACATGAGCTCCCCGTAATATATCTTATGTACACTCACATATTCTCCCCACAGTATAACGTATATACACTGGTATGTGGTTTTAATCTAAGGGTCACGTATAAGATATATATATCTCAATTGAAATTGAATGAAATTTGAAACAAGATTTATAATTCCGTTTAATTAGAATAAAAAAATTAATCACACTATGGCCCAGCCGCCTGTTTTTTTATGTATATTGAGCTTCCACTCCTGATTGGCTGACCGGAATCTTCCCTCTCCATGGAGAAAAAGCAATTCCATTTCTCCACGTAGTTTTTCCCCACAAGCGCCGCACGTAATACCCTTGCACGGCATGGGCTCGTACACGCCCCGCGCGCAGTCCCCGGCCTTCCAGATTGCACGGGGCTAAATCTAGATTTTGGGAGTCGAACCCTTATATTGCTAACGCCTGGCGGGGCCCAGTCACTTAAGATTAGAATGTCAAGAACCTCGGATGATTCTCTCTCTGGAAAAACATCCCTTTGCTTTTTTGACCAAACCCTTGGGACTTGGCTTGATCGCCATCTGACCCATACCTCACAAAATACCATACTATCATCACTATGTTTTAGTTAAGTAGACTCAACGATAAGCCCAACAATAATCAACTGACCAGCAATGGCCAGCAACCCAGTAGAAACGCGGTCTTCTTCCGTATACCCTAATTGTCTAAAAACTAGGGCCGCATAAATGACACGCGCGCTCTCCGGATAAAATCATTATTCCCCAGAGGAAAAACTATTGTTTGCCAGAAATGGACAATGCCAACAGTCTGACAAAAATCTGGAGAACCCAGCACCGGATGAATTTCATTGGCTAGCTCCGGTCTTACGAATTAACTCCACACCAGGCCTTATTGTTTCCCAGTTCCAAACAATAGGTAAACAGAAACTCCAAATTCATCTGGGGAAAAATTAATAGATTGAAGATCCACTTGGTTGCAATTTTTCTCAATATAAATACCGGATGCTTTCCTCCTTCACTTTCTGCTCTCCCTAGTTTTAATTTTTCTTCTTTCAAATTATACAAACTATACAAATCTACAAACTATTACTATGAGTTCAGATTCTGTCTCTGCTTTACAAAATAAAAATGATGTTGGTGCTCCAATTGTTGCTGGTACTTCTGATGTGGAAAGAGTTGAAGCTCCAATTACAATGAAAGCTTACATGATGTGTTGTTTCGCCGCCTTTGGTGGTATCTTCTTTGGTTACGATTCTGGTTACATTTCTGGTGTTATGGGTATGGACTACTTCATTCACGAATTCACTGGTAAAATTAAAAACGGTGACGACGATGCTAGTTACGTTTTAGAATCATGGCAAAAATCTTTAATTACCTCTATTTTATCTGCTGGTACTTTCTTTGGTGCTATTATTGCTGGTGACTTGGCCGATAAAATCGGTAGAAGAACCACTGTTATTTCTGGTTGTGGTATTTTCATGGTTGGTGTTACTCTTCAAGTTGCTTCAACTACTATTGCTCTATTGGTTGTTGGTAGAATTATCGCTGGTTTTGGTGTTGGTTTTGTCTCTGCTATTATTATTTTATATATGTCCGAAATTGCTCCAAGAAAAGTGAGAGGTGCTATCGTTTCAGGTTATCAATTCTGTGTTACTATTGGTTTATTATTAGCTTCTTGTGTTGATTATGGTACTGAACACAGAACTGATTCTGGTTCTTACAGAATTCCAATTGCCATTCAATACTTATGGGCTCTTATTTTAGCTACCGGTTTATTCTTCTTGCCAGAATCCCCAAGATATTTTGTTAAAAAGGGTAGAATTGACCAAGCCACTAAAGCCTTAGCCTCCTTAAGAGGTCAACCAGTTGAATCCACTTATATTCAAGAAGAATTAGCTGAAATTATTGCCAACCACGAATATGAAATGTCTGTTATTCCAACTCAATCTTATTTCTCCTCATGGGCTGCTTGTTTCAAGGGTGGTTTAAGAAATCCTGCTTCTAACTTGAGAAGAACTATCTTAGGTACTTCTATGCAAATGATGCAACAATGGACTGGTGTTAACTTCATTTTCTACTTTGGTACTACTTTCTTCCAACAATTAGGTACTATCAGCAATGAATTTTTAATCTCTATGATTACTACTGTCGTCAACGTTTGTTCTACTCCAATTTCTTTCTGGACTATTGAAAAATTCGGTAGAAGATCTTTAATGATTTGGGGTGCTCTGGGTATGGTTATCTGTCAATTTATTGTTGCTATTATTGGTACCATTAAACCAGATGATACCGGTGCTCCAACTAAAGTTATGATTGCCTTCATCTGTATTTACATTTTCTTCTTTGCTTCCACTTGGGGTCCTGGTGCTTGGGTTGTTATTGGTGAAATTTTCCCATTACCAATCAGATCCAGAGGTGTCGGTTTATCAACTGCTTCCAATTGGTTATGGAACTGTATCATTGCCGTCATTACTCCATACATGGTTGATAGTGATAAGGGTAACTTAGGAGCTAAGGTCTTCTTCATCTGGGGTTCATTATGTGCTATGTGCTTAATTTACGCAATTTTCTTGATTCCAGAAACCAAGGGTTTAACTTTAGAACAAGTTGACAGAATGCTGGAAGAAACCACTCCATTCACCTCTGCTAAATGGAAGCCACATTCCACTTTTGCTGCTGATATGGGTTTAACTGCTGACAACAAGGAAGCTGCTGCTAATCATAAAGAAGATGTTATGTCTGCTGAATCTGTTTAAATAATTTCATAGATTTACTACAGTTCTTTTCTTTTTTTTTAGATATCCCCTTTAATAGTGTTTCTTCTTTTGCTGTTCTTCTTTTACTACTACTTTGACTTACTCCATGCTGTTATGATTTCAATTTTTTATTCTTCTACTGTGTTTATTTTACTCTCTTTAATTTATTGTGTACAATTTAATTTATTTAAATATACCTTCTTAATAGTGTTTCATATTTGCCTGCGATTCTGCTGTCGTAAAATCGGTTTTTAGTTTTTAATTGACCTTGTAAAGCTTGGATTTATGATACCATCAGCTTGTGGTCATCTGTTACATAACATATAGCAGTGATGTCTAACGCTCATTGCCTCCAATAGAGGAATTTTTATGCGAGCCTCTTGATCACTGTAAGACTTAACGTTTCTTCGCACGAGTTGATGAAAAATTCGAAGGTTCATTCAACTTTCACAATCTTTGAGCCCGTCTTAAAATTGATTAGTCATACCTAACTTACTGAACAGACAAATCACCTTTCCCATTTGGTTCGTTGCCTTTAATACAAACATGAGTTCAAGGGCGTTAAGAAGGCTAGAGAGAAAGCAACAAGCTGAATTAGAAGCAAAAAAAGAGAGAACTCCATTAGATGAATCTGAAGATGATTCTGGAGAAGAAGTGATGATAGCTCAGAAGAAAGTTAATGCATTTGCTTTCTTAGGTGATGAGTCTGATGAATTAGAAGAACAAGATGTTAGTGATGTTGATGAAGAAGTTGATGAAGAAGTTGATGAAGAAGTTGAAGTTGTCGTTAAGAACACCGAACCTGAATCTACGCAAGTAGAGAAAGTAACGATACAATCAAAAAAATCAAAGAAGAAGAATAATAAAAAAAATAAGAAGAAACAACAACTCCAGCAACAATTCAAGACAGTTGATGATGTTGATGATGATGAATTTGATAGAATTTTATCGCAAGCCACTAAGAAGCATAACCAATTACAATCAGTTGAAAATGAAGATCAAGATGAAGAATTACAGTTTGAAAGTGTATTTGATAACATGGATGAACCAATGGACACCTATGGACCAGGAGGTAAATTTTTTACTATTAATAAGTTTAAAAGATCATTGCATTTATTAGAATTAGATTCTAAAAGTTTGGATCCTGATAAAGAATATGAGTCATTATTTGGTAAATTAAGTAACGCAGCGATTGAAGATGCCGATTCAACTTCTTCAACGTTCATAACTCCTGAAATATTAAAACAAATTAAACAATTATCCAAGAGAATCAGAGGTTGGTCAGGTAGAGACAGAAGATCGATGCCTGGTACAAGTAGAAAATTAACATTAACAAAAATAAGAGATGATTGGATTCCAACTGCACAGAAACCATTGATTATGGAAGAAATGACAGATGAACAATTACAAGCTTATTTTGAATTAACCACTGATGATTGGAAAGATGTCATCAGAGAAGATATTAAAAAAGAAGCCATGGCTGGTATTAGATATTATCAAATAAGTGAAGGTCCCTTACATCCACGTTTATTAACTACACAATTCTTCATTAGTGTTGTGGTTGCACCAGATCATGAGGCATTAATTCAACTATTACAAAAAGCACCATATCACTTAGAAACCTTATTACAAGTTGCTAGTATTTTACAGAGACAAGGTGATAATTCAAACACAAATGGATTAATCGAAAGAGCATTATTCATATTTGATTGGTCGCTAAAAAACACTTTTAATTTTGGTTCTGGGGTTTGTAGATTACCTTTTGAATTCTTCTTAAATCGTCAAGTTTACTTAACTTTGTTCAGATATATTACAGTCCTAACTCAAAAGTCCACATTTTTCACGGCATTCAACTATTGTAAATTATTATTATCTTTCAATCCAACTGATGATCCTTATGGTGCCCGTTATTTCATTGATTTCTATGCTTTTATGGCTGCTGAATATCAATATTTAGTTGATCTTGTTGATTCACCCTTAGTTACCTGTTATAAAGAATGGTTTACTCCTTCTTTGGCATATACCGTTGCATTATGCCATTTTAAGCTGGGGAATGTTGAAAGGGCCAGAATCGCATTGAAAACAGCTTTTGAAGCCCATCCATATACAGGATATCTATTTTTATCCAAAATATCAGATGGGTTCACATGGAAGCATGGAAAAGTGTCTCCACCTGTTGAGTTGAGTACTGCAGTTTATGTTGTTAGAGCAGGTATATTATGTGAAGAATCAGAAGTTAAGAAATTTATGATTGCTGAATTAGCTCAAATAATTAAAGAGAATCCTAAATTGAAGAAATCACATTTAGATACATTAAAAGAGATTCCACATAATTTAATGAGACATGTTATTTTATCCAATGAAACTTCAGCCATGGCGAAAATTCCAGAATCATTTTGGAAACAACATGAAATTTATGAATTTGATGTTTTACCTCCTGAACATGGTACTACTATTCATAACTATATTAATCAAAACATGGTTGGTGATGCCATGATTAATAGAACTCTGGATGCTGAAGAAGACAGACAAATAGCTGAATTAATAAGAAGAACTCAATTAGAAGAAAATGAATAAGTTTTTCTTATGTAGTTTTATAGGATTATATATCATCGATTACGTAATATCATTTTAAATCGACGCGTCGTCATTCTTAAGTTTGCCTCAGAAGAACCAAAGGAAATCAACTTTTTGATAGATATCATCCAGTTCCGAGCTGGGTCAATACACAAAGAGGAAACATCTATAAATCAGGGTAACCTGTATAAGTATCGATCATTAGAGACATCAGATCATACTATCCCATTTTCGTTGGCTGAACAAGGATGTCTTTCAATGGATTCCAACAAGGGTTCCACCCAAACGAACCTGCGGCATTCTCTCCTAGCAATCCATACGAACAACCTCAAAAGAATGGAAAAGAAGCTCAATGGGCACAATACCAACCTTATGGTTATGACTACTTTGTTCCTCAATCACATAATCCTTATCTGCCTTCTCCTCTTGCTCCGACTAATGCTCTACCCGGTATGATTCCACCAGGAGCTTATTTCCAACCCGCAGAGCAAGTTAAACCAGTTGCTCATATTTATCCACCTGTTTCCAAAATTGATTACAGGGCAGCTGTTGTCTCTCCTTCTTCATATTGTTTTCAAGGTACTACAAACGCAGATTCTCCAATTACTGCTCAAACCAGTCTTCAAGAAGAAGAAAAATTAGCTATAGACGATCCTGCCGCCAAATTCAAAAATCAATTTAAACTTCAATTTCGCAAAGGTGGCACAGCAACTAAATCAGAAATAAAAGGAGTTAATAGAAGTTCTCAAAAAACTAAATCGCCAAAAGAACATGACTTTGTTGATTCATCTTCTAAAAAATCTACTGCGGATTCATCATTAATTGTTAAACAAAAAGCCCTTGCTAGACCTATTTCAATAATCAAAGGATTCACTGCTATGCCTACAAGTAATATTTTAATTGACAGCTCCGATGATAGTTCAACTGAAGATGCTGATGAACCAGTTATTGAATATAAAGGTCAAGACACAATTGATTTATTTAGGCTAATCAACGGTAAGCAGATGCTTCTGCTAAAGAATGAACCTCATACTAAGTCTGCTACAAATTCTCCAGTACAACTACTAAGACCATCCTCAAAGAAGAAAGCCAAACCAGTTGTCACAGGTAAGATACCTAAGACTACCTTTAATGATCGACTTGCTAAAGATAATACTACTCCATCAAACTCATTTAACTCTGGTAATTCTCTAAAACAAACTTCAGGATCTCCTTCTCAATTATTTAATGATACTTTTGTTCCGCAAAGTCAGCAAAGCCATACTCAGAAAAGCTTCTATGATGATATTTCAGCTACTGTTATTTCAAAACAGAAGGGTAGCAATAATTTACAAACAGATAAGGCTGCATTGAATTTCAAAGCTGCTATCCAAGCTAGACTGTCAGCTAGCGATACTTCTCACTCTATGTCGTCAGCTAAAGATTTTAAAAGCACTGTTTTAACTAAGGCTTTAAATAAGAAGTCGGAAGAAGATATTACTAAGAATCAAAACAAAGTTACAATAATGACAAAGAAGACAGCTGGACCAAACAAACAAGAAAAATTAGAGCCACCTCCTGATTATAATGAAAATGTAGACGATACAGTTAGATCATTCAGGGGAAGCATCAGAAGTGAACAAGAAGGAGAAGAAAAATACTACAAAGAGGAAGGTTATGGCGAAGGCGATTATGATGAAGAAGCTTATGAAGGAAATTATGATGATTATGATGAAGAAGGTTATAATGATTATAATGAAGAAGGTTATAATGATTATGATGAAGAATGTTATAATGATTATAATAAAGAAGGTTATTATCATTATAATGAAGAAGAAGAACAACAACAACAACAGCAAATTAAAGAGTCTCCATTTGGTGATGGTATTGCTGTAGAAGTTGATAGAATCAATAAATCTGTTAACTCTAAATATTATGATTCAAGATCCCCATCACCTCTTCCTCCTCCGATTATTGATAGAAACTTCAGACCCCTGGTTGAAGATTCATTATTGGATAATATGGAAACACCGCCTCCTACTAGATCGACTACAGCGTCTGAAAAGAACGAGAGAGCAAGTAAACTTAAATCAAAGAAAGAAACTGAAGTTACGAAAACTCAACTGGAAAAAGTTCATACTCATAGTCAAACACATTCTTCAACCTCTCTAAACGAAGAAACATCAACTTCTCAAAAGAGGGTGCCAACATCTGATATACCTGCTATTCCACGTACAGCTGAAGCTAAGGTTATTTTATTTGGTTGGGATGGTAGAGAATATGGTGAAAGAGAGGGGGGTAAACACAGTAACAATTATGACACTGCATCCACCCAAGATTCAGTTGACATTTCGGAAAAGGGTGGAGGAACGAGAAACTTAAGAGCCAGCAGATTATTTGTTAAACCGGAAAGACGGCACGATGTTCCTTCAAAACCTGAAGAAGCATTTACATCAACTAGAACACCGTATATCAATCCTGAAAGACTGGTAATGCTAGCTAGAGATTCTAAAAATGGTAATTCTGATAGTGGTTCGGTTGGGGGTTATAAGAGTAAGAAGAAGAAAGGTAAACAAAAATATATTCCTTTAGAGTTCGATTCAGATGATGAATTCCCACTTCCAACGCCAGAGCAACAAGTGTTGTTAGAAACTGATACTTCTATGGAATTTTCTGCAAAGAAAGCAAAGAAGAGACTGAATAGAGAAATTCAAATGCATCTTTCAGAAAATCAAAAATTACTCGTCGAAAAAGAGTCATCGCCACCTTCAATTTCAAATTCTACTAATTATAAAGTTAAGCCGAGCAGATTTAACAAGTTAGAGGTTCAACCGTTAAGAAAGGAAGATAGACAAGCGTTGAATCATAAACCATCTGGGTTTGATCATATGCCTATTCCAATTCCAATTAATTATAGAAAGAAAAAACAAAATGCCCCCCAACCTGTTAGTCCCACTTCCTCTCCGATGAAAGATCCTACTAAGCTGCAACCCAAGCCTGATTTTTCGGATAACGAAGACTTTGATTTCTAAGTTATAGTTCTTTTTTAAAGTTTTGCTACATAGTCATTGCTAATTATATTTTATTGTTATACATATTTCCTCTAAAATTTGTTTTGTCTTTATATTTCTTTTATTAAGTTTTTCATTTCTTCATTTTTTGGTTACTTGTTCTTTTACTTTTAATTCTTTATAATTTTTTATCTTTTTGCTCCTGTATTTAGTTTTTTCTAAAAAAAAGCATTTTTTCGACACTTCAAAGGTTTCTCTTTACATGGCTTTAATGCTATCTAATGCCATTGCTACTCATAGGTCTTTTTTGTTTTCAGTCTCAAATAAGATTGTTTAATATCATAAATAATAAAGTATAATAATATGGTGGAAAAGTATAAGTAGAAAAAGCAATCTCTCTAGTAATATTTAGTCGTCAGTATAAACAACAGATAAACCTTCTTGAATAGTAGTAGCAGCTAGAATACCATCTTGATCAAACATCTCTCCAAACATAATTGATCTATTTTCACCTGCTTTCAGATTCTTAACGTTATAACTAAACCAATTAGATGGATCGATTTGCTGATTAAAATAAATTGTATGATCTAAAGAAACACTGAATTTAGTAGTGAACATTTCTCTCATGTTTAATCTCATATTAGTGCTTAAGTAAAAGTAATCTGAGATATAAGCTAAAGAGACCCAACTAAACACATCAGGATCGATTAAATCAGTTTTGGTCTTAACCCAATATCTCAACGTTCTTTCATCTGTTCTTTGTTGCTTTTCAGCTTCGGACACCGCATCCAAATCAAACATATTCAATGGTAATTTCCATAAACATGGTTCTCTGGAGTAGCTTCTAATCACATGGTCTTCAACATCTTTCAAATACTCTAAATGTTTATGAGTTTTAGATTTCTGAGCCCAAATCTTAAATAAATCTTCTTGATCTAACATTTTCTCAGGCGGATCAATATCAATGCCAATAACAGGTGCTTTCCTATGATGACTTAACTGACCTTCTAAATTTGTACCTGCTGAACCTTCTAATGTATAAGATTGTAAAGTAACGAGGGATTTGAAAATCAAGTTATCATTTTGAAATAATTGGATTTCTTTAGTACAATAGTTTTTACCACCCTTTAAATCAATAACTTTATAAATTAAATTCGGGGTAGGTTTGGCAGCTTGTAAGAATGAACAATGATTAGAAATTGGTTTCCATTTTTTACCAGTCGATAGAGTTGATAAATTAGCATGTAATAAAGATGCCAATGTTGATTGGGCAGCTAAAGTACCACCAAATAATCCACGTCCACGGTATGGAATGAAAAGCTCACTAGCATTGGTGTATGTGTCACTAGAAACCTGTTTCAATTTCAGATAATTTTCTAAAGAAACTGTATTTTTGGAAGAAACAGTGGCTGAGAAAGCTCTCATGTCACTACTGTTCCCTGAGTTCCAGCCAAGTAAGTTGTTATTGTTGTTCTGGTTAGTGATAAATTGTTTTGTGGCCATTAAAGTTCGGTTTGCGACAAGGTAAGAAGAACCAAAAAGAGACCTGGAACAGATGGATATCATTGTCTTGAATATCAGTTCGGTGGCAAGTGTTCTGTATTTGTGCTACTTCAATATTCTTACGTAAGGTGATCACTCACTGATAAGCAGGTTCTTTTAATTGAGAAAGCCGAGCTGGCGGTTGCTGATATAAGGAGAGATAGAGAAACGTGCTTTTAATTACCACACAACCATTACTAATCCAAATACAAAGGAATAGAGGGGTTGGTATTATGCAATTAATATAGCAAAGCCCAACTACATTACAACTCAGAAACAGAAGTACCATTTGTATGCCCAGGCTCCAGATGTAAGCACTCAAGTGCTCAAGCACTCAAACAAAGAATCCAACACTTGGGATAGACTCATCCGATGGTCTGAACACAGATAATCTAGTATAAGGTATAGATAGAGTGGTGATACATTTCACAGGCCATGGCAGTACCATGCTCTGTCAAGCACAGATTGGAGTTTAATGAGGCATGCCACATTGCTTGCAGTTTAAAGAAATCGATTATCAGAGATGTCACACCAAAGCCCAAAAAACAGAAGGGTGCTCTGGGGTTCGAACCCAGGAATTCCAACGGGAAAACTAGGTAGCTCTGGCTGCAGGCCCCTCTTTCAAGAAGAGCATGCACAGCCCGGCCTTCTGATCCTAGCGCCTTAAACCTCTCGGCCAAACACCCGGTCTGTTAAAACGTAATAAGTTGTTCAGGTCACTATCTGGAAGGCAACAGATGAAAGCCCGAAATTGTTTACTGTAGATTCCCTTTTCTTGAGGGGGTTTTAGACTTTTGCCCATCTGATGAGCGCTTCATCGCGTTTTTCATACAGATAAACTCAATTCAATTGCCCCGAGCTCACTTTCTGACCGGTTTACACACCGAGCTGTCCCGTTTACGTAGCCTTCCGCCTTACTTTATTTTCAACTTTTCCGGATTAGGTATACTCTATGCTGTTTTTTCCCGGAATTAATGTTTCACTGTCATTCTACATTCTCTTTACTCTGATAACTCTTGTAAAAATTGGATGTTTACATGCAAATACAATTTGAATTCTATAGATGAAAATCCCAATTTCTTGATGACTTGTTTGCGCTAGTTCAATTCCAAGGGGGTATATATTCAGAACAGATCTGAATAAGGGTATTATTACTCTTTACAGGACCAATTATTGAATCCTCAGGTCTTAAAAACAAAGGATATGTTTCTTGAAATATAAAGAAAGAAAAAAAGTAGCTGTTAAAAATAAAAGAAAAAAGTATATCTGAACGTAGCCAAGGTCTACGTATCATCACAATAGATCTCATACGCAGCTATTATAATTGGAATAATGTTGGTTCTAAATCAATTTATCATATTGAAACAAGCGATTTATTGGTTGGTCCAAATTCAGAAAAACTTAAAGTCAAAGAGATATATCATTTTATGCGAGCTCTAAATATACAAGACCTGGTCACGTTAAATGATCCTGAATTTTTCCACCAAATAGATGTTGTTAGTGAATACATGGAGTTCGTATTCTCAAATAAATTTTATTAGGAAGATAAAACTGATTACCGTATTGTTAGAAACCTAAGTTTCTAGGAGTAGTTTCCACCTGCTCTATGAAAACAGCTTTGGGCTACTTGATATGGGAAAGAATTATCTCACAGATCATATAAATTTATCAGAAGATGAGATTTTTCCTATGACTGATAAATTCAAGATCTTTAGGCTTATTTGTAGGGACTTTGGGTTGGTGATGGCACAAAGAATAGCAAATGTGTTGCTCGCAATCAAAGTCAAGGTGAAAGACTAAAAGAAATTGCAAAATAGTTATGGCTTACAGCCACTAAGAACAATATTAACAAAACTGTTTTGAAGTAAATTATCAAGGAATGTACTGCTGAAGATGATTCATAACAAAATGTGTTTTTTTTAGGTTCTCAAAAGTTAAAAGAGGATTTCCAAAGATATAAATTAGCCCCCTTCAAAAAAGATGTTTCAAATTGGTTATTCTCAGAAAAAAGATCCAAAAAGATTCATAAGGGAAAGTTCTTAGCAGGGTGCATTAACGCAGATGGATCTCCAAACAACTGTAATTGTAGGTTCCAATCGTACTTTTTCGGGTGAACACCCAATGCTAAAAGAGGTGAAACCATAATCTATCGAACTTTATAATTCCCAAATTACAGAACTGATTTATCCAATTAGAATTTGTTTCTAGCCCTCAACATGTTTATCCAGCTATTACTCGGTCGATTGTCGAATATATGTATTGAAATATGGGATCGTTTGCATATATCAAATCGTGGTATGAACACAAAGAATGAGAGAGATTCAATAAGTTATACCACTATCTGTCCTTTCTGACACTATTTAATGAGTAACCTGTTCAGGACTGAATATAATTATGATTTCCAAACTCATATGTTTTGGGTTCTTTTGAAATAGATCCACCTTGGATATAATGTTGAAAAGGGTCTTGAACCGTATGGAATTTCCATAAATCATATGATCCATCAGAGAGTAAGCGATCTGTTCAAAGTGGTAAATCAAGAGAAAGTACTAAAAACAAGAATCTACCCCTGGGGTTCAGATGTTTAGATCCTTTCAAGAAAGAGTCGTGCGCGCCCGAAACCAATTTTCCACTCGAATTTGTCCTGAGCAACTTCTCCAACTCAAACAGGTTTAATCAATTACTATATTTGAACAAGACGTACATAGAACCATCAAGGTACACCATTTGCCATGTTCAAGAAATTCCTAATACGAGCATCAGGTGTGAACCCCCTTAGATCTATTGCATCTAAGGCTACATTTGCTACAGTTGCTCCAGAAACTGCTACAACTACTCCTATCCACCAACAAGAACCACAACAAACATCAACTACACAATCAACAACACCATCATCATCAGATCTTATACTTCCTAATTCTGCAGCTCCTGCTCATTATGTTCTTGCATCTTTAAGATCGTTCCCATCCTTAGAACCACATTCTATTATTCCAGTTCATACTAAATTCTTAAACGAACCATTAAGAAGAGATTTATTATGGTCTGCTGTTGTTATGGAATTGGACAACAGAAGAGTTGGTGCCTCGAATCCACCAGGTAGAGGAGATCATAAATTTGGAAGAAGAAAATTAATGAAACAAAAAGGTTCAGGTAAAGCAAGAGTTGGTGATGCTAATTCACCAATTAGATGGAGAGGTGCTTATGCATTGGCCAGAACTGCTCCAAATGATTTTTCCAGTACTTTACCAAAGAAAGTTTATCACAGAGCTTATAGAGTTGCATTCAGTGATTATTTCAGAAGAGGTAAATTATATGTTATTGGTGAAGATCCAGCTTTTAATGAAGAATTCTCTAAAACTGTTCAAAGACAAGTTAAACTAAGACAGGGTGATTCGTCAGGTTTAGAAATCATCACTCCTGATTACCATGCCATTAGTAGATTTATTAAAACTCACGAATACGAAAGATTAAATGTGTTATTAATTGTGGATGATTACGAAAGCGTTTCCAATTTAAGAGAAGCAGTTAAAAGATATCCTTCTAATAAAATCAGAATCATGAGAAAAGAAGATGTTGAAGTCAGAGATATCTTAAAAGCTCACAGAGTGTTGATTGAAAAAGATGCTTTCACATACTATGGTGGTAAATACACTTCTACTTTAACATTATAAATTCAATTGGCTTTACATATTCTACATAACTCGTGTACATATAGAATGTTCTAATAATATATAGTTTATTCTAATAATTATTTTGCATAAACTGCTTCTCTATAGTGTAGTCTTTAGTGAGTTGTAATTAGAGTGAAATACTCTAGCTAGTGTTAATTTGGATAGTATCTAAGTAATGTCAGGTACATGTGCAATATCACGTGCTAAGGAACAGGGTTATATTTACCCTCGCACACACTCTTTCTCATTCAAAACCTCGGGCTGTGCAATCTGGTCCGAGCGAGCGACAGTGCGAAGCTCCAATTTTCAAATTTTATCAGTGAAAACAGGTATAGTGAAGATATACTTATCAAGACACGTACTAAAAGAGTAAAAATACATAGATTCACATATAGCAAAATGGGTTTAGTTATTCAAGAATCAGGTTCATTCCAACACATTTTACGGTATGTCTTGAACTCAACAGCAAAACAGAGCAAATAAGCCAGGCCTTAGATTAGAAGAAGAAGAAAATTATTGATCATGAATAGTGAAAAACTTATCAACACAACAGCATACATATTTAACATTAGATTCTCAGTTCTTGAATTATATATTGATTCTACTCGTTCCACAGGTTGTTTTTAGAATGTGTTACGTATCGAATGAAAACTGAAAAATCACGTACTTTGATACTGCTTAAGTCTAGAGAGAACGTTTGAATTCACTCTATGTTTGATACACATTGTATGCATTATTCAAGAGCATTGCAATATTCATAAAGCTTAATCCATTCCATTTCCAATATTTATACTGTGGCAAAATATCATCAGAATTCCAAAATCATGTTATGCAAATTTAGGAATCCAAACTTTTCTATTCAATCACCGTCAATAAAGTTTCTTCAATTAATTATAGTTCTTTGTTTGCCATTACATTTTGAGTCCAACAAAGTGAACCAAATACTAACAATTTTCCTCTCTTTATTATAGTTTGTTAAACACTAACGTCGATGGTAGAATTAAGATCATGTATGCTTTAACCACCATCAGAGGTGTTGGTAGAAGATACGCTAACTTAGTCTGTAAGAAGGCTGATGTTGATTTATCTAAGAGAGCTGGTGAATTAACTCAAGAAGAATTAGAAAGAATTGTCACCATCATGCAAAACCCAACTCAATATAAGATTCCAGCTTGGTTCTTAAACAGACAAGCTGATGTTGTTGATGGTAAGGACTACCATGTTTTAGCTAACAACTTAGAATCTAAATTAAGAGATGATTTAGAAAGATTAAAGAAAATGAGAGCTCACAGAGGTTTAAGACACTCCTGGAGATTAAGAGTCAGAGGTCAACACACCAAGACCACTGGTAGAAGAGGTAAGATTTCTGGTGCTTAAATTATTTGATGAACCAATTCAATCTTATATTCTTTTTATAATTTGTTAATAAAAATAATTTAGTTTATTTACTTTGGCTTGATTTCATTAATGTAATTTTATATCTCACTTGCAAATATTTTTATAGCTTGTAGGTGTCTTTTTTTACTACAAAGAATCCCCCATACAACCCCCTTTTAAACGCTCATCGATTGATTATTAATTAAAGAATTCCTGTAATATGTAGTTTTAAGAGATTGGTATATCCTTTGTCTGAGATCTTGACTCTCGGATCTATGATTTCTGGGAAAAATTAACTAGCGCATTAATTATTTTGTTTCTTTCTTTGTGAGGACCTCAGCTCAACAACCATACTATCTTTTACAGAAGGTTAGATAATTATAGGAGGTCTTTCAAAAGTTACTACAGATTTCATTAGCGCTCAAAATCAGCCGCAATTTATTATCAACGTGTCTGTAGCTCCTTTTCTGGTTTTTCCACAAGCCTGATCTTCCAATACTGAATTGTAGTTCACTCCTTTTTTTACCACTCAACCAGCGTCTGTTTGCGTGTTCGCGGCTGAAACATGTGCATGCTACTCCCTGGTTAAGTACTTCAAACAAAGCAGATGAACCAGTATTGTACATAGTGCAACGAACAAACGTCTCTGTTTTTAAATATAAAAAATGCAAATTAAATGACTTAAAGGCCAAGCTAATAAAATTTGTACACATGTAAAGGAAATGAAGCGTACTATAATTTAAGAACCTTGGTCGTTTCGATCTGATGTCCACCCAATTATTCTAAAGTCACTCAGAATTTTAATCCCAAGTTAATATGGATAGCCTTAGGTTCAGTATATAGATCAATAGCATACTTACCAAGTTCACGGCCAATACCACTTGACTTGACACCTCCAAAAGGAATGTGTAAATCAAAGTCACAGTTAGAGTTAATAAAGATCATACCAGAGTCTATTCTTCTTGCAACAGCATTAGCTTTAGTGATGTTATTAGTAAATATAGAAGCAGCTAAACCATATGGAGTACTGTTGGCTCTCTTAACAACCTCATCGATAGTCTTGAATTTGGTGATACAAGCAACAGGACCAAAGATTTCATCTTTCATAATAGTCATATCATCTGTAGCGTCAGCAAAGACAAATGGTTTGGCAAAATAACCTGGACCTTCAAGGAATTCACCAGTCATTAATTTGGCACCTTCTTTCTTACCTATGTCAATGTATTTTTTAACTTTATTGTATTGTAGTTCAGAAACAATTGGACCTAAAGTACAACCCTTCTTAAATGGACAACTAACATTGGCTTTTTCTTCAACATATTTAACAAACGCTTCAACAAATTTATCGTAAATTGATTCATGAATGAACATTCTAGAGGTAGAAACACAAACTTCACCCTTATTTGTGAAGATACCAATATAAGCCCATTTAACAGCTTCCTCAAAATCACAATCTTCAAAACAAATGAAAGGAGATTTACCACCTGCTTCTAAAGTAACATTCTTCAAGTTTGAAGCAGCAGAAGCTTCTAGGATCTTACCAGCTGTGAAAGAAGAACCGGTAAAAGCAACCTTATCAATATTAGGATGACTGGAAAGACGGGCGCCTGCATCTTTACCGTAACCAGAAACGATGTTAACAACACCTTTTGGAAGGCCAGCTTCCTTAACAATCTTTGCAAAATATAAAGCACTTAATGGAGTAATTTCAGAAGACTTTAAAACTATAGTGTTACCTGTAGCTAAGGCTGGAGCAACCTTCCAAGTCAGCATTAAGAATGGGAAATTCCATGGAACAATCTGTCCAACGACACCAATTGGAGAAGGATCAACATAAGAAATCTTGTTTTTACCTAAAACTTCAGTTCCAATAAATTCGCCAGTGATCTTATCAGCCCACCCAGCATAGTATTTGAAAACATTAGCTCCTTGAGTCACATCACTTGGTATACATTCAGCTTCATATGGTTTACCATTATCCATGGATTCAACAGCAGCTAGTAATTCGGTATCTCTTTTGATAATTTCATAAATCTTGTATAAATAATCACCTCTTTGGGAACCAGAAATTCCAGACCACTCATCACTTTCAAAAGCAGCTCTTGCAGCTTCAACAGCGACATCAATTTCTTTTTCAGAGGCAGCGTAAACAGAAGTGATGACTTCACCAGTAGATGGGTTGATCGTATCAATTGTGGATTCGGTTTTAACCCATTCGTTGTTAATGAAACAACCAAGTGGCTGGTCATATGTTAGTCCATTTGGAGTAGTAAGTTTAGCAAATAATTCTGAGGACATTGTAGTAGTGGTTGTAGTTAACAGTAAGTGTATTAGTGAGTGATTCAAAAGGTGAAGGTAAGAAACTCGGGAATTAAATCACATAAAAATGGGGAAACGAATCTGTATTTATACACCTCCGGAGATCAAGCCTCCTCTTTTACGTTATCAAAGATGTACCCCACTTCCACCGGATTCCAGCTAACTATAGAATATTAAGTCTAAAGGGAGATTGATGTCATGTTATAATAATCAGTTTCAACTTTCTCCGAGCAGCCAGCCTGGACCATAAAACTAGCCAACGCGCCATGAAACGTCATATGCAACAATAGGCGAAATAGTCCAGTAAACTTCAGGTGATTACCAATTCCAACCGTTGCGACAGGCCCAAAAGGCCCTTTACGATAAGAATGGGGGGTGCCATCAGGAACCATCTAATCATTATTAATTATCATACAGAATATGGAGCACATTCTCTTAAAGTAAGCTGTCCTGTTCAAAAGGTAACAAATACCATAAGGAGGCGCTACCACCCAAAAATGCTTTCTTATAGTTTCTCTCGCAATTGTCACCGGTGGCCGTGAGTACAAGCCAGTAACCCGGAGGAGGATTCAAATTAAGAATAAATGATAGAACAGCTATAGAATTTTTGAGTGCTCCGAGCCCATCGCGTACACGTTTCAATTCCAGTTTTATGCAGTCCAATCGAAAATTAATCCGCATGCCTACTTAAATTGAGCAGCAAAGTTCGACTAACCTGGTTATTCAATTCCGACTACTGTGAGATATATATGAAGATGTTAAGGTATTCTACTCTATTCCTTATATAACATAAAGGTAATTTTGATTTTAATTACGAAGTTCAAATTATGGCTGGACCGGACCGGACAAACTCAGAAAACCAGGAATTGTCTGAACAATGGCTTCCCCACAAAATTATGAATAACACCTAGTTAACAATTCAAGTAGATTTCGTCAGTAATTCCTCATAGGAAATTTGTTAGATGACTACAGCCCTTCCCATTTCCCGAGCGTTGATTCGATGATCAAGATGGCTTAAGCGATGAGTATCTAAAATCCGATCACGGGGTTGTATCGTTGTGCTCTATACTTACGGTATCTATTTGAGTTGTAGTGACTATTTAAAAGTGTTCTTAAAGCAATCAAGAAGTGGCCACCATTTAGAACTACTAGTTTATCTGTCAGAGTGTCTCAATTGCATGTTTGAAAGGTTGAGCGAGCGAGAACCTCTGATACACCTTAGAATCTATGAAGGAGTTTAGAAACGAACGGAGTTTTACAAGTTTAAAGTTTACCTAGATACCTGTACCCCTCTTTTACTCCGCTTCTTGAGTTCTTAAGATAACTTGAGCGCCCGGCTGAGCTTCCGGCCACTCCATAAATTTTCTTACTTTTTTATATGGCCCTGACTTGACCCGGAATTTGCAATATAGCACTTCAAAAAACTTGAATCTCTTGAAGAGATTTGAGTCGTGTACAACTCGTTTCTTGGAAAGCCCCTCATTTGACCCCATGAGGGGTGGTGTGGGGTGCGCGGCGTTGACCCCATATAAATACTAACTGGCGTAGACCTGTGCGTCGCCGGCGCAAACTCTCTTCTGGTGTTCGGGTGAAGATATACATGTCAATAAATCCGATGATTCTCTATTCCGAAATACGAGTGAAATACAAAGACTGTTGCGGTTATATTAATTTTTTAGAATAAGGAAGGTTTATCTGTTCTACTTCTTCTGTTTTGGATTACCTAATGTTTAGTTTTCCCAGAACTAAGTGAGCAACCCATGTTTATGATCCACCTATTTCTTGATTGTTTATCAGGCTGATCCTCCGTCCTAACAATCTTGAGATTAAACTAATAATTTATCATTGATTCCTGTAGTACAGCTAGCTTGTCGAGGCCGCTATTCAGTCGGGTTAATCTTTCAAATAAATCTTCCATCACTCTGGAAACTTCACCAGCTATCTGTTTTTTAACATCTTTGGTTTCAGAGTTATCATCTGTAAACAGGGTGTAAACACCTACAACCTTGATAGATTTTGAATTTGAGAAACGACCATACATATCCTGGTCACATCCAGGGCATTCTGCATGGTGAAATGACCTCTTCGTTTCCATTCAGTGTACTTGAACTCATTAGCAGTTACCCTATCCAGAACTTGAAAAACAACTCATAGGTGTTCTTTCGCAGTTTTGTTATTTGTCTATCCTTGCCTGGTTAACTCGAATACCGGAATTGAACCAATTGCATTTGTTAGGAATGGTTATGAAAATAGACTCCCATTGCTATTTGCGTATGGATGTAGAGTTAACACCAAAATATTTTCTAAAAAGCAAATACAGAGTCAACCTGATTCCAAAGCTCCAGATATCATATTACAACCTTTTTTGTTTTCATACTATGTTTTTAAAAACTTCTTCCATGCTTAATTTACACGACCTCTTTTACACCCAGGTATGCACCATCCCTTTAAAGATAAACACGTATTTTCACGAGTAAACATATCACTCCTTTCATTCACTTAAATACGTAATTAGTGAACGTGTAATCAAGTTGATTTTTGTTGACAGAGACAAGGACATAATTAAAGCTCCGTATCGGACGTAAATAATGTTCTCATAAAACAGGATACGCGTCTGCTAACGCGTTAGATATACAGACTAGTAGTCAAACTGCATATTCACAATAAAAAGCTCTGAAGGTAAACTACCCTTTGATTATTTATTACTTAATTCAGTCTATGGTTAAATAGTTTCAAATCATAATTCTAAAATGCAGGTACTGCGTAGCACGTACGTACAAATAAAACTGCCAACCCCTGATCGCAGTCCAAGCAATTTGAACGCGTTTCATCGTTACTCGGTATACAAGCCTAGCTACCAATCCATATATCGTCGATTATACATAGGTCAAACTCTGCATAGCTTAGGAAGTAAATATTGCTTAGTTTATAAAAGAAGTAACCAATAGTAAGTCCTAAAACTGGACATTCATATGATTACAGGAGTACTATACCCTATCCCAGATGAGAATCCCCATGATGGTGATGTTGAAGTTATGGTGACGATGGTAAGGTGATACAATTAATCCTCCAGGGAAAAACTAACTTAGCCTAGAAGCTGTTAAAACGATGACAACAAGGGGTGATATTCAATGATAGTTCAGAACGACGATAAGAAAAGAGGTATTTTTTCAAGGGATCCAATTGGGAACATATCACAGCCAGGTACGAATAATAAGTCACAAATCACATAATATAGATTTGATGAACTAAACGAGCTAACAAGAAACATCTAAGAAGGTATAGCTGTTTGCAATACCCATCGATTGCATGCCATTAAAACGGAATCTCGGAGTAATTTTGAGGTGTTAATACACCGAACCCAAGAAAATTTCATGGTTTACCTTGCAAGCTTCAGAGTTGAGGTTGGCTTAAAGACTGATAACAACCTATACCCACCAAACTCAAGATTTCTAACTTCACTTGAAGACTTGAAATAATTCTCAGTTGTCCCTATAGATGCTGCCCATAACAAGTTTCAGGCTTTCAGTAGTATCATACTTGAGCAGCTCTATCTATAGACCTGGCTCATTATTTACATCCCAAACCATCAACCGATTTCTTAAACACAGCAAGCAACAGTTCCATATATCCATAATATGTCTTAAGACAAATAAAAATAAGACTAAGAATAAAAAGAGAGGCCTGTGGGGCGGGGGAAGACCACCAAAAGGATCAAAAATGATAAAACAACTAAGATTGCAAGGTTTTATCAAACGTAAACTATACCTCAAAGAAACCACGGATGGATCTTTAACTTTTAAAATTAGCCGGCTCATTAAAGAAAAGGCATTTAAGGAAGGAACAAATAATTCTGAACTGGTTATTAAAGAACAGGTTAATGTTTACAGAGAACGACTCCAAGCTAAAGCTGAAAAAGGCGTTCAAGGCCAAGCAGGACGAGCTAACGTTGATAACGAGCAAAATAACCTTGAACAAGTGAATATTGAGAACATTGAAGAAGTTAATAAAGAACAGTATATTGTTGTAACATACCCGTACTCAAAGTCACTTGATCTATTAAATAAGCGACTTAAAGAATTCTTAATATCGGTGTCTCCAACAAATAGTGATTATGAAAGAAGACAACAAACTATAGATAGAATAGAAGAGGAAGCTCTAAAGCTATGGAAGGGGGCCCGTGTTCATATTTTTGGCTCGTTTTCCACAGGATTATACCTTCCTTCATCTGACTTAGATTTGATGATCACGAATAATTCAAAAAAGCCTAGTTCAAACCATGTTAATGAGTTTGCTAGATTGATACGTAAGGATAAATATCTAGCTAAAGAAAATTCAGTCAAGGCATTATCTCATGCTCGTGTCCCAATAATCAAAATGACAGATGCGAGAACTGGTATAGATGCCGATATATCTTTTAATAAATTCAATGGTGTTGATACTGCTAGAATTATCAGGGAATGGATTTATGAGACACCAAACTTAGAACAACTTGTTCTTATTCTTAAACAGTATTTGATTAAACATAGATTAAACAACCCAGCACAGCAAGGCCTTGGTGGGTTTTCGTTAATATGTATGGTTTATTGCTTTCTTAGAAACCATCCTAGCAACAAAGGCAACAATACCATGAATAGCACTGAAGATTTAGGTATGCTATTGATTCAATTTTTCAAATTTTATGGGACAGAATATAACTATGATGAAGTAGCCATTCTGTTTCACAAATGTCAGCCAATGTTTATCTCCACTGAAGGAATCACTACACCGGGTTTTCTGATTCTTGATCCTCAGGATTTCCAAAATAACATTGCAGCTTCCACCAAAAGAGTTTCATCTTTGAAAAAGAGTTTTGCAGCTGCTTATAGTCACCTTGATAGTCAATGTCGTACGCTTGACGAAGGTGATTTAGATAATCCGAAATTCGAGGTAACTCAACTAGTTGGGGATATTTCAATTCGTAATCAGGATAATCTTAAAAAAGTTGAAGACGCCAAACCTGCTAAATATAAGAAAAAATCGTCTAGACCCGCTAAATCTAAGAAAAAGTCATCTGGACCTGCTCAGACTAAGAAAAGATCATCTAGAGTTGCCAAACCCGAGAAACAATACTCTGACTGAAGACCGTCTTTTCAAAATTATTGTATATATTCATCTTTCTTTCTTTATGTATAAAAGTGTATTAATATAAAGCCTTACAAAGAATCATCTAAACATCCCAGTAATATTCGCTTATCATTTTAATATATCATTATTTATATTGAAGCCAAGGTAAACAAGAGCAATTTCTAAGATACAAGAAGCAGCTAAAGAAACGGGAATAAGGTAAAAGAAAGTTCTATCTATAAATTAAAGTACACACATTTTAAAATTCAACAAAAGTAGAGTAGCATTAGAAACACACAAAAAGAAAGAATAAACTAAAAATACTACCAACTAACCTAGAACAAAAAAAGTAAACATAAGAAGCACGTGAAGGAATAAAAATACAGGTATAAATCATAACCATATACAAGATAAGTACACTAGAAGAAAGAAAAAGACACCAAAGACACCAGACATGAAACAAAAAGCAAACTATATCTGAAAATTAATCTTCTTACCAAACCCACTAATGTTATTTTGTTGATTGTTGACAATATTAGTTGAATCTTTTAAAACACTACCCAAGTTTTTCTTACTCAATCCAGTTGAGGGAGAATCAGGTCTGCTCAGCTTTAATTTCATAGTAGGTTTTTGTCTCTTGATGGAGGACTGTGGTGTGGAAATCAAGCCAAAATCACTTGATCTGAATTTAAACGTCAATGGAGCATTATTTGTAGGGTATCCCATATTTGAATAAGAAGCAGGGGTTGATGTTAGTGGTAGTGGGGTATGCTTGGATTTCATTGGAGTCACGAAAACGCCAGTTGGTGGCAATTGATGTGAACTAGATGAAGATACTATTGGTGCAGGTAATACAAAATTAGGAGATTGAATTGGCGAAGAAGCTGGAGACGTTGCTCTCGATGTTTCAGCTGTACTTGATTCATCTTTCATTGAGTTTGACGTAGACATTGCTGTAGTTCTTGTGAAACTTTCATCGTGACTGATAGAAGAAGAGTTGATTGATGAATGAGGGTTGATCTGATGTATCGAGGGAAGTTTATTGTGTTTTGGAAATTGAACCATGACATGCTTAATGCCTTGATTCTGTGATTTTCTTTGGGCTTGTCTTTTATTTTGAAACCAAATTTGAACAGCTTTTTCAGTCATATCAACTTTAGCAGCAATCTCTAATCTTCTTGTTTTATTTGGTGTATGGCCAATATCAAATTCTTTTTGTAAGATAGCCAATTCAGCAGGAGATGTTCTTCTTCTTTTTCTTCGAGCTAATCTAGCATTATCAATATCTGGTTCATGAGATAAGAAAGAATCTTGAGAATGAGATATGAAAGCAAATTTCTTTGATTCTGAACTTGGCGCAGGGGAAGTGGATCTTCTCTTCAGATTTGCCGATGACATGTTTGGAGAAGCAGATTGTTCTCTTGAAGTTGGTGATAAGTGCTGATTGAAACTTTGAACAGGTAAAGGGTTTGGATTAGTTGAAGGAGTGGATTGAGCAAATGATGGTAGCGGAGGAAGAACAGAAGAGGCACTCCTAGATGGAGTAACTGGGTATAAATTATTAGAAGTAGTTGAAGATGCAGTGAAAGGATCATTCATGGAAACAGAAGGGAAAGAGCGTGATCTGGAGTATCCGGGACTGGAAGTCAAGTGGTCAATAGAAGGTAGTGAAATTTGTTTTGAAAAAGTTGTATCAAGTTTAATTGGGGTTGGAATGGATTGATCACCCAAGATGGAGGCCAAAGGAGGAAGACGAGTTGATCTATTAGGAGAAGGATCACTGTTTGATCTCATTATGATTCTTGGTTGTTCAGCAGCCATTGTAGACATATTTGCGCTAGTGTGTGGGTAAGTAGAAGTGGCAGGAGTGAAAGTGGTCCGACAGTAATAAGGAAGAGGATTGAAAGAGTAAAAGTGAAAACCCGAGTCTTTATGGGATGTGAGTGGTAAAGCAGCAAAACCTGAGAGGAAACACAAGGTATATATATGTTTATTGTTTGGATCACCAGAAAGGCCGTAACCGATTGTTTGACAAATGAATTAAGTGCTGGGTCTCGAGAATTGCGTTTGTTTACTTTTCAAACGCGTCGCGCCTCTAAACGACCGACGCGTTGAAGGAGTAGGACTAACCGGATCAGGAAAGCTAATGGCGTGCATGTTTACAGACACGGTGGGACACATTTGCCCCCTTTTTCAGAGCTTTTGCGTGTTTGTTCGATGACTGGGCCGGATTGGGATACCTATCCCGATTTGGATCAAATTACATGCTTGAAGGGTGGCATTATTCGAAAGAATACAAAGAAGAAACGTACATAAATAAGATTACCAATCGAATGGATCAGAGTTGTAGCTAACAACCGTGTTTTCCAAAACCTTCTCTTGCAATTCCACAACCTCCTTTCTAATAACGTCTGAGAACTTTGCAGGACCACAACTAACAACGGCAACTCTTCTTATTCCATTAGGGTGTTTAGTTTCAATCTCTCTAACTTTATTGCACAAGTATTCTTTCATTTTTAAACGTCCTCCACTGGCTGTGTTATGTAACTGTATTTCAATATTTTGTTGTGAGTTTTCTGGTAACATGTTAGTCAACTTCTCATCTAGAAATTCAAGTCTATTCTGATATCTATCACAATGCAAGATTGATAACTTAACGTTGGATTTAGAGAAGCAACTACGCATTGTATGATCTATAAATGATTGCAAATAATTTAGAGTGACCGTGTTTCCGATACCACCAGTCAATAATAAAACAAAATCATAATCATAAAATATTCCCTTTTCATATGATCCATAAGGTCCTTCTAAAATTGATGGGATTGTAACTGCACTGAAGTTATTTGCTCTTAGTTTATTATAGATCTTATTAGTTGTACCGTCCAGACATCGTATGTAAAATATCAATTGACAATTGCCAGGAGTACTTTTAGCTTCGCCATGATTAGTATTCGTCTTTTCATTTTCATCAGTTTCTGAATCACTTGAAGAACTCTTTTCGGTTGGCATTGAATGACTCCATTCACTAACGGTAAAAGGATGACTAGTGTAAAATGGAAAAAAAGTATAAAAATAAAGAAAATAATAATTACCAACACAATTCTGTGTAGAATCTTTAGCATTATAAGTTAATTTAACTGTTCTTGACTCCTTATCGATTATTTCAACGACACACTTACTAGCACATCCACGTTTGTACTGCAAAGAAAAAATTCTCAAAATTCTCACTAAATAGTCAAATCCCCAAAGAGCATAAGCAGCGTACAACCAATAATTATAACCCCATTCAGTCGAATATCTTTCTTTAATATGATAAGCACATCCAATTAAGGTCAAAATACCCAGTAAATAGTGACCGAATAAAAACAATTCGTAGCTTTTCAATCTAATCCATAAAATAGCTAAAGCAGGCATCAGGCATAGAGCAACAGTAGCCAAGATCCCCCACCAGAAATAAGCTTCTGTGGCTTCAACAGCATATAAGTGAGCACTGTTGGGTTTTTTAACGTATTTAATAGTATACAACACAGAATGAACAAATGCTTCAAGACAGCAGATAATTGAAACATGTCTGTGAAAATGTTGGAATGTAGCAAAGGACCAGCCTGTTAACCATTGGAAAATATTATTTCTTGAAGCAAACAGAATTAACACGGGAAAATTAGCAAACGATAAAACACCAGTTCTATTACCGACATATGAATATAATTGACTTGCTTTGTCATGTGGCCAATTTAAATTATTATGGTAAACGTTATATGGAACACAACAAAATATTAAGTTGATAACATAATAACAAAAGATAGTCAACGAAACTAATCTAGGTGGTACATAATCAATTGGAATACCCTCAGATAATCTAATCGGCACAGAACACTTTTCTTTAAATAAAGCAGGATATAATAAATATTTTCTAAACCAGATTCTTAGTTTCTTAGGTAAAAGAACTTCATCAAGATGGAATTTTCCAAAGCAATTATAAAGCATGCCAAATAAGACCAAAGACCAAGAAATCATAACTAATGATAAGGCCATTCGAGCATGTAATATTTCAGATGTTAAGAAATCGGAATCAGTTCTAAATTGATAGTGCCAATCGACAGGGTTAACTAAAGCACAATAATTCAATTCAGTTGAGTTTAAAGGTAAAGTTGCATTGGGAATACCCAATTGTAAGGCCTCATAGAAAGTCAATGTAGCGTTAGGAACGTTTTTATTCCATGCTTCAACTAATTCAGAAGGAGTGACAGTAGCAGAAACATTAGCACATTGTATTTCCCAACACCAGGCTAAGCTATTCATAAAAAATTCACTATTAGCTAAACAATCAGGAGAAGATTCAACTTCGCCCTCAGAATCCAATATAGAGCAAGCTAATTTTAAATCTGACAAATATGTTGTGCAAGATGTAACGCAAGGGTCTGGTGAATACATGTTAAAATTTGTTATACCCACTAGCCCTCCACTAGCTTGAACTTGAATTGCATCTATCAACAAAAACAGAATAGAGAAGGAAAGTTTCATTATTGTTGATCGAGAAATGATAATATTATGGATTATCAGAAACTGCTATTGTACGAATTATCAAAAAGAAATGGAGAGAGAGCCATATTTATATTAGAAAATCATTTGAATCCATCAAGGGACTAAATTACGATCATCAGATGGAGATACTCTCCAAAAAATGGCTAATTTATGTCTGCCCAATAGGGTGAGGTTAAATTTCAAACATGTATTGTGTCAGGTTGGGTTAATCAAAGGATGTAGAATAGAGCAAATTTAGTCTAGTTCTATGAATAATTTGCTCGTGTTCAAATCTAACTGCACTTAGACCTACTTATATATATATGAGCAATTTTTCCTTACAAAGGTTCATGAATTACGCATAGCAGCATATAACTTTAATTGAGCCTAGATTCTACATACAGAGCTTAAATGATGAATATAGACGAGTCAATTCAACAAATTAACTTAATTGGATTATGTGAAGAAAGAAAGTTTCAGGAGACTAATGAACTCTGTTTTTTGAAAGTAAGGCCACCCATGGCACATTACTGCTTTCTAACAAGGTAGATCACCATATCCGGTTAATATCCGTGTTATTTCAAGATGAAGTTGTCGTTGTGAAGTAGTTTGTTTGAATCGGATCAAGTAAACGTTAAAATAAGAAAAATGAACCTGCGTTGTTGAAGGGAGCTACTTCGCTGGCGGAGAAACAGGTGCCGCTAATAAAATCTCATAAAGCACACACATGTACGTCTAAAAACAAGCTTAAACAAATTAAATAAATAAACATATATATAATCTATTTTATGTATTACTTCTTCTTGAAAACATTACCAGAAGTAACCGTGCCGGTTTTCCCTTGTGGTAACCTGCTTCTCAATTTCAGCTTCTTCTTCGCTGGAGATTTCTCCTTATCAACAAACGAACCATCTTCACCAGTGGTCAGATTCGTAGGTATAATCTTCATTCCACATTTCATTATTGGTTTCGACTTCTTGGGATTAGCAGCGTCGGACTTCTTTCCAAATGATATCTTTATTTTCTCGTGATTTTCTAAACCTGTATCGTCTTTAATGGAAGGTACTTGTTTAGGTTCTTCATTGCCTAATCTAAGTTTTGCTCTTTCCATTTGCTCTTTTAAAAGTTTATCACTTATTTCATTATCACTCTTTAATGCCTTTTCTTTAGCTAACTTCTTCCGAAGTGCAGATTCAGGTGATTTATCAATCCAAGCAATTGAAAACTTCTCCACATCTTGATCATCCAGGTCCTCGTTAGCTTCAACCCTACATAATTCAGAATCTTTCAAATACATAACAAACGAAGTTAAATATTTCCACTTTGTAGAATTCAAATGTATGTGATCTTTATTTCCAATGTATTCTTGATAGAACTTATTATAACCAATGAACTTCTCACCATGGCTTATACGTAATAATCTTAAAAAATCAGATAAGAACTTCTGTGAATATTCTTCTATTAATTGTTTGGAATTATTTCCTGAACCAGCTAGCTTATTGCTTAAATTCTTGATATGAGACTCAGATTGAATATGACATTTGAAACCGTTATCATCTAAACACTGCTTTTCACAGATTTGACAATAAAACTTAGTCTTTTGAAGGCCTCTTTTCCTCATTTGAGTGGAAACATGTTTGGCTGTGCCATATTCTGCTTTTGCCATATTGTATACTTGCTGTTGAATAGAGTTTAAATGGGAAGAGGCAAAAAGAGAAAGAAGTCTTACTCTGGAATAGAAAGTAGTTAAACTCCGGAAAACGAGATGAAATTCGATAGCGCTTAGGAGCGCCACATTTTCATTGCCACCGCCACCGCCGCCCTCTAAACGTCATCGATTTCGGTTTCAGATTTATCAATATTAATAATTAACAAAGTTGAACTTTTCTTACTTACAAACCTCAAGAAACATCTCACAACACTATTCTCAGTTGATATATAAGAATATGGTATGTCAAATCTATTTATTTGTACAAAGCTATGTGATCGAATTTGAGAAGTTACTAACCCTCAACCATTCCAACCCATGTTTCAACAGAGCTCGATAACTGGTCTTCCAGAAAACTGGACTATTAAAATTTCCAAAACTCATGATCATGAATATTACTACAACAAGATCACCTCTGAATCCACATGGAATCCACCTTCTGGTACCGATGAAGCCAAATTAGATAATTATTTGGCTAAAAATCTACATAGACCAACTGAAATTAGAGCAAGACATTTATTAATTAAGCATAGTGGTTCAAGAAGACCTGCCTCTTGGAAAGAACAACATATTACAAGATCTAAAGAAGAGGCAATTGAGATATTAAAAGAGTTTCAACAGCAAATCAAGACTGGTGAAGCTAGTTTGGAACAATTATCCTATGAAAATAGTGATTGCGACTCCCATACTAAAGGTGGTGATTTGGGTTCTGTTTTTAGAGGTAAAACGCAGCCTGCCTTTGAAAGAGTAGCTTTTGGCTTGCAAGTTGGTGAAATTAGTGACATTGTTGAAACTGAAAGTGGTGTTCATTTAATTGAAAGATTTGGATGAAATATGGTGTTTGGTTATTAGTTTTATCCTTAGTGTATAACTTCATATAAAAGTTAATCAAAATTTGCTGTCCTATGATATCAAATCGTAAATTTCTCATATTATACCAGTACTGAAAGTACTGAAAGTTTAATTTACTCTAATTGCATTATCCTAGGCTCTTTCAACTCCCTTATTAACTGACCGATGAGCATTGAAATGCACAAGGGTGTTAAAACACCCTTGCACCAATACAACATATGTTCTGTCGTGGGAGCTCACCAGATCTGTGAGATCTCTCTTTGTTCTCCTATCCCTAAACCTCTATAAAAGACAATAAGTCCAATCGAATTGTTAACTTTACTTCTACTAATATTATCATTCCTTTTTCTTTTCTCGTCACTTCTATAAGCTTAAAAATCTTACAGACCACTTTAAAACTCATTTACTTTGCTCAAAAAAAAAAATGACTGCCGTTCAACCTACTACTTCTTCTTCTTCTGGTTTTGGTGCTCTTTCTGGCAATTTTGATTCCTTAGACTATTACGTTGGTTTTGATTATGTTACCTTCTATGTTGGTTGTGCAAACTTAGCTGCTTCTCATTTCATTAGAACTTATGGGTTTCAACCTTACTGTTACAAGAACTTAGAAACCGGTCCTAATAAATTCAATACTATCGTTGTTAGAAATGGTGATGTTATTATTCAATTTGTTAGTGTTTTGGTTTCTCCTAAAGATAAAATAAGAGCTGATGCAGAAACAAGACAGGTTACTTCTCACTTAGCAATTCATGGAGATTCTGTTAAAGATGTCGCTTTTACTGTTAATGATGTGGATGCTATATTCAACCATGCTATGGAGGCAGGTGCTTCTGTTATTCAAGATCCAATCACATTAGAAGATGGTTATGGTTCAATTAGAACAGCAAAAATTGGTGGTATTGGTAATACAATTCATACATTAGTTGATCGTTCCAATTATTCTGGTTTCTTTCCTGGTTATGTCATGTATTCCCCAGATTCCCTTGAAATGAAATGGAAATGCTCCAATCCAGTTTATTATTCTTCTATTGATCATTGTGTTCAAAATCAAGATTGGACTTTAATGACCCCTTCTGCTGACTACTATCAAGCAATATTTGGATTTCACCAGTTTTGGTCCGTTGATGATAAACAAGTTTATACCCAATTTTCTGCTCTTAAATCAACTGTTATGGCTGATTCTAAAGAAGTTATCAAAATGCCAATCAATGAACCTGCTAAAGGAATAAAGCAATCCCAAATTGAAGAGTTTATTCATTTTAATGATGGTCCGGGCGTTCAACATATTGCAATTTCAGTTGTTGACATCATTAGCACAATTAAAAACCTTAGAGCAAATGGTGTTGACTTTATCGAAGTTCCGGAATCATATTATGAAAATTTGAAACAAAGATTACATCTTGAACAGCATCCACATATCCAAGAAGACTTTCAAAAGATTATGGATTTAGGTATCTTGGTTGACTTTGATGATAAAGGTTATTTGTTACAATTGTTTACTAGACCGGCTTTTGATAGGCCAACTTTCTTTTTTGAATTCATCCAAAGACATGACCATAATGGCTTTGGAGCAGGTAACTTTAAAGGACTATTTGAGGTTTTAGAAGGAGATCAAGCTAAAAGAGGAAACTTAATCGACCAAGAAGAACCACCTCATTCCATACAAACCCCATCATCGGTTCTTTGTGAATTAGCTGACGCACTTGTTGATGTTGTTCCGCCTTCGTCGCCTTCAACAGATTCCAAACCAGATTCAAAGATTAAACAATTTACTAAGAAGTTGAATATCTCTAAGAAGAGTGTCTACAAATTTGGTAAAGGTGCTGCCAAAAGTTCAAGTAAAAGTTCTGGTAAAGGTTCTGCGAAATCTTACAATGAAGATTTTGTTAAAGATAATCCAGGTGAGAAAGATTGGTAGTAGGTTTTACTTCACATGGCATTTCCTTGTTTTTGTTTATTTTTTCTTTTTTGTTACACTCATTACTCAACACATTGAGTTAATTATTTTTTTGTATGCTTTTTTTTAAAATTTTTCCTTCTCGTGCTATTACTATGTTTTAGTTATTCTTTTTATTTACTTTTTATGCTTCCAGGGAACAGCTTTTATCATACATAAGAAAAAGTCAAATTAAAACACGATGTATAGAAGAAAACGTAATAAATAGATATAGAGTCTTGATCTCTTATTATTGCCTACCAAGATTGCATCTCTTCGAAGTAATCAATTCTCTTATCATAAGAGGATAAGCTGTTCTTAACAGCAACTCTAACATCATCAACCATAGATGGATGAGCACAAGCACCAAATGCAATAGTACCTGTAGCTTCATTAATTTCTTGAGAAACAATTTCACTAACATTCATTCTACCGGATCTGAATTCAATGAAATCAAACTTTTGTAAAAGATTGCTATCAGTTGTGTCAGTCTTTTCATTAGAAGAGCCTTTGGCATCAGTTGAACTGCTATCAGAGTGGTCAGTGGATGATGAAAGGTTGTTACTAGAAACATCTTGGATTGATGAGTTTGGATTGGAAACATATATTATAGGATGGACATTAGTATTCTTTAATTGTAGCAATTCTTCACCGAACCAGTTCAAAACATTATATTCTCTAACTTGCCAGTATAACTTAATTTCGGTTTTAACATCAGAGGTAGCTAATTTCAAAACATGAGCAAATGGACCACTGATACCATTACCACCGGCCAATAAAACGGACTTATCGTAGTGGTGATATGGAGATTGTTCACCATATGGACCTTCAACTAAAACCTTGATGTCAACTGTAGAACCTTTAGAATTGGCAAATTTCTTTAATAAAACTTTAGTGACACCACCTTTAACCTTACAGTATAAGTGGACATGATCTTTATCTGTAACAGATTCAACAAAGGTAAATGGATGTGATTGCCAGAAAGTAGCTGGTAATAAGAAATGAACAAACCCGTGGGCACCAGGATAAGGTTTCCAATAAGAAGATGGGTAAGGAATGGTTAATTTAATTGTACCTTCTTCAGCTAAAAATGTACATTTAGCAGTTCTCACACCAAATAACAGTATTCTAACAATTCTGACAAGTCTATCAAAAGCCCAAACACCACAACAAGCCCAGTAAAATTGGGTATATTCTTGAGACGCAGCATGTCTATAAGCAGTCCATAAAAACATAACAACTAAAACAATGTGAGCAGCCAGGAAGAATTCATAGGCTCTCTTTCTGACAATGTAAGAAGCTAAGGGAACAATTACTAGGCAGGCAACAGTGGCAACAATACCATATCTGTACCAGTCAGTTTGTAATCTAGAGTGAGTTTTCCCAAGGGCAGCGGATTGGGCAGCAAAAGCTCCCGTGTGAATAATGACTTCGATAGAAATTGCTCTAGCTAACCATTTATGGAAAGTAACAAATCTACTATAGCTCCAACCTGTCATCCACTGAAGAAAGTTGTTTCTACCAGCAAATAAAAATAGTAAAGGTATTTGATAAGATAAAACAATAGCGGATCTATCACCATAATATCTTGAAACACCAGCTTCTTTAGTTTTGAAGACTTTATCACCTTCTTTATAAGTGTAACCAATTAAGAGATTTGCAATTAAAGTAAAGATCAAATGAATAGCAATGATAAAAGATTCGAATCTAAGAGGGATACCACCATGAGCAACGGTATTTTCCGCTTTTTCTAAGTGTAATTTCTTAAAAGTTGGAGCTAAAGTTAAGTATTTTCTTAATGCATTAAACTTCAAAGCCTTCTTAACTGATGGGAATAATCTAGCGATCCAGTGACAAATTGCAGCAATAACTAGTAAACCTGCCCACATTGAAATGGAAGCAATACCTAAGTAATGTGAAGTAGTAAGGTTACCATATCTGTTGTAGTAACCATTGTAATAACCTTTATAGGCCTTGTGCACCTTTTTACTAGCAACAATAGGATAGTTGATAGGGGATGTCTTGTTAAATGATTCATCTTTACTAACATCAACTAAATAATTGGTAGCATTTTGGTAACTTGCTCTGATCTTTTTGCTAGTTAAGGTGACATTGGAGGTAGCACATAAACTGATAACTTCATTTTCAATTTCAGTGTTGTTAACTGAAGTTTCTGTATAAAGACAGTTAATCCAAGAACCTAATTCAGCTTGATTCTTACAAGCACATTTATACTTTTTGGAAGTTTCACACCAGGTTGCAACTGTTTCAAGACCAGCTTTACAAGCCATAGCTTTATATTCAGCATCAGAGTAAATATGCCACTCACTTGCAAAAGCAGTTTGGGAAATTAGAGCTAAAGCACCTAACAATACTAACTTGGGATTCATTTTTGTAAAATCAAGGATGAGTGATAATGACTAAGAAAAAGAAAAAGAAGAAGGAAAAGAAAAAAATAGCAACATTTTGAGTATCATAATATATTTATAAGAGGAAACCGAGTTGTATTTATATCTCGAGTGATATCTGGAAGGGGTGGCAAACAAGCGCAATTTCTAATTTCTAATTTTTCTCAGCTTTAGCCAATCGCCGGGCATTCTTTGGAAAGCCATATATAAGCCTTAATATGTTGTACATTACTACAATTGCGGGTCTGATGCTGGTGATGGCACTAGATAAAAATTTTGCGGACTTTTAAGCAAAAAAATCAAGCTTTCCGGATAAGACAGGTTTGTGAGGACCCTTGGCATCCCTGAGCCGCATGTTGTGTCCAGTTTAACTGGATTAATTTTTGTCTGTACGTACGTTAGGTTAAAAAAAATAATAATTTTGCTTAATTATAACCTCTTCATTTCCTGAACAATAACTGAATCCGTGGTTAAGCATTTAAGGAAATTCACCCGCTGATCAAGTTTATATTCAGCATTCCTACCAATCAGTACTAGAAAATTCTCTAATCACGACTCGTTCATACATCATGACTAATTAATTGCAGCACCATATCTATATCAAGTAATGTATACGCAACCTAATTTAATCGATTGCAGGTATATGGCATGCCGGGTATTTAAAATTTGAACCCTGAAGATTAATCAGGCTTAGGTAGGGGTAGAATACACATGTAACTTAGATAGAGTTCGCATGCTGCTCGAATCGACGAATCATGATCATCTATATCTAATAGTTAAGTTCAAGATGGATGTTCTAAAATCCGTATCAAGTCAATCGGACTTATTTTCAATTACTTTTTCGTATATATCAACCTGAGTAAGTTAACGAATTAATACCTTATATATTGAAGTGCGCCAATTTTCGTCAGGGCTCAGGAAGGAAAAGCATACACACATAATTACGGTCCTGTACGGAATCTTTTTCCCGAATAAAAAATTACATAGAAATAACTGTAGTGAAAATTTTAAATTGTGTAGATTTTTTCTGTATAAATCAGGCTTTGACTCATGTTTTGGCCTTCATATCAATAACAACTATACAAGCGTATGTGCTTATCTGAAAACAGAGGCATGATCTATGATTGTAGGTTCTCAGATATCTGTGAGTATTCGGTGATCGCCTAAGGATACATAAGGATGTGGGAACGACGCCCGATCCGGACCCTGGCCCGGCCTGGTAGGAAAAAGGTACCGCCACAGATCAGATCGATCAGATTAAATTAGATTATTTAAGGTTAATTTTATAAAATTTCTTTTGGCCGATAAATCACGAGCGTGTCCTGTTACGACAGGTGATCCACTCTCATCCACGGAAGCGGACACCCATGGAGGTCCTGTCTGGCTATAACATACCATATGTGAAACAGATATATGGAGTGGGTGGTAACAAGTCTATCTGTAGAATTTCAAAGATATTGAAGTATAGATCTGACCAAGAGAAGTTGCTGATCAAATCTAGCTTACAGGTGGATCTCGGCGCTTGGGAGAAGAGGAGTCTTGGACCTTTTTACAAATTCCCACACTTCATCCATCCAATCCAATCCTATTGAATGTTAATAAAATTTATTGCTTAGGCTATTGAATGGAAAGCCGATCAATTGACAGGCGTGTGTACTATATATGTAGGTAGTCTGAGGCAGCTATATATAAGAGAAAATCTCTTTATATGCTCTTCAAATAATGTTAAGAAAACTGTTACCTGTCAGAACCCCATAATCAAAGATCAATCATTGTTACTTTAGTGTTGATCTGCTATAAATTTATATCTGGGCTGATCTTTTAAAATTTAAATTCAATATTCAGGCTTGAACTTATGATCTTTACAAAAATTTTAATCACACTTTGAAACAAAACTTTAATTATTCACAATTGCTGATTTATCTTCAGATATTCTGGGCTCATATATAGCTAGATAAATAACAAATGCTGATGCTGGTACTTCATATAGATTATCACTATATAAATAAATCTGTAGTGATATTTTGAAAGATATATTGCTTAGCAATAAACAATTCCCAATATTCGCTTTCCCCCAAAGGAACAGCTTATATTCATTAAATCTACAATCTTAGTATTTTTTGCTTCCTTAATGATCTTGAATTTCTTACACCCTAATATAACCAATCAATTTACCTAATAAGTTTCTGAGACTTCAAATTAAGTCATGAAAAAGAATTTGATTTTGCTCAGGTCCAGAGGAGAGGATGGCCCCCAACACTGTGACACCTTTACACCGCGAAAATGGACCTCCTTTAATTCGGGCGTATCAAATCAAATTAAACATCTCCAGCTGATGATCATCTTCACCATGTGATTTCTTGAACTGGGTTCTATCAATTATTACTTTAAACATCAACAAACCTACCTTAGATTTGTTACATACACAACTGCGCCTTATTAGTTAGAGTTCGACAAAAAGTTTGTGTTATCCGTACAAATACCAAGAGAAAACAACCTTAATTGATAACGACTGCTCTCTAGAACAGCATGGTTTCTAAAAAATCAAGGACATCAACAACTTCAAAAATTTTGAAAACAGCATCAGCCCTCATGGTGCTGGGATCATTAATCTATGGAGCTTACAGTTATCTTAGTAGTAGTAATGATACAGAAGCAGATGAACAACAACACCAGCAGAAATCCAATCATCATCATCACCATCATAGTCATGCTAAAGCACCTAAAAATCTGAATCCAGAAACAACGATTTCATTAGTCATAACATCACAAAATGCCAATTCGGAAAAGAGTTTAATTAGACTAATACGTTTATTCATAACATATCCAAATTTAACGTTTATATTACATCCAAGTATTACCAAAAGAGAGTTAATCCAGAATTTACAAAATGAATTAAGTCACCAAGAAAGAGAAGATGATATCTTAGTTTTAGAAAATGAAACTTTCAGATTCATCAAAACATTAAAAGAAGAAAGTATATTCCATGTTTTGAAACACATCGGATCGAAATATAATTTCATTAATTTGAACGATGAATTAGATTCGACCAGAAATCAAATCAATGATGCTTATCATTTAGACAAATTCCTTAGTAATATCATTTATTTAGATGATAGCGATTCGATTGAAGACTATATATAGTTAGTATACGATTAATCTAGGCCTAAGGTATTACTAACTACTACTTACTATACGTAAGTAGGCTGGTGCTATAATATATGTTCTTTTCCCTTGAGATGTTTCTGTCTCTTTGAGATCCAAGGTTTGATATTGATATTTTTCTTGTATTCCTTCATTTTTCTACGTTAATATTCGGTCCTTTTCTTCTCGTCTTTTACTTGTATTTGCTTAGTTTTTATAATTATATATATGACGCTCGTTAAATTTATGTAAATTGAATTTAATATACACAAATTGCTAGTAAAATAATAATCTACAATAGGTTACGAAACCTAAAAACAAAAGACAACCAAGAGAACCCACGAAATGTAATGTAGAAAAGAGCAATTCCATTAAGCTAATTTTTATGAACAATATCTCTTCTACCACCAAACACAACCTTTTCAGTATTTTGATTACTACCATTCATGTAACCATACTCCATTGAACTCCAAGCAGCACCAGTACTAGCAGAGAAATGCTTTGGCTTTGGAGGAACCTTAGGTCTTTCATGCTTAGTGGATAAATTAGGACCAATAATAGGGTATTGATTACCAAACTGTTTATTAATCAATCTTGAAAAAGATTGTATAGTCATTAAAACTTGATAAGGATCTTTAGCTTCATATAAATCCACAGTTTGGAATAATTCATCTTGTGGAACACCTTGGGCTTTAATAAAATTTAAGAATTTTTCAATGTTTTCCATTTGAACAAAGGCCATTTTACTTTGTTTGAATTTAAATGAAGACGAAGGACCCCAGACGGTGGTAATTAATTGCCCCAACACAGTACCATCTTTTAAAAAATCCATTAAGTCAGAAGAACGTAGATCTTGTTCATTTATTTGACCTCTTAAAACTGCTGCTATCCAATCCTTGATATCTTGTTGTAATTTTGGATTATTATATTTTGATAATCTAGAAGATTTTAAATCTTGATCTAAATTAGTGACATCTTGCTTCTTTGCGGGATAATAAACTGGGGTGTAAGACATAGTGATATGTATGATGTAGAATGTTTAACAATTATGAGTATTGAATTGAGGTTGATGTGACAAAAGAAGTGGTAGCTTTTCCTAGAAATTCAGATTCAAAACTGATTGCAATCGGATTCGATGGAAATTGATCATTTGAAAGATAAAAGCGCATAGCCCCGTTTGAGTATATGCGCCACGTCTTTGCCACACACAGCCTTGTCTTTTTCTAAAGTTCTGGAAAAAACACTGCCTGAAAAAGCACTGCCACAACCCCCTGATTGATTTCTAAACTGCGGACCAGATCTGGTAGGAGTTTCCTAATTAGGTAGTTGAAGTCTGGACAACTTAGCGTATAGTTTCTGGAGTAGCTAGTTGTAACCTTGCCATTGCATATATTACACAAAAGATATCAGTAAATTTGCATATACACAGTAACTAATGGAGTAGTTACCACTGAAGCTTTTATTATAAAAGTTTGTTAGTCAATGATGATTGAATATAACCTATAGATGACAGTCCCTATTTACAGGGAAATGTTTCACAGGACTGCTCCTCAGAATCGAGAAAATTGCGACTGAGCGATAAGTCTACCGCGGGCAGCGGGGCTGCGCTGAATTAGTTGCAAATCGGGCTTTTGGCTTTTGGCTTTTTGGCTTTTACTGAATAATTCTGTGTTTGGAAGTAGGACATGCTCGAATATGAGATATATGAGTGATTAACCCAAGTTAAATTGTTAAGAAATGCCTATATTTGCACAACTTTGAATTCTCTACTAACACCAGATTATTAAACTTAAAAATTACCAGTCCAGCCAGCTTATATATTGGGCTGTCACTAGATCCGCTTAGCAGCCTGCTCCATAACCAGATAAGCCACCTTCCCTATTGAGCTAGCGCACTAATAAAACGTCCCCCCTGGAAGCGTGCGTTGTACGCGTAAATTAAATTAAAGCTGTGCTGTGTTGATTGAAACATGAAATTCCCCCAGTTCTATTTAAACAGGCTTGTTTCGTCTTTTTTTTTTGCCTTCGAGTTCACTCTCCCCTTTTGATACATTTCTCCGTACATCAATTGATTTCATATCAACTCAATTATCAACTCAACTAACCCCTATAGACAATGTCTGACAGAGTCCAAGATTTATTAAGAGAAGCTTCTCAACAAAACGATACCTCTAGAGCTAAGGATTTAATCCAACAAGCCATCAGAACATGTCAAGATGAAAACGTTGATTCCAACTTGTACGCCAAGGCTAGAATTGCTTTGGGTGATGTGTTGTTAAAAGATAACGATACCGCTGATGCCGTTGAAGAGTATAAGAAGGCTGTCGCTTTAGACGAAGAAGATGGTAGAGTTGACTCTCCAGAATTGAAACAAAAGCTAAACGACTTAGTTGGTAAAGTTTCCAACCAAATGCAAAATGCTGTTGAAAGCGATTCAAACTCTGGTTCTAACGAAAGAGATATTGCCTCTTCTTTATTAGGTCAATTATCCGGCTCTGGTAACTCAACTGGTTCCCAGTTAAAGATGCTGAGTACTTTATTAGGTGCTACTAGTGGTAACACTGGTGGAGCTGGTTTAGGTCAATTCACCTCATTAGTCTCTGGTTTAGCTTCTTCTGGTGCTGGTGGCTCATCTGGTCTGAATGTCCAATCTTTATTAGCTGCTGGTACTGCTATGTCTGCCATGTCAGGTGGTTCTTCTGGTGGTGCCGGTGGTATGGCTTCTCTGGTCAGTGGTTTAATGGGCTCTCATAGTGGTTCCCAAGGTAATTCTTCCGGTGGTGCCGGCGGCATGGCCTCTCTGGTTGGTGGTTTATTAAGTGGTTCCCAAGGTGGTAACAGCGGTAACAGCCAAGGTGGTGCCGGCGGTATGGCTTCTCTGGTTGGTGGTTTATTAAGTGGTTCCCAAGGTGGTAACAGTAATAACAACAATAACTATAACAACAACAACAACAACAACAATTATAACAACAACAACAACAACAACAGATACTGATTCTGGTAAACCTAGCTTCTGGCCTTTTAAAATATGTTAGTTAAACTACTTTTCTGATCTTTTATCCTTTTGCATTTTATTTTACACTTCTCTTACATGTAAATTTGAATAACGATGTCCTTTACGAAACAACTTTATAAAACTCCTATGTTATTGTAGCAACCCTTGAGAGTCATGGCATGCATTAAAATGGAGAGACCTTTGGTTAAACGAGATCTGATCTCTGGTAGTGCCCCAACTAATTACTCCAGCTTTCGTGTAGCATCCATATAGGAACACTACTCGCTGGATTTACTGCTTCTCTATCATACCAAGTTCTTCTGGTCACTGAAACATACAACTTCATTGGTTGACCCCTGGAATCTCAGTCAAGTCATTTTCTGGCAATTAATGAAATAACTAATTGGCGGTAGGCTTAGGAGTTTATAAAGTTTACGTTCACTTTCAGTTGAATCAATTTCGGCAATTAACAAAATGAAGAGCGAGGGATGATGACATTTTTGACCCTTGAGTCAAACTCTTGGTCAATGATATCACCATAGTTGGAAAATATTCCTTCAGTTATTGTGGAAATCTGATCACCGGCAATACTCGTAATATATTGAGGACGAAGCAAGCTAGGTTAGAAAGGGAGAATCCTCTGCTTTACCTTTCTGTGAAAATAATATTATACTAGACTCCTTATTATCAGTTAACCAAGTTTCACTTTGATATTTCCACACACCCCTAAACTACAAAGTAGAACAAAGTAATTTGGTTAAAGTTAGAATCTAAATTAAAAGGAGCGAAATGTGTACTGTGAATAAGTTTAAAACGAATGAGCTTTTGCAAGAATAATGCCTTCATGCTCTTCACTCCGGCATCATCAAAAGATGCTTGTTGGTACCCATTAATTTGATAGCCATCTTTTAAGTTTAGTTTCAAGATACATTGGAGTTAAACCTTAAAAATATGTTAATAAATGTATGCTATAACGTAACAGCTCCAGTATATGTATACCCAACAGAATCCGATTTAGCTAGCGAAATAAGCCGATCACAATTAAACGGAAAATCAAATGTTACAAATATGTTAATTGAAATACACCTGAAAAAAAAAACACCATGAAAAACACACATACATGCATGGCATCGGCCGATAACTCACCGGGCACCATGGCAGCAGATAATAAAAAAAAATAATAAAAAAAAATAAGCAAAACAAGGGTCTCGAGCCGCATGCCTTGTGCTTACGCAAGACCTGCCCCATTCTCACGTAAGCGAGAGTAGCACAGAACCGAGATTTCATCACACGATCTCTCGTTCTCGTTACCAGATCTCGCTGGGTATATTCCAGTAAACGAGGGTTGTAGAGCTGGTCTAGTCGTTCAACAATCCAACAGGCTAAGATATGTATCTAGATGTCTTGGGTGATCATGGTGGTGCGTAATCATGGTAGTGGTGAATAACACATGGGATTGCTGGCTGCCCGTTAACCAGCCTGACAGCAGGCGATGACTGTAACGACCCCTCATCGCCTGTGATACAGCACCTGCCTGTTTCAGATGGGTTTCTGGCTGTGAGATGGGAGCTCTCAGATTGTCTGTTTTGACGAAGCTACGGCCGTACGAAAAGAAATACAATTGTAATGTAACTGTAACTGTATGTATGGCCTTTAAGATTCTGTTGGGCATTACTATGGTCTGGACGGGTGGCAGTCCGGAATGAATCCGAGTCCGGATGCCGCCAGCGCTCTCAGTGTTACTTCTGTCTAGGTACACTCTACCCCCTTCGCCATTTGTCCTAGAAAAGACAAAGTTCACATGAATTCATATAGTATTTAAATATAACTCCCCCCATCCTCCAGCTAATGATCCGTGTTGACAGCTGGGCAGAAGAGAAAAGTGCAGAGTAGAGCTGGTGCAGAATAACTTAACTTAACTGGTCCACTCAGCTCTGGTTGCCAGTTCCCGGACTGTTGTCTGGCTCCATTCCCCACATCAGCTCCTGAAATACTGAAGAGTATATAAACACCCTGAACTGCCTTCAGTTCGGCTCGGCTCGTTTTTTCTGAATCTAAACAGACTCTTCTACTCTTCTTCTTTTACGGATCTCAGCTCTTTTCAGGCCTTCTAACTACTTGCTCGCTTGCTTGCTGCCAATCAAGCCATGTCTGCTATCACAGCTTTAATCAAACAACTGACAGACGGTGCCGCCGATGGTACCGGAATTACAAAGTTGGTTCCTTTAACTGTCAACTTTTTACATTTATCAAGTTCCAAGGAGATTCCTTCTTATTTGATCAACAACGTTGAGGGCCAGCAACAATCTCAATTTGGTTCTTACCCAGACCACAAGGACGTTGCTCCCTGCGCTGTGTTTTTAGCTATTTTTGCTATTCTATCCTTGGCTCACTTGGCTATTTTTTCAATAAATTTTTCCAGAGGGCACAAGTTCTATTTATCTTTGGGTTTTGCCTTTTATTGTACTTTAAGATGGCTAGGGTTTGCCTTGAGGCTTGTTTGGGCTAAGGATATCTTGAAATTGCACATTGGTATTGCATCCGCCGTTTTATTGGTTTTACCTACTGTTTTCTTAGCATCATTTAATTTAGTTCTAGCTCAGAGACTTTTCACTTGGAGACATCCAGTTGGGGGTAACAAGAAGATGTTTTGGCACTTGATGTTGGTCTTATATTCTGTTGTTATCGCTGTTGTCGTGATGACTATTGTTGCAGGTACTGTTCCATACTTGTATTTATTATCTCAAACTCATTATGATATGTGTCGTAATGTTGTTAAGGTTACCTCCGTTTTGATTATGTTGTATTCATTGCTTGCCATTGCTTTAGTTATCTTAGCCTTTGTTGTTCCAGCCTCTTCCAGTGCTAAAAGTTGTCTAGTTTACCAACCATTCTGGATCCAATCGTTTGCTCCAACTTACTTCACACCCAAAGGAGCCTCTAAACTTGGTGAAAATGCTTTCTTAACTAAATTTGCAGGCACTGGCAGAGAACCAAAAAGAACCGTTTTAGGCCATACAACAAACTCCCATTCTCAAAATGAAGACCAGGAATTAAATGACTTTGTTAATACTGGTGACGCTAAATTCTCAGCTAGTCATAACACTTCTATTTTGTTAGTTGCTTTAACTTCGTTGTTTGTCTTTGGTGGTGCTTTGTGTAGATGTATTTCTATGTTGGAAGATACAACGTTTGCTACTGAAGGAAAGATTAACAAGCCTGTTGTTATGTATGTGATGTGGGGAGCATTAGAGACTATTGTTAATGTTCTTTATTTAGTTGGTAGAGTTGATTTGAGATTCTACAGACCAGATGAGTTAAAGAAAGGTAGTTTGACTACAGCTATGAACACTGACGGACCACTTGCGAGTACTGCTGATAACAAAGATCAACAGCAATCCACTTCTTCCGATTCAATCTAACTTAATTGCTTCCTTATTTAACTGTATACATTGATTTTTATTTAATTCTGTTCATAGTATTGATTTACTGGTATTTACCCATTGCCTGCTTTTCCTATTTTCTTCTTTTGATATGTTTATGAGTTGATTCGTCTTTCTTTGCTTGTTCTTTGTCTCTTTTTTTTTACCTCCCTACCCTAATCTAATTCGACTTTTGATTTTTCATTTCCTAATAGATGCCTCTCACGACCAAGATAAACAGTACTAGCTCGGTTAGGTAACGTGCAGTGCTCAGTGCTCTCAGTCTCGCCAAATCAAATGAAACGAGGGTCGGAACGACAGGTCGATTTCATTTCAGCACATGTCCCACAAAACTACCCACAGAACAGCCAATGAACCAGTGTTCACTGTTTACTGTTTACTGTTCACTGAACTACAACAACTTTCACCGCTTCAATGTCAATCCCATCCGATAATCCAACAGTTTCATTATTCCTCCAGACCTTCAACTGTGGCAAGATCCCACCCTTTAGCCATGAGTTCTTACTGAAACTGGAAACAGTCTTCGACTCATACACATCATCTTCTACAGCACCTGAACTACTAGTCTTTGGATTCCAAGAGTTGTCAACGCTACTAGATGGAACCACATCCAACAATATAAACCGCCTTTTGATCGGCCTGTCCAATTCGATTTTGGAGTTCTTAAATGCGAAATTCAACGGATTACAGTTTGATGTCATTGAAATCAACCACACTGGATCTATAGGCCTAATCTTAATATCATCGTTTGGGTCACGTATTAACAAGATTGAAAAAAGTGTTAATGTATCAGTTGGATATTACTTCACCAACACCAAGGGCGCTACAGCACTACGTTTACTATATTCCAATTCTAACTATGGCGAAGCCACTGAATTCACATTTGTTGTGTCCCATTTGAATGCAAATGAAGGTATCAAGTACCTTCTGCGAAGAAACCAGGACTTGGAGTCGATTTTTAAAGGGATCAAGTTCTCAGATGGATTTGGTGTGTTGAAGCCCAACACACATTGTTTCATCATGGGTGATTTCAATTATAGAGTTACTGGTGGTTACGGGTTTTCCAAGGATGTGTTGACGCAAGAAGAACCGGAATCAGCTGGTGATCTCTACCATTTCCATAAAGATGAATTAACATTGCTAAGAAAGCAGCAGGTTATTTTGAAGGGGTTCGATGAAGCGCCAGTTAGGTTCAATCCGACGTATAAGTTCAAAGTGGGCACCAGTGTGTATAATTCAAAACGTGTTCCTTCTTGGTGTGATCGTATCTTGTTCCTATCCTACGACGCCGATTCAGATGGGTTGCCACATCCTGGTCAAGTCAACGTTGTTGAGTACGGGTCCTTGGACAAGCTGTTGATTTCGGACCATGTGCCTGTGTATTTGAAGATTGAAGTTCCGTATGCTGCTCCTCCATCGGTTATTAACTATAAGGGATATTTAGTTGATCCAGCTACTGGATTGTCTGATAATTCACTGTATTATAAGCCGTGGAAGCAGTTTGATTATTACAGGAGGGTTGGATATGTTACGGATTATCTGTTTGGTAGTGTTTTGTATTTCACAACTACCCAAAGAGGTAGGGTTGTTGGAATTGTTGCTTTGTTGATAGCTTTTATTGCTTACAATTTATTTTTTTAGGTGGATGGATTTTGTTTTTCTACCTAATATCTACTTTTTATTGTGTTGTTTGCATTTTCTCTGTCTTGAAATGACTCAAAACTTATATATAACATTTTATAAATATGTTTAAATAAATATGTGATAATGATAATAATAATAAGATAATGATTAATAAAGAAACACAAAACAAAATGACAAAATTGAAATCGCATTAGCAAGAAAGCAAAAGACATAAATAGCTAGCTATATATAAATTTTTAACTCTTCATGACTAAGAACAACAACAATAACAGCAACAACAATAATATGTTATAAAAATGATAAAATGGGGCACGATGTATTGACATATTGATATGCAACACATGATAAATTATTGCAAAACAAAAAAAAACAGAAAAAACAAAATTTGAATATATTAACACCTAAAATACATTAATTTAATTTAATTTAATAAAAAATAAAAAGATAATATAATACTAATGAACGAGCATGATCATCGTCTCCAATATAATCCGTTTTTTTTTCTTGTATATTATTATCTATTTAGCAGAACTCTTACCATTGTATTTGGTCTTACCAACATCAAAAGGCAAATACTTGTACTTCACCATATGTTGAATTTGTCTTCTCATAGTTAAAAAGAACAAGATAATGAAATACATCAACAAAATTGGCCAGAACACAGGGATATCGAAGACAACAAAGAACGAACAAGTCAAAGCAATGACAGTTGAAACGGTAGCTTTATGCCAGAATCTAAACTCAGGTAATCTTCTAATGAATGGTTTGAATTCCTCATCGTTCTCATCCATCTTGGAAACACCTTCTTCAATAGATGAATTCTCCATTTCCTGTTCTAATGAAGGATCAAACTTAGGTGTTAAAAATTGTAAGAGCATGTTTAATAAGTAAATGGCCCAGGTGTAACACACTATATACCATCCTTCAGTGTAAATGATTCTGAACATGAATAAGGCCCATAAAACCCAGGTGAAAACCCATCTTTGAACAATGTATGGTGTGGCTTTGTCTAAATAACTCTGATATGTTCTGACCACCTTCAAGTACTGGCCTTGAACCTGCTCTTTATATGCATCCATGGCTATGAGTCTCGAATTGTAGTGTGATGAAACTGCCTGTTGATACCGACGCTTCCACCACAATAACAAACCACCTTATAAGAAGAGCAGACACGTCTTTTGCGTTGCGTGAAGACGCTCAACTTATAGTGGCGCGGGTGGCGCACATGTAGGGTAAGTATGGCTGATGAATATGGGGAGGCGCTTTGGTGTAAGAATTAGATTACAAGAATACTGGCTTCTGCACGGTATAACCATCCTACACCAATCAGTACATGAATGAATGCATCAGTTTCTATTTGAATATATTGTCTCATCAAAACAGAGCACTCCTTTAGAATTAATCAAACTATACAATGAGTCAAAATACCGGAAACTAGATAACTTAGATGATCTTCCTAAACATCCAAAGTTTATAACAAAGCCAAAACCACATATAGCGCCAATCAACTCACTTTCTTTAGAATCAAAAACCAACAGATACTTATTATCGGGAGCAGGTGATGCCTCTGTAAAATTGTGGGATTTGGAACAGGAAGAGTTCACCTCAAACCAAGACAAATTCTATAAACCGTTGGTTTCAATCCCACCTAAAACAATACATAAATATGGAATAACGCAATTAAAATGGTGGCCCGATAATGGACTATGGTTGTCATCATCTTATGATTACACTTTGAGTATTAATGATGCTACTACAATGCAGTCTGTTCATTCATTTAAATTGGGTTCAAGAGTGTTATGTTTTGATTTCGATCCAACTGGGTCGAACTCTACAATTGCATGTTGTACGGATGGTGGCATCGGTGGTATCACATTAACTGATTTGCGAACGTTATCTGAATCACAAAAGCTAGGTGGTGGTGGGAAATTACAGGGTGGATATGGTTATATGAGTAGTTGTTGTTGGTCGCCTGTTAATCCGTATCTTGTTGTTAGTGGTGGCGTTGATGGTTATTGTATCGGATGGGATATCAGAGCGTCCACTGGTGCCTTATTCATGTTGGATAATAACCTTACTGTTAATAATTTTAGAAGTGGTGCTAATAAGTTATTGTTCAGTGATGATATCCCAAAAGCTCATTATGGTCGGGTTAATGGGATGATGTTTAATGATCTGGGGACTGAGTTGTTTACACTCGGGGCAGATGATAAGATTAGGGCATGGGATTTGACTACCGCTGAGAAACCATTGAATAAATCTATTAATTTTGGTCCTTTGGTTAGAAACAAATCATCGCAGCATATCACTATGTGTTTAAGTCCTTCCGATGAAACTGAATTGCAATATCTTTGGTTTCCCTCAGATAATGGTGAATTGTTGGTTTATAGAGCAAACGATGGCAAACTTTTGGCTAGACTGAATAAGCATGGAAGCAGACTTAATAAGAGAACCACCAGTATCGTCTATTGTAAGAACAGCGGTTTAAAGTACTACAGCGGTTGTTTGGACGGAACCCTTTCCACATGGGGATACAGACAGCACAGCGATCCTGAAAAACTTTCCCCAGTGATGTTTGATAATGGAGTAGACTACTCTGATGATGAGCAAGAAGCTCCAGAGCCTATGAACGTCCTAGATCAGATTCAAGCAGAGATAGATAATTGATGGCCAGAAACCGAGCTGAAAAATCGTGCGCGGCCCAATTGTAAAATTTGTGTAAACTACTAATTGCAGTAACTGTTTCTATTTCGTTTAGTTTCTATTACGTTTTCAATCAGACCAAGTACAAAACCAAATCCACTTCCTCCACGGATATCACAACTGCAGCTGCACACATATACCCATCCTTTTCTTATCTGCACGTTCATTTCCCCTCTCCTTCCATTCCAATTGCATAACTGCACGTTGCTATAAAGTGACAGTCACGTAAAGTTTCAAAATGCTTAAACTACAAATTTACTTGGTTCCTCCAAGTGCCCAAACTTCAGCTTTGGCTCCAGCGATAGATAGAAGTAAACAGCAAAACCAACCTTTTAATCCAACTACCCAACAGCTGGCTGGTCAGCCAAGCTCATATGCTTTAAATGGTTCAAGTACTCCAATCACTTCTGTGTTTCCATCTTCTAGTATATTAGCCACTGCTACAACAACCGCTAACTCTTCTCCATATATGAATGTTCTGAGTAACTCTATTGACATGTCTTCTAGAATCAAGAAGTTTTTGCATATTACTGCTTCGACTAATACTTTACAAGAGGTTTGCTCTGAAATTCAAGAAAGATTTTTAAGATTATATCCAGATGAAGAGCCTTTAAATATTTCAAAGATTCAAGATAGTAACGAATGTGATTTAGATCCAGATTATACCGTTTCAATGGTATTTGATAATCAAAATGTTGTTAGAGTGTTATTAGATTCCGAATTTATTAAAGCTACAAGAAGTGGAAAACGCCGCCTTGCTACTGAATTAAATAACGTTATGAAGAAAAGAAAGTATGATCAAAATACATCAATTTGGAATAGATCTGCTTCTTTGCCAACTTCGAAGAAAACAATTCACCCTTTACAAAAATCAACAACTGCTCAATCACAAGAAGATGACGAAGAACCTCAATCGAATAACCTGTCTTTAAGAATTGATGATGATTCTGCTAATAATACAGTTTTAATTGATCCAAAGAAAACTAGAAGTCCAAGATCAGTTTCCCAAATTGCTGGATCGCCAAAGAGAATCACTTCGGGTATGTTGAAAACTACTGAGCAACCAGATTTATCTAAAAATGGCGAGACAACTGAATCAACTGAAAGTGAAGAAGATGGTATTGAATCTGATTATGCCGATGCTTATCGTAGCGAAGAAGATGCGAAGTCTTTGTTATTGGACCAGAAAAAGAAAAGAGCTAGTGTTCCAACTAAGACTATTGCCATGAATAGAAAGTTGTCATCTGCTAAAAAATCCCCAGTGGGTACCGCTGATTCGAACGAGCCTCCAACTTTCCATAATTCCACTTATTTGCAAACACCATCTGCTGCTCCTTCAAAGAAACGTGTCAGCATCCCATTAGATGTTACTGCTAACTCAACAACTTACCTGGCTCAAGCTACCCCTGCAATTGTTAGAGAAGCAGAAACAATATCTCCAGCAATCCCAAGAAAGGCTAATATACCTAATATCACCACCACAAATGCGACAGAGCCTGAGTTTGCTGTCCCAAAGAAAGCTGCTACAACGAGAGCAAGAAAGACTGCTTCCTCTTCTAAGACTACTGCTATGCTTTCAGAAGCACCGGTTCAAACACCAGCTAAGACACCCGTTGTTGTTAAGAAGACACCTGTTAAGAGAACTGCTGCTAAAAAAGCTCCAGTTAAGGCCATAGCTACTCCGAAGACCACCCCAAAACCTGCTACAGCCAGAAAAAGAGTTTCAAATAGAGCCACCCCTGTGGCTACCGCTTCTCTAACTGTTGAACCATCTGTTTCCTCAGAAACCAGCATAGCTGCCGTTGTTTCAACCTCCTCTTCTCCTCCTCATTCATCTTCCTTTGTTGCCTCAACTTCAACCACTAATAATACTGCAGCTAATTCCCCTGTTTCTCCATCTGTTCAAGCCCCCCTTCCTGCAAAATCAATTAATAATTCCACTGTTGCACCTCCAGCTGTTGAAACCATGACTACAAAAAAAGCTGTAACTCCAAGAGCTAGAAAAACGCCTGTTAAGAAAACTACTACTACTACTACTACTACTACTACTACAATTACATCCAAAGCGACTGTTCCTGCTAGAAAAGGGAATACTTCCAAAATCACCAAATCTTCGCAACTTCCGCAACCTTTACCTGTGACTAATGCCCCTTCTTCAGCTGTTGCCTCCTTATTAGGTAGTGCTGTTTTTTCAGATTCTTCTAGTGACTCCGGTTCTTCGGATGAATCTGATGATCCACCTTTAGTGACTGCTCCTTCATCCCAACTTGACGTTTCTACTTCAGTTCCAATTATTAATCCAGCTGTTGCTTCAGTTCCAATTGTTAGTCCGGCTGTTGCTTCGGTTCCAACCGTTAATTCGTCTGTTGCTCCTGCCTCGATTGTTAATCCATCTGTTGTTCCTATTCCATTAGTTAATCCTAGTGTTAGTTACATTGCTAAATCTCCAGAGCGTGATGCGCGTAGCACCACCCCCACAATTAATAAATTAGTTTCTTCTTCTTCTGAAGACGAATCGTCTTCTGATGAGACGTCAACTGCATCTTCAAGTATAGTATTTCCTGTGAAACCATCTCCTGCTAATTCGTCGCTTGTTAAACCATCACTACTAGTTAATTCTACTGATTCCCTGCCGGTTAAGGTTTATGCATCCCAGAAAACTGTTCAAAAGCCTAAAGCTGATGGTGAAGTTGAAAGTAGTTCTTCTGAAGATTCTGATTCTGATTCTGGATCTGACCACAAGCCTGAAAATGATGTATCGACTGCTTCTAAGAAATCGGTCCCCCCTCTAAAACAAGTAGAAACAGCTAAACCAGCAGAAACTTCAAAGCCCATCGCAGCTTCTGAGAAACTTTCTCTGAAACCTACCGCAGCTAAGAAACCTTCTCCAAAGCCTGCTGCTAAAAAGCCAGCTCCATCTAAAGTTATGAAACCAGCTACTAAACGTAGTGGTTCTGACACTTCAACTACAGGTAAAACTGTTTTCTCTAAGACTCAGGTTATGAGTATGTTAATGATGGAAGACTCAAAAGGTAGAAAACAATCATTTAGTCAAAGTGCTTCTCAGCCTGTTGAAGTTACACAATCTCCGCCTAAAGCGGGAAGAACCAGAAGAGCAAGTATTGCTGCTATCAAGTCACAGTCTGTGTCAAATTCAGTGCCATCATCATCACCAGACAGACAAATAAGAAGCACTTCACCAAATGGTAAGGGATCAAGACGTAATTCCAATAATCATGCTGCTAGAAAAACAGAAATTAGTGCTGATATTGATAGCGGTAATATTTTGAGGGGTAGTAGATTACGTGCAAATGTAGCTTCCAAGGCTACAGGTAATTCTCCATTTAGTGTTTCTAGTTCTTCTTCAGATGGCGATAAAGCTGATGATGACGAAGATTCAGATTCAGATGACGATGAATCCGACTCTGATGAGGATGAAGAGGATGAAGATGAAAAGCCGACTAGAAAACCAAGGGCTGTTAACGCACCATCATCTGATATTTCTAGAACTAAAACACCATCTCCAAAGAATGTTAGAAGGGCTGCCCCAGCTAGAAGAAGCGTTTCTGCTGCCATTTCCAGTTCGCCAACTACAAGCAATAAATCAAAAGCAACAACTACCAATGGTACTTCTGAGACCTCCAGAGCAGTTGATTCCGGTATTGCTTCAAAATATAAGATTTCACCTACTAAACTATCTCAAGAAGCATCTCCAGCTAAAACAACATCACAGCAAGTTGAAGCTACATTGCGGGCTGGAAAGCCAAAGGATTCCTCTTCAGACTCTAAGTCTATGTCATTATTACCTAAACTATCTGACATATTCAAATATGGCCTGCCTGCGGTTAAAGAAGGCGGTACTAGTGGAAGCCAATCATCACAACCTACTCAATCAGCTCAGCCAAGAAGTATTTCTGTTATTGTTCCAAAGTTGTCGAAGAGGAAAGCAGAATCGAGTTCTGAAGAAGAAGAAGAAGACGACGAAGATGATTCGGATTCGGATTCGGATGATGGTTCAGATTCAGATTCAGATTCGGATAACGAAAAGTTTTTGACTAATAAGAGAGCTTCAGTCATTATTAAGAAAAAGACTAAAAAGAAGGGTGGCAATAGAAGAGAGAGTAGTTTATTTCAAATTATGAGAGATGCTAAAAATAGTAGAAAAAGATGATTGAGTTGCTGTTTCTTTCACCATTTAAAATTTGTTCGACTTTGACTTTTATTTGATTTTGAAAAGTTCTTTACCTTTTTTCCTTATTTTTATTGTTGAGTCATTTCGTTCCTTTATATTTTTGTTTCAATAGTTTTTTCTTGTTCACTCTTTTTTATATTACCTTTTACTTCTGTTAACTTGCTCCTTTGTGTATTAATTATTTACTGTATGTCCAAAATATTTTTTTCTTATTGCATTACAACTCATTTAATTGTTGATTAACCGTAGGCTGACCTTGGGTGATACAAAAATTCATGAATAATATTGGAAGAATAAAAAGGAAAATGAACTATTAAACTACAAGAATAAGATTATACAAAACAAAATAAAGCAAAAGAAAAGAATGCAAAAAAGAAAGACTAACTATACTAAGCACGTTGTTGACCTTCGATAAAACCCAAAGCATCATCTCTAGTAATCTCACTGACAGTACTAACTTTATTATTAAACATAACTCCAAAGAATTTATCACTAACTTTTAGCATTTCAGGTCTGAATGTAGTACAAATAAATTGAGCATTTTGAGCTAGGTCATTAATTAATTTAGCAACTGAGGTTCTATATTGAGTATCTAAATTAGCATCAATTTCATCAAACAAATAAAATGGAGCAGGGTCACATCTTTGGATAGCTAAAATTAAAGCAATGGCACAAAGGGACTTTTGACCACCAGATAATTGTTCAATTCTCTGTTGCTCATCTTTCTTAGAGTTAAACGAAACTGAAATAGAAATACCAACGTAAGAATCCATTGAGTTCGAATCTTCATCTTCTTCATCACTATCACTATCTTTCTCATTAACTTGGGTTTGTTGCAATGACTCTTCATTTCTTCTCTGAATGATTAATTTACCTGTACCTGCAGGAACCAACTTTTCAAAAATTTCAGAAAATCCAATTGAAACTTCTTTAAAAGTACGTATAATTGCATCATTTTTTCTTTTTTCTAAAACTGAAATTAACTCTTCAATTGAACTCTTAGCCTGGTCTAACTCCGTTCTTCTTGTAACTAATGAATCACGTTGTTTACCAAAATTAACAAATTGTTCCAGTGCCTTTTTATTAACATGACTATATTCCTTCAATTGCTCAGTAACATCATTTAGTTTAGTCAACAGGTCAGCAGACGATGTATTATTATGAGCTGAAAATGCAGCATCTGGTAAGACACCTAAGTCGCCGATCTTCTTATTAACTTCTTCTCTTCTATTAGTTAATAAAATTTTTTTACCTAAAGATTTTTCAGATGTTTTGGAGAAGTTTTCTAATTTTCTAACAATAGATCTTTGAGAATCGCTCATTTTTTGTAACTGTTCTTGTTTCTTACTCAATTCATCATCTATTTCTAAAGTCTTTTCAATAAGGTCGACGTTAGAACTATCTAGATTAGCTTTTGTTTCATTCAAAGCATTTAATTGTCTTCTAATATCCTGCAACTTGAAATCGGAAGATTCATTATTTGATGATTCAGCAACTTTACCATTTAATTGAGATAATCTTGGATATAGATTTTCATTTAATTCAGAAAAAAAAGATGATGACTTCAAACTTAATTGCTCTAATTGATCTGAAATTTGGCCATATTGCCTTTCTAATTGTGGAATTTCTCCAGTTAACTGCTTAACATAACTTTCCTCATAGTCAGTTAAAGAAGAGCCTTTAAAGTCACTCTTTAGTTCTTTTTTATACTCATTAATTTGGTTTTGAATTAAATTATTGGCCGTTATCTGTTGTTCAATTCTAGAGTCTAAGGAAGAAATTTCTTCCTGATATCTTGATTTCTCACTAGTAATTTTATTTTTAGTTGATAAGAAATTATCTTTTCTACCAACTATTGTATCCAACTCCTTCCTTTTGTTATTTAATTTCTCAGTAATCTGTGTGATTTCAGTATCTTTAACCGTAATTTGCTTTTTAATATCATCTAATTTATCAGTTGCTTTGTAAATTTCAGATTTCCATTTAGTTAAATTTCTTAAGAAATCAACTCTTGATCTAGTTTGATCTCTATAACCACCAGTTAAAACACCTTTTTTATCACATCTATCCCCATCCAATGTAATAGCATTTAATTTATGACTTCTAGCGATCTCGGCACCTCTTGCCAAAGAAATAGAAACGACAGTTTTACTGAAAACTTGATTAACGGCAGGGGCAAGATAATCTTCAAAAGCAATTTTTTTAATTAAAGGAACAGAATCAGAACCATCTGGATAAGTAACACTTTGTGAATGTAATCTATTTAGAGGCATGAAAGTAACTCTACCGGCTTTTTCTCTAATTAATTCATCCATAATTAAAGAAGCAGTTTGATCATTATCAACGACAACGTGAAATAAAGAGTTACCACCAACAACTTCAACGGCAGTCTTATATTTTTCACTAACATCAATTAGTTCTCCTAAAGTACCATAGACACCGGTTAAACCTAAAGATTTGGAAATTCTTTGAACAGCTTCTAAACCCAATGCTAATGATCTATCCATAGTCTCACCTAAATTATGCTGAGCCCTTGTCTTTTCTTCTTCATAAGTATGTAAAATGCTATTTAATTTACTTTCTTCCCTCCAAAGTCTTTTTCTTTCGTCTAATAAATCATTATATTGTAGTTTTAAGTTAGATAGTTGTTTGCCAACATTAGCTAACTCCTGTTCACTTTCTTCGGATTCTAGCAATCTGCCTAAAGCACCATCTAACTTTTCAATACGTAAATTTAAATCAGCTTGGGCATCTCTGTTTCTTTGAAGTTGAAAATTTTTATTTGTTAAAGATTCATTCAGATTTCCAATTTCCTGTGTCAACCAGTTGTTTCTTTGTTTAACATTTGAAAATTGAGCTGCTCTACCTCTTTTGGAAAATAGAGTTCTTTGAGTTTGCTGTTTTTCTCTTAATTGAGTCTTCAGCGTATATTCATCAGATTTAACTTGCTCTAATTGTGGAGTAATTGACTGTAATTCATTTTCCCTGGATTGAATCAATTGTTTTAACTCTTGTAATTGATATAAAATATTTTCTTCAGAACCTTCATTGACCTCTTCTTCCTTTAATTGTGCAGTAACTTGACCAATTTTACCTAAAATTTCTTGAATTTCAGAATCATTTTCTTTTTTATCGATATCAACCAATTTTCTCTTTGAGTTTAATTCCACAATTTGAGATTCTATTTTCTTTATTGCTCTTTCTCTTTCAGTCATCTTTGAAACTAGTTGGGTTGTGGTGTCCATGGTATTAACATAATCAGATTCAATAGTTTCAATTTGATCATTTAAACTAGTTAATTCTCTATCGAATAAATTAAATTCTAAAATCTTCTTTTTGGTATTCAATTTATCAAATGCTTTCAAATCGTTTTTCTCCATATCTAAATCATCTAATCTGCTTTCGATGTATCTTAACATTTCATCAATCTGTTCTCTTTTCTTATTAGTGTTCGTCATTTCTTTTTGAGAATCTTTTAATTTCGTTTCAAAAACTTTAGCACCAGCAACTTCTTTTAACAATTGTAATCTTTCGGTATCCTTGGCATTAGTTAGAGCAGTAACTCTACCTTGTGGAACAATATAATAAGGGTTTGATTTAGAGAAACCTGCACTTTCTAATAAATTCATAATATCAGATTTAGTTGCACTTTTAGAATCCAAAGAATAATCATCTTTCTTCATACCGATGGTTCTTCTAATAGCAACCTCATCTTTATCAATTGGGATTCTTCTATCGGTATTATCAAATATAATTTCAACGTAGGCAGACATAACAGTTCCTGAACCTTCATGGATTAGTGATTGTCTTTCTTCTCTTGTCATATTAGTGTAAGCGTCGGAAAGGACAAATCTGATGGCCGCAAAAAAATTAGACTTACCAGATCCATTTCTGCCAACAACAACATTATGATGAGGAGAAAAAGAGTCAATGATAGTCATATTCTTATAGGTTTTAAAACCTTGAATCACGATCTATTAAGGTTAGGTTAGTAGAGAACGAATAGGAAAAGACGCGTAAGATAACACTTACTCTCTTAATGTGCATCTTTCTTTGTAGTTATGACGCTCTGACAGGAGTCTTGATATGGGTTCTGCTTGATTTTCAGAAGATCAAGTGCCTTGTTCGTGTTCTGGCGTTGCCCTCTCTTGAACCAACCTTTTTTACGTGGTTCAACTTTTCGTTTTCGCGTTTCCAAAGTTGATTCGAATTTCGCGCTGCAATGGATGAGAAGTTGAAAGAGGGATAAGAAGCTGAGAACTACACAAGTTATGCTTTGATACATTGCATTCACCATAAATTAAGGTTCTCTTTCCGTGTTTCTTTTTTTTATAACATAATCCATTGATCAAATCTATTGGTATTGGCGTTTGTAAGTAGCCTTTCTGTGAAGAAAGTGGGAAGTGCAATAATCCTTTACTTTAAAGGAATAATATACTTATTTTGTTCCAGTCACCGTGTATCAGAATTGATTGATTTCATTACCAAACAAATTTAGTAAGTTTTTTTTTTCTTTAAGATTGATACAAGACTTTACAAGACTGAAAATTTATTAGTTTTGTATACTGTCATTCAAATGTTCTTAGAAGGGATGATGTGAAAGTTGGTCTAGGTCAGATACAATTAACGATAGCTATGTGTTATGGTTTGGTAGTGATTAGTTAATCAAGGATTCTTGGACGGTTAAGTTCAGCAAAATTAATTACAGTGCTGTTATTCTATCTGAGTTTGTTCTGAAAGTTTATTATAACAGCGATAACTAGTATTTGACTCTGCTAATATCTTTTGCACGAGACTTTTCGGTGATGTCAAAACAGATAACAGGTACATAAGTGGCCGTACTGCCGGCTATGGGATTTAATTTGGTGATGATAGGGATAAGGTTATTCATAGTCAAGATTCTAAGGAGTCTACTCGATTACTATCTGATTTATACGCTCTTACAGGAACCTTAGAAAGCATTATGTGGACTAGTATTGGACAATTGGGAACAAAATACAAGAGTTTATCCAACACAGAGGTTTGTTGAGTCCCAAAACTTGGGAAAACAATGATTGGAAGGAAAATAATAGAGAAACATTCAGAGAATTGCGTCAACCATATTAATATTATTGATACCTATTTTGCTTGTCAGATTAGGGAGGGTTTTATCTTTTCTTGTATATCGATGAAACAAGTAGTTGGAATTGGCTACTTAAATTATTACGATCACTCGATAGGGTTTGTGATTGTAGTCATTGCAATATCAGCTACATTGATCCTGAACACGCTATTATCATTATTACTTTTGCTTTTTGGGATATTATGCAGTTACCCCCCCTTGAAACTTGAAAAAGTCCGGAAAGACAATCTTAGCTTCTGAGTATTTCTTTGTTTGCTTTTATTTTATATGCAACATGTTTACAAACAACTCCTAAGATCACTGGCTTTCGAAATAGGAACGTAATAAATAATAATATGATAATCATGCAAACTAAAAAGAATAATATATAACTTACAATTTTTAAAGAGGGTCTAGCCTCTGTAATAAGAAGGCTCAACAAATGGCATTTTAGCAACCTCTGCTTCTCTTAACTTACCTCTAATCTCCACTAAAATCTTAGTACCAGTTTTGTTAAAAGGTTTGTCTAGAAAAGCTTGACCAACGTTACCACCAGCGGTAGGAGAAGGAGAACCAGAACAAACGACACCTATTTGTTTAGTTGGTTCCTCAATCGAGAAAATCTTGTTTTGTTCTCTTGGTGCAGGACCCTTTGATTTAATACCGACTCTCTTGAAAGTAACCGATTTTGGAGATGCTATCTGGGATAAGATCTTCTCAGACCCATTGAATGATGAACCTGATCTTCTTGATTTCGAAACTAACCAGTTCAAAGAAGCTTCAACCGGTGTAATTTCATCGTTTAATTCATGACCATAAAGACACATACCAGCTTCCAATCTCAATGAATCTCTAGCTGCTAATCCAATAGGTTTGACCAAGTCTTGCTCTAATAAAGCTTGAGTGAATTCCAAAGCAACCTTATCATCAGGAATCGAAATTTCAAAACCATCTTCACCAGTGTAACCACCCCTAGCTAAATGGAATTTAGCATCTGTACCAAAACCAGTTAAACCGATATAAGCAGCATTACCGAAATATAATTTTGATAAATCATCGTTTGTAAATTTAGACAAGATTTGTTGAGCTTTTGGACCCTGAATTGCCAATAAAGTACCTTCGAAATTTTCGTGTTTAATATTATCATTACCGAACTTTTTCAATTCATTTTTAATAAAAGCAACATCTTTCTCTCTACAACCAGCATTCGTAACAATATAGAAATCATCCTCGGCATGTTTAGTAATCATAGTATCGTCAACGACACCACCTTGTTGATTCAACAAGACGGATAGGCTAGATTGCCATGGCTTCAAAGAATAGAAATCAGTTGGTGTTATTTGTTGTAAGAAATCAGTTGAACCAGCACCAGACAATTTGTGTTGTAACATATGAGAAACATCGAATATACCAACGTTAGTTCTTGTCCATCTATGAGATTCGATATGAGATTGACCTTTATATAAAACAGGCATCGAATAACCTGCGAATGGAACCATTGTAGCATTTAATTCCACATGTAAATCATACAATGGGGTTTTCTTCAATTCCGGGGTTGATGATGTTGCGAAACATCTTTTTGATGCTGATCTAGTGACAATGGATCTCAACATGATGAATCAGGATAATACTAGGGTATAATACAGCAAATATAAGAATTTTGGGGCAATCCATTGGGGAGATAAGGAAATCATGGTGAAAAAAGGTGGATCTGTGGAGAGTTATATAGTATGCCGTGAAGGAGTCATTTTGGAAAGGCAAGAGTCAAAGGGAGGAGTCAAATGACTTCTTCCAGACGCGTCGCTTGAATTTCTCACGTCGCCGGTTTCAAGGCTGCTAAGTGCCGCCAATGCTCATTGCTCCGGCGCCGGAACGACCTCCCGATCGAACGAATCCATTTTTCAGCATCTCCAGATTTTGATCATGGTTGAACTTTGACTCATACCACTTTCTTCTGCCACCACTCTCTTGAATACATAAATTTATTCATAATGACTGTTACAAAGAAAATTGTTTTATTACCAGGTGATCACGTTGGTACAGAAATCGTTGAAGAAGCTGTTAAAGTTTTAAAAGCAATCAGTGAAGCTAAACCAGAAATTCAATTTGAATTTGAAAATGAATTGATTGGTGGTGCTTCAATTGATGCTCATGGTGTTCCATTAACTGACAAAGCACTAGAAGCTGCCAAAAAATCCGATGCTGTCTTGCTAGGTGCGGTTGGTGGACCAAAATGGGGTACTGGTGATGTCAGACCAGAACAAGGTTTATTAAAGATTAGAAAAGAATTAAATTTATATGCTAACTTAAGACCATGCCAATTTGTTTCTGATTCTTTATTAAAGTTATCTCCATTAAAACCAGAAATTGTCAAAGGTACTGATTTTGTTGTTGTTAGAGAATTAGTTGGTGGTATTTATTTTGGTGAAAGAGTGGAAGATGATGGATCTGGATTTGCAAGTGATACTGAAGCTTATTCTGTTCCTGAAGTTCAAAGAATTACTAGAATGGCTGCTTTTATGGCATTACAGTCTAACCCACCATTACCTATTTGGTCGTTAGATAAAGCTAATGTTTTAGCTTCCTCAAGATTATGGAGAAAAACAGTCGAAAAGACCATTAAAGAAGAATTCCCACAATTAACATTACAACATCAATTAATTGATTCAGCAGCTATGATTTTAGTTAAATCACCAACTAAATTAAATGGTGTTGTCATCACTTCAAATATGTTTGGTGATATTATTTCTGATGAAGCGTCAGTTATTCCAGGTTCCTTAGGTTTATTACCTTCTGCCTCCTTAGCGTCATTACCAGATACCAATGAAGCTTTTGGTCTTTATGAACCTTGCCATGGATCAGCTCCTGATTTAGAAAAAGGTAAAGTTAACCCGGTTGCTACTATTTTATCTGCCGCTATGATGTTAAGATTATCATTGAACTTATTAGAAGAAGGTAGAATTGTTGAAAAGGCCGTCGGTAACGTTATTGACGCTGGTATCACTACTGGAGATTTGGGTGGTCACAGCAGCACCACCGAGGTCGGGGATGCCATTGCAGCTGAAGTGAAGAAGTTATTGAAATAAAGCGTACTTGTGCTTCCATATAAGTTGTAAGTAAATGAAAATAAAGCAAATAATAAAGATTAAGTAACATATTACGTGATAATTCGATCTCAGCTCGGCTTAAGTAAGTGCTTACGTTTAATGGTGCACAGGTGCTGCTATAAATATATGGCGTGCGCGTACCAATTTCAGTGTTTGTTTTCGATTATTTTGGATTCGATTTGAACAGATGTTTTCTGGAACCGCTTAGCTGTAAGGGATCAGTCAGATTTGCTTGTTTTGCCTTCTTCCACCACTTCACTAACTAGTAGGTCTTCAGGATCCTCAACATCTACAGTCACTCGCTACTTCTACAGACTCTGGTTATTCCTCTGTTTATCGGTTCAGCTTCTATTCTGCCTCGCAATCTAAAAACAATACACTGGCTTAGCAGGGACTTAATTCAGCTTATTCTCCAAATTTAGCTAAAATTTCGTTCTTTATTCCTTCTTTTTTTGTTAACCATATATCAACAGATCCATTTACTTAATACAACCTTAAAGGATAGTGATACCCCCTTTCTTTTTGCTTTTTCAGCTTTTCAACTGCTCTTTAATTGTTCTGCCTCTAATATCAACACAATTCGCAACATTCTCTTTGGACATCTCCTCAAACACACTTCACACATCGTACTCAAGACAAGTCTAGTCCGCCAAAACACGTTAAACACTCAACAAATACATATCCTAACATGTCTAGACACCTGGTACTGTCAATCATAGCTTCCAACTTATTCTTGATACCTATAGCCCAAGCTACTTTTGCTTATAAGGGTTGTTATGCAAAATCTGCACTATCTTCTTTAACTTCAAAAGGTTCCTACACCTACCAGTCGTCAGGTTATTGTACCGGACAATGTTCTGGTTATGCTGTCGCTGCTTTAATTGATGGTGATACTTGCTATTGTGGTGATACGCTACCTTCAGGTTCAAGTTCCTCAGATTCTAACTGTGACTCTGCTTGTGTTGGTTACCCTTACCAAGACTGTGGTGGTGATGATTATTACTCTGTTTATGTTGATTCTGATGCTGATGCCGATGATAGTGATGACTCTTCGTCTAGTTCTACTAGTTCAACTTCAAGTACTTCTTCCACTTCAAGTACTAGCTCAACAGAATCAAGTACAACAACAACATCTTCTTCTACTTCAATTGAAGAAGAAACAACTTCATCTAAAGAAACTACATCTTCTGCAACCAAAGCAGTGGTAACCACTAGCTCAACTTCTTCTGAAGAAACAACCACTTCTACATCTTCTGAAGTTTCAACTACATCATCATCTTCTGAAGTCCCCCCGACAACAAGTTCAACTTCTAGTACCCCAACTACTTCATCAACTGAACCAGCTACAACTTCATCAAGTTCCACACAAGAAGAAGATAGTACAACTTCACCAACCACAACTGCTGCTCTTTCATATATAGTTTCGACCTCTATTTCTCCAGGTAAAACTGAAACCTCGGTCATTATTATTACACAATCCGTTTCAACAACACAACCTTCAGAAACTTCAAGTCAAGCATCTGCTACTGCCAGTGCATCAGATTCTGCAGATCGTAACGCTAATGATCAGGCAAGGTCTTCAAGTGGTAATAAATTAAGTAAAGGTTCAATTGCAGGTATTGTTATTGGCGTTGTTATTGGTGCTCTGCTACTATTACTTGGGCTACTATTTTTCTTATTCTGGAGAAGAAGGCAAAATGAAGCCGAACTATCCGATGAAGAATCAATAGAAGAAAAAAGACGTGCTTCATTACCACCAATTTTACCTCCTCCAACCTCAAGAGGTCATAATAAATTTGGAAATGATTTCGGTTTTACTTCAACTGATGAAATGGATCAAAACAGAAGATTTTCGGAAGGTTCATTGCCAGACAATCTGGCTAATAGCTCACATGGTTCTGGTGGTGGGTTAAGAGTTATTAATCCTGATTTGAGTGATAACGAATTCTAATATTTTTCTTTATTGTTTTTTGAACGCTACTCAAGACATTTTTTAATTAATTCATTATCACTTTTTAGAAGCCGGGTTTTTAATGATTCATGATGCTTTTTAAGTTTGTTCCATTTTTGTTTTATTAATTGATAGTTCCATTTGTCCTACCACTTTATTTTTTGTTGTTTATTCACTTTTGGCTTTCTGTTGCTTTTGCTTTGTTCATGAAGTACTATTTTTTATTTGCTTGTGCTTTCTTTTGCTATAATTAAAACTATTTCTATACCAACTATTTGTCATTCATTATTATCCAACTATTGCTTTCATTTAAAGGTTGCTGCGGTCCTCAGTTACTACTACACTTTTCATTTTTATTCATTTATTCATGAAGTTGATACTTACATTTTTATTTTATTCTTTATACTCTTTTTTCTTTTTTCATTACAATTGTTGGTTACATTATTATCATTTTTGTTCACCATTGCTGTTTATTATAAAGATATATTCATTTTTCTTAGGTTTTACACAGTTACTATACCTCATTGGATGTGATTCAATTTTTTTGATTTTTTTTGTGTTTGAGTTGATTTGGCATTGTTCTCATTTTTGTTGAAGTTCTCGTCTGTTAAAATCACGTTGTTTTATATGGTTTGTTTCGTTCTGATCACCATGCTTAATATTTTTTCACACTTCTTACAACTTCAGGAGAATCATGCATCATACACGGTCCAGCTTTATTATCATACACTTTTAAGAGAAGGGGGAAAAGAATTAAAATAAAAAAGAACCTCAAATTACTCTTGCAGTTCATGCATACACACATTCATTATATTTTTTTTAATGTTGGCTAATTACCCTTATCGAGTCAAACTCGTCATCATCATCATCATCATCATCATCATCATCATCACCATTAGTTAGTTAACCCTACTCCCCACACACATCATATTTGCATTACATTAAGTCATATCCCTAGGTCATATTCTCCATTACATCGTGTTTGTCCTGTTTGATTCACCTTTGTTTTTTTCTTTGTTTTTATTATTATTTTTTGTTTTTACTATATATATATTGTATTTTTACATTCTGTTTTTCTTGTTATTTTTTTATTAGTTTTTTTTTTTGCTGTTAGTATTACATTTAATTTTGTTTCCTTTTGATACCAATTTTTTTTGTTTTTTATAATCTGAAGAACATTAGTCCCTAATTATTATGTATTGAATACACATTATTAGGATTTGTTTGTTTGAAATATTTTGTTATTATCTTTTTTTACTTTCTTCATATCATCTAATATATCTTATCATTATTTTCAAGTTTTTGTTTTGATAATACTCATTTTCCGTTGTACCATGGTCTCTTTTTGTGGGTGGCTAGTAGCTCTAGGATTTTTTCTCTTTTGTGTATATGTTCATGAATAAATTATCAAATTATTACATCAATACTGCGCGTTAGTTACCAGCTGGTACTAAATCCCAGAATTAAACCAAGATAGGAAATGCAGCATCAGCTTAGCTTCATTACTTAATTGCTTAATTGCTTGTATCATTGCTTGCAATTAGCATGCGGCCCTTATTAGTTCGTGCTACACAAGCCTTGAAAAATCTTGAAGCTCACTAACTCACCGAATCAATCGAAAATATTAATTACTGATACAGAATAAGCCATATAAGTTATATTGAGAAAGTTATTTATAAAATAAGAATAAATGGTCGCATAGCTGAAAAGCTAAATGATTGACAAAGACAGAGAGAAGAGAAAATATAAAGGAGTATGAACAGAGTCGTTATAAAAAAAACTGTAAACGCAAAGTAATTATTTAAAAATATATAAGACCATTTCAAAAAGTTAAGAAATAAAGCAAAAAAAAAAATTAGTGGACTGTTCATTTTCGGTGAATTAGTGAGGCCAGAGACCAAGTATGAGAATATTGAGGAAAGTCAATAAGAGTTTAAACTAAATACCAAACACTGGCCCTTTTAATTAGCTATATTTCACAACTTTAATAAAGTGATCATAAAACTTGATGGAAAATATGGAATAACAGAGAAACAAAAGAAAATATAAGTAACACTATATGGTAAGACCTGTATGAGGGGCAATAAGAGACTCCGGAGGAGGAGATGGTATAGTAAAGTATCAAAAACAACAACAAGAAAAGTAAAAATCAGAATTGATATTCAGTTTTTAAAATCCAAACAAAAACAAACAAAAATAGACGATTCCAGCATCAGTCATACACAACGCATCAAAGAACATTCAAAAAAAGCACACACAGCTCTCTAATGACCAGCCCATTCAATTGAATTCAAATCAATACCTTCTTTAACCATTTCATATAACGGAGATAATTCTCTTAAGAAATTAACTCTTTGAGTTATAGCATCAATAACGTAATCAACTTCATCTTCAGTTGTGAATCTACCAATACCAAATCTAATTGACGAGTGAGCCAAAGCATCATCAGCACCTAAGGCATGTAACACATAAGAAGGTTCCAATGAAGCCGAAGTACAAGCCGAACCAGAAGATAATGCAATATCTTTCAATGCCATCAATAACGATTCACCTTCAACGTAAGCAAATGAAACATTAACACAACCAGAAAAACGATGTTCTCTTGAACCATTTAATTGAGTATGTTCCAAGTTCAATAAACTATCCATTAGTTTATTTGATAATTTACTGATATGTGCTTGATCAGCATCCCATTCATCAATCATTAATCTTGCAGCTTCACCAAAACCGGCAACTAAAGGTGGAGCTAAAGTTCCTGATCTTAAACCTCTTTCTTGGCCACCACCATTAATAAGTGGTTCTAATCTAACCCTTGGTCTTCTTCTAACATACAAAGCACCCATACCCATTGGACCATAAATCTTATGTGAAGAAATAGACATTAAGTCAATGTTACATTTGTTAACATCGATTGGGATCTTACCATAAGCTTGAGCTCCATCAGTATGGAAGAAAACTTTATGTTTTCTACAGATCTTACCAATATCTTCTAAAGGCTGAATAACACCAATTTCATTATTAACGGCCATAACAGAAACTAACATTGTATCCTTTCTGATAGCCTTTTCTAATTCTTCTAAATTAATTAAACCATCTGGATTAACCGGTAAATAAGTAATATCAAAGCCTTCTTCTTGTAATCTTCTACAAGAATCCAAGACACATTTATGTTCAGTTTGAGTAGTTATAATATGTTTTTTAGTTTTACCATAGAATCTAGCAACACCTTTCAAAGCAGTGTTATTACATTCGGTTGCTCCTGAATTAAAAATGATTTCCTTAGGATCAGCATGAATAACATCAGCAACGTGTTGTCTTGCAATTTCAATTTCTTTATCAGTTTCCCAACCATATGCATGAGTTGAAGAATGTGGATTACCATATAAACCAGTATAAAATTGTAACATTTTATCTAAAACTCTTGGATCTGTTGGGGTAGTGGCTTGCATATCTAAATAAATAGGTCTTTTACCATACAACGATTCGTTTCTCTTAGCATTTTTCAAATTAACTGCAGAACCTTTTGGAGGTTCTGGTTCTTTTGGAGGGTGAACAGTTGAAGGTTTAACAGAGGCAAAACTGCTGACCGGTGATTGGGTGGTTGATAGGTAAGCTGTGGAGGAGAGGTTTCTTAGATTGAGCAGGCTGCTGTTGCTGGCCAAAACTCGTCTTGACAAATGGTGTCTAAACATTTCTGGTGGATTATAGAACAGACGTTGTGTTTGGACAGGCAGAAGAGTATAAGAGTGATATTTTGTCGGATTATTCAAAAACCAAAAACCAAAAGTCAAAATCAAAATTAAGCGATTGACCCGAAAGCGGATTTGGCGCTGTGGAAAAGTGGACTTCCAACGGACAATTGAATAAAATCACCTCTTTTGCACCAACAACAGGCTGGAACGACCATTAGAATCACGGAGATGACTACGGAAAAAACTAAGACTACCCAATTAAGCCCGTTTGCGATTTCTATGCTCTCCGGAGGTACTGCTGGAACAGCTACCGACCTTGCGTTTTTTCCAATCGACACCATCAAGACAAGACTACAAGCCAAAGGTGGATTTTTCACCAATGGTGGATTCAGAGGGTTATATAAGGGTTTAGGGTCAGCTGTCATTGCTTCAGCTCCTTCTGCGTCTTTGTTTTTTGTCACTTATGATACTTCGAAAAGATACTTCAAATCTGTTCTACCAACTTATATAGAGAACAAGAATACTGCTTTGAACATTTCTCATATGTTGAGTGCTTCCATGGGTGAAGTTGCTGCTTGTATGGTCAGGGTGCCAGCTGAAGTCATTAAACAAAGAACCCAGTCTTTGAAGTTTAAATCATCGTTAGAGGCTTTCAAATTCATTATCACCAATAAGTCCGGTGAAGGTGTGATAAATGGTCTTTATAGAGGTTGGTCTACTACAATAATGAGAGAGATTCCTTTCACTATGATCCAATTTCCTCTTTATGAGCAATTAAAATTGAAATGGGCTGAATTTGAAAACGTTGAAAAAGTGTCTCCAATCAAGGGTTCAGTATGTGGTTCTATCGCTGGTGGGGTTGCTGCTGCTATAACTACACCTCTTGATGTTTTGAAAACAAGATTAATGTTAAGTGAAACTAAAATCACTATTTTTACTTTGTTTAAGACATTGGTTGCTGAAGAAGGGTATAAAGTGTTCTTGAGTGGTATTGGCCCAAGAACTATGTGGATCAGTGCTGGTGGTGCTATTTTCTTAGGTGTTTATGAAACCGTTTCTTCTGTGTTAACTGCTAATAATTCCGAACAAAAGATTTAAACCCAGAATTTCACTTACTTTTATGTCATAAAATAGTGCATTAATTAATGTATAGAGTGTATGTATATATGTTACAAAATAGAAGCTTTTATAATGTGTGCATGAATAGCTATCTACCTATTCGTCAAAATCAAACCCAAAACTAAAACCAGACCTTTCCTTAGTAAGTTCTTCCCAAACTTCAGACTTCTTAACTTTTCCCTTCTTGTTTTCTCTTTCAATATTTCTCAGTTCTTCTAAAGCCACTTCAAGCTCCTTGTCACACCCATCGTCATGTAGCAGTTCGATAAAGTAAGAATAAATAGGTAAGTCAATTTCGCAGTCCAGCTCTCCAACATCTTCATCAGTAATCTGATCTTCTTGTTTATCAGCAACACTATTTAAGTATTCTTTAAAAATGTTGAAATTCTCAATATCATAAAAGTCTTTTTCTTTTTTATTCAATAAAAATTCTTTTAAAGCAGAATTAAAAGTCTTTGAATGAAACCCACTGATCTGATTTTTCTTATTCTTGAAAAAATTCAAAACAATACCTAATTTAACTTCAGGGACAAAATTAGCAGTTAGTGCAACTGAATCGCCTAAATTAATCACTGTATGCCACCAGCCAGCAGGAACATGGATACATTCACCTTCGAAAGTAACACCAATTAAACAAGTATATCCATCTTTATTAACACAATTATCAGATAACTTCACACTATCATTATAAAATCCACTTAAAACCCATTCAGCCAAACCTAAAGGAGAAGTAACTTCACTTTCTTCATCATCAGTGGTAATGCCAGGAGGTTTCATATCAGGAGGCAGCATGATCCACAATTTAGAACCCATCATCACAGTATTCCAAGCTGATGTAGAATTTGGATCTTTATGAAAAGTTGAACCAGATCTTGAAGGACCCATGATTAACCAAGTATTATCAGGTCTGGAATCCGCAAACTTTGTGAAATAATCACTTTGAGAAAATAATGGTCTTTCAAATTCTGTTTTTAATTGTTTCATGGCTTCAGAATTACAATCAAATAAATATAATGGATTTTCATCTTGATTCGATTTCGAATATTCGTTGTATAATGTTAATGGCCAATCGACACATTCTTCACGGAATTTAACGTCAGGAAAACGTGATAATAAATACGGAATATCCCATCTCGGCCATCTTGTAGTACTTGAATTATTCAAAATGAATGGATAATTATGCCATTTTTTATTGAATTCAGGCATTGTCATCGATGATTCATGCAATCTTGGTATGCGTCCCTTTATTGGGAAATCCAAAGGAGAGTCTAGATCTTGAGATGAGAATACTTTTGTGTCTTTTGATTGTTTTTCTTCTTTTATTATATTCTGAAAAATCTTTTCGTAGTTGATTTGAGAGTTTTGGTAAGGAGCGTATAACATATCCGAGTAAATTAAATCACAATTGATTGAAGGATCATCGTCGGTTGTACCTAACACCGACTTTTTCCACGATCCTAACCATTTATCAAATTTGCAGTTCTTATCATTTAAATATAAAGACTTCCATATTTCATCATTATTGATAAACCCATAGAAGAATTTGCTTGTGAACATTAAATTTCTTAAATCATCTTTATTATTTAAATTATTCACTATTTTTAAAATTAATTCATCTGGTATGTTTTTGAAAATGCCCATTGAATCACCTATCTTTTTCAACTGTTCATCTGTTGATATCATCAGATTTCCTGATGGTTTTATACTTAATGGATGCTTTGATAAATTTAATTTTAATGAGGATGAGATGTATCTGCTTGTTGAAGCCTTTAATGCAGATTCAGGAGTTGACGCCGATATTTTTGCCCTTTTATGTCTGGGCTCATTTATTCTTGATGGCATCGTTAGATAATATATTGGGGATGATATTAGAGATCCGAAAGAACGTTTTCCAAGTAGTTGCTTTATGTTGAAGCTAGAAACCGTATATCGTAAGATCGAACAGATTTTACTTTTTTATTTTTCAGTTTCAAAAGCCGCCCAGCCCACTTTGGTTTCTTGTATTTTAATTTGCGTTGATTGCTTGATTTTCATTTAGAGTAAATAGTTCATATTTTATAAGAACTCTTTAATACTATATCTACTGTAAATTTCACTACATTTCCAATGAGATCATAATAATACTGAAACAAGAGATCGAAGAAGAATTATGGAGTCTTTTAATTAATAAGGTTCATCTGATATTGAGAAATTCATCATTCGAGAAATACTACAATAAAATAAATATTTCTAAATCAAAATGATTATTAGAATAAGTTAAAAAAATGAATTATATGTACATAAATTATATACAAGATGGCAAAATGTGTAGATATTTCATTGAGGATGCAAAAAACGAAGTCAGAAATCAAAACCTATTTTTCCTTTGGTTCAACAGGTAAAGTCTTTGGTCTTTGAACTAAATACTCTTTCTTTCTTAATTGTCTATGATAATCTCTTTCAGTTTTACCAGGATACAAGATTTTTTCATCTAATGGATTAGCAAATTCTTCCTCATATGGTTCAGGTTTCAATTTAGCATCCTCTTCTTTCCATAATCTCTTAATATCTGCAACACAAGACATGCATAAGAAATGTGATCTTTTGTAGTTACCACAAGCAGGGCATCTGTTTAAATTGTTATTTAATTTAATCTGTTTTCTACCTGGAGCATATAGCCTTTGTCTTCTCTTCATGTGAGAAGTCTTCTTTTTTGGGGCAGCTCTTAAAATACCATTATCGTGGAAAAATGGGACATCTTCAGGATTGTGTGATAGTTGTTCAGCTAATTCTTCCAATCTTGGGTCGACTTTTTGCTGTTGCTGTTTAGGCTGTAAGAAAGAAGGTAAAGGTATAGAAAGTCTGATGGATGGGGCAGAAGGTGCTGCCAATCTAGGAAGAATACCATCCAAGGATATGAGTGTCTTCAATTTCAAAGGTAAGGAAGCCATTATAGATGTGTTTCGTGAAGTACGAATCCTTTTGTTCAAGGGTAGTCCCTGATAATCAATCCAGTAATATGAGAGAGCTCCAATTTTTCAGTTCACCGATTAACACCGCATAACTATCATGTACCAAGGTAAGTAAAAGTCATGCCATGCGCCACTTGCTCCCACTAACACGATAGCCGCGCCACCTGCCTCTTGTTACGCGTCTCTCCCTCTCGCATTCCAGTGGAAGTGAAAACCACCTTTGTTGTCCTCAACTTCAACTCGTGGTGGTTTTTCTTGCAAACGACCACACAAGTGCCACTCGTTAATCCTTAGATACCTCTCAAGCAAGTCACTCTTTCACAACATGTCTACTGAATACACCCAACCAGCAAACTATGTCGGTTTCGACACTATCACCACCCAGATCGAAAATAGAATGGTCAAGAGAGGTTTCTCCTTAAATATCATGTTAGTCGGTTACTCAGGTTTAGGTAAATCCACTTTAGTCAACACTTTGTTTTCTTCCCATCTGATTGATTCCTCTGGTAGAAAAAATGTTTATGAATTAGTTGATAAGACCCCGGAAATTACTGTCACTTCTCAGTCTTTAATTGAAAATAACGTGAAGTTAAATGTGAACGTTATTGATACCCCTGGTTTCGGTGATCAAATCAATAATGATAAATGTTGGGAACCAATCTTAAAATATATCAAAGATCAACAGAATCAATATTTAAGAAGAGAATTAAATGCTTCAAGAGAAAAGTTTATTAAAGATACAAGAGTTCATGCTGTCATATATTTCATTCAACCTAATGCTTATGGTTTAAAGAACTTAGATATCACTGTCTTGAAGAAATTAACTGAAGTTGCTAATGTTATTCCAGTTATTGCCAAAGCTGATACTTTAACTTTAGAAGAAAGAGCAAACTTCAAGAAAATTTTATCTGAACAATTTGAACACTATAACCTAAAGATGTATCCATATGACTATAACTATGATGAATTATTAACCGATGAAGAAAAACAATTCAATGATGACATTAGATCATTGTTACCATTTGCCATTGTTGGTTCTGAAGAAGTTATAACCACCCCAACTGGTGAAAAAGTTAGAGGTAGAAGAACTAAGTGGGGTTTCATTAATGTTGAAGACGTTACCCAATGTGAATTTGTTTATTTAAGAGATTTCTTAACTAGAACCCATTTATTTGATTTAATTGAAACTACTTCTATGGTCCACTATGAAACTTTCAGATCTAAGCAATTAACTGCTTTAAGAGAAAATGTCGGTTCAAGAAAATCTGAATTACATACTACCCAAACTAATCAAACACAAATTACTCAGGCCACTACTATTTCTAATGCAACTACTACTCAACCAATGTCAGTTGCTACTAGTCATGCTTGATTAAATTAATTTTCTTTTTTTGTTGTTTTGATTTAATGTTCTATTTTTTTTACAATTCTCCGCTGTTATGTTATTACTTATTTAAGTGTGTGTGTTCTTAATATTTCTCTCTCTTAATCCTATTTTTTTTATTATTGTGTTGCATCTCTTTTTTTATTATCTCTTAGTTTATCTTTTATGTTTCTTACACCTATTCCAATTTTCTTTTAGTACTTTTTTAATATCCAAAGGTAATTGTTATCGTCGTTCTTACCACCTACTGTAACACCCGTAATGGTATTTATAGTAGAAATCTCATTAATCGATTACGTATGTACTGAAACACAAAGTTATGGTAGTTTAAGGATATAGATAAAGAAAGAGAAAAAGCAACAAATTAACATAAAAAGCAAGAGTTAAAGATTCAGGAAAAGAAAGAAAAAGAATATTGGAAAAACGCTGTAACCTCAATCAGAATAGTACTAAAGTCTAAACCAAAAGACATGTATTTAAATCAAAAAATCAAAAAATTAAGATAATAATTATTAAAATGAAATAGAAAAAGATATGTAATTACAAGAAAAACAAATCATTAAACAATAAAAAGACAATAATGGCATGATATACGTATATAAGAAAACAAATAGAAGACATATATGTATAACAACGACTTATGGAATACAATCAACCTATTAACCAAGAAGGAGAGAACAAAAAGAAAGCAATTAATAAAAGGAGGAAAGAAAAGCCTTAGAGTGTGAATTGAAGCAAGAAAAAAGTGGACCCAATTAAATGAAAAGCAAGAAGAAAAGAGAGAGACAATATATATATAGCTAGTTATAACCAAACTTTAAAACAGATTCAGAAACAATGACGTATGAAAAATCAAGCACGTATAATAATTAATATAATGAAAACCCTGAATTGAAAATAAAACAAGAAGCAAGCAAGTAAACTTAATAAAGACAACGTGATTGAAATAAAGCTTCAACAAATTGAAAAACAATAAAACCAAACAACAGTAATAGCATGTATACCTAGCTAAGAATATAAGGAAACTCTCAAAGTTGAAAAAAGCGTAACAAAAAAAATGGATTGAATTATAATTAATAATAGCAACATAATAAAAACAGCTATAAAAGAATTAAAAAAAAAGCTGGATCAGGTTCACTACAACATCTCACAATAAGTTGCTATGTATATGATTAACGTAATAATGACTAATGGGGGAAGAATTAGGAGAAATAAAAATGCAGTACCAATGATAATAATTTTTCTGAAGACAACAAAATAAATTGAATTCTTTATGCAGAAAAGAAAGGCAATATTAATGAAAGAAACCACCTCCCTCGAATTGATTAATTAACAGAACAAGAAATGCAAGATTTCAAATGAAGAAGAAAGGGAACATGATTTAAAAAACAAAGATGAGATTAGGACTATAATTTAGCTTGACTAAATCAATTAAAGAAACAGCTTTAAAACCTTGAGGAACAATAAACCACAGAATTAAGACAATATTGAAACACACATATCAACAAGTACTAATATATCAACGGCAAAAACGCAAAAAATTGGACAATTAAAGGGCAAATTAAGAAAGTTCGTACACCATGCAGAACGAGCATGCATGCACAAATCAAAATCATTCTTTAACAACTTCACTAACTTCTACTTCAGTTTTCGTTAACGGCAAACCTTCTCTACCAGCAGGATTTTCTTCATCGACACCGGCCTTCTCAGTATTAGTAGATTTCAACGTTTTAGAAACAACAGCTCGCTCATCGGCTATAATTTCGGCACTTTTGTTTTCATCAGTGCTCGCATGACCAACAGTTTCGATTTCAGAGGGAGAAGTAGGTGCTTCATCAAATTTGGTTGTTTCTTTCGTTAATTTTGGTGATCGATGCGTTGATGAAACTTCAGATGTGAGGGTAGTTGGGGTGATAGTGCTGGAAACTGGTGTTTCTTTGTTCTTTTCATATTGCTTAGGTGATATTGCTGCACCGGAGGTTCTATAGTCACTTTCTTGTTTCTTTTCAGCATTTGTAGAGACTAGAATATGTGTTTCTGGTTTGCTAATTGATGTAGCTTCTTCCTCAGGAGAAACAGGAGATTCTTTTCCGATTTCAGGGATCTCATTTTTAGCTGGTATTACCTTCGATGCAGTAACACCTTCAGTAACTTCTTTCAAGCCTTCACCATGATCACTAGTGGAAGAAATGACAGGTTTAACCTCATTATTCTTTTTAAAGATATTTCTGGCAACAAACTTCTTGATACCTCTGTCATTTAACTTCTTAATCGCATCGATAGCACCAACATTTGTTTGGACACTAGACGACGACTCGCTATCAAATAATAAATTATCGTTAATTCTAGATCTCGTCTTTAATGAAACTTTCATACCACCGATTATTTTCTTTACAGTGGTAGGATGTTGTATATGTGACTCAAGACTTGAAACAGGAGTAATTGTGGAATTATCAGGACTACTAGTAATAAAATCCTTTGAAATGATGGAAGAAGTAGTAGGTGATGCAATAGGAGAAACTTTCTTCGATGAAGCGCTACCAGCACTGGAAACACTAGCTGATCTAGAAGATCCACTTCTAGATCTAGACATCGAACGGCTACTGGATCTTCTTGGTTCAGGAGCAAAACCTTGACTTATCTCTTGCTCTTTCAAATATTTCTCAAAATCGAAACCTTCATCAGATCCAATTTCAAACCTGCCAGCACTACCTTTTGGACTAAATGCGTTACTTCCAGTAGACTCAATTGAGCCTTCTTCACCAGAAGCCAACGATCCGCTTGAAGCATTTGAATTTAACTGCGCATAAGGATGTCTACTATCACCAGCTGAATGAATATTAGCGTCATCGTCTGATTCAGATTCCATGATTTTATCGATGTCATTCGCTTCGTCTTCTCGTTTGGTAAATAATGGAGATGATAAATTCGATAAGCCATACCAAGAAGGGAAAACACGAGTTACAGGTGGTCTTAGTGGCGATTTTGATCTAGCGACTGCAGAAGATGATTTTTTCGTTGATTTTCTAGGTGAAGTTGATGGCGCTTTTGGTGGGGATATAATAAATGGTTCGGATTTAGAAGATTTATTAGACGATGATGATGATGATGGTGTTGGTCTCTTTTCCCATGGGAATATTGGATGAGATTTAACATACTCTTCAGTTGGATCGACCAAAGGTTCAAATTCTTTTGGTGTTTCACGTTCTGGTAGAGGTGGAGTCGAAACTTTCACTGGTTCCTTAACTGCAGTTCGTTCCTCTTTCTTTTCTTCCTCTGCCGGTGGTGGATGATACCAAATGTTGTGTTGTGGTTGAAATTCCCTCGTTGGGGCGGGTGCTTCAGGAATCCAATCACGATGAACAGGAGGAGGAGGAGGAGGAGAAGAAGAAGAAGACTCACTAGCTATAGTAGCTGGAGGTTCGTACTGATGCACTTCGACTTGAGGAGGATGTTCTTCGTCATGTTTTTGTGGTGATGGGGGAGGTTGCCCATGATGCTTTTCATGCTGAATTTCAACAGGAGGTGGTGATGGAGGAGAAGGATGTGATTCTTGGACTGGAGCAGGGGGAGGTTGATAATGATGTTCTTCACGATGAACTGGAGGTGGGGGTCCCAACTTTGGTTGATCAGGAGTATAGTGTTGAACAGGAGCAGGAACAAACGGAATAAAAGGATTGATGGGCCACGCTATATGAGTCTCTTTTAATCTGTAGGCTTCACCTTTAGTTGACTCATCTTTCAATGGTTCACTATATGGAGAAGGAGTATGATAAAAAGTTGGGAAGTGTATTTGAGTATCTTCTTCTTTCTGTTTTGCTGGAGGTTCTTCTTTTGGAGGTGTGTTGAGAAATAGTTCTGGTTCCGGTTCTTTTGGTGGTGGTCTGGAAACCGGTTCTTGCTCTTTTAGGGGTGGGTTGAAAACTTGCTTTTCAGGTCTTGGTTCCTCGTCTTCTGGTAATTGTGATGCAGATAGTGGGAGTGGTGATGGTGGTGATGAATGAGTGACAGATGGTGACAGCTGTGTACGAACAGCAGGACCTAGAGTAGGAGCTGGAGTTGGAGCTGGAGATGGAGTTGGAGCTGGATCTGGGGCTGGAGGAACATAAACTGATTGAATAGGAGATTTTTGTGGAGGACACGAAGAAAAAGATGGAGGAGGAGGAATAGCTGGCTTATGATGCTTATAAGTTATTTCTTCTTGTTTTGGAAATTCAGGAGGAGGAATGATTGCATGCAATTGTGGAATAAATTTAGGCTTATAGAAAAACTCCGATTGAACAGGTCTGGTTTGAACAGGTTGGTGTGGAGGATCAGGAGGTGGTAGTCTTTGAATCAAATTTGCAGCAATTGATTTGGGTCTAGGTTGTAGTATACCACTTAATCTTAATAATTCAATTGAATCAATATCATCATCAATCTTAATTTCATTAAAACAATCCCACCAAGATTCATATAAATTTTGGAATTTCTCTTTATTAACTAAATTAGTTTTAAATAAGTTTGAGTTACTCGCGTAATCTCTGTAAAGCCAAGGTTTCTTAGCACCAATGAAATGCAAGACATGGATGTCATTTTGAAATCTAGTGAAGGCAGGTAAATATTCATAATTTGAGTTCATTGTACAATTAAAAGCAAATGGCAATCTAATCCAATTAGTATTATTTTCAGTAGAATTTAAATTGAAAAATTCATTTAGTAAACCTTGATCAGCACCATCAAATGAATCATTTTCATTATGGAAATCAGTTAATTTTCTGTAAGTACCTGTAGATGGTTTTAATAATAAAACACCAGAGTTGAAGATATCAGGCCAACCACAATCAGGAGATGCAACTATTTCACCATCAATCAAAGTGTAATCATTGAATAAATGGTCTAACTTCTTGATAACCAAAATATCTGAATCTAAATATAACAATTGATCAAATTGAGTTAAAGACCATAAATTCAATTTAGTTAAAGTTTCTAATAAGTCTGATCTCTGCAATAGTGAAGATAAATTGAAATTATTTTTTGATTTTATAATTGAGTTAGAATCGAAAGGAATAAATTCAGCAAAGAGAGACGATTTCTTGATGATACTTATCAACTGCACGTCTATAACAGAGGCATTGTATAGTAACACGATAGGATAAATAGCCCCTGTGGCCTTCAAGGAGTAAGCTAGAACCAGGGCCCCAGGTAAGTACTCCCTGTTTAAGAGTAAGGTGATGTAAGCAAAGTTGGCCATTGAGCTTGAGCTGATAGCCACTATAAGCAACTGCGATTTCAACAGTAAAGAGGGTCAATCGGTAGTTGCAAGAAGAGAGAGTGACACAGAAAAGAATAGAAAAGAGGACGAAAAGGGAAAAGGGCAACTAAGATAAAAGGGGAACCACGAGACATGAGCTCAGCTGATGTGATCACTGATGACTCTGTGGGGTTCACGGATTACGATCGAACGCTCTGTTACGACAATTACAGTGTTCTAGGAAGTGCTACACCTTATCATCTTATCAGAGGATACAGTAAATCAGTGATACAGCCCATCTCATCACATCAGTCACATATAGACTGGTTGCTGTGAAGTCGTCGTTACCACTTCCCACAACCTGCGTATGATTTTGGTTTTGGTTTGGCTTCTCCTGGTCCATAACTCTCCGGAAGTTTCCCACCAACTTTGGCTCCTTCCGTTTCCTCAATTGACTCAATTAAGCTAATTGGTCCAACCAAGGCAAATCGGAATCATAATCCTAGATAAAACAAATTCATATCTAGTCTAGAAACTATGCATCCATGAGTTGCCCTTTGCTTTCTTCTCTGAAATTTTTCACTCCAATTTTGACTTTGAACCGTTAACTCTTCCGACAACTTTGCACCAAATTACAAATTTTGAAACTCAATTCCGATACTTGGTTCAATTTTTTACTTCGTTTAAAATCCATGTATAGGAATTCTTCAAATTTAAAAAAATTTCACAACTAGATGCAATAAATTAATTATAATCTTTTTTCACAAAGTATACTGAAAATTAAAAAAGCCAATTTTGGAGAACTAGTCCAACAAAAGTACTCCTACCTAATTTTGAACTATTACCTAAGGTAATGCCGTATGCTCAAGCTTAAAATATAGCTTAAACCCCACTAAATCACCTGTAAATTACCCAATCAGTTATATTATTCTAGGTAGCATGATACTATAAGAGTGATACACCACCATGGATAATAATAACCCTTGTAGATTTGCTGCAGTTTTTCCAAATAGCCCCAGATCCCCCATCAAAAAAAAAGTATCTTAACTCTATTGTCTGACTGGTCAACGGCCAACACCGTCATGCATATGTATTGTAAATCCATAATATAACACTGGCCATGTATAACATAAACTTGAGCAAAAGAATATTATATCCCAAGATTTTTTATATAATGTATCTTAAATAAAAAAAACTATTAAATAAAATCTAAAGATCCGCCAACAAACAAAACTTAAAAAAAAATTCCTTTATATATTAGGCACGAGAAAATCCCAAATTCCCCTATTAAATCCTAAAATTCGATTAAACATAATCCGGACAAAACCTTAACCTTATAGCGATTACCATGATTCCAATTTAAATGATCTTCAAGAATAAAACTACAGCTAGACGTACATAAACGTACGTCAACGGTCCCACTTTTATGTCTGTACTTTTCAAAGGGGGTTATATCAGATCTTGCGCAACACATGCACAGGAATATCCCAGCCCGGTCTAGGGTATATCGCAGAGGTCTACAGTTCAGATGATCCTGCGTAGGAGGGATTAATTTGGTCTAGATGATGGGGTTATAAATAGAATCAGAGGATCATGGTAGCAGAATGTGAAGAAAGGGTAGTATTAATAGTAAGTATGGAATAAGTAAGGTAATACTAGAGCCATTTTTGGTTTTATGTGGTTATTGGATTTTCAATGGTTTGAGTTAAAGGTATGTATATAGTGGAATGATTTTACAAGTCAAAGGTGCCAATGGGTATCAGAGTAGATGGATAGTCTTTATATAGCAATAGGTGATTCTATATTTATATTCTATACAAGTACATAAAGGAGGTTATAAAAATAGTGTATACAAATTAGAAGTAAGAATGCAGACACAAAAAATACATAAAATCGAATAGTTCAGAAATCAGTCACAAATAAATTAATCTAGGCATATAATATAACAAAGAAAGAGTATTGGATAGAAGTATAGTAGGTGTAATATTCTCTAAAGGACAATAAAAAATTGATCATAATAAATTAAATAACTAAGAAATGGTAGAACAAGCACAAGACATACAAAAAATTAAGAAAAAATTCAACAACACAGTATTAACCTATTAAAATAAAATAAAACAATAACAATAATTAAGGACAGACAAAATAATTAATTAAAACAAAGGAAGGTAACTAAAAAAAGAGACAACTATGCATGCTACAAATATTAACAGCAAAAACAATAAAGAGAATTTTCTTTTAAAAAAAATAAAGACAAAAAAAACAGAATGAAAACTGAAGAAATCTCCAGTTTTCAAATAAATAAAGACTTAATGAAAAAGAAGTATAAAAAACACTAGCAGCACAGCAGCCAGACAATCTAAACAGACAAAGTTCAACAATGGTTAGGTTCATGAAGTATTATTATATCTAGCAATGATGACAAAAGAATCGTGATAGTAATGAGTAGTAGTAATGAGGGGGAAGCAGCATGATATAATAATGCATAACAAAAAGGTAATATGTATTTTTCTCTTTCATATAATGAGTGAAATGAAAGTAATCAAGAGCTTATGCAAATGCCAACGATGATTAACCTATAATGAAGATAGTAAAATCCTGAGAATTGTGGATAAAAAAAGGGATCGAATTGAAGTCTAAAACACAAGAAGCAACAATGATGGAGATGAAGGAATGATTGGTTTTATTAATGAAACGTAAAAGGATGGCAAGGGATGAAGCACACTCACACACACACCAAGTCAAATTCAGTAGGTAAGATAAGAAGACAAAACAAAAAAAGTACACAAAATAACGTAATTAAAAATAAAACTGAAAATAAAAGAAAGAAAGAAAGAGGAACACCCAATCAACTTTCCTGCAATAAAAAAGAGACAGCACCATAAATGTAGAATAAAACAACAAAAATAAAATAAAGTGAATAGCACTCACCAAGACAAAAGAAAGAGTCAATTAAATCAGTAACAACAGCAATAAAAATAACACAAAAATCTTTTTTTTTTCAAAACCCCTATAACAATAACAATAACAATAACAAAAAAACAAGAAATATTATTCACAATGATAATAAACACACACGTAACACTAATTAATAACAGCATGTATTCAATAATTAACAATTTTCACAGTCCAGATGACAGAAACAACTCAATTTCAATTTCAATTTTCTTTCATTTCTCTAAAACACAACACACACGCACAAAACAATTGATTAAAACAAGTAAGGAATGACACAACAGGAAAAACATTAGTATAACAATCACCAAAAACAAAACAAAAACAAGAAACAGAAAAAAAAATATATGCATTAAAACAAGTAATAATAGTAACATCAAATTTGACTTCTAAATGAATGAACAAAGATTTATTTAAAGAAACCATAGTAATAATCAAACCTCTCAAACACAACAACAATTAACTGAAACACAACAATCAACAACAGAAACACAACAATCAACAACAGAAACACAACATTCAAAATGTAGCAAAAAACAACAAAAACCAAAAGCACAACAAATGATCTGACATAACACACCCAATTTTTTTCAAAATAAACACAACAAATATTCTGATATAATGATGGTAGCAACTGTAATTAAACAAAACACACACACACAAAACGGGTAATCTTCATTGATTAATCAAATACGATAAACTTTATTTAGGTGGAACAGGAGGACCACCATGCTGTTGTTGTGATGTTGTTGCCGAAGCCGAAGATTGTTGCTGGTATGGCAAAGTTGCAGAGCTAGGACGTTGTAAAGATGGTTGCAAGTACTGTTGTTGTTGTTGATAAGGAGAATGCGAGCTTGTTGTAGTTGTCGTTGTTGCAGTTGATGGTTGTTGTAATAACATCTGATTTGATGAACCAGTCATAGGATGGCTTGAGGATGTAGAACCACCAAGAACCGAACTGGAACTTGATCCTTCTCCTTTACTGCTGCTGTTGTACTGTCTTTCTTCTTCTTGAAGTCTGATCATCTCACTAAAGTAGTTTTCATCGACGTCAAAATTGGAAGGGTCTTTCCAAAATAAGTATCTTAGCAGTTCCCTGATTTGCTTGTAATCGTATGATCTGCCTGTTGATTTTTCAAATTCTTTGGCCAAATACTTCATCTTTTCTAATTCACCATCATCAACTACATTCCTTAAATCCAACACATCTTCAGGACCACATTCAGAGTTTCCGCCACCTTGTTGACCGATCAACACTTGGTATCTATTTCTGGCGGCCAAGTAAGTGCCAACTCCTGCAACTTCAGCTATTTCGACCCATGATTTACCAGCTTTTTTCATATTTATGATGATTTCATCTTGTTCTTTAGTGAATTTGGATTTACGTCTTGACCGTTTTGGATGCTGAGCTTTCATCGATTTTTTCGTTGGAGTAATGTTGGCAAAAGGAGGTATTGGAGTCGCTTGAGATAATTTATAAGCTAGTTCAGATATTCCTTCATTTTGGATTACAATTTCTTTATTGGGGAATTGATAAGCCTGAGAAGGAATTTGAACTTGAGTGGATCCTATTGATGAGCCAGTGATTGTTTGATAGGATTGAAGTTCACCTGTTTGCGGTAAACGAGGAATGGATTGTTGTTGTTGTTGCTGTTGTTGAAGTCCGTACAATGGAGGTAAAGCATACGAAGTCTGGAGACGGTTAGCAGTGGGAGATGTAGTTGGAGGTTTACTAGCTGTATTACTACTAGTTGTTACGCTTTTTATATCAGAAGATGAGGTCGACGTATTATTATTTGTCGAAGAAGAAAACGTTGAATGAGTCAAGGAGGAATTCCCCTGAGCCTGAGAGCCAGGCAAATTGGAAGTCGTAGAAGTAGGTCTCGAAGGATAGCTTGAGGTTTGCTGCTGTAGAGTGGTATAATAAGGGTTTCCTTGATAAGACTGGTAGTAAGGTTGAGCGGCGGTATGAGAAGTTGGGTTTAGCTGAGGTTGAAGAGGTTGTCTTCCCGTGGTGGAAGAGTAAGAGTCCTGCTGTTGATTTGGCTGGGACTGCGGATTCTGCTGATTCTGTTGACTTGGATACATTATTTGTATTATAGGAAAGGGTTAATTGGAATATAAAACTAGTACAATTGGCAAATAGATTTTTGATTTTTTGAAGGGAAAGGGTAGCCAAAAGCCGGGTACTTATAGTAAGAGGATCGAAATCAAATAAAGAAAAGAATTAGGGGAGTTGCAACTATGATGGAAGTACTATATATAAGCAGGAGCTAGTTATGGTTATAGAAGTTTAGTGAGGGAAGATCTGGAAAGAAGAAACAGTTGAGTGAAGTGGGCGGTAACGCTGTGATTGGACGGCCGGCAGGACTAAATAAAAAGGATTGGAGCAGCTGTACCTGAGACTAGAATGTTTGAGCCAGGGAAGCAGGACGAGTATATAAGGTACGAGAGCTAGACGGAGGGGGATGTGGGCTAAAGTTCGAGTTGACAGCTTGAATGGAGGCTAGGATAGGGGAGATTGTTCTGAGGAGTGTTATAATTATGATGGGAGGTAAAACACACTAAAATGGGATGGCGTTTAGGCAGAGAAGAGAAGAAACAGCTGACAGGACAGGACAGGACACGGAAGTTCTGTGGGTCTGTGGTAATGTTCGTGGTTGTGATAGCAGTAGTGGTGGCAATTAAAAGAAGGGAGTTGTTGAAGAGACGAAAGAGGATGTGTGGTATATATATAGTTAGCTCAAGCTGGCTGGCCGTTGTCAGTGGGAGGACCTGCTGGATGTCTTAATGGGGAAATGTGAGAGAGCAATTTGATGGAGAGATCTGAAATTGAGCTAGTTGCGGAAGAAGCTGGAGATGGAATTAATTGTAGGGCCATGTATCTTCTGTTCGATCTGGATCTGTTCCCAGATGCTGCTGCTGTTGTTGCTGGCCCTAGGTCAAGTACGTCGATGGTGGTTAATTCAACTCACCAATTATGACTGAGCCGGCAATTTGAATCAATCAAGTATATCGGCCTTTAGTGTTCTCGAAGTTCGCCCACACAATGGCGGCGCATCCTAGTTTTGTTTCAAATTTACTACCACCAGCCGCACCGCGAACTCTCCGCAGAGCCGTGAATCCACACTGTGCAATTCCGTCTCGGACGCGATCCGGGTCCTGGTTTTCTCTAATTGATTTGCCAGAGCAACCGTCGTCACTTCTATATATAACTTAACTTTAGCCAACAGTTGTGTAAATTCAGAATCGTATGGATTAATTTCAAATTACTATAGTATCTGAGCAGTTCCCATTTGTTGAAGTTATAGGTATAGTTTGGCTAGTATTTCATATATAGTTGTGGTTGACAGCACTAACCGCTGGCTATTGCACGACGCCTGTAGTAATGGGCGGGAATCACTATAGTTAAATAGCAAGTTTCGTCCCATATGCCTGAAAAAATAAATTTTAAAAAACCTTAAGTAGGTACGTTTCAACGTATATATTTTTGCCAAAAAGAAAGACATGCTTCAATTAACTACAACTTTTATACATATATATTTAGGAAGTTGTAAAATTAGTCACATAGCCATGCCCATGCCCAAGAACATCGGATCTAGGAGCACTGCTTCTTTAGACGTAGTTCAACGTTGCCAGTCCCTTAAGATTAACATTTGACGTCTTGTAGCTTAACAACCTACCGAAGTTAGGATCGGTCGGTGCTCCAATTATAATTTTTTAATATCAATGGAAGCAAGAATAGCACCACGGTGGTCTTATATATGTGTATTAGATCGATATATATAGGTCATGTTATGAAAGCTGCAGTTCATATGTACATCAAAACTTCTTTCTAAGGTCTACGTAATTAAGGGAACATGTGTATTTATGGACGTGATCAATTGTACTCCAGGCCTGGTTCCTCTCCTACGTTTTATGACATAAATAATGTTATATAGTTGATCGTTGAAAATTAGTGATGTTTCTAGAAGAGAACTTCCTAATTGACCATTTAACTTCGAAATTAATAAATAAAACTGCAATTGATTACAGATTACAGATTACATATTGACAACAAGTCACCGGCCAATTACATCGAAATTAAACGTTGTAACTAAATAATCAAGTATTATCCAAGATCTTAAATTTCATGAGTTTTTAAGCGTACGACTGAATATTCTAGATATTGACTAATACAGTAATTAAAGCTACATATTAAACATTGGTAGGAGATAGGTATATGATCATTAATTTTGTCTAAGAATTTACCAGCGGACGACCTTATCCGATATGTGCCCTGCCTTATTATTCTCGGCTATCCCATAATTACAATTTAATCTGATATGTAAATTAATTTTTTTAAACGATGGAGAGGTAAATATATTCAATCATTATGTTGAAAAATTAATTATGAATAAAAAACTATTAAATCAGATATATTCATGATTCACAATTAATAAACCAATTTATAGTTGTTGCAAGTGACATCAAGAAACAATAAATGACTATTGTATATAGCTAAACTAAAATTCATATATATTCAACAATTTTTTTAAATCAAATATGGCCCAATAATATATATAGTTGAATTTCAAATTCCACAGTTCTACTAATTAAGCACAACCTAAAATATCTTAAGTTACTAGCACCAAAAGAACAATTTCATGAAGAGCCAATTATAAAGTCAAAATTCTTTATATAACTCAACCACCAATGCTCGATCAGAGATCGTTGAATCATGATTCATGCAAGAATCAAGCGCTTTTAAGTGCATGACCAATCGAACCAACGTTGGAATCTTGATCTCGGCCTAACAGACTAGAACCATACCTTTCCTATATAGAATAATTTCAAATCTACATCCATATCGAATACTCATGCACATAGTGGTTATATTGACATCATAGGTAAATATACAGATGAATCAGTTATTTAAAGGAAGGATTTCACAGATCTCTCTCTAGTATGCTTATAATTATATAAGCAAAATTCATTTAATTTAAGTTTTTCGTTAATTTGAAGAAACTTACTATTATATGAAATTCAAGTTGGAATCAATATAAGCTCAGCTTTAGGTTACGTCTTTTGTATAAATCTATAAATCTTTCAACTTAAATAATAGCTGATTCAGGTAAGGTAGGTTCTATGGTATCTTGCTAAGCTATCTGCTTATGATTGCTTACTCCATGGCTTATTCATCCACACATGTTAAATGCCCTCCCAGCAAGCTATAGTAGAAATCTGATACATATATCCCGATTAACCCCCATAATTTAAATAAGCAATAATAAGTTTATGATGATCAATGATCAATACGTATAACCTAATCAATCGAATATCATTAATAATTATACTATTTAGTCGATCAAACACTTGACATATATGGGTTACTCTTTCAAAAGGTTTCAAATTGTAATTGAAGGCGACCAAACTAATATATTTCGATGCAGCGAGATCCTCTGATTTGTTCAACTATTCTCTTCAATATTCACGTACCTGATTTTCAAGAACAACAATTTTAGAACCCTAGATCATAGTTTGGTATTAATGTCCTGAAAACTTTCATCTTCCTCGCCAAATTTTCAGATCCCTTAATTAGGAAATCATCAAGACAAATGTTGAAATTTATACAACAACAAGTTCCATGAGCCCCATTGACACAGAGCCGCTACGGCAGTAAAACCGGCCGCTTTTGAAACTTTTCGCGTTAATTTAATATAATTGCGGCTGCGATATAATAATCCCCCCTTTGAAATTTGTTGCTGCAATTCATAACCTTAAACCATATATATTAATTAATTAAATGCTTTCTAATTTTATAGGCATGTATGGTGAAAATTGGGCACATCCAATCACCTGTACAATAATGGCTAGAAGAACCATATAATTACCACTTTTTCATCACACTTTTTGAATGATGAAAGTAATTGTTAGATTTCCACCGGTGCTATTATGAGTTTATGATACAGATGATCGTACAGGATTCCGTCCATATATTGATTGTGTAGGATTACGTTTATATAATGAGTCTTTCGTAATAAATTAAGCCAACGTCGCATTGGATACGCGGTTTTCGCAGTACATATCATGCCACTTCTATGCAATTAAGTAATTAACAAATATACTGCATGATCGGATCGATATGGAAAAATTGTGTAAGGCCATCATCAACTTGTACACATATAGAGGGGAATATAGTAAAAACTATCTATGTAATCTTGAACAAGATGAAATTTACCTATTTTATGGCAGGTCGGCTGGTTTCTGTATTATTATATTTTTTGAATTATATAATTTAATAGCTATATAATTAAACGATTAAAATTAAATTCTGCATGGTTAAGTTCAAGGTGGTGTACAAACTTTAAATCCTACAACTAGGTTGTTATCTAACATGCTTTTCACCATATGAAATTTACAGAAAATTAACAAGTACATTTTAATTTGGTTGTAATTATAACCCTAGATATATGAAATTCATCTCAGTTGGAATTAATCGTTATATTCCTTTGTCCGTATATGTACTAGGGCTATATTTTTATAGACCAAAGTATATATTTTAAAAAGCTTTAACTTCCAGTGGATCAAAAAGAATTATAGTCCATTAAAAAAAGTTTATTTAACGAGTGTGCAAATGGTATGTCTTCGAGATATATTCTAGATATAAATTTGGACTTTGATATATATCAAATGTGTACTGCAATATAATTAACCCGTCCAATTGTTGATCTGAATACGATCTTATTTATGTACGTATGACTTCAAAAAATATTCTTGATATATGTAATAGCTATTAATAATTTGAAATTACTTATAATTGTACTTACATATACATAACCATGCAAATCATAACCCTGATTCCGATTCCTTATTCGAAAATGTATATAAAGTAAACAATTTAAAGGTATAAAGTTCCACATATGGAATTAACACCCCACAAATTGAGATCAAAATTTCATCTAGAACAATGTATAACTAGCAATACAACTATACCTATATACCAATAAATACAAATATTTATATTAAAATCTCGGAACTTGGGATCTTTAGATGCGAATCTTTGATTGGAAAAAAAGAAGAAAAAACCTCCAAATTGTGTGTTCGCTAAAACAGTATGAAACTTGGGCAACATATGTTCCTTCGGGATCTCCAGCCATAGCAATCTACAGTATCTTGCCAATTGACAAAACGAAGCTTGTTTCAAGTTGTATATACACCCAGCCTACTCTATTTATCTTGATGGATTGTAAAGTAGGAATCAGTATAAGCCTATACGATATTGAAAAGTTGAAATTGCACGCATGATGTAGCACTGCCTAAATAAATTCAACCCATCTCGATCGACTGCCGATTCCTCATTTGGCCTAATTGCGTGCATGCATCTGGGCAACTCGATATATAGTCATCTATCAAGATCAAGATTAAAGGTAGAATTACTACATACAGCAAACTGTAGTAGTTAAAGACAAGGCATATTCACGTGATCGATGGTTAAATCATAAATTAATTAAACGGTCGGTTTAAGTTTAAGCTTCACAACTAAATTAAGCATATAGATTCTCAAAAACGTACTTTCGATGAGATTTAAGTGACAGAAACACGTTTTTTAAAAATTAGGCTATATAGTAAAGTTGATCACTTTTCAGTTTGAATTAGCAGAATATGCAAATCCCAGCATCACAACGTCTGTTCTGTTGTATAAGCCCATTCAAGCCTGCTAAGCAGTCTCTCGATTATAATGGAAATACAGATCAAGGAAAACGTCAACTTTATGAAACTAGGTAACTGTATATGAAGATAAGGGCAATGCAAATCACTGAAATTGTAATATCTAACATGTTGAAAGATCTTTCTATGCCTACATCTTTTAAACGAAATTAATATAATTTCAAAACATAATTAGAGTAACTCAATGGGGAGTTTCTCTGTCCATCTACGTACGTACACAACCGTTAAGATCAAACGTCAGTCAGTTAGCTAGAATTTATCAGTATAGATCAATATAAGCTTAATTAGCAATTCCATGGGGAATATTGACAATCCGTATTTATGGGATTAAAAAAGAAATGAAATATTAAGGGGGCAGGGTCTCCCGCTCAATCCTAAATTTCAGCAGGTCCCGTTCTGTGACATACGACTTCTATCAAATAATCATACCCTGCCTTTGACAGATTATAACAGTTAATTGTACCTATCTCTATGCGTATAGTTTTGAGAAATCTTTTAATTAGAAATCTGGATTCTGATTTATAATGCTTGCTTGATTCAGACTTCAGGCAGAATATAAGTAAGCCAATTAATAGTAGAACGATCTCTTTATATTAGACGCCTTGGTCAAAGGAACAGGCCGCTTGAAAGTCTTATATTAATTTATAAATATTGATATATATATATATATACATAATCGATCGAGGGAATGATGAAAGAATAGAAATTCATCATGAATTATCTATAATACTTAAAACTTCATCAATTACTAATTTGATGTTGTGGGCAACAACACCTTTGATGTTGTATTTCCGTTTAAGGTAACAAAACCTAGGTCTTATTTATTCGTCGAACATCCGATTGTTTAATCTATTTCAATGTATATAGTAACCATATATCAATATTCTGCCGCTGAGATTTAATAGATATATAAAACATGGAGAAATACTCTCTCAACGCCTTGTCGGCTTTGACCTTCAGAGAAACAATTCTTATGTGGTCCCTACTCCTTCATCTCAGTTTACTAATCTATTAGTAAACTGAGGAAAAGTAAGTATCAAAATTCTGTCAAATCAATCTTTGTTATATAAAGTCGAATTTTAACTGAACGTACCTACGTTATATACTTGAATATGTTTTCTGAGTATCTATCAATGGCTCCAATGAGTTGAACTTCGAACCATCATATACTTGCACTTGCTAGAAATTCTTTGATATCCATCCAATCCTTACAATATACAAATAAGTCAAATCATACACGAGATCATTAATTTCATAATTACACATAAGGTCATCAAATATATACAAAAAAAAGAATATAAAAAAGAAGACTCAGTTTTAGCTCTCTCTAACCTAACGTACTTAAACTCCACAAAACGAACTGAATCAAAAATTGCAATGACCAAAACACAACTTTCTTAACTCTGGCATTTCTAAATTGTTCATCACTAACATACTCCGCAAAACTGTTATAAACACCTACTGACAAATCATCCATTAACAATGAATCGTACACTGTCCATGATCCATCAAAGTCTCGTAAATCTTTAATCACCCTACATCTAATGGGAATAAAAGTCCTTCTGGAATTGATGTACCCGACAATAGGTCTAACCAATGCACTATTAATATATGATAATTCATTCGTAAACAAAGGGATTGTGGCCTTTGGGTTATTCAAACGTAGATAAAAATCCATAATGAACAAGTTATCGGAGTTTAATTTTAATTCACCATCATCCGACTCAATCAACACTTCTTGCTCGTCTTTTTCTTCTTGTTTATGCTGGAACTTATAGTACTTAATGATTTCATTCAATGAAATATCATCTTTCGAATACGAGAGGTTTTTCTTCGGAACGATGATGTCACCAATCATATCAACTGTACCTTTATTGATCCAACCAAAAGGACCTTCCATACCACCATTCAAATGTTCAATCTTCAAATTGTCGATTCTACATCTTGTGACCTTATCAAAGTTTTGATCCTGTAATAGAGTTTGGAAAGACAGGTCACTGTTTGGATTATCTTCGTTGATCAATTTGACTTCATTATTAATCTTCATTTCTTCTTTAAAATCATCAACTCTTTGAATTTTATTGATGGTAAACAAAGAACCATCGTATGATCCACTGACGTGCTTACTGTTTAGCATATCAAACATTAACCAATTTTTTCTAAATAATGGAACTTCAGCATTATAAATTGAAACTTGAAACGTTTTAAAGCCATTTGGATTCATCATGGTGAATAAAATATCTTCCATTTTTAAATTTTCAATTTCCCAATCACCAGGTTGAGAAATATTTTTATAATTAGTAGCTTTATCGCCGGGCAACCAGTAAACATGTGTTCTATCGACAACACCACGCATTCCCTTAATTGAGCATTCCTTAATTATACCTTTTCCACTTAGCCATTTACTAAAACTCAACGAAATACTAACTTCCTCAATAGTCAAATCGAATTGAGTATAGTTACCATCATCAAATTCTGTAGTTGAAATCTCATCTAATCTCGTATCATCACTCTTCTTCTTAAAAAACTGTTGATTTCTAGGTCTTCTTGAAACAAAGCAGTTTTTGAATTGAATCTTACCTTCTTTCCATGTTGGAACAATAGCATTCTCAAAAGTGACTGTTAGTTTTGAGTTTTTCGTTATGAAATTACCGATTTTTTCAGCAACCCATTCTTGAGCCACGACTGTGTTTAATGTGAATAAGACTAATGAGAAGAAAGTGGTTGTACCAATAAACATTAATGCAATATTGCCTGCTAATAACCATGAAATAAATGCACTGAAATCATCTGTGTTGAATGGTCTTTTGGATTTAATTAGGAAAAACTTTAATTGTTGTGCTTTTGTTATTATATATCCTAGAATATTACTTAGTTTTTTACCTAAATAATTTCCTTTCTTAGTTGATTTAGGACCACTTTCGGATTTGGCATTATTCACGATCTGATCTTGAGGGGATATACTATTAGTCTGAGAATTAGATGGTTCAGTATTATTTGAAGAAGGGTTAGATGAACACATAGTATTATTTAAACTATCACCAGAAGCAGTTCTTTGCACCGTATCCTTAATGTTTCCAGGCGTTGAAGTTGAGCCAGTTTCAACAACCATAGACTCACTAGAATTGATATCCTTCTTACCATTATCCTTAGACAGATTTAACGTGTTGTCGTTAACCAACCTTGACGTATTTTCGGAATAAGCACTATTCTTAACACCTTTTGAGCCATTTAGACTTGCTGCTATACTATTACCACTTTTCTCTTTCTTCTTTTTCTTATCTGAATTATTACTACCCGAGTTCCATTTATTTCCAATGGACTTATACGAATAGAATCTTTTTCCAGCATAATTCAAACTACCACCAACGGCTCGGGAATTGAAATTGAGATTAAAACTCTGAACCCCGGATAACGTACCAGGACTTATCGAACTAGACAGTAATCGTTTCTGACAACTCAAATATCGAGATGAGCTAAGTGATCCTGATTCTATATGACCCGATAAGTGATCTAGCAACAATCGACTTTTCTGAAACGAAGAGTCTTTCAAAGACGTTGATGATGATGTTGCTCGTAGTATTAACGATGATAAATTTTTCTGAAGTTGTGTAGTGATGGTGATGGTGCTGTTATGGTTGTTTTTACTAGGATTCAGACTTCCTAGTTTCGAATAAAGGATTCTTGTGGATTTCATGATATTCCCACAGGTAATGAGAAACCAAAGGTGTGAGAGATGGTCTTGTCTTTCCTAGACATAAAGAGATGTGATAGACTAGATGAATTTTTTTGTACTAAAAAACTGGCGAAAATCGCACGCCCAGGCCTATCTAGCACTTAGTAGGACCAAGCAACAAGTCTCTACGATACGTTTGATTCCGTAATGAAAGGGCATTGGCCCGAGTTAAGCAATACATAAAACTCCAATATAAATAATTTAAATACTACATTTCATCCAACGGAATTCTAGGAACGACAACCAATACCTCCCCATAACAGTACTGACTCTGGCCATCACTAGTCTTCAACCAACCCACAACTTTGAACTTTTGATTGTTTTTCGATTCCAAGATAAAACAATCCAACAACACCTGTAAATAATCCTGACCCGGCTCAAACTTCAATGGTTTTGAGTACTTGATGTTCAAATTTGCAGTGACTGCAAAATTGGCCGGTGTAAGTGGTAGAGCCACTTTAACGAAGAATTCATCGATCAATGTTGCAATTGCACCTCCGTGAACAATGTTTAAGTGGGATGTCATCAGCTTACCTAATGTGAAGAATCCTAATAAATGGTTAGAAATGGGTTGCTGATGAACGTTTTTTACAACATCCGGGACAGCAGTATTTGGTTTTGAACCAACAGCAGAAACGAAATCAACACCACCATTACCAACCCCATCAACATCATTTCCATTGCCATTGACACTGTCATCAAACCTTCCATTGACACTATTACCGACACCAACACTGCCACAACTCGAAACAGACTCAACAAATAAAACACGCTGCTCAACCAATTGCTCCAACTCGAACTCACTGTAAAGAAACTTGGAAAAGATCCTAACATCATGGATCTTGTCAGGCTGTTTTAGGTTGTTTGGTCCAGTGAACAAATCATCATTGGAGCGGTTTAGAATGTATGGTTGTTCAACGTATTGATATTTGTCTGATTGGATTAGGTCTATTAAGTGGTTGAATTTCGACATGAGTTGTTGCAGTAAGAGAAGAGCGTTGTAGTAGTGTTCACTGTTGTTTTGTGCTTCTTTCTTCAACACTCTTGTAATACTGGTAGCCTGTGCTTGTAGTTGTATCTGTAGCTGATTTGCTTATGAGCAGATAGCAGCTTATATATTATCAGAAGATCTGGGGCAGCGGAACCAAAAGAAGCGGAGAAACAGCCGGTGTCTCGGCCTGAGGGTCTCGCACAGCTTTTAGTGCGTGCTTGAGTTTTACAGTATTAAAGGTAGTATTAGTAGTAGAGTACTAGCTGGCCGACATAAGTAGAATATTAGAATTGTAATAGTAGTAATAGTACACAAATTATTTTAAACAAAAAATAAACAGAGACAGAGAGAGCAATCATTAGTCAATCAATTTTCATCAAAATATATCAACATATCCAATTCATTAATCAATTTAACAAAATCAGCACAAAAAACTTAGCCTAATTAAAATAAAATACCCAATACGATTTCCAATTAATCCATAAAACCAATCCCATCTACTTTATTTTTTTCCAATTACTGTATAATCTAAATCTTTATAAAATCAAAACTCCAACCAAAAACACCAAATCAACGCATCTTCTTGGGCATATATGGACTCAAGGGATCACCAGCACTACCAACAGCACCACCTCCAGTCCTTAGAAACTCATCACTCAACTCAGCAGTCCGTTTCTTTTTCGACGACGTATCACTCGTGGTGCCTGAAGACGACCCACCGCCTGAACTAATAGACCCCGTGGATTCGGGGGAGCCTCGTGGATTGAGTTGATGGAATTGTTGTTGGGATTGTTTGGTGCTATAGTAAGTAGCGGTGGAAGTTGTGGTTGTGGCCGTGGTTGATGGGGATGGGTGGTAGTTGTGGGCATGTGGAATTGGATGGTGGAGGTTTAAGTGATGATGCTGCTGTTGTTGTTGTTGGGGTTCATTGGGTTGGGATGTCAAGGTTGTTGGCGTGGTAGTGGCTATGGGTAGCTGTGATTGTTGTATTATTTGTTGTTGTAAATCTCTTTGAATTTGTAACGAATTTCCCGAATGATATCGATTCAAATCGTGCATTCGACCTCGTTGTTCGTCTTGGTGACTATCTGGTATATCTGGTGTTCCAGATAAAGGAGAGTCCGATGATTCATCAGACGATGAAGTATCTGGTGATGAATCACTTGATAACAAATCGCCATCGGACGTGTCTATAACTTGATCCGAATTAACATACATCTGCTGCTGCTGTTGTTGATTTCGTTGTTCTTGAACTTGTTGTTGTTGTTGCTGGCGCAATTGATATAATTCTTGTTCTTCTAATAATGAATTTGTAGATAATCTTCTCATCTCTTCATTGATGAAATAAACAAGCTCATCATTACAACCAACAGAGACTTTATTAATAGGAGCAGACGTGGAAGAATCTGATTTCCCACCAACTAAAACAACCATTCTCTTATAGTACAGGTCCAACACGTCGGCAGCACAACCAACACCTAATTTAACTTGTTTAAAATAATCGGTGTTAATAGCACCGGTACCAGTGGAGGATTTGCGTTCTCTTAACGAATCATAAGAGAAATCTCTAGGAACCACTCTGAAGTTCACTTTATTTAAAAATTCCGACTCTAGCAAATTTAATTCCATTACATTGACACCACCAACTTTAGCATAATGGGTATTTGAGCAAAAGGAATCACAAAGAGCTTTTGAAGCAATAGTTGTAGCCGTCAACAAGAAACGATGCACAGTTAATGAATTTATAGCAAAAGTTGGATAACATAGAGATAAAAGATCTATATAATAAACGGCAGTTATAAGAACCGAATTTTCTAATGAAGAATAGTGAGCTAATCTTGATAAGTAAGAGTACACAGAAATTTGAGGAGGAGATCTTGAATGGAATCTAGTTAAATTTGCATGATTTAAATAATCTAAATCCAGAGTAGTTTGCTTATCGTTTATTTCTATAAGGGAAGTCAACATCCTGGATATGATCGTTATCAGATCTTCTCTTGGACAGTCAATGAAGTTAACGGGTAAAGGTCTATAGTTATCATGTGGATGTGGATGTGGATTAGTATGAGCATGAGTATGGGATTCCGGTTTTTGTGGTTGTTGAAGCTGAGGTTGATGTCGAAGTGGCGATTCATTTTTTTGGTTTGGGTTTGGATTTTGGTTCTGTTGTTGCTGCTGTTGTTGTTGTCGGAGCTGCTGTTGCTTGTTATAAGTGTTTGGAGAAGGTATCACTATCTGTGGTTTGGTAGTAGTTACATTATAATGGTGTTTCTGCTTTTGATGGAAGTGGGTAGACGTTGCTGAAGCGGTGTTTGTGGATGTTGTCTGGCGTAGCACCTCATGGTTATGATCACCTAGTTCACCCAGTTCTGGTTTGCTCTTGCTAGAATACCTATTGGACATGACGCTGTTGTGAGAGCTCATACCATAAGTTGAGACGTTGAGGAGATAGTGGGTAGTTGGATACTACTGAGACAGGAAACAGAAAAGCTTGTTTTGTGATGAAGGGACTGAGAAGCTGATTAAGGTTAACTGCTCATGCGACAAGAGAGTAGAAGTAGGCAGAGATGGAGAATGGGCAAGGGATAGAAGACACCAGAGTAGAGTAGAGCAGGAACGTGGGTGTACTAGTGAAGTTGAGTACTTAAGCTAAGAAGAAGTGGTTGTTAAGTGAACACTCAGATCGAGAAATATTTGAGCCATTAGAATCGATCACTGGAGACTGTAAGACTATCATTGAAAGACACGGTCACTGAAACACACACACTCCAATACACCACCACAGATAAGCTCAGGTACAGATACAGATAGCTCTACCTCCAACAATGCCATTACAGTGAGACTTGATGTGTGTGGTCTCGTAGTCTGGGTTCTAGTCCTGGCTCTAGTCCTAGTCCTAGCTCTAACTCTATCTCTGCTTTCTGTCTGCCTTTCCCTATCACCATACCCAGATAACCGCTACAGCTTGCTATCCTCCCTATACTCCCAGTCCCTTTCCTTCCCCTTTCTAACGCAATATTCTCCATCTATGGCTTGTGCTCACAATTGTTGCAATTGACTGGAAGAGTCTGGGTCGTGCGCCTGCAAAAAACCCACGTTCTCTCTCTGCTCCAGCGTATGATTGGCCCTCTTACAATGCGGAGACCCAAACCTTGTTTATCAGCTGGCGGTTAGCAGTAACACTATATATAGCAATAGTCGTATGCCTTGATGTGACATATGATGAATTTATTGCAGAGACAATGCAACCAAGACCTTCAGGACCTCCAGGGCGAAAATTTTGACACCTTCATCACAAAATGCATACATCTCGAATCCGGATTGGGTGGTGTAGGCTCAGAGCTGTATAGCGGCTACCTCTAACTGTCAAGTTTTTTCAAAATTGTACTGCCCCTTTAGAAGTAATAAAGTAATTCCTAACGATTGACTCTGATCCGATAGATGAATTATTTAAAAGCTGAAGCTGAAGCTGAAAATGAAACTGGCCCAGTTTTAATTTTAAGTTCTAGGATCGCTCGGCTGCAGCTCGATCGAATGAAAAAATGGTTCCTGGATTTTTTGTATGAGACAGGATCTCTCATACAGAAAATCTCCATCATGAATCCTTGCAAATCTCCTTACGGATCAGAATTCGAGGTACCGATAATAACTTTTTTGAGCTATTCACCTTTCATTAATTTTTTCGGAATGAATTGGCATACAAGTACCATCATCGCGTATACGAGAGCAGAAAAATTCGGACAGATCGTGGCATATGTGGCTGGCTGTAAACTCGGTACCTTCTAACCATGCGCAGTGGCTATTCCTAAATAGAAAGTACATCGTTAAGCACCCCAGGACTTTACAACTCCATCCTGCATAACACTTAATAAACTTTTAATTGGCACGTTTTTATTGGGGATAGGCACACAGTTTCAAATAAAAACGTATAATCCACGTACATAATTATTTAATGAAGAGTAAAACAAATCAAACGATAACTTTAATCTCTTTCTTTAAAAAAAAGTATTAGAATTTTCAATTCAATCTTCTTGGTCATATAATTCCAAATGTAAAGCCATATTTTAATATTTCTAGAATCAACTTAGAGTCTCTCAGCTGTACTAATGAGATCTGAACAGTTAGTTGTTAAGCATTATTGCTTATGGTTCCAAGAAGTTAATAGGTTCTCAATTAGATTACTCAATCAACAGAGCTCTTAGATAACCTAATTAAAGATGAGAAAATATTTCCAGCAACAGATAAGATTGAAGCTGGTATTTTTCCAAAAGCGAACACAGAACTTAAGCCATCTATTAGTTTTATTAAAACTTCATCGTCTTATTCCGTATTGTCCACTCTGAACTAGAATCATTTTATAATTTATGTCATAGCTTAACTTTTTTAAAGACAGTGGGAAACATTTACAATTTAGATAGAGTATAGAGTATATAATTGTATATGTTATTTAACCTAGTTGATGCTTGTTGGAATTGACTTATAGATAACTGAACCTTATCTCTATATTTGGAATATTTAAAAGGAAGGAGTCATCCGGAGACAAGAGGAGTTTGAAAAGAAGCTGGGGATATGAAGACATTAGAAAACGGAATATCATCGTAGGCCAAGTTTTGCTAAGTTTTTTGTTAGATTTATGAGTAAATTATGGCAAGCATTTCACAGAACTGTAAGCTCCTCATTATTAAGCATCCCCAAACAGATGTTCAATTTGAAATTACTATCAGAATTTTGAACCAGTACATTGACTTATATGTATTAGAAATTGAGATGAAGTTTTACTTTTAATCTCAACAATAACAGAAACTGATAAAAAAGAGAAGGAAAAAGAGCGTGGCTATAACACAACCTTAGAACTTAACAAGCAAATCAAGTCCATCACTCCCAGCGCTAATTAAATTCGTTAATTCGTATAAACACTTTAATCACCTTCCAGTATCATCATGAAGTAATAATTTCCTGTAGCTAACCAAAATAATCGCATCAGGAGATGAAACCACAATAAATCAGCCTCTCTCAAGACAAGGGCTTAATTACCTGCGGCACTACAAAACATAAGAGCTTAATTGAACACTCACCATCTATTACCATACAATATAAGAGAAAAATAAGACCCTCCCAAAACGTAAGTAGTCTTGATTAGAATGGATATTGAAGAAGGACAGGGTTGTGTAAATGAGTACGCATGCAAATCTTTACTTAGGTGGAATCAAGTCGGCCGGGGTTGCAGTCGTGTCTGCTCAAATTAAAACCGTACAATATGATCAATGACCAGTGCAGCCACCAACACAAGTAGCCACCCACAACCAAGATAGATAAATCTCTTTCAACTGATATGTTAATGAACGGGTGCATTGTCACCTTCTTTTTTTTTTCTTACCTTTTCCGAGTCTGGCTTTAAACTTGCAGCCATGATTTACTTTTCCATCTATTAAGTTCAGGCGTTTATGCTACCACTCCATTTTATATTTTACGTCACTAAAGTGATATATCATACGTCATCTTAACTGTAATACCAATTTCCATGTCTTTGTAACATTTATCTCCTTGGTACCTTAAACTTTTGCTGGCAATAGGATCACCCGTGAAACCATGTACTGCCCAATTCTCCAAAGTTAACTAAGGCTCTTTGTACTAGTAAGTACCACCAATCAATGATTGACCGATATATGCTTATTAGAGGGCCTTAACCGGAAATTAAGGAGCAGACAATCAACGCCAAACAGCCAGCAACCACAGACAGGCCCTATATCCATCTGGAACCCCCGGTTGGAAACAGCCTTGGAAACCTTGAGAGCCTTGTAAGCTCTGAAAAAGGGGGTCATTGGAGTGAAAGAGTTCGAAGGGATATCCTGTCATTAGTAAAGATACAGTTAACAAAGAAATGGTAGCAGGTGACAACTAGGAAGCAGGACACTTTAAGTAGGATCTGAAAAAGGATACCGCATAATCAATTAGACGCTGAAGCCCCTTTCCGGTGCACGGGTGTCTCCTGGCCGTGTGACCGCTCCGGAGTTTTACGTCCATCTGACTCTAAGAAAGTCTTAGCGGTCTCTTAATGAATAGTTTCCATCCTGAACAGCTCTGTTTCTTCTTGAAGACCCCCTGTTCACCACTCCTAGTCAAACAGCCAGCTCTTTTTAGACTTCCCATCCATCATGTCCTCTGCTGATCAAAGACGTATGTGTTATTTTTTGGGGTTTAACTGTGAGATCCAGATCACAAGACCATATCTCAATTATTCCCTCAATCAGGGACAGACAAAGACTAACTGAAAAATCTTTTTATTATAGCTTTACCTTTTGTCTACCAATTTATTGCTGGTGCCATTGCCGGTGTTTCTGAAATCTTGGTTATGTACCCATTAGATGTGGTTAAGACCAGAATTCAATTACAAGTCGGTTCAGGTGCCACTGCCGAATACTCTGGTGTCGTTGATTGTTTTACCAAAATCATCAAAAATGAAGGGTTTTCCAGATTATACCGTGGTATTACTGCTCCAATTTTAATGGAAGCTCCAAAGAGAGCTACAAAATTTGCAGCCAATGATGAATGGGGTAAGGTCTATAGAAGAGCTTTTGGTGTTTCTGAAATGACCCAACCTTTAGCTATCCTGACCGGTGCCACAGCTGGTGCCACCGAATCTTTTGTTGTTGTTCCTTTCGAGTTAGTTAAGATTAGATTACAAGATAAAACTTCTAAATATACTGGTATGCTTGATGTCGTTAAGCAAATTGCTCAAAAGGAAGGTATTTTATCTTTTTATAACGGTTTAGAAGCTACCTTATGGAGACATATTGCTTGGAATGCTGGTTATTTCGGTGTTATTTTCCAGATTAGAACCTTATTACCAAAACCAAAGAATTCAACTGAAAAGACTGTTAATGATTTAATTTCTGGTGCTATTGGTGGTACTGTCGGTACTATGATTAACACTCCATTCGATGTTGTTAAATCAAGAATCCAAAATACTCCAAATATTCCAGGTGTCGTTAGAAAGTACAATTGGACTTTCCCATCTTTAGTTACCGTTTTCAAAGAGGAAGGTTTTTCTGCTTTATATAAAGGTTTCCTACCAAAGGTCTTAAGATTAGGTCCAGGTGGTGGTATCTTATTGGTTGTTTTCACTAACACTATGGACTTCTTTAGAGGTTATTACTACAAGGGTCAATAGATTCTATAGTGTTTTAAGATTTCTCTTCTGTGTTTTTTGTTTTTTAGATCTTACTATACACCCTTACTATTATTATTTATTCTTTGTCTTTTTCTGTTAATGTTGCATTTATTCAAAATTTTCATCGTATAGCTTTTTCCCCGCTTTAATAATTCAAAGATAATCAATCGTTAAAGAGTTATAATTGCAGAAGTGTTGAAACAGACGGATGTACGTACTCTCCCCAATTTTCAATCTCGGCAATAACTCCAGGTTCGAGGAATCAAGTCGCGTTAAAGGCTGCCATCCTAGGCGAATAGGCGAGCTTCCGATTACCAGTATACACAGTTCCGGGGCTTTACTAACTACTTGGCTCAACAGTTCTTTCATGATAGTTCAGTGAAATAGGCTTAACCAGCTTTATACCCATCAATTTAATTTTGGGCAGCTTTTGGTAGCAAACTGAAGCATTATGATAGTAGAGTATAGTTGAAGTTATGTAGCTATTTCTAAAATTTCAAGTCAATCCTTAATATTAGTATTTTTTTGTGTGTTCGAATTACTGCAATCAACAGTTTCTCACTTTAGCTTAATATTCAACTACTATAATAAGGGAAGTCAAACTTTTTTGTTATGATTAATTAATTGGTTTGAAATTGAACTCCTGCATGAAAGATCTCAGCTACATAGACGTATGCCGCAGTATAACTGCCACGATAGTAACGTTACGTGGCGCGTGATCTGGTGTCCAGGTGTCTCGCGGTATCTTGAAAACACAAAACGAACTGGACAACGGGTACACAAACATAAGTTTGATCTGACCTTATCCGTTGCCCTTAGCTTTGCAATTCCTCATTTCCTGTGCTACAACTTCATTTATAGATTTGCATGATGTCGTCTCAAGACCAGGAGTTCAGCGTCCCAGTTCCGGTTCCTCCTCCTGTGCATAACGCTACTACTCCATTTACACTTCAAAATCAAACCCAGTCGACTAATACTGATCCAAGTTCAAACAATGAGATTCCTGATGAATTAAATCAAGTGGAGTCTTCATTAACTAATGATCTACAAGAATCATCTACTTTGGATCAATCTTTAGTGGATAAGCATATTCAAGAGGTTCCTGTTGAACAGAAACAGGCTGTTGCTGAAACTTTTGAACAATTTGAACCCACTCCAAATCTTGAACAAGCTACTATCCCTGTAACTCAAACAGCATTACCAGTCAGTACTTCTGAAGTCCCATTTGATGATTTAAATACTGAAAATGATGATGCATTTTGGAACAATTTGCCAAATCAACAAACTTCTCTTCAAGCTAGTCCAATTCACAATGAGCATGTTCAACAACCAACTACAGTTAATCCATATTCCACATCAGCTATTAATTCAAGTGCCATTGAAGATCCTGCTTTGAATGCCACTGCTGAAACTGTTGTCACCATTCCAACTGCAAATGAAGAGGTATTATCTAAGCCTCATCATCAACAAGAACTAGTCATGGTGCAGCCTGAATTGATTCCCCAACCAATTGAACCAGTTCAACAAAAACATATTCCTCAATTATCTAAAGGGCTAGATACTCAACATGCAGCTGAAGTTGATGATCTGTTTGACGATGATAGTACCTCTTTCTTAGACCAGTTAAAGCCAGAAATTTCTAATTCTGTCCAAGAAGCCCCAGCTCCAACTTCAAATGAAACGACAGCGGAAGTTCCTGTTAAACAACAAGAAGAAATTGATGATTTATTTAACAGTCAACCATCTGGTGACGACTTCTTTAGCAATTTAAGTTCTCAAGCTACTCCAAACCCGGCGCAAGCAGTGGGATTTGGATCTGAAGTTTCTACTGCTTCTCCAGCTAAACTGCAACCAATGTCATCTCCAGCCCCGGTCAAACAACAACCAGTGTCATCACCAGCTCCGGTTAAGCAACAAGAATTGTCTGACGTTGATTTCTTCAGCAATCTAAGTTCTGGTGCTACACCAGTTCCAGCCCAACTAGCAGAATTTGTGTCCGAAGTTTCCACAGCATCTCCAGTCAAGCAACAACCAGTATCATCGCCACCTTTGGTTAAGCAACAAGAATTGTCTGACGTTGATTTCTTCAGTAATCTAAGTTCTGGTGCTACGCCAGTTGCAGCCCAACAAGTAGAGTTTATGCCTGAAGTTTCCATAGCATCTCCAGTCAAGCAACATGAAGTTTCAACCCCGGTTGCAGTTAAAAAACAAGAAGACGCTAATACTTTATTTAATGATCCACCATCTAGTAATGAGGTCTTTAGCAATTCAAGTTCACAAGTGACACCTTCACATATTCAACAAGTTTCCACTTCCACAGTGACTCAGTCTAAACAGGAAGATGTTAATGATTTATTTACTGTCGATACTGGTGATGACTTTCTGAAAAAATTAAGTCAACCTCCAATTGAACAATCCCAATTGCATGACCAAAAGAAAGATAATTTGGATGATTTATTTGCTGGCTCAGGTGATGATTCATTTTTGGATGAGTTAACAAAGGGTTCAACTCATAATCAAACAGTGATACAGCATGAACCTCAGAAATTCCCTAGCGATGGTGACGATTCTTTCCTTAGGGAATTGAATACTGATCAGAATAAATATGAATCTACCCCTGCTTCTGGTTCTGGTAACCCAACTGTCAATCATGCTCCAGCTGCTCCTTCTAACCCAGTAGATAGTTTAAGTTTCTTAGAAGATGATGATTTATTACTCGATGACTTATTGGATGACGACTTATTAGAGGATGAACCACAGTCTGTTTCTGTTTCAGCTGCACCAGTTAAACAGTTCAATAACAGATATGCCCCAGCAGTTCAGAAAACTAACATAAAGCCGGCCCCTTCTGAGAATAACCATATGGCTTACTCAAATAAAGGTCACTCTCAGAATACTTCTGTTGGTTACTCAGGTAAACCTCCTTCTTTTGTCAACGAGTCAGCTGTTAAAAGTCAAAAATTAATGAAGAAGTTACAAGAAGAGAAAAAGAAATCTGATGCATACGATTTCCCAACTGCGTTATTAAGTAAACACAAGCCACAGAAACCAAAACCAGTCACTCCAAAGAATATTTACACACAATTAGAACATCAAATTAGCACCAAAGGTACAATTGAGAATACTACTGCACCACCTCCTATGAAACAGCCAGTCAATCCATATGCTTCGGATACCCACTCAAGAACTGGGAACATTTCTTCTGTTCAACAACCACAGCAACAGCAACAACAACTTGGTTTGCAAATTCCTCAACCTCCAATTGCTGGTGGTCAGATTAAATCCCCATATGCTCATCAAGCTAATGTTGTTCCTGTTGAAATGAATTCACCTTATGCTCCTCAAGTTCATCAAGCTCCATTGCAACAAGTTAATTCTCCATATGCTCCACAGACACTTGGTGGTGCTCCTCCTGGTAGAGTTACCACACCTTATGGCTCTCAAATGCACCAAGCCCCTACTCAGCAAGTTAATTCTCCATATGCTCCACAGAATTCTGTTGCACCTCCTGCTGTAGTTAACCCCTCTTATGCTCCTCAAATTCATCAAGCTTCCCCAATGCAGCAGGTTAATTCTCCATATGCACCACAGAATCATGCTGCTCCCCCTGTTCGAGTTAACTCGCCTTATGCTCCCCAACTCCACAATGGATCTTCGCCAGTTAATTCTCCATATGCGCCTCAACATAGAAAGATTTCAGGTGGCCAACTGAATTCACCATATGCACCATCTAATGCTGCTGCTAAGACTTCTCCTTATGATCCAAGCAATCCTGCTGTTAAGAGTTCACCTTATGCCTCTAGTAGTACAGGTGTTGCAAGTTTACTTTATAATCCAGTCCAGCACCACTCAAGGCATCCTTCAGCTATTACTTCTAATAAGCATGCTTCTGGTGGAGCTTACAGACCTCAAATCAGAACTTTAGATAGTGTTCTTGGAGACGATCTGAAACCAGACGTTAGTTCTCCTAATACTGGTAATAGAAGTAGAAAGAATACCTTGCCTCCTCGTGGTAAGAGTTTAAATGCTGGTCCATTGGGCAGTCAATCTACAGGTGCTTATGCTCTTCCAGCTTACCATTCTGCTCCGGCTCCAGCTGTTGTTAATCCTGAACTTTTGAGTAGAAGGCAATGGCCGTTATTCTCTTTTTCAAGTACTGGTGTTTGCTCATGCCTGATACCTTCAGCTGATGGTTATGGCCATAATCTGAGTACAATTAAAGTTACCGATATTTCTACTGTTATCCCAGAAGATAAAATGGTTAAATCATTCCCGGGACCACTTCAAAAGAATAAAACTAAAGCTAATGATATTGATAAATGGATCTCTGCTAAATTAAACTCAATAGGCTCCGATGGTGAAGTTTTTGTTACCGCAGAACAAATGTTATGGGGTGTTTTGAAAGTTATGGTTAATGAGATTCATAAACCTGGTGATTTCACTTCAAATCAAAACTATATCAAAAATGCTGTTAAAGTTCTTAATCCTTCATTGATTATAAAAGATAATTTGGACACCACTGTAGACGTTGTTTCATTAGCTAGAATTATGCATCAACCACCCGCTGTTTCACAATTTAATTCGAGTTCCTTGTCTGGTAATGATTTAGTTAGAGTTCATAATCTTTTGTTAGAAGGTGATAAACAGACAGCTTTACATCTTGCATTATCCCACAGAGATTGGGCTATGTCATTCTTGATTGCTAATATTATTAGTCCTGCTTGTTTTGATGAAATTATTAACATGTATGTTGCTAATTCATTTGATCCTAATGATCCAATTCAAAAGAATCTAGGTTTTTTTTTACAATTTACAAACGATGGTATCGATTTAAACCAATTTACAGGAAAAGAGCAATGGCTAGTTGAAAATTATAAGACTGTTATTCCATTTATTTTGTTAAACAATAGTAAAGCTGGAAATGTTTTAGTGAGATTGGGTGGCTTGTTATTTAAAGCTGGGTATAAAGACTACGCTAATTTGTCTTATTTCTTGTCTGGTTTACCATTAATTCCTGAAAATCCACAACATTTATCACCTGATATTGATACATTAATTATGGGTGAAATTTATGAACATATCTTACTGTCTTCTATGAATGTTCCTGCTAATTTTTCTAATGGTTTCCCACACATGCTAGGTGGCAAAATTATTCATGCTCATTGGCTTGCTGACATGGGCATGGTTTCTGATGCTAAAAGATATAGCGATTTTACTGGATCTGTTATGAAATCTAAGCAAGTTTTCTTTGAACCTATTGTTGGATTAGCTCAAGATCATTTGATTGCAAGATTATCTGGTGTTTCAGTTGGTGACCAAAGTTGGTTTGGTGGTAATCTTAAGAATAAAGTTTGGGGTACTTTGGATAAATCATTTAACAAGTTTGTTTCAGGTGAAGAACAAACAGAAGAGCAAAACAAACCAAAAGATGGTGTTTTCTCGAAGTACAATTCTCCAAGCGTTTCAAGGGCTTCTTCCCATGTCAATTTAAATCAAGCATTCAATACTAGTCATAGTGCAACTCCATTAAGAGCTAATCCATATGCTAATCTCCCAGGTATGAATCCTCCTCCAAATACTCAGGCTATAATTTCACGTAAACCTTCTTTTGCTGGTCCATCTCATTCTTACTCTCCAATTCCATCTTCTGCCACTCTAATGACAGGTGCAGGGGATCATAAAGTTTCTCACTATGCCCCTCAGCAATCACAACAACAACCACAAGTTCAATCTGCTCCATTGGCCGCTATTAGCTCTCCGACTCTTTCTTACATTTCATCACCTCCTCCACAGGCTCCTGTTTCTCTCACTCCTCTAGCTGCACCACCATCTGCACCATATGCCCCTCATCCATCTCGTACATCTCAAGAAATTAAGAAATCGCCTTATGCTCCTCATAGAGCTCACAGTAAACCAAAGGGTGGTAATCCATATGCTATGACTCCTCTGGCTCCTGAAAATAATGGATCTTCACCAGTTAAACAACCCGCTAGAGCCAATCCATATGCTCCATTGCCAGGCCAAGCATCTGAATTTAATGAATCAAAAGGACCTGAACCTATTTCTGCTACATCTACAGTGGAATCAAGTAGTTTGAATGAGTCTTCTAATTTACCATCACCTGTGGAAGCATCTTCTGGCTCTCATGATAAGTATGCTCCTCTGGCACCACACCCTGATTTAAGCAATGTCGTGCCATCCAATGATTATTCGTCACCTTATCACTTCCCTACTACTTCAGCATCTCCTCATAAACCTTCACCGCAAATGGTTCATCAACCTCTAGCTAGTAAGCCGATGTCTGCTTCCAATAGTAAGTATGCTCCCCTGCCTGCAACTTCCATTGACTCCCCTATTGTTTCTAATGGTCAGTATGCTCCTATTGCTGCTAATTTTGCTTCAAATAATGTTGATCATAATATGGAAGACTCACCTTCTTCTAGTTCTTCGTCTGAAAATAAGTCACCACCAACTGTTCATAAACCTCTGGCCACTAAACCAGCTAACAGCTCAGAAGATCCTTATGCTGCCCTGAATGCATCTGTTGAAACTCCTGTGCTTGAAGCGGAAAGTAGAAACGCTTCGCCAGTGCCACAAGCTCCTGAAACTGAGGCTGAAGAATTAGAACCTGAAGTTAGACAAAATGTCGAATCTGTCCCTGTTGAATCAAAGATTGAAGCCAAAGTTGATCAATCTCCGGCTCCACATCCTGCTCCAGCTTCACATCCTGCTCCGGCTCCAGCTCATGTCGTCCCAGTTGAGGATCATAAACCACCATTTAATCCCTATGCTGCCGCGGGAAGATCTAGATCGAATTCACCTGTTGCTACTAGAAAAGCATTTAACCCATATGCTAGTATTGGTAGTACCCGTACTGTGCCAAGAAAAAGAGCTTCCAATCCTTATGCTCCATCTGGTACTACTGGTACTACTGGTACTACTGGTGCCACTGTTAACAAGTATGCTACTGTTGGTGCTACACCAAATCCATATGGTCATGCTCCAACTAGTTCAGTGGCTAGCAACTCCTATTCTCCCTCTCTATTTCCAGGAGCTTCTACAGCCTCTATTGAATCTGGAGACTCAAACGCTAAACAGCATAGTCCAGTTAGTAATACTGCCTATCCATCCGCTTCTCATCTCACTAGTATGTTTAATCCACCAACTGCAAGCGATGAAGGCTCCACATTAGGTGGTGGTTCTACATTAGGTGGTGCTCATGGACATGGTAGAAAGATGTCTGTCTTTGCTACCAGCGACCAAAGAAGATATGTTGCTGAGAATACTGATGAATACTATGATGACGTTGTTGATGATGATGATGACGTGATATCAATCAATGAAAAAAAGAAGAAAGAAGCAGCTGAAGCTAAGGAAAAGAAGAAGGCTGAGGCTGAAGCTAAGAAGAAACAAACGGCTGAAGCTGAAGCTAAGAAGAAGGAAGACGAAAAGAAGAAGAAAGCTGCTGCTGCTGCTGCCGCTGCTGCTGCAGGTGGTAAAGGTTGGTTTGGATGGCTAGGTAAGAAGCATGACGACGATGCACCAAAACCAATCAAAGCCAAATTAGGTGAAGAAAGTTCCTTTTATTATGATGAGAAATTGAAAAGATGGATTAATAAAAAGGCTCCAATTGAAGAGCAAGTTGATAATACTCCGCCTCCACCACCGATTAAACACACTATTTCCACCACTCCATCGTCTCCTTATATGACTCCCGCTCCAGGTGGTGCTCCACCTCGTATTGGCGCTAGTGCTCCTACAACTAGGGCTCCATCCGTTCCTCCATTGGCTGGTGGATCTACATTAAAGAATGCTAGCAATATTGAAGATTTACTGAGTATGAGTAGTGTTCGTACCCAAGGTACAAGAAAAACTAGAAGAGGTGCCCGTAGAGGTTACGTTGATGTTATGGCACAAAAACAAGAACAATAGATATTAATTTCTTAGGTTATGGCTTGCTGTGATTTTTTTTCTTCTGCTTTTTTTTCTTCTGCTTTTTTTTTTATTTTTTTTCTTTGTTAAATTGTTGAATTGTATAATTGCATATATGCATTTGTTTTCTTTGTTTAATTTTTTGTTGTAATTAAAATTATTTGATTTTTTTGTTTGTTTTAGTTTTGTTTTACTCTTATTACATTATTAGTTTTTTTCTAGTATATTTTCAATTTTATGTAATGCCATCGTATGTTGATATATTGAGTTGGAACCAAGTTTGTAGATATTATAGTTTAGTTATACCAGCCGGTTGTCAACTAAAGCCTATATTGCGGTAATTCACTTCCCGTTTTTTTTTTTTTTTTCATTGATTGGCATCGGATAGTCATATTTATGTATATCAAAATTATGATAAAGATTTATAACCAGTCCATTTTTGTAGAGTTTTAAGGTATGAAGTGGGAGCACAAGAAACATGGATTCCTCCTTTTAGGCTGAGATTCTGCGACAGAACGATCGTTACAGCGTGGCGGATGCATTTTCATGGCTAATTTAAACCGCGCCACATGATCGTTCTTCTGCGGTGAGAAAGGAATTGCAGCTACTGTACTACAACAAAATGACATCGTATATGTTGTCGGATAATCCAAGAATATGCTGTCTAATGGTAAAGTTTTCAGAAAAAGTGGAGCGAGCGTTTTCGAACAGTTCAGTAATTCAGGTAAACGTAACGAGAAAGAGATACAAATAGATTGATTCTAGCATTAGTTCGTTTATTAGAGTAGATTTCCCAATATTGATAAATAGCAGTGGCAATTATAAAGCACCCAGTTGAAGAATCAAATTCAGTTAAACCAACAACCAATTCTTAACAAGTATAAGCTAACTCACTTGAGAGAGCTAAAGCTCAATTCCATCCAATTTCCAATTGAATTCCACCTCATAACTATTTATAAAAACAAGGTCATACTGAATTCATCTGTGATTATTCTTTCAAAACAAAATTTATTCTTTTTCTCTTCACCTGAAATCTCTATCTTAACGAGAGAGGCAGTCCAGACCTGCATGTACATATCCAATCAACCCACTCAACCCAGGTCAACCGAAAAACCCACAACCTTAAGCCAACACAGCTACATAGACCTCAAACCAGAACTCCGAGGTTTCCCCACTGTTATAACCAATTGACAAACGGCAGCAGTGCTTTCCTTTGGATATTCGACAATCTTATAAGTTAACGAGATTCAGCAAAACGCAGTGACAACCAGCTAATATGACGAGGCGACAACCAAGGCCACCTTCACAGCTGATGAATCGAAGCAGCAAAATTAACATGAGCACACGGGTATTGATGAAAAACATCCAACAGTGACACCCAACAGTGACTGTATGTTCTCTGGAAAGAAGAGGAAAACATCAGGATTAAAAGGAAGTAAGCAGTTGCCAATTTCCAAACAGATTGAAGGGTGGGAATCCGGGGTGAGGTGTGCGGCAATTAAAGTGATTCACTTAATCCGGAGTTGACTCCGTTCAGCGTAATCTCCCCGTGTCTCGTAACAGCTGGAACACCGTACGTCTCTATTTACGAGCAGTGCATCCTGAACCACAAGTTCCCCAGATCAGCACCAGTCCAAGACCTCCACGGGACCCAACCGGACACAACTGGACCCAACTCCAGCTACTAGTATTTCTCTATGGATATGTAGCTCCCGGCCCAAACTAAAGTGGCCCAAGAACAGGGGCTCCGTGTCGACAGGGGGAATCCGGGGTTGTCCTGTCGACCAATGCTTCCGTCGACACCCCAAAGCGGTGCGCTGTTTTCCAGCTAGTGATAAAGCTCTATCTAGTGATGCTCTCTCCCAAGCACCGGGGCCAGCCTCCATTTGTTCAACACCTCCACAAACACCCGTTATATATAAACTCTCAGACATCCATCTCCACAAACCCAACCGAATATAGCTACAGACAGCCTCCAACAATGGCCCACCTCCAGCTATAAAAGGCTCACCAGCTCCCTCCGAGTTCTCGTACTCGTAGTCAAACTCATCGCACAGTATCTAGTATCTTCCATATTCTTTCTTCCCTCAAAATAGTCGACTAACTGGAAATTAATTCAGTCCGTCACTCTACCGAGACAGCTCTTAGACAACTTTCTGCCAGAGATATAAATACCCATACTATTCCCACTTTTGCACGATGTTGATCCTTCCACGTATCACGACCTCTTTTCTCTCCTCTTCCCTAAGAGTCTCTGTCCGTCCTTTCTTAAGATCGTCGTCTGCTTACTCAATTGCTAAACACTCCATCAAGTTGAAAAATATGTCTACCAAAAACGATAATCCTTCCGTTGTCCTTCAAAAAGTTGGTACTATTACCTTCGAAGACAGACCAGTTCCAGAAATTAAAGACCCACATTTTGTTAAGATTGCCATTAAATACACTGGTCTATGTGGTTCTGATGCTCACTATTACGAAACCGGTTGTTGTGGTTCTTTTGAAGTCACCTCTCCAATGACTTTAGGTCATGAAAGTTCGGGTGTTATCGTTGAAGTCGGAAAAGAAGTCAAAAGCTTAAAGGTTGGAGATCATGTTGCCTGTGAACCAGGTATCCCATCAAGATACTCTTACGAATATAAGAGTGGTGACTATAACTTATGTCCTGAAATGGCTTTCGCAGCTACTCCACCATATGACGGAACCTTGTGCAGATACTACTTGTTGCCTGAAGATTTCTGTGTTAAGTTACCATCCAATGTTTCATTAGAAGAAGGTGCTTTAGTTGAACCATTGTCCGTTGGTGTCCACGCAAACAGATTGATCTCTACTGCCTTTGGTGATCGTCTGGTCGTGTTTGGTGCTGGTCCTGTCGGTCTTTTAGCCGCAGGCGCAGGTAAGGCTTTCGGTGCTACTAAGGTTCTGATTATTGATATTGTTCAAGACAAGTTGGACTTTGCTTTGAAAAATGGTCTGGCCACACATGCTTTTAACTCTAGGGGTAAGTCTTTAGCTGAGATCAAAGAATACATTTCAAAAGAATGGAACGGTGAAAAGCCAACAGTCGGTATCGATGCCACTGGTAACAGATTCTGTATTGCTAACTGTATCCAATTATTGCAAAAGAAAGGTAGATACTGTCAAGTTGGTATGGGTGCTCCAACTTTAGATGGTTTCCCAATTGCTTACGTTGCTGAAAATGAAATCATCGTCACTGGTGGTTTCAGATACGGTGTCGATAACTACAAGACTTCTGTTGAATTGATTGCTTCTGGTAAGATCAATGTCAAGCCTTTGATTACCGATAGATTCACTTTCGAGGAATCCATCAAGGCTTATGAATACTTTAAGGAAGGTAAGTCCATTAAGATTATGATTTCTGGTCCTGAATAGTTTTTTTTCGCTTTGTCTCTTGTCTTGCATTATATTTTATTTTCTTCTACATTTCATGAATTTCATTGTTCCTTTTACCTTTTATCTCATTTTATTTATTTACTCACGATCTGAAAATATGACAGCGTTTCATTAACTTATCATTACGTAACTTGTTGTAATTCAATGAATAAATAAATACACGATTACTTATCTATATACAGATGTAGACCCTATACACACCCCATCCCGGAGCACTTTCCGACTTCACTGCTTCGTTTCCTTTCAACCAATCCAACAACCTACTCCTAGTCCTTGCTCACCTCCTCTTTGTCCAACTTGTCCTTGTCGACACTGGCTTTAGAATTACTCATAATCTCCTCATATTGGTCATCGTGCGTAGCTTTAAAAAAAGTGTAATGCAAAACCACATCATCGATATTTCTCATACTTGGATCATTAGCAAACTCTGGATCGATGAAGAAAAACAAGGGCATATCAATCTCTTCCCCAGCATTCAATCTCTGCTCTTCAAAACAAAAACACTGGATCTTGTTGAAATAAGGAGCAACATGATCGGGGGTCACTGAATATGTAGCCATACCAGTGATATCTTTATTTGACTTATTTTTAGCTTTGTAAAATGCCAATGCAGATTCACCAGGGATGACGTACACTTCACGCTGTTCAGGCTGGAACTTCCATGGTAATAATCTACTCGTTTCTGCTGTGAAAGAAACTCTGATTTTCTTGTCAGTTTGCACTGGAATCAATTTATCCTTGGTGATACGGGATTGGTCCGTCTGTGGTGTTCCTCCCCATCCCGTCTTTTGACACACAAGTCTGTACACCGGAACTGACCCAAAAGCTGCTGCTAGAAACACCAAGAATAAAGAAAGCGAGTAATAAAGTGCTGACTTTCTTTGCACTTTGTCTTTTTCAGCGTAGTAATAGTCACGGAGTAGTCGATACTCTTCGGCAGTCATTTTGGGTAACGCTTTACCATTCTTGTCTAACCCCGGCCCAGTTCTTTTACCAGCCTCAGAACCTTGAGAAGTTGGAGGTGGAGGAGGAACAGCTAGTACAAGGGATGAAGTATTAAAAAATCTAGCCCTGTGTTGTTGTTGCTGTTGTTTGATCAGTAACGATAAAACAGTCACTGACTGTTGTTTGTGGTGTAGCACATTGAAGTGGCGATGCAATGACGTTGTTTTGAACAACAATCTGCTGGTATTTGATGGTGCAATTATTGAGAGCATCTAATATTCAACTGAAGGCAGGAACTGTGTTTATCTGTGGTTGGTTAACTCTCAGCTGCAAAGACCCACCTTTCGATTTTTCAATCTTTGTTGAAGAACTTTTTCACTCTCGCAGCGGTCTCATGCCTCGGTCTTTGAATTTCAAAATCATACCCGCATTAGAACGCAAGCTCCAACCATCATACAATTACAAAATCAAAATACAAAAAATTCAGTTATTATTTTTATGATCTAGTTACACACACTCTACTACTAAAAAAACTAGTAAAAGTCATCATCCTGTAAATAAGACATTAACTCCTGTTCTCTTTCCCTAGCCTCCAAATCAGCCTTCAAATCAACTCTATTGGCACTCTCAGGATATCTCATAGCTTTAACTGAATCATTATGCAATGACATACAGAATTTAATTCTTCTATCAAATTCATCCTGTGGCGCTTTTGTCTGGTACACGTCCAATATTTCTTTAGATTGCATGTATCCCTCTTTATGATTGATTGTAGCTTCAATAACTCCATCTTTGATTGCTTTACCAACGATATATTCTGCACTTAATTCACTGTCCAAATGTAATTTAATACAAATATCCTTTAATGAGATTCTCTTATAACATAATGAAATCGTTCTGATACCGGTTTTGATAACATTTTGTCTTAATCTTAAAACTAAATTATAATTATTATCTTTTTTCAAGTTCTCTCCAAATTCATTTAAAACTTCATTAAACAATTTTAAATCACCTAATCTGACGGCCCTTGTAACTGCTAAATAAGGAATTAATGATTTTTCTAAAATTGGATCTCTAAATGTTGATAGTTCAGGAATTTCACCAGTTAATAATTGGATCAAAATGTTTAATTTAGTTGCACTTTGCAAGAAACCTAGGGCAGATTTGGTTTGCGGACATTTTCTAATAGCAGTAATTGCACATTCATTAGCTGTTGAATAGTCCAATTGGATTGCCTGAATTCTAGCTAAATAATAATAATATCTAGCAACAACTGAATTGGTTGCATCTTCAGGAAATTCGGTTTTCTCAACTAGATTATAAGCTTGATTAATATCATTGGCTGCTAAGTAATCTCTTAATAATAAAGTAATAGTTGAAGCCCTAGTTTCAGTATCATGTCTTAATGTAGCTGCTCTTAGGGCACTCAATAAATCACCTCTAATTGGAATCAAGTCTTTTAATAATTCTTTAGCTCTGAAAATATAAAACCACACTTTAGCCTGTATGTAATCCAATGTTCTTCTATTATATGACTTCAATGCATTAATAACAAATCCATTGAATTCATCTAATTTACGAATCTCTTTTTTATCATGTAAGAATATTTGAATTAATAAATGAATAAAAATATCAACTTCAGGTGTTAATTCAATTGATCCATTTGATGAAGAAGATGGCCCATCTTCTGAAGTATCCATTGCGTCCTCATCAGTACTTGTAGTAAATGAACTTAATACCTTTAACAAATATGGTCTATTTGGATGTGAAGTTGGGTAAGTTGATTCAACTATATTGTTTAACGAATTAGCTGTGATTTCTGGTCTGACTGGAGTTAATTCACGAAATACTTTTAAAATGTAACGTGGGTCATAATTAACAGCTGATTTTTGAATCAATGATATGAATTCATTTAATCCTATTACAGTTAATTTAAATTATATTAGTTAGTATTCCTGAAAGAAAACACGAGGGCAAAAAAACTCAGAAAATGAAAAACATACTCTGATCAATGGAAACCACATCCTTGGATGGGAATTCTTTAGGTTCTTCAGAAGCCTTAGAAATTGGTTCAACGGCCATTGGGTAATTTCGTAGTTGTGATGTATTAATATTCCAAACAAGATGTCGTTGTTGTTGAAATCATTTGAATCATGAGTGGCAAATTCATTTGTTGAAGCTCGCTCGAAGTTTGGGTGCGTACACGACCCCTTCTTATCGAAAGCTCCATTAAGTTATTAGCATGTTTTACTTGAACTAACTACAAGAAAAACAACACAACAAAATCAGTATGTCTAGAAAAGGGTTGGCTTCATTTGACAATGTCACAAGCCATCAACAGAAATTCCAATCTTTAGGTCAAAAGCTAATCCAAGAGCAACATGAAGAATTAACAACTCAATTACAAGTGTTTCAAAGTGCCTTGATATCATTTAAAAAACAATATAATGACGAGATAATTAAAGATCCGCAGTTGCGTGTTGAATTCAGTCAGATTTGCCAATCTTTTGGTATAGATCCATTAGTTGTCTCAAGCTCAATAGATGGCGAGATTGTTGATCAGGATGAGAAATTAAATCAACTATCATTAAAACTATTCGAAATTTGCTCAATTACAAGAAATTTAAACGGTGGTATCATTAGTATTAAAGATTTAATCAATTTAATTAATAAAGATACGTGGTTTAATGAAGATTTGAATTTGAAATTCAATGAAAATGATGTTTTGAAAGCTATTGATAATTTAAAAACTTTGGGTGATGAATTACAATTAATTAAAATCGGTGGTAAAAATTATATTAAATCAATCCCACAAGAATTAAGTTACGACCATTCATTGATCTTATCAACTACAGAAATACTTGGCTTTGTTAGCGTTAACATGCTTCGAGATAATTTCAATTGGAGAAAAGTTAGATGTAGAACTAATTTAGACGAATTGGTTACTAATGGTTTACTTTGGATTGATAAACAAGAAAAGAATAAAGAAACTTTATATTGGGCCACCTCTTGGATTAATAGAGAATTGGGTAATGATTCAATGACTGATTGGGAAAATTTTAAGTAATTTTTACGACATTAGTTCTTTTGATATCGATATAGTTATGACATAGAAGACATGATAAATAATAAATATACAAAAGATGGTTCAAGAAAACACACAAATCGCAAGTAGCGTAATTGTAACAAGAAATGAAAATGAAATTCTAAAATAAAAATGAAGCTCAAGTTAGGTGAGAAATATATTGGAATGCATAACTAATTGTATCGTATTGTGATTCATTTTGAATTAAGAAATCTTCATTCTTCTCTAAATCATCATGGCAAATATGATTCCAAGTAGTAGCATCACCATACAACATAGCCGGTGATTTAATCTTCTGTTTACCTGTATCGTGTTGACAACGTTTACAGTTATAAGTAGCATGAGTATCTGAAACAGTATTTGGATTATATTGGAATAATTGTTTCAAGTTATCAGTTGAAAATAATCTTTCAACATCTTCATTTGAATCAACAACACACGAAGATAATTGTAATTTAGCTGATTGTCTTTGGAAAATTTTTTCTTCGATGGTACCAGTTGCAATAAATCTATAAATGAAACAATTTTTCCTTTGACCATCTCTCCAAACTCTAGCCAAAGCTTGCTGATCGGATGCTGGATTCCAATCTGGATCCATTAAAACTAACCTGTTAGCACCAATTAAATTAATACCACAACCACCTGCCTTAGAACTCAACAAGAAAATAAACTCTTTACCTTCTGGATTATTGAATCTGTCAACTAATTTTTGCCTTTTATTGATAGCCATTGTACCATCTAATCTAAGACTTCCAAATCTATGCGATCTACACATTTTTTCGACCAGATCTAGAGTTTGGGTATAGTTTGAGATTATAACAATCTTATCATCTGTTTCTTTGTTGATCTTAGCTAAAAATCTTTGTAACATTTCAAATTTACCACTAATAAAAGCATCAAAATATGCATTCCTACCTCTTTTCCTTTGATCAGGAGATTCATAATCATCAGGTAACAAATGATCACAACCTTCAATATCATTTCTTAAATCCAATAGATCTGGATGACTAACTAATTTCTTTAATAGACCAATAGCTTTCAAAGGTTGTGAATGTTGACCTCTTAATAATTGCTTAATATCCGGTGATGTAATAAAATGCGTATAAAGTTTCTTTTGAAAATCAGACAGATTACAAAATATAACGTATTCATATTTCATAGGTAAATACTTTGATAATAAATCATTTGTTCTTCTGATAATAAATCTTGAAACCAATTCAATTAATTGCTGTAATTTTGCATCACCTTTTTCTCTTTCTTTATCGGTGGCTAAAGAATCTCTACTTTTTAAAATATCCAATTCATAATTCTTTCTAAATTCATTTTTGGATCCCAATAATCCAGGATTAGCAAAGCTTATCAAAGAAAAATACTCAGTTAAATCATTTTGAATTGGTGTACCAGATAAAATAACACGACGTTTACAATTCAAAGAATTTAAAGCAGTATAAGTCAATGAATCATCATTTTTCAATCTATGACCTTCATCAGCTAAGATTAAACCAATTTCACAATTTTGTAAATTCTCAACATTTCTTCTTAGTGTTTCGTAAGAAATAATTAAAACCGGTCTAACAACCGATCTACCCTCAGCCAATGCCCAGTTTCTTAAGGCATCACCAACTTCACCAGCTTTGGTAGATTTACCATCAATAGCCAAACTATTTAAAGCACCCTTCCCTAGCCATTTATCGATTTCGTTGGCCCAATTTCTAACTAGAGATGAAGGACAAACAACAATACATTTCTCGATAGTCTTCTTACCTCTCGGTCCCTGCCTTAATAAAGTCCACATTAAAGCCAAACATTGTAATGTCTTACCTAGCCCCATTTCATCAGCCATAATACAACCTTTAGCCCTAGCATCAACTAAACCTGCAGTACAACGATATAAAAATTTCACACCGGATATTTGATGGGGTCTTAGAATCTTAGCTAATTTAGGATCAATAACAACCGGAACATTTGGAAACTTTTTAGTAGGATCTTCATTTGGGTCATTTGATATACCTAGAATTTCATTTAATGATTTATGGACGGTTTTACGTCTTTGTGCAGATCGTTGATTGGGTTGTTCTTGTTGTAGAGCAGCAGCCGCTAGTGCCTCTTCTTCAGCTTCAGCTTGTTCCTCTTCAATCTTTAATTCTGGAATAACATCAACTGTTGGGTCATAAATAACGATTGCATAGTCACCCATAGGATCATGCAATGGCTTTGGAGGAAAGTAAACCTTTTTTCTATTACCTAAAGGTGGTGGAGGTTTAGCGTTCAACATTTCGTATTCATTTTCTTTATTCATTTTCAAAGGCACGACAAACTTTGAAGTCAAAGTATGATTAGATTTATCCATAGTACTAATGAAATTTCTAGGCAGTAAAGCATTTTTCTTTTTTGTAACGATCCTGTTTCCATCACCATCAACTGCATAATCAGATTCATCTTGTATACTGGTAACATTATTTAATAAATCCAATTCAGCATATGAAGCGGGACCTCTTCTTCTTGCAGATCTGACCGCTTGGCCATGTCCTATCCTTGTGGTCTGTGATCTCTTTGCTAAAGGATCTTTAAACGGTTTAAACAGTACCGTAGATGGGTCAGTTGAAGCTCTCTTTCTCTTATAAGTTGGATTAACACCAGCACCTATTCCCATGCTGTTTGGATTTTCCTTATATTTCTTACCAAAGCTTTTGAATTTGTAACTCATGGTGGTTGGAATGTGTCGAATTGATTCACTTGAACTTCTTAAACTTTCTCATAGCATCTCTCTAAGAATCGTTTGTTTACATAATCGCCTTCGATATTCTGCGAAACGCGACTTAGGGTGTGCGGCAGGGTATCGACGCGCGACTTTGTCTCACGTGCTAGTCGATTGACTTTCAGTAACTTTTCGGACTGCACTGCCTTAGAGATTCTGATTACCATACAATATCGGTATTCTGGTAGAATGAGAGTTCGGATTGTTCTCTTGGTTACCATGCAAAAAAAGGTTCTTGCCACATACATCGGAAGCAATAGTCTTCGATGCAAAAAGATTATTCCACTCGTCGATGATATTCGATAGATCTGATCAGATCAATGATAACGTATAGTAGTTATAGTGATTTGGCTAATAATAATATATAATACAAAATAAGACGTAAGTAACAAGTTAGTAATAGTAAAAGTCAAAAGAACTTGCATGTAGTAAACTATAAAACACAGATTTTTTTATTTAATGTTATCTTTCAATTAACAACCAATATATTCAAAAAAATTAATAGGAAACACAAATTAAGAATGCAATGATAATAATTCAGTAATCCTCTTCTTTGGCTGAATCCCACCCAGCTGAATTACCTGGCGTGGCTCCCCATGATGGCGTCTTACCACCTGAAGAAGCTTCCCATCCCGGAGTTTTACCCCCTGAAGATGAACCCCAAGCTGGTGTTTTATTTCCCGAAGAAGACCCCCAGGCTGGAGTCTTACCTCCACTAGACCATGCTGGAGTCTTACCACCACCAGAAGACCAAGCAGGAGTTTTACCACCGGATCCCCAAGCTGGCGTTTTTGAGCCAGAACCAGAGGCTGGAGTTCTGCTACCAGAAGAAGACCATGCAGGAGTTTTACCACCACCTGAACTTGAGCCCCAAGATGGAGTCTTTCCACCTGAAGACCAAGCAGGAGTCTTACCTCCAGCACCCCAAGCAGGAGTTCTACCACCTGCTGGACCATTATTTGCATGACCAAACTCGGAATGATATGCAGGAGTTAATGAAGAACCCATACGTCTGGAGCCATTGGCAAAACCTGATCCATAGCCTGGAGTGTAACCACCTTGATTACCTCCATGGCTTGTAGCCGATGATTGGAACCCACCACCACCTGTTCTTCTGGTTCTATAATTCTCAAGGAACTGCTCATAGGGAATAAAAGTACCAGGTCTCATCTCAAATAATAAGTCCGACTTATTAATTGGAATAATCTTAGCAGGATTATGCATCTCAACTCTAGCAACTTCACCGTTGGCATCTTTAATGATACCCTTTTTACCTTTATATGGTCCCTTTCTAACACTAACATGTTGATTTAAAGTGATATCTCTACCACTAAATTTAGCAGCAGCAATTGGTACAGCTGGTGGAGGCATCAATCTATCCGGATTCATTTTATTTAAATCTGGAGTATTAAATGTTGATAAAATAGAACCCTTACTTGACACAGTTTGACAATCACTGGCATTAACGACAAAGATACCTGTATTTTCTGTAACAGTTTTGGATTTTAAAAATAAGTATGATCTGTAAATATGTAAAATATTACCTTGTCTTCTTTCACCTGTTGACTCTTTAACAACATCTCCAACTTTAACTTCTAGTCCATTTTTATCATTTGTCTTTTCAGTTAATCTATTCATTTCAACCACAGATTGGATTGACCTTGGTTCAACCTGTAAAACTCTACCATCTGTACACAAAACAGTAAACACTTCTTTTTCAGCTCTAATAATTAAACCAATAGTCACTGCATTTAACTGAACTAATTGATGTAATTCAAATCTACCAATTTGAGAAGAAGTAGTGGATGAATCAATAGACTTCATTAAATAATTAGGGAAAACAGTAATGTCTTTTTTAGTTTGATTTGATATTAAGGTGACTTGATTATCTTCAATTTGAACAATTAGACCACTTTCCTCAGCATGAACACCATGAATGACGGTAACATGATCACCAAGAAAGAAAACCTTTCTTAATGCAGAAACTGGAACTTCAACAATTGTATTATCAACTGTGCTATCTTCGTTGCCTTCTAATAACACTCTAACAATCTTAGCATCTGTGGCTGCTACAACACTACCTTTCATTTTTGCTTGTTCACCAGAAACAATTTCAACTCTATCGTCAGTTTGGAAAGTAATGGCTTTTATCGAAGTTCCTTTTAATGATGCAGCCACAGACTGTAAGCCTTCAGCCGTATCATCATTATTGAATAATGTTAATTCTTGTAATGTTGGTTTGATGCTCTTTGTATCCAATTGGGAAATCTTAATATCTTTGTATAAGAAACCATTAATGTACTCTTCATTTTTATAAATGAAATAACCTCTATCTCTTTTAGCTGTTGATAAATGTTCAGGGTCGTTTTGGGTTGCTTCAAATTCTGAGAATAATCTTTGAGGAGGTCTGAATTTAGAGTTATAAAATGGGGCTCTTTTCTTCTTTGATTCGCCACTTGCTGAATCAAAAACAGTTTGAGTTGCCGATTTACCATAATCTAATCTTGGAATTAATTTAACTCTGGCCTCTAAATCATTATCAGCTAAATTGTCAATGATACCTAAATCACCTTTATATCTACCAATCTTAACTCTAACGTAGGCACCAGGTTGTAATTGAATGTCTTCAGATCTACCAGGTCTTAATAAATCAGGATATTCTTCAATTGGAACTAAAACTTTATTTGATGAATAAACACCAGGTAAACCTTCAAGAATTTTATTGACAGCATCTAATCTTCTAGCCTCAATATAAATATAACCTATGAAAGAATCTCTTTGAAAAACAGAGAAAACTTCATTTGTACCCTTTTTATTTAACATTCTAGCATGCAAAGTTTTAACTAATTCTTTTTCTTTACCATTTCTAACTCTAATACCCCAAATCAAGGGATCGTCGACGGAAGGTAGCAATAATCTTTGTGAAACATTACTATTAGAACCCATGTATCTTGAAGAAGTGGAACGACCATATCTTTGCTTAAATTGTTCAGCCAATTCTTGGGCATCTTGTTCATCCAGCCTTTCTCTTGATCTATCCAATTTTCTATGTAATCTATCTGAAGTTCCAGGAGCTTGTTCGTCTTCACCTTCGTGACCATCAGCTAAAAATTCTCTCTGAAATTGTTCAACTTCATCGTCGTCTTCTTCTTCTTCGTCATCGTCGTCAACTTCAGCTTCAACATCTAAGAATTGATTTCCTCCTCTTCTCTTCTTTCTTCTTCTTAAATCATCATCTTCATCATCTTCATCGTCATCTTCGTCCTCTTCATCATCGAGTTCATCTAAATCATCACCATCATCATGATCTTGATTTTCTTGTTTTAATTTGTCATCTTTTTCTTTAATGCCAGTTTGATCAGCTTGATCTGATGATTCACCAGTGGCTGTAATGTCATCCGACTGCACCATTTGTTTTATTTTGACCTCTGGATCAGGCTTTACACGATGCTCAGACATGATTTATCAATTAATAATTTTGCTGTGAGTTTGCTTTTTTATGTATAGTTGTTATCTATTAGTAAATAATTATACGAAAGTGATCTTTGTATTAAAATGAAAGTCTAAATATTTCAATCAAGCAGAGATTCAACACCTGTTATTGAACAGTTAAATATATAGGTTTGTTTTCCTTTGAAGTATGGGAAGGCGTAATATTAAGTTGCTTGTTGTATTCTCTCTCGTTCAAATTTGAAAAATCAGCTCGAGAGTTGTAAGTCAGAGAGATAGACACTAATTATAACTGATGAAGGAGAACGATGAGTTACTAGTGATTACATCCAGTCCTTCCTTCTTCTTGCACACTCTTTGCTGTGGAAATTGCCTTTAGCAATTTGTTTAGAGGAAAAAGCTGTTTGAAGTTGGTCAGGCTCACTCTCACTCACCACCCAGCAGGAACAGAATCCACCGCTTTTGAGGGAGGGTAACATTAAGCCGATCGACTTCTATGAATGGCGCGTCGCTTATATTTCGTCTCAGTGGTCTCAAGCTTTGTTTACTAGTTACTTTTTCATTTAAACAGTCTCTATTATATCATCAACCAAAATACAGGATAAAAGAAAAGATAAACACATCATAAATATAAAAGGCTCAAGCTAGCAATTCAACTAAAACACTAACAAAAGTACCAGCACACCAGATTCCAATCATAATGAATCCAGTCAATCTATCAAATCTCCATCCACACATGGGAACCCAAATTAAAATGAATAGTAAATTAATAATAACCCAAACGCAACTCAAATATAAACTTAAGCTCAATTGGATTTCTACATGACCACCAACTATCAATCCATTGACTCCAATGCCCAATAATAAATTTAGTAATGGTCCACCAAAACAAGCTGCTAATGCCATCAAAGGATAACCTAACTTAGCAACAATTAAATTTGAAATCATATCACCGGTTGAATTACCAATTGCAAAAATAGTAAGACCCAAAATAGCATCTGACAAATGAGTCAAAACGGAGAAGAATTTCAAAACGTTAATCAATTCTTCAGCTATCATTCCAATCCATGAAATTGAGGCAATGAATCCAATTGATGATAAAACCAATTTAAGAAAGTCTGATTGATTATGCGAAGTGAAGTTCTGATATGTGATAAATGTTGTAACTGAGCCAGTTATTGTAGCTAATAAATAATTTGTTAATGTAGGTTCTTCAATGAAAGAGTAAATAAATAGAAATGGGGACAAAAAAATAGAAGCTAAGAATAACATAAATTCATTGAAACCAAACTTAATTTCCATATCATACTGTTCAAAAAGTATTAATGGGATAGTTAATTGTAATATGAATTGAATTGGAGCTGTAAAAAGGACAAATATCTTTTTAAGAATATTAGATCGTGGTTTAACTGCCTCTTCTTGTTGAGATTGTTGTTGGTGCTCTTCATCATCATCTTCTTCGATGCTGTATCGATTCATTCTTGATTCATATTCTTGGTCTTCATCTCTATATATAGCTAAATTGGAAAGTTTAATTTTGACAGTCTGCTTTTGAGTTAAGCTGCTTAAAATAGAACCAAATTCAATATTATTGAGAATCATCGGATTGAATGAATATCTATCCTCGAACTCTAAGTCATTTCCCGATAAGTCTAAAACAGAACTATCATCATACATATTTCTGATTCTGTCATCTTCAATAATTCTTTTATGTTTATTTAACACAAACCATTGCCAAATCGAAACAATTATAACATAAATGACATAAACACAGACTAAAGCCACCAATCTAGGTTTAGTCAATTGACCATCTCTTAAAAACATCATTGTTAAAAGAATCGATAACAAGAAAAATACTAAGTCCCTAACATAGACAGCCTTATCGTTGGAAATAAGTAATCTATAAGCAGAAGCATCATCCATATTATCAATTGTAGTAGTGGTAGTAGGTAATTTTTCAGAGATTAAACTAAAAGGTTGAACAATAACAATACTACCAATTATAAAGCTTGTGATGAAAAAAGCAGCACCAATCAACTCACCGACAGCTAAAGAAGCATTAGAAGTCTGAAACGAACTATAAGTAGACATGATATCTGGTGAACCATTACCAAAGGCAAGTAAAGTTAAGCCAGATATATTTTCAGGAATACGTAAATAGTTTGAAATGGCTGATAAATTAGGACATAAGAATTCACTTGCAGTTAAGCCCAGCCATATGAATAAGACTGTCAGAATAAAAACAGCTAAAGGTAAAATAACACCCTTCTTAATAGCATTCGACTCAGATGTACAGTAGTATAATTTGTAGTAATTCAGAAGACCTAACTGATGATCCTGGCATTTTGAAATGATGAACTGGCACTGGTCTTTTAATGGAATGTTGGAAACGTCTTCACATACAAGACCATCCCAGTCAAAATTGTTTGACGGGCCATCTTGAGCTGGTGTCTCTTCATGAGGTAGGTCATCGTCATCGTCGTCTTCATAACCATTTGTCGGATTTGAATCATCTTTGCCATCTATTGCTGAAGTGAGTGAGTCGTTGAGGTCGCTTTGAAGTAGTGCGTGCACTCGTAGGGATACCAGAAGAAAGGATATTAAATTGGAGTATTTCATACTTTCTATTTAAGAAGGAAAACAAATAAAAACCTGTGTAGAATGGAAAAGAAACCTTCATTAAAACTTTGGGCAGGAACTAGAATAACGAAAATAAACATACACAGAATCTGCTTATCTTGGAACTGCGCCCCACCATCAGCTAATGTGGCACATGAGTGGCGCTTTGCAAGTAGCTCTTGTGGGGCGTTAAGTCACAGAAATTAAAGCAAAGTGAGCTAGTTGATCTTATCGTGATTCCTGGTTTTTGTTGCAAACACCTTTCAGAAAAACTGTTGCAGTTCTACAATACACCATATCTGCATTTGCTTAACCTTATATCTGTGGTCCACTAGTTGCAACTACAATTCAGAATCTATTGAGGACTTTCCGAGCTTCCACAAAGAAACCAAGCAGTATACCCAGTTTCATGAATAGTAAAGGCTACACTCCCCTTCCAACTGACATAGTTCAAGAGCAGCCTTCTTTAAAAGAAGATCCTATGATTATGAAACCACAGCTGAACCGAATTAACAAGGTTCCAATTACCAAGCTTCAATCTGTTATAGAAACTCAAAAGTTAACAACTGATTCTCAAGGTAACTTTATAGAATCTCAGACTGGTAGAAGAATCCAATTACATGGTATTAACTTAGCTAGTTCAGCAAAATTACCAGCTAAACCTTTTACCACATCTTACACTAGACCTAATGAATGTGGATTTTACGATGAAGGTGATCATGTTTCGTTTGTTGGTAAGCCATTTCCTTTGGAAGATGCCTATGAACATTTAACCAGGATCAAATTATGGGGTCATAACGTTATCAGATATATTATTCCGTGGGAAGCCATTGAACATGAAGGTCCCGGAATTTATGATGACGATTTCATTGATTATACCATTGAGATGTTCAAAATTATTAAAGAAATTGGTGGATTGTATGTGTTTATTGATCCTCATCAAGACGTTTGGTCAAGATTCTCCGGAGGTTCAGGCGCTCCTTTATGGACTTTATATGCAGCTGGTTTAGAACCTAAACATTTTTGGAAAACTGGTGCTGCAACTCTGCATAATTCTTGTAAAGATCCTGCTAATTATACTAAAATGGTTTGGGCAACAAATTATTATAGATTAGCTGCTGAAGTCATGTTCACTATGTTTTTCAGTGGTAAGTTATTTTTTCCTAAAGCTATAATTGATGGCGTGAATATTCAAGATTATTTACAAGATCATTTACTTGCTGCTTTTGACTATCTGTTAAAAGAGACCAGACGCAAAGCACCCCAATTATTTGAAACAACTATTATTGGTATTGAAACCATGAATGAACCAAATAAAGGTCTTTATGGTTTTACTGATTTATCCCAATTTCCTCCAGATCAAGAATTAAAGTTAGATGCTTCTCCCACTGCAATTCAGAGTATGAGATTAGGTATGGGTATTCCCCAAGAAGTTGATGTTTATCAACTAAGTGTGTTTGGTCCTAGAAAAAAAGGTACTAAAGTTTTAAACCCTAAAGGTCTGAAAGTTTGGGTTACTGATGATTCCATGGATAAACATTATGGTTTTAACAGAGATAAAGGTTGGAAATTAGGTGAGTGTTTGTTTGCTCAACATGATATATGGGATATTGGTAGTGCTGAATTGATTATTCCTGATTACTTTGCAATTGATCCAAACGACGGTAAAACTCTTAGTATGGATACGTTCGTTAATGATAGATTTGTTGAATTTTGGAGTAAATTCAAAAGAACTGTCAATAATTTTAATCCGGCAATGTTTACTATTATGCAAGCACCGGTTTTTGAAATTCCCCCAAATTTGAAAGGCACTTCATTAGTTGATTCAAAGACAATTTCTGCACAGCACTATTATGATGGCATGTCGTTAATGTTCAAGACTTGGAATAGAAAGTACAATGTTGATACATTAGGTATTATTCGTGGTCGTTATATTAATCCAGTTTTTGGTATTGTATTTGGCGAATCTAATATTAGAAGATCAATTAGAAATCAGTTAGGTGAAATGAAACGTGAATCTAACGAAAAATTAGGTGAACAGATTCCTGTTATTATGAGTGAAGTTGGAATGCCATTTGATATGGACGATAAGAAAGCATATAAAGACGGAGACTATAGTTCACAAGAATCTGCAAATGATGCAATACTGTTTGCGCTTGAAGGTAATGCGTTGAATTTTACATATTGGTGTTATAATCCAGAATCTAATCATAAATGGGGTGATAATTGGAATTTAGAAGACTTTTCGTTATATTCAAAAGATGATTCGCATGACCCGCAAAAGGACTTAGATTCATGTAAATTTGGTTCATACATTGAGTGGATAACTAATTCTGTTTCAGATACGAGTTCCAGCGATTACACTGAAAATAAAAGTAAATTCAGTTCAGTTAAATATTTCAACCTGGAAGGACAGAATACTGATGATAAATCATCATACATGCCAGTTGATGACCTGGATATGGAAAACAGAATTTTGCAACTGTTAGATGGTACTAGAGTCTGTTCTGCAATTATGAGACCTTATCCAATTTCAACAAACGGTGTCACAAGTTATTCTGAATTTGATCTTGTAAAGCAAGAATTCATTTTAATTATAGATACGAATGTGAGACACACAGCACGTTCTAATTCACCAACAACGATTTTCTTACCTGAATTGCATTTCCCATTATCGACATTAAAAATTGAAGTTACTTCGGGATCAACAGAATATAAGTATAATAGATTTTTGCAGCTTGTTGAATGGAAACATGAAGTCGGAATAGGTAATATTAAAATGACAGTTACAAATACCGATCCAGATGAAGAATATACTATGCGTGTTAAAGGAAAAGGTGGTCCTTTAAACTTCCTAACCTGTGGATGTTTATGAATCAAAGCAATAAAAAGACAGACCACGGACTGTATTGTTGGTTCTGCAGGTTATTATGCTTATCATTCCGTGTTTGCAACTTATGGCTATCTTTGATTATTGAATGGTTCTTGAAAATTTATAAATGGTTATTTTCATGTTGACTTGGTTTTCTTCTATTTTTTTATTCATTATTTCACTATTTTTTTGAGTTTATTAGTTTTTCGCATTTTTTTTAGTTTAGTTGTTCATTTGAGCACATCATTTTGCAATCTCTTGGTTTTTGTTTTTTCGTTTTGTTCTGTTATTTTATCATAATCTTACTATTTACTTATTGGAAAATATTCTTGGTTTTTTACGGTTATATAGCTCTTTCCTTAAATATTACTATTTCTCATACTTTATACGTCAAATAAAACATTGAGTTTCTTTTATTTGAAATGCTCTAGCAAGCAGTCTCCAAAGTTCAAAATCATTCGAAGACAAAGAATCTAATGAAATTTATGTTTTAACGATAAATCGTATAAAGAGAAAGCAAAGGGAACTATAGACAAACAAACCTATTCATTTGAAAGCAACGAAGATACAACCAAGAACCCTAGCATGGCATATTTGAAATATTCATTTTCAGTTACTAAGATAGTAACGTAACCAATCTTAGGCAAATAGCCCTTAACAGATCCAACGATATCTCTTTCTCTATCTAAGTATTTCTGGCCGTAAGCATACAAAGCCAGGTCATTAACATCGTTGTTATCACCTTTAGTCAACAATAGCTGTTTCTTCACAACGTGGCCTTTTTTAACACCTTGTTTTCTCTCCTGCTTAGTTGGTCTTTCCTTTTCATAAACTATGTGGTCCCTAACAACTCTATGAACAATGGGTATACTTCTATCTTGGATGTTATAAACCACAATGTCACCAACATCAACGTACTCATCTCTGTTCCATAGGAATAGGATGTCACCTCTCTGAAAAGCTGGTTCCATGGAACCTGATAAAACGACAACTAAGGGGGACCCAGAGTTAGTCACGACGGAGAGCAGTTTCCAGAAGATGAAGGCAGAGGAGAGTACCATAGCCATAGTTAGGCCTGAGGATAGCTGTGATCTGATCTGACGAAGATTCATTGGTGTTTTCAGTTTGTTTGTGGGATTTAGGAGCGTTACTGATAATATAGCTAAAAGCAGTATATGAACATTGAACAGCTCATTAACTGAGCATGATCAACAAACGCGATTCATCGCTTCGAAAAGTGGACAAACAGCACTTGAGTTTGGAATCCACCACATTGCATTTATCACAAACGCCACACACACAGAAACCGAAATGAGCTCAAGGTATGTCATGTCCCATTTACAGAAATCCAAAATACAGATCTAGTACTAACAATATACCGCACATTCAAAACCCAGTCGACATTACTCATCTAAAGCACACCAAAGAGATAACAGAACATCATTATTCCAAACATCAAATGGTTCTCAAACGTTTGCCAACAGTATAATACAGGATCACAGAGACGAATTTAAAAGGTCATCATCTCCATACGAAATTAACAGTAATGCTAACAAGCAGCAAAAGGATTTCAGTGCCTCTTCCATCGCATCATTGGAATCGCAATCTGATGAAACCATGAATATAATGTCATTTAAAATTAATTCACTAAAAGATCTATCAATGAAGATGGGTGATCAAATAAGCAAGTCCAAGGTTGGTCTTGGTTCGTTGAATGGTGATTTTGATAAAGCTGGTTCGAAAATCAAGGGAAATTTAAATAGAATGGTGATTATGGCCGAAAGATATGGGATTTCTTGGAAGACTTGGTTAACTTTCTTTGCTGTTGTTTTTTTGTTTTTCTTGTTTGTCAAGTACTTTTAGTGTTACCCAAATGTATGTGAAATTGTTATAGGTATAGGTTCAACTTTAGTTTTAGTTGTATTTATTTTCCAGTTTTTGTGTTCTCTTTATTTGGTCTTTACTCATCATTCAATTATCTTCCCTACTTCCCAACCAAACTTAATTAATCTCTTTTTTTCGTATTCATACCTGATATACTTTTATACCAATACTATTGTTTTTTTTTGCAGATATATTTATCATTATTATTGTATTAAAGAGGTGTAGTAATAACAGTAGTTTCAAGAAAAAAACCTGCGTAATTATATATCTTTGTAAAAAAAATTAAGGAGAGAAAGGAATGAAATAAGAATAAAGGGGAGGAAAAAGGGGTAAGGCAAAAAGATGTGAAAGATAATAGTAATAAACCAAGGATTAATAATTAAAGAAATATAAGATATTGAAAAAGACAAATTGAATCAAAAACAAAAAAGCGTGAAGGTGTTGAAAAAAGGGGGTAAAAGCCACAAGATATATCAGAAAAAAAGCAAATAGAGAAAAATATAATAAAAGCAAGGAAGTCATCTCATTAAAGGATAGTAAAAGAAAAGGCTAGTTAGAGAAAAGCAGAAAAGGAAACAAGGTGAGAAAGGGAAGGGGAAAATTCTTTTAGACGTAAGAAAAACACACGAAAACACGAAGCTAATTAATTTAAAAAAAGTAAGGACAGTTACAAGAAATGATCAAAAAAACAGCATTTGTAAAGAAATAGAGAATTGATAGAAATTATAAGGATATTTTAATTAATCAATTTGATGCAGTCTTATTCAGCATCATCTACTTTAACACCGCTGGGTTCTTCATGAACATGCTCATGTTCAACAGCTTCAGCAGTTTCATCATCTTCGCCATCCCTTGAACTTCTAGAACCGTAACCACCTCTACCCCTACCTCTGCCTCTAAATCCGCCTCTATAACCCCTACCTCTATAACCTCTAGCTCTACCACCTCTGAAGCCTCCTCTTCTCTCTCCTCTGTTACCTAGACCTGGGACATTGGTTCTCTTCTGAGCCACAGTGACAGGTCTACCTTTGCTTTCTTTACCATTCAATTGGTCAATGGCCTTTTCAACGGATTCTTTATCTTCGAATTCCACATAGGCGTAACCCTTAGGTCTGCCATTGTATTTGTTGCACAAGATGGTGACTCTGTTGACGACACCAGCAGGGGCAAAGAACTCGTTTAATTCGTTTGGAGTGGTTGAAAATTCAACGTTACCAACGTAGACTGATCTAGAATCAATCTCCACTTGATTCTCTGGTTGGTGTGGAGCCAATTTGATTTCGCCTGATTCTTCTTGTTGTAGTTCTGGTTGTTGTTCAGTGTCAGACATTGTGGTTGGTGATTGACTGGAGCTCGAGGCCGTGTTATTTTAGAGTAATTGGCAAAACACAGCTTCTTCGGAAAGGCAGGTTTCCAACGTTCACTCAACGTCTGACTAACTCGAAAGCCAAAAACAAATACGTCCAGGAAAGCGTAAGGTGGCGTATGTGGCGGAGTTTGAAATTAGTGGCGTGTACCAGCAGGCTTTTTTTTTATTTTTTTTTTTATCTTTACTGGAATGGATTTCTTTACATTGTTCTACCACAACCAGAATAGACAAACAAAAGCTAGCACAGCAACACTACAAAATGGTTTCCGTCAGAAAAAGAAAGATGGCCAGATCATCGGTCAAGAAAAACACAAGAAGAAACAAAGACAAACAGAGAAAAGTTCACATCTTATCAAACCAAATAATAGCCGACAACTGGGATAAGTCCCTTACTTTGAAACAAAACTATGCGAAGTTAGGCTTGAAATTCAGGCTAGGAACAGATGCAGGTGGTCAAGAGAAAAGATTAAGATTCTTCAATCCTGATCATGATGAAGAGGAAGAACAAGAAGAAAGCGGAGATGATGAATCTGGGGATGAATACGATCCAAAAAATATACCTAAAGGTATGGCTAAGATAAAAAGAGACGACAACGGTAATGTGCTTGAAGTCATTTATGGTGAAAAAGAATTGAAATCCGATAAGTCAAAGGCTAAAAATGAAATTGAAGAAGAATTTCAAGTTAACACAGATGTCGTTAAACAATTAGAAGAACTGGCTGAAAAGGGGGGTAAAGGCCAAAAGAAGAGGCATTTAAGTGAAAGAGAAATTGATTGGTTAGGTAGATTAGTTGAAAAGTACGGTGATGATTATGAAAAGATGAAATGGGATAAGAAATTAAATCCAAATCAATACAGTGCTGGTGAATTGAGAAAGAGAATTTTCAAGTTGAATCAACAAGTTGGTTTATAATAATCAAATTGATTTTTCTTAGTTTGCTGTATAGTATTATTAAACTTAAATATCTTATATCTTTCAATGGGTTTTGCTTTTTTTCTGAATGTACAAGTTTAGTGTATTTTTTGATCTGTAAGATTTTTAGATTGCGCCGATCGTCCCAAAATGGCACAAATTGACGCAAGTCGATATCCGGCAAAATCTTTTTAAACGTAATGAAAAATGGCCTATTTGCTATACTAACTTCTGTTTAACAAAGACCCAAGCAAGGACATAAAAATTTAATATATCTAAAAGGGAAATGCTGAATGCTATAAGAAAGTTTTCATCTACAGCAGCAGCGTCATCAACGGCCACAAAACTAAAACAGCTTCCAAGTGGAATAAGACTTATCGTTGATGAAACTCCATCATACTTCAGTGCTATTGGTATGTATGTTGATGCCGGATCTCGTTATGAACATACTTACGGATTAACTGGGTATTCTCATATTCTGGATAAACTAGCATTCAAATCCACTGAAAATACTGGTGCTGATTCAATGATCAAGAGTTTGAACCATTTAGGTGGGAATTTTATGTGTTCTTCATCAAGAGAATCCATGATCTATCAAGCTAGTGTTTTTAATAATGATGTTGACAAAATGTTTAAGTTGTTATCTGAAACTGTGTCTAAGCCATTATTGCAACAAACAGAGTTGGATGATGTTGTTCTTAATACGAGTTATGAGTTGAATGAGATTTGGTTACAGTCAGACTTGATATTACCCGAGTTATTTCAACAAGTTGCTTACGACCATGTTAATTTAGGCAACCCTTTATTATGCCCTCAAGACCAATTACAGAACATCAACAGAAGCAGTTTATTAAAATACAAAGACTTGTTCTATAGACCGGACAGACTAGTTGTTTCAATGAATGGTATCGGAATGGACAAAGCTGAAGAATTAACGGATAAATATTTCCAAGAGTTCAAACCACAATCAACAGAAGAAATCATCAAAGAAAAGCCAATTTATACAGGAGGTGAATTTTCATTACCTCTTCCACCAGATCTTGCGTATTTAGGCCAAGAATTCCATCATATTTATGTTGGATTTCAGGGATTGTCGATTTTTGATGAGGACGTTTATAAATTAGCAGTTTTACAAATGTTGATTGGTGGTGGTGGTTCATTCTCTGCCGGTGGGCCAGGTAAAGGCATGTATTCTAGGGCCTATACCAGAATTTTGAATCAATACGGATTTGTTGAAAGCTGTAAATCATTTATCCATAATTTCAGTGATGATGGTTTATTCGGAATTTCATTAAGTTGTATTCCTCAAGCTAATAGGGTTATGGGTGAACTATTGGGTTATGAATTGTCCTTGTTAATGGATCATAATGTTGGTAAGGGTGGAATAAGTGAAAATGAAGTTTCTAGAGCTAAAAATCAATTGAAATCCTCTTTAATTATGAATTTAGAAAGTAAGATGGTTCAACTAGAAGATATGGGTAGACAAATTCAAATTTTTGGTAGAAGGGTCGACATTAAAGATATGTGCGATAAGATTGATAAAGTTACGAGATCAGAATTGATTGAATTAAGCAAGAAGATATTGACTGGTTCTGAACCAACTATTTTAATTCAAGGTGATAGAGATAGTTTTGGTGATGTTAAGGCAAACTTAACTAAGTATGGTATTGGTAAAGAATCTCCTCCGCCTCCACAAAAGAAGAAAGGTTGGTTTTAAGTGGATAGATTGTAACTATTTTATTTATAATATACTTGTACATATATTACTAGGATTGCTCGTTATATAAACATGAAATTGTTGAGAGATGCTCGGATTATTATAAATAATAATTAGAAAATAATACGAAGTAGAAAATAAGAAATACTAAGACAGCATATAAAGAGAATTAATTGTTTAAATACTAAATATTTAATAATATTTGCCATGATATAAAAGATCATCTTCACCATCGTCGTTGTCATTATATTCATCATTAACCAGGCCATAATAATCATGTTCTAAGAAACGTTGAAATAATAAATACTTCGTTTCATTATCTTTTTCTTTGATTAGCCTAAAAAAATCAGGTGCCTTAGATAAATGATCAACAACATAAATCATAATCTCATCCGCAACATCTTTTGGTAATCCATGTAAAATTGAGGTAGTTTCGTGGCAAATTAATTGAACAGCATAATGCATACTTGGAAATTGGTGAAATGTACATTTCAAAACTTCCGCAATTATTTCTTCAGGTAAATCAAAGCAAACTTGGAAAAATATATTAATTGACTTTGAAGTATTTATGAATTCTTCGTAAGGTTCAATTGAATCTAATAATTGTTTTAATTTCTCTTCAGTTAAATGTCTTTGATAATGTTTCAATTTATTTAATTTTTTCTCTTCAAGAATTATTTCAGCTTGTGCCTCTAGTATTTGTTCACATAATCTTGAATAAATGAATTTATCATAGATTAATTGATCCAGTTCAGAATATTTACTAAGCATTCTGTATAGACCAAGAATTGGCATATCAAATATAGTTGCACCAATTATGTTTAAGATCAATTCAATTGGTAAGCCATTGCAGACTGAAATAAAATAATGAATTGTAGTGTTAGCCATTGTCATGATCGTTAACGTATAATGTGTTGTCTCCTATAAAACCTACAAATTGGGCAAACAAAAAGTGGCTTCGACAAGCTTATATACTTGCTCCAACAATTGAAATGATTCACCGATAACTCATCATAACCAATATTGTGATCTGTTTTTTCAAAGCAGCAAAAAGTAAGAATGTTAATGGGAATCCCACGTACTAGCCTAAAATATATTCAACAAAATTGAATCAATGCAAGATATTAGATCTGGTTCAGGTGAATCAAAAAGCTCAACGAATCAAAGTCCGCCCTGCATGTATGAAAGTCTCCTTTTGATGCAACTTTTGGCGACTCCACAGCGATGATAACAATTCTTAAAAATTTTCCAACATTCCGACATTGATAATAATAGACCTTGTAAATCGTGGATATGGAGACAATTTTGGGAGATTTGTTTATTCCAAATAAAGAAATATTGTATGTTGCCAAAGTATCCAATTTGGAGAGTGCTGGCATAACAATAACGATTATTGAAGTACTTCCTTCTATATTGAATTTCTTAAACTAGTAGAGAACAGTTCGTCAGGGAAGTAGATTAAAACAAGCCGATATATCAGCATATCCAACTAAGTTTATTCTTGATTGAACATTATGTTATACGTAGTGAGAGAAAAAGGTAGAGAAGTGCCGTTTTGTTCTCTTGATCAAACTATAATATTGAACATAATCTCATTAAGAGATTCTTACGCCCAACTTCTGACTCCAGATAATTCATCACAGCCATACAGGTAGTATCCTAGTTCTCGATATACCTAAATAAAAGTACCGTCCAGCGTGATCAACTCTAACTAGATATAATATCACTGTTTGTTTACCCTAATTTCATAGCTACAAAAAGTATAATCTCAACTTACCCATTAATCTAACCAATCACTACCTTTGATAGAATCATTCAATTTGATATCTAACTCCGATTGGAAATCAGCCAAACTTGCTTTCAACTCGGTTAGATTAGTCAAATCATTTTTCAAATGTTTTTGAAATTTCATGAATAATTGATGATCCTTATTGATTGTCATGTTTGTTAATTCACTAAACTTGGCCTCAACATGAGGGCTTGGAAGCCCATTTAATGCTTTGATCCATGCTTCAGTCATCTTGATGGTTAATGTTTTGTAGTAACTAAAGTAAATAGGTAAAAAAAAAGTAGATTGTCTCTGGATAAGTTGTGCCTTCTCTTATTCTGATATATCTATAGGCTGAATTATCTGGTGCACAGATGTTCCAGGTAGATCAGCGGCTTCAAATCTGTGCACCTTTTAATAGTTTAAACGATAAACTGTCAACTCTGCAACTGACTGTTCACAATTCAATTGCAATTGCGAATACACACTAAAACATGTTGTTTGATTCTTCAACAATACCAAAAAAGTCGTTAGATGATCTAACCTCAATATTTCAGAAGGTCACGTTCAAATCGAACATATCATCATCCGATGATTCAGAAGGCCAGCATTTACTTATATTACAAAAATCAATAAGCTCTATCATCAATCACCTAACTTCTTTTTCGAATTTACGAAAACTCACAGGAATAGGAAAAGTTATTTGGATTGATCCATCTAATAAGTTACAATATGATTATGAATATTTATTAACAATCTTTAAATCATTTGTTATAATGATTGATTCGGATTCAGATTTATCTTATTTAAAATCAACTATCACATTATTAAAAACTAAAATTATCCCATTTACCTCATTGTTAGCTGATGCATCAACTACTCCACCAATATCAGCGCCAAATAGCAAAATTAAAGTCAGTATAATATTTGCCGGTTCATCAAATACACATTCAATCCATCAGATTTTGGAAAATGAGGGTGTGCTTGGTGATCTAGATACTTATATCTGGTCATCTTTTAAGCCAATTTTATTAGAACCTGATTTAATAACACTGTCACTACCTCATGCAGGTTTGAAGAATATTTTCAATGGAGGTGAAGTCGAGTCGATTGATAAATTATCGTCTACGTTATTACAATTAATCATAACCTCAAACTATAAGATTAGAATCACTAATGCGTATTTAAAAGGCGAAATGTCAGTTTTAATGTTTAAGAGATTTCAAAAAAACTTTAAAAGTCATTTGAACTCATTAGGTTCAATTAAGAAAAAGTTGATTCAAGATCAAGATGAAACTCTATTTTTGGATACCTATTCTTTCTTCAATAGAAACGTCGATTTGGTTTGTCTTGATAGAAGTGTGGATCTGGTTAGTGCAGTGTTGAGTCAGGTTGGGTATACTGGATTATGTTGTGATATTTTAGGTTCCGGATCTGGTGTTACTGGTAATAGTGATGATGGTCAGGATATGGAGTTGGGGTTTGTTAGTTTTAAATCTGATCCGGCAGATGATTCAAGTGAAGTTAAGTTTAGACTAGGTGACTCGAAAGATGAAATATATGATTTAATTAAAGATTTAAATTTCAGTCATGTTGGATCAATACTAAATAACAAAGCTAAAGAAATTCAAATTGAATATGATAAGAGAAATAAATTGAAAGATATTGAAGAGATGAAAAAATTTGTTGGAGAATTGAATCATTTAAAAGACTTACAGAATTGGATTAGAAAGCATACTTTACTAGCTGAATTTTTATTGAATAAAGTTAAACAGGATGATATTGATGAAAATACTTTTAGAACAGGGATTGAAGAATTAGACGATCTTGGGGCTGTTGGTGTTGATGAACCTGCCTCTTCTTATTTTAGTGAATTAATCGAATTACAGCAAGATATCTTAGGTGATCAATTAGATAATAAAGGTAACTGCGCTGCGATTTTGGAATTCATGTATAAACATGAGCCTAAAATCCATGATATTGTTAAATTATTAGTGTTAACTTCAATTGTTAAAAAGGGTATTAGAGAACAAGAATACGATCAATTGAAAACTGAAATCGTGAACACGTATGGTATTAAATATATTCCTTTATTGATTAAATTGAATCAACTAAAATTAGCTTACCCGAGAGAACAAGTTTCATTTCTATCATCGGCTACGAATTATCCAGAATCGTCAACACAATCTAAATATCAATTAATTAATGATTTTTCAAGTTTGTCCAGATCTTTAGATCTGTTGCCTGAAGGGCATGATCATTTACAACCACAATCTCAAGTTGGTGATTATAAAGATGCCGATTTCGCATATCCTGGGTTTGTGCCAGTCATTACTAGACTGACTGAATCAATTTATTCAAGGAATTATAATGGTGCTAATAAAGATTCATTGGGTAGTGCGGCAGTATCGCCTTCTAAACCACGTTCTCAAAACATCTTCCAAACACCATCAAATAATAGCCTTTTGTCATCACCATCCAAATCCGGTATGGGTATTCCAATTGGTAATGGTGGTGGGCGTAGATTACGTAAATTTGGATGGGATAACATAGATTTAAGTTCAATTAATGGAGAGCTTCAACAGGAATTCTTGATACCTGAGAACAAAAAGAATTTGTTCAATTCACTAACGTCATTGAATCATCATAATTCCAATAAATTGATTCATTCCACTCGATCCAGCACCAGAAAAGATTTAATTATTGTTTGCTGTGTTGGTGGATTAACATATTCTGAAATATCCACCCTAAGGTATGTCTTAACTAAGAAGAATGGCAATGAGTTGTTTATGCAAGGTAAGCAGTTGTTGATTGTGACCACTGGGGTAATCAATGGAGACGATGTGATTGAGGCATTGATGTAGTTATATAATTTATTTTTGATTAATTAATTGGCGTATATGAAGAAAGGGTACTCTGAAAGCCCCAAACATCATCAAGGCAGAAAAGGGTCTGTGGCAAATAGCGATTGGCGCAGCAAATTTCCTGCACAATCGATCGAGCAACGTTTTTGATTAGTGAAGAGATAGCTGCCGAATTGTCCTAGTTACCTACTGTTCTGGGTTTAGCAGTTTCCACATCAATTGGCTTGCCATTTCCCACTGTTGTCATCTTACTGTTACCATATAACACCAAAGGCAAAGCTACTTGGAATCAACTGGATAGCTAGAACACGCAACAGAAGATGAAAGCTCCTTCAACTTATCTGGGTGTGTTACTTTTCGATTATAGAGATCCAAAGAAATATCCAACGAAACTCACAAGTGACCAGAAAAAGCTTAGGAATGCCACGGTCAACCTTTTATCTTCAGTGGACACTACTCAGAACACAAGTAATGGTCATTCTGCTAATGGTAGTACCTCATCCGGACCTCCGAATAGTTCGAACTCTAACACCAAAGATAACAAAGAGTTCATTGGTAATTCATCAAATATTTTCCTTATATCATCCAACAAATTAAGTAAAGTGACTACAGGGTCTACTGAGAAGGATAAGGATAAAGATTCAGATCAACAGCAAATAAATACAAGGGTTATAGAAGCTTTCATTCATTTGTTTGGCCTTGAATCAAGTTCAAGTAAAGATGTTAATCAATTATATAAAATGTATAGGTTTTGGCAATTAAGTTTGCAAGGAAAGTTAATCACTAATAAAGGTTTATATAAAACAAGGTATCCCACTATGAAGAGTTCGGATATTGAATTGATTGGTATGGATAATTGGAGAAATGTTATGTGTTATCTGGATGCTTTATTGGTTTGTCTATTTTATTCAAGTTCCTCGTTGGATTTTCTATTGGATAAACATCCTGATAAGTCTTTATCCATACAATTACAAGAAGAAATTGAGGAACTAAAAGTTTGCCTTCGATTCGTTGTGAACCTACTAAGGGCTGGTGAACATGTTCCATTTACAATCATTAAACAATTATGTCTAATTTTAAATTCATTGGGTTGCGATTTAGCTTTGAGTTATAAACAACAGGATTCTTTACAGTTATTTGAGTTTTTGGCTGAATGTTTAAGTTTACCTTTAATTACAATTAAATTGGATATTATTCATTCTGGTAAACTGAACGTTAAAGATGATTTGAGATTGATTGAAGAAAGAGCTTTATTGATTTCTGTCCCGACTTCTTATAATTATAATCAGATCAAAGAAGAACATACTGCCACTCCTACTCCGACACCTGAAGAGAAGAAAGAAGGGCAATCAACAGCGGCAAATGCGAAGGAGATTGAAGATGATACTACATTAAAATTGGCTCCTCCATCTGATTTGGCTAATAAATCCTCAGAAAGTGATTCGAATAATACAACAACAACAATAGATGCAACTCAAGCAGTGGTTACATCAAGTGAGGGTATTGAGACAACTACTAAGGATTCTTTAACCACAGCTACTCCAGCAATATCTGAAACTGCTGCTAGTCAACAGCCTCCAACACTGACTGAGACCCAAAGTCATCAGCATCATCAACATCATCAACATCGTCGCTCCGATTATCATTCAGAACCCCCTATTTCTTTAGAAGAGTGTTTAAATACATATTTTAACAATTCCGTTACAGTTAAAAGACATTTAGATAGGAAAAGACTGTTCGATAATATTCCAAATAATGATAGTAGGCCAAATAAAGATCACGAAGAGCATGCCTCTGACTTAGCTGAATACACTAAAATGGGAATTGTTACATCAGATACCCCTGGTGTGAGCGTTGAGGGTGCACTATATGAATCGATTGATGGTATTAAAGCTAGTGTTACTCATGAAGAAACTATTTCTTCAACAACAACAGATTTAACTGAAACTTTAAGTAATTCAACGATTTATGAAACAACAAGTGGTGGTACTTCCGATCACCCAACAATTGAAAGAATGGGTACAATGGGTTCAATTGCAAAAGTTTCCGATCGGCTGGAAGCTTCAAGAACTCGATCCTCCACAATTGCCAGTGTTTTAAATAATGCTGCTGCTACAATGCCCAATGTATCAAGAAAACTGACTAGACGTGCTTCTTCAATTTCAAACACTGAAGTTTCATTACCTGCTTGGATGTTTTTGCAGTTGTTGCCTTATTATACTGATCCAAATTCGAAAATACAATTCGAAAATCATGAAGAATATTATAGAAGAAGAACTTCAAGATCAAAGACTCTGGAAAGTATTGACTTAGGACCAACTTTAAGTAACGAGTCATCACAACCTACGCAAACTCCAAATTTTGAAAAAAAGTTTGGCGACCAAAGGCCTATTATTCCAATTTGTTTAAAAAGATATGTTTGGGATGAAAGGGGGCATACACATAAAATCCATAGAAAAGTTAAAGTTCCGCAATTTATTAAATATCCTTATTTTATAGCTGAAGATAGAAAGAAAAAAGGTTACGTTGATTTCAGAAGATCAAGTCAAAACATCGCTCCATTTGGTTCGTTTATGTTGGTTTTAGAAAGTTGTGTTTGTCATAGGGGTAGTTCCGTTAATTCGGGTCATTATGTTTCATTGACTAGAAAACACCCATATAAATATGGTTCAACAGAATACGACACTTGGCTATCATTCAATGACTTAAATGCAAAGGGTGAAAAAGTTAAAGAAATGAAGTTTGATGAAGCAATGGAAAAGGAAGATCCTTATATTTTGTTTTATAGAATTGTTGACCTTGACGATGAAGCCATTTCAGAGCATGCAAGTGATGATTTAAGTACAATCAAACCTCCGAAAGGTGGCAGAGAAAAATATTGGAGTAATGATAGTGACTCCAGCGCTCCAATTACTCCTAAAGTTAATGCTAGAAAAGAATCAATGGTCTCACAAATTTCTTCACTTTCACAAATTCCAAACCAATTTCCAAGTGCTGGTGGTAGTACCGGTAGTAATTCTATTGGAGCTGACTCTAAATCATTGCTTAATGCCGATCCATTTGCTCAACCTCAACTTCCTGATGGTGTTAAACATGTTGACGGTGCACAATCTCCTGAAATTGTCATTGAACCTTCAATAGCTACTAAAGTTCCAAGCAATACTACAGTTACTGAAAAGAAGGAAGAAGAAATTTCAACTTCAAGATTGAATAATCATTTTAAACATTTAGGTTTAGGCAGAAGTCTGTCTAGATCGAGTTCAAGACCAAGAAAAAGTATTGTTTCAACTACACAAGATGATGAAATTATACCAAGTGATCCAAGATATATCGATGTTTCAAATATGTTTTATTGGTATAACATTGATAACGATGGAAACTTTACAATTCCAACGGATTATAGAACTAAACCTACTGTTAAAAATGTTAGCGAGGATATTACATCTTCTAATCAAGGTGGTGCCAGTGACGGAGAACTGTCTTTCTTAGATAAATTAAATTCTAAATTATCAACACTGAAAAAGACTTCAACTTCAACAAATGCTACGAATATCGACGATAATGGTTCCGAAGATAAGCAAATTGCAAATGGGGCTGAACCACTCGCCAATCAAGAACAACTTTCACAAATTAAAACTAATGGCACTTCAAACAACATTCCTTCGATTCCATCTCCAATTGATGAGACTAAGCCTAAGTCACCATCATCTGCTACCACTCAGTTAAGAAAGAAAGATCTGACATTGCCATCTGCTCCACCATCGAGACGACTATCTAGTTTGTTATCCCCACAATTATCTAGAAAATCCCAAAAATCCCAACAAGTTGGCTCAACATTGTCTGAACAACAAACACAACAAGTGCAACAAGTGCAACAAGTGCAACAGTCACAACAACAACAACCTAACTTGAAATCTAAATTGTCCAAGCAAACATTAGCTTCAAATAATTCAAGCACTACTCATTCTTCATTGTTGCATCATCATATTACTGAATTCCCTCCACATGCAACTACTTCCACTGCCACCATCAATGAGGAAACAGACCCAGAAAAGAAGAAGATTAAGAAGCATAAGTTTAAGAAGATGTTTAAAAAAATACTAAAATAGATGTTTGCCCCGTTTTTCGACTACTTTTATTGAACTTTGCTTTTTATTTTTATTTATTTGTTTTTGCAATAAAGGAAAAAAAGAGGATATATTTTCAATTCTGTAACCTAACCTAATGCTCTTGTTTTTATGGTTTGCTTTTAACTATGAATTGAATATTGTTTTCACCTAGTTCATTTTAATGTTCTAATCAACTTTGCATTGTTGTCATTATTATTATACGTTATTTTCTTCTTTTTTTATTTCCATCTTTAATATTGATATCTTTGTTCATACTGTTTTTTGTTTCTTTGTTATACAATTTTTTGTTTTCGTCTTTTGTCTATGATTATTTGGGGATTCTTCTAATTTGCTTTTTCTCTTTGACTTTTTACTATTATACTTACGCTCGTTCTTTTATTTTATTTAGTTGTTATTATTATTGTTCTGCAATTATGGACTTGTACCTTTTTTTCGTTTGTTTTCTTGTGTATTTATTTTTAATACCTATTATAAACCTGAATATAAACACTAGGGAAAGCCTTCACCCATAAACCAGCAATGATTTTATTGTTACTTCTAGCTAGCTAACTAATTCATTAATAGTAATAGTAATAGTAGTTATGGTAGTATAAAAAATGTGTTCAATAGGTTAAAATAGAAATAGAAAGAAAAAGAAAAGCATAGCATAAACATAAAAAATAGAAAATAAAGGAATTCAGTAAGAAATACCCTTGGATCTAAACTTTTCAACTAACTTCCAGTAAGCGGGACCCGTTTTCTTTCTCCAATACAGACCGGTATATATCATAACAAAGAAAGTACCAATACAGAACAAGCAGATGAAAGCGGATGCAATAAAACAATTCTGCAATCCAACATTAGTAACAAACGGAGTGATACCATAGTCCATTGCAAAATTCATCGTGTTTCTAATTATTATAACAACGGTAATGGCAGGGGAACCTAACTCATGATAACAATCTAAAACGTAAGTAACAGAGCAAACACAACCAATAATACATAATCCAGCTAACAGACCTAGTCCGAAAACGGGGCCAAACCAATGAACTCCTTTACTTGCTCCCACGCCCCAAAGAATCAACGAAGCTGGACCTAGAATCATGAACACTATTAGCACCCATAGTCTATCTTCAGCTTGAGACACCCCATTATGTTTCTTTGCTATTTTAATCTTGATCCAGTCAGTTGACCAACCAGCATATGGATAAATTAGAATTACAAATATGACTGGGGAAACATATGCTAAACCACACATAGCAGCGGAGAAATTATATGGTTCTGCTGATAGGACCATTGATTCAGTACCATTTAGCACAGAATACCAAAATAACGAAGCACCATATAAGAATCCACAATATAAGACAACAGGAAACTGGAGCAGGTAAAATGGGCTAATGAAATAATCTAATAAGTGATTTTCCTTTTTAACACCATGAGTTAAAGATAATCTCTGCCAAAAAGTTCTTATTGGTGGATACTCATCATCTGAGGAAGAATTAGCATCAATTAAAATAGATTGATTACCTAGATGTTCTTTTCCTGAATCCACCCTAAAAATTGTTGGACTCTTGATTTCACCAGCACTAGTAATAGCTGTTAAAATAGTACCATCCGAATCTCTGGTAACCTTTAGTTTTCTGGTATAATTTGTTTCTTCCATGAATATTACCATAAACACAAACCCAACAGCACCAAAAATACAAGATAACCAAAGAACCCACCTCCAGCCTAGACCATCATTAACAAATCCAGCTAGCATTGGAGCAGCATAATTAGAGCCAAATAAAGCAGCACCATAAACACCCATATAAGTAGCTCTCTCATGTTCAAAGAACAAGTCCATAATAGTCAATTCTGGTAATGTTTCGACTGGAGCGTAGAATATACCAGATAAGATCTTCGAAGCAACCCATTGACTATTATTCTTGACATAAGGTTGCCAAAGCGTAAACATAACTTGGCCTAAAACAGAAACCAAATAAACTGGCCTCTTACCATATTGCTGGGCCAATGGAAGCAAGAAAAGGTTTCCAATACCTAAAAACAAGAACCAATAGCCTGTACCCTCATTCAATTCACTAGCAGATATATCAGTTTCTTCAGAAATCTGAGTAAAGATAGAATAAACACAACAGGCAGGGATACAACCAGCAAATACGTACATGACGATACAGAACATAGCTAACCATTTTCTATTTCTTGACCAGTTCAAGGGATCATTTTTATCCTCTGAAGGGGTGGGTAATAAAATAATATGCTTTTCAGTTTCAATAGCATTAGTTTCTGAATGGTCCAAATCAACCAAATGAGTGGTTCCTGGAATAACTGAATAATCAATATCCATAGCCATCTTGATTCGATTAATGCGGTGATTTTTCAAAACAATTAATCCATTTTGCTAGGGATTGAAAACTGACTTAAGGGGACTTTAAGAGAGTTTATATAGATTATTCTTGTGGCACAAGTCATATGAGGACAACTTCATGGGCGGCCTATTAAGTACATAATTTTCGGCTATCAAGTGTTCATCGTTGTGTTGATCATCATGATAAAGACGTTGTTATCGAGTCGGAGATCGACTTGACGGCGGAATATCTCAGAGCCGCAAGCCTCGACGCTCGTTTCTTTTCTCGTTATCAGCCATATATGGAAACGAGTATCGGCAAGCTCAGGGCTCTTCAAGGTCCTGGCTTTATCTGGAGATTTCTTTCGACTAGCTTGATAGCCGACTTTCCCGTCTCAATACAGAACTTCGGCAAAGAGATAGCCAATAAACCTATTTGGGAAATGCTTATCGGGGTCACCTAACTGACAAAATGTTATTTAATGGCTGGGAAATCCACCCCATCTAGTGTGGTATCACCATAGAATTGATTTTCTAGAACAACTACAAAACTACAGTAAAAATGTCTACTCAATTATTTGGCGCTTTTACCAACAATACTGAAGATCCAGAATTATACAAAACTTTCTTACCTAAAGTTGAAGCTTACAGAAAGAAGTTAGCTGATGGTGTTTTGGATGAGTACAAATTACCAGATGAATTGATTCCAAAAGAATCTGGTGTTGATGTTACTGGCATTCCAAAGAAATTCTTAACTGAAAAGGAATTTGAAATAACTGAATCTTATGGTACTGAATTAGTTGAAGGCATTGCTTCTGGGAAGTTCACTTCAGTTGAAGTTTTTAAAGCTTTTGCTAAGAGAGCAACTGCTGCTCATCAATTAACCAATTGTGCTATGGAATTGTTCGTAGATGAAGGTTTAAAAAGAGCTGAAGAATTAGATGATTATTTCAAAAAAACTGGAAAGACTATTGGTCCACTTCATGGCTTACCTGTTTCTTTGAAAGAGCATTATAATTACAAGGGTAAAGTCACCCATTCTGCTTTTGTTGGTCTTATTGAAAACGTTACTGATAATTGGTGTTTAACTGTTGAAATTTTGTTAGAAGCTGGTGCCGTCTTTTATATTAGAACAACAGAACCTCAATGCTTAATGCACTTATGTTCCAATAACAATATTACTGGTATCTGTAAGAATCCTAATAACACTTCTTTGACTACTGGTGGTTCCAGCTCTGGGGAAGGTGCACTTGCAGCTATGAAAGGTTCTGTTTTTGGTTTAGGTTCTGACATTGGTGGAAGTATTAGATGTCCTGCGGCCTTTAATGGTGTTTGGGGTTTAAGACCTTCTCAAAAAAGGTTATCCATGAAGAATTGTATTTCTGGTTGGCAAGGTGTTTTGGAATCTGTCGTTTGTGTATTGGGTCCTTTGGCACGTTCAGCTCAAGATATTGATTTGTTTATGAAGGCTTCTTTACTAGGTAAGCCTTGGGAGAGAGATGCTACTTTACTTCCAATGCCCTGGAGAGATGTTCCCGTCCCTAAAGTTTCTGATTTAAAGGTTGCTATCATGTGGGACGATGGTGTTGTCAAACCAACTCCCCCTATTATTAGAGGTTTGAAGTTAGCTGAAACCAAATTGAAGGCTGCAGGTGTAACTGTTGTTGATTGGGAAGCATTTGATGTTCAAAAATTAGTTGCTACCTGTGGTTCTATGTACAATCAAGAAGGTAACAAAGGTCAAAAGGCTGCTTTATCCAAATCCGGTGAACCACTTAAGAAGTTAACTGAAGTTGCTTTATCTTTCGGTTGTGGTGATGATGGCGTTACTGTTTTTGAAGAACAAGCTTTATGTGCCATCAGAGATGGATCACGTAATGATTACCAGGACAAAATGAAAGAATTAGGAATCAACTTTATCTTATCTCCAACTTCTGTCTCGGTTGCTGCTAAGCCAGAAACAATTCATTACTGGGGATACACTAATCTTTGGAACATTTTAGATTTCCCTAATGTTATCTTTCCAACTGGTTTAAAGTGTGATCCAGAATTAGATATTCCAGAAAAATCTTATCAACCACGTTCTGAGATTGAAAGGTATGAATATGGTCTATTCGATGATGCTAATGAATTCAAAGGTGCTCCAATCAATTTACAATTAACTGGTAGAAGATGGTTTGATGAAGAAGTTGTTAAGGCTGCTCAAGTTATTCATGAAGTTATCACTGCCGTTTAATTTGATTTATTAATTTGACATTTTTTTGTTCCTTTTATTATATACTCTTTAACTTTATCTATCCAGTATAGTACTTACCTAAATAAAATTACTTTTCTTTGCCGAGAAAAGATGCCCAACTGAGTCATTGGCAAGCGCGGCACGGGGGCAGATGCCTGATAAGACCTGATAAGGTCAAAGAGCTTTCCTCAACTCACCTCATCCTTCCCCCAACAACCCAAAAGAATTGTATGTTATTCCTCTTCTTACTTTAACTTTGCCTTCTGTCAAGTTATACATGTCTCAAGTCGTCAGTAAGCGAAGAAATAAGACTGGATGCTTTTGCTGTATGTGGATTCAGTTGTTTAGATTTTCCTCATGATCAAGTACATACTAACCAGTTTTGCTTTTTTGTTTATTTATCCAGGTAGAAAAAGGAAGGTTAAATGCGATGAAGAGAAACCAAGTTGTTACAACTGTGTCAGAAGCTCATATAAATGTGTTTGGCCATCTAATGACCGCAAAACTCTTCCTCATGCAAATGAATTCAAGTTGGAAAAATTAGACAAACTACAAGCTAGATTTGCTAAAAGAAGAAACTTAATCCCAGGAAAAGTTTTGGGTATCTTTACTAAAAGGTCAAAAATACTACCAAAAGAAGTGGAGATTCAGTTTGGTAGCTCAAAAGAAGATAAAGTGATAGATATTCCCAGAATCAATAAACGTTATCAATTTCATAATTCAAGTCTTGTCAGTTTTGCTTCTCCTGGAAATGAATTTTCAAAGTTAGATTCAGACTCTTTTGCCAACTCTGCAACTTTGGCGCCAAATTCAACGGCTGATAAATCCGATTCCGAAGACTCTCAAGTTTTAACATTACGTGAATTAGTTCAAAGAAGAAATTCAGTTACGAAAAGTGACGAAGAAGATCAAGCTTTGGATGATGCACTATTTCGTGAATACCTTGAAGAACAAATTAAGAATTATAGAGTTTCTCACTTATTAAATGGTTACAGCACATGGATTCTTGGTGTTGATATGACTGAAGAAGACGCATTTTTCTACGACGTTTTTGTAAAAGGTTTTATGATTGCCGTCTCACCTCAGTTTGCTCATCAAGATTTACAACCTGGTGCTATTTTCATCCCCCCAGGTACCAAAAATCCAATTTTAAGAAGTGTATTTTATGCTTGTGGTGCCGCTTTCATGTGTTGGACAAGAGATGAGATGAAAAGATTGGCGGAAGTAAAGTATCAGGAATGCCTTGATAGATTATGTGACTTTTTTGATAATGAATCTATTTCTGGAAATGAGCATTGGCTTTTAGTGGCTGTTTTGTGTCTGTGTCTAAGAGAAAAATATCATGGTGAAGATATAACTAAACATATTGTTCATGTTACTACAGCTTTACAAATAATTAGAAGTTGGCAAGCTAATAAATTAAGATCAATTGGTATGGGTGCTAAAAGAATACTCTCTATTGATAAATATGGAAGAACTCATATAGACTCATGTGAGCAGCCTTTAGACCCTGAGCTTGATGATTCAACTAGTATTCATGAATTATTTCAAAGAGAAAAACAAGCGATTCCATATGATCTGGATGAAAAGGAAGAATATAGTAAAACTATATTAGCGGAAAGAAGAAAAAATGCTGTTGTTTTTAATAAATTTTTTGAACGTATTGGGCCAACTTCTGAATATTTTGATTCTTCATCTATCCACGATTCAGAAGAAGATGATCCCCCTTTAGCTACGGCTGTAATTGGTGATATTTCTTCCATGTTTCAAGAAGGTTACATTATTGATGCCTGTGAAAGAACCTTATTAGAAAGTTTTTTATACAATTACACAATTAGTTTACTTGTGTGTGATAAAAGTGTTGTAAAGTATTTAGCTTCTCCATTTCAAGTCTTCAAAGAATTCAAGCCATTTTTGTGCCAACAGTTATACCATTGTCCTGCTCATTGGATGAATAATCCAGTAATGGGGGCTGCTTTACCTGGATTCGAATTAGCTGCCAAAACGAACTGGTTAGCATTACAATATCCATTCAACGAAGAAAATGAGAAAATTGCAAGAAAATTATTAAAAGCTGCTCTTTATTATACACCACCTATTTTATCAACTGATGCTAAGACTTCTCAACCTGTTCACGTTCAAAAGAAATTAATGGAAAGTTGCTATCAAGGCAATATAGTGGCTAGATCGAGTTATTTATTTTTAGTTAAAATGCTATATCCTGAGAAACAAGTAGATGAGCCCGAAATCCAAGATATTGTTAGGTTGATATTTCATGATGTTAATAAAATCAGTATCCATAGCCAAGAAGCTGTTATTTGCACTTGGCCATTTGCTGTATTTGGTACTGTGGTAATTGATAAAAAGCAACGGGAGCTGGTGCTGTGGAGAATTAAAGAATTCAGTGAAATCATTCAAATGAGTTGTTTTGTTACTGTTGCTAATTTTTTGAAAATGGTTTGGGGAACTGATGAGAATCCAGGTGTTGGCTGGGATGCTCTGCTAGATAGAGAATGTTTGAAACACCTATTTGTGTAACTATAGATTTCCTCTTCTTTTTCTTTGGCTTATGTGTATATATCTTAAAATTACTTTTTCAAGTTATCCTTTTGTTGATTAACGATTCAAATTTTAGAAATACAAAATAGTGAAATCCAGTTTACTTTCCCTCTTCAAACTGTTGCCAAGCACAATGTTGGCTCTGAAAATAAATATCTAAAATATTAAAAACATCAATAGATGTCGGAACTATGATGCTCATAGTACATAAGATAGTTAATTCTACCTTTAACGATATGACGTACTCATAGTACAAGAGATAGTTAATTATGTCTTTAAAGATATGATGTACGTGGCACAAGGAATATCCTCACTGGTTAAAGATTGCCATTACTTAAGTCACAAATGGGAATGTAAAGACTTCGTATAAATATGAGGAATAATCCTTAATTCTAGGATTGATTTATATACTTATATAGTGAAAAGAATAGAAGTCAAGTCTTATCATAAATTAATCCCGGTTAGAATTCTTAGTATACAAAGCAACTTATATTAATACAGCCACCAATTACGTAGGTTACCTTACCTTACGAGATACAAAGGAGAGGTATCCAATAGTTGCACCTTCGTCTACAACAAGACCCTCTGTTGTATTTAAACCACGAAGGGGATATCTACAATTGGTAAAGGCCAACATATTCATTGAATTTGTTACCTGATACTCCGATTATAGATTTTTTATTTAACATCTATTTCTTGGGTAATATAACTACTAAGATATATGTAAAAATAAATTTTGGGACTAAATCTGGTTGTATAGTGTAGTGGTTATCACTTTCGGTTTTGATCCGGACAACCCCGGTTCGAGTCCGGGTACGACCTCTTTTTTAATTTTATTGTTTCAAATGTTTTTTTTGTTAGTTTTGGTTGTACATCAAGATATATTAAAAAATTTTAACCTAGCCCTGCTGGTCAAAAGTGAGTAGTAAAGGTTGAGGATTCCCAAGAAGAGAATTTGGAAATTCCCTGTTTTCAGATAGCGAGTTTGATTTATTTTTTGACATGGTCTCTGGTATTTCTGAATCACAGCTATTCCGTAAGTTATAAGATTAACACATAGCTACTTTAGAGATCCAAAGAACTAGATATATTTCAGGAAGCAAGCGTATTAAGATTGAAAAGTTACATAGAAAGGAATGTCAGCACCGGACCTGCAGCTGTTGATAACTGTAATAGAAATGGAAAGCCCCTGATTTTTACATTGCTTAATAAAAAATTCTTAATTAAGGCCTGAAATAGATACCAGTTTTTTTAAGTCTAGATATCATTAATTTGTAACGACTAATCAGAATCACTTTATAGAATATAGTTGGCTGTTTGAAACACCAACACGCGTTGTCACCCATTGCAGTCAATATATGATAACGCGTCCACAATGCCCTTTGAAACGATTCACTTTTTGAACGCTTCCTGATCTTCAATAGCCATTCTTCTACTAACCTCTAATGATCCTAACAATATCTTCGAAAACGTATCAAATTTACATAACCCGCATAATCTGCTGATTTCTGTGTAGCCACCATTAATGCGCGGAAAATCTGCCTTGAGATTCTGAGATTCTCAACTTTCACACTCGAATTATTAAGGCAATCTTTTTTTAAATTGTTTTGCTTCTTTCTTGATAACTTATTTCTTTCCTAAAACCTGCCGAACTAACTATTTATACAGCTGATTTAGCTCTAAAATATATCAATTTATATTATCCCACTTATCAAGACCCCATCCCTTCCTTAATTTTCTCAATTTTCTGAAAAATCAAAATTCATTATGGAAGGTCGTTACGTGGACAAGATCACAGACTCTTTGTAAGCAAAATTTCTTTTAATTTTTTTTTTTTTAAATCTCGCCCTCAGACTAGATTTCTTACCCCTTTTTTGGACATTCCCATTCTCTTTCCAATACACAAAAGGTCAACACAAGACTAACCTTTATCTGTAAATATTTTTAAACTTTAGGCTGCTTGCTAGAGAACATGAAACAGTTGCGCCTGATGAGGTTATTCACCACAGAATAACCAACATGAAATCAAGGGTCAAATTATCTGATAATTCTCATCGGAATAAAGTCTGGACTCCAGACATGATGTTTTATTACGTTAATTTAATTTTAGATAAATTTGTTCCAGATGCTGAAAACAATGATATTGGACTATTCAAAAGTGCCAGCAGTTATGGCCCTAAACAGCAATTAAAAGTTACTTTTCATCCTTTCACTTGGTCTCAAGATTGGCATTTAGCCATTGCTTTCCACGAATTCCAAAGTATTGTAATTGTTAATTGTACAGGTGACAAAGAATTACTTTATGAAGAAGGTGTTGGTGCCTTTCCAATCAATTTGACTTTAAAACTCGAAGAATTTATTATTTATTTTGGTCATAGAGTCAATAAATCTGCTTTGAAAAGACCAAGAATTTTCCAACACATGTTTGAACCTGCTTCTAATATCAATGCTATTAATGTTTTAGCTTTAATTTACAGCTTTTGCATTTCTGAAGATAAATTAACTAAAACTTTTTGTGATCCAGATTTTATACCTAGAAAATTTGATATTACTGAATTCTTCCATGAAATTAAGGCCTTTGATAGATTTGGTTTCACTAGAGCCGTTTTAGGAAATATTATTGTTAACAAAATGATTGAAAAAGCTAATGGAAAACCAGCTGCTAGTAATAGTATGAATAAAAGAGAACATGACGATAAAGAGAATGATGTTGAATCACCCTCTGTGAAAAGACAACAAGTCCAACAATTAACCCCGGCTCTTTCTGAGAATGATCAACCACTTCAAACTCAAACTCTAACTACTTCTCAAAGTAACTACACTACAGGTATCTCTACTGCTGATGTCCCAACTACGGCTACCACGACTACCACTGTTACACCATCTCAAATTTCTCCTGTTCAACCTTCTCCAATCATACTTTCGCCATTACAAGGAACAACTAAACCATCTGGTAATGAAGAGATCGATGAGTTATTTCCCCTTTCAGTTGCTGACAATTTCATTGAACGTTTGACTGATTTAGAAGAATTCGAAGAGGATTTAGAAGTTATCGATGAAGTTGTTGAAATGCTCGAAGGACTATGCCACAATAAAATAACCAATCCAAAGGCTAAACATACTGATCCGGATTATAAAAATTGGCCGATTGTAGTCCGTGAACATTTATTTGCAGATTATATTCACAAGCATAAGTTAGAATTTGATGAAGACGAAGGAAAAGATATTATTTCTCAACCTCATCAAAATGAAATCTTCCCACTAATCTTAGCTAATGGTGCCGTCTTTTTAGTTAATATTAGAACTTCAGAACATAATCCAATTAATACTAAAGTTAATGTCATTGAAATTTCAGATAGACCAACCAAGAATGATCGTGATATTTTGAAATCTGCTCCATTGAAGAAATTGATTGAACTACATGGATGGCAGCGTCATAAGTTTGTTGCTAGAATTCATGCTAGTAAAATCAATATTAAGAATTTAAGTGGTTATAATATTTTGATGTATGCTTTGTATTGCTTACATCATTTTGCATTACATGAAAAATTTACCTTGAATTTTCAACCAAATCCATTAGATGTTGATAATTATGGAATTATTTTGCAGAAGCTGATGTATGATATTAAAGATGGCAAGAAAGCTGAAAGAGACCAAGACTTCCAGAGATTATTGAAATATGTCAGATGAGCTTTGTTTATTTATTTTTTATTGCGTTGTTATTGTTGCTGCATTTTGTGTTTTTTTTAATTTGTAGTTTTCCTTTATTTCTTACTTTTTAATTTATCGTTTTCCTAAAGAGTACTTTGCTTTACATTCTTTAGCCTCGTATGTATATTTAATTTTCTTTGTATTATTTGATTTCACCCAATTCTAATTGCACAGTTTTGTCTTTTGTTCAGTCCAAATTAAAAAACATACATAATATGCCAAAAAATCACATTAAGCAGCACTATAAAATAAATAAATATAACAAACAAACATAAACAAAAGAAATAAAAAAAGAACGCTGTTCTTTTTTAATTAATTTAATAACATTCATAAACCCATAATCGTATACGAAACAAAGAAGAAAGCAAACCGGGGGAAAGTTTAATAATTAAATCTATATTGTATTTTCATTTGTTTTTTGATAGAAAAGCTATTGATGGAAAATAACTTCAGCCCCACCACTTATAACATTTTCCATTTCAGCATCTCCAGGAGGAGTATATCTGAATCTTTTAGATAACAGATTTCTTGATTCAAATGGAACACTAGGAATACTTGATGCATTGGTTGCTCCAGAAGTTCCAGAAGCAGATGGCTTTGATGGCATTAATGAATCTGGAGCACAAGGATGAACTGTAGCTGGGCCAACATGTTCTGTTTTATTAAAATTGGACAATAAAATTAGTTAGTATAATCTCCTCTTATGGGGTTAATAGATTCGATGCATGGAGAAATGGAATAATAGGTGATAAAGAAACATACTTGGAACTGGGTGTGGACCACCAACAAATTTAATCAAAGGGCTATATTTAGCAAATGTAGATAATGATGTTCTCATTGTGAATTAACCGTCTTGTTTTGATTAATTCAGGAAGGAAATCAACAAGAAATGGTGAACAACTCTGTATCAAATAATGGATAATAGCTTCAAAAGCGTGTTCGGGAATCGGAACCGAAGTATTCCACAGGTCGATTTGTTTACAAGAGCCGATCGACAAGATTATGCAAATCGACGCGCGTCGCTAATTTTGTTTGAATTTTAGAACTGCTTTATTGATAAGTTCGCCACCCAGACTCCAGTATAACTTAACTTTTGGTAAATCTGAATTGCAACTTACCGATTACATTAAAACTATCAATCCAACATGAATCACGATCCTTTCCATTGGGGTAGACCATCCGATGCCACATATGGTAGTTACAACTATCAAATTGCCAATGCATCAAACGTTAATAACGATTCCAATGCTAAACAGAACTCAGATTTTCCAACAATGCACACAACACAACCTATGATGACGGGTACTTCTGTTATCGCCATAAGATATCAATCTGGTGTTGTCATAGCTGCTGATAACATGGGTTCATACGGATCATTAATGAAAATTGATAATTTGGAAAGATTATTAAAAGTTGGTGATGATACAATCGTTGGTATTTCTGGTGATATTTCAGATTTACAAGCCATCGATCGTATTTTACAAGATTTAGAAATTGATGAATGTTACGATACCGAAAGCATGTCTTCAAGCATTAAGGCCAATCATATTCATGAATATTTAACTAGAATTTTATATAATAGAAGATCTAAGATGAACCCACTTTGGAATGCTTGCATAGTTGCTGGATTTGATGATCAAGGTAAATCATTTTTAAAATATGTTGATTTGTTAGGTGTTGCTTATGCTTCACCTACGTTGGCTACTGGGTTTGGTGCTCACTTAGCTATACCTTTATTAAGACAAAAGGTTGATTCCGAAAGTGATGTTAAGAATTTAACTAAAGAAGACGCAATTAAAGTTGTTAAAGACTGCATGAAAGTTTTGTTTTATAGAGATGCTAGATCTTTAGATAAATATTCGTTGGCCGTCATTGATGAAGCTAATCATGATATTGAATTCCATAAAGATGTCAAAGTTGAAAATATGCAATGGGGTTTTGCTAAAGGTATTACAGGTTATGGTATGCCTCAAATGTAATTTAATTTAAAATTATAATTAGATCTTTTAAAATCCTTTTGTAATGTATTTTCTTTTTTTTTCATTTTATTAATTAAATGGTCAATATGCTAAAATTACAAATTATGAAAGAAGTGAATATAAAATATATCGTGATTCGTTAGAGTAACAAACAGAAAACAAAAGCACAAAGACAGTACAATAAAAAACAAGAAAATAAAATGAATTAGTAATCAATAAACTCGAAAACAGAGAAACGCAAAATGAGAGAGAGCATAAACGAATGAAGTGGCAAAAAAAAAATAGCAAAAAGGGGGTGGGGGCAAGAACTTTAAACTAGTTGTTCCAGAAGAGATTGAAACTGAAAAATAATTAATTATAAAAGCGACAATTCAAACAACTCACGCAAAATCATACTAGAAACAAAGAGATCGAACGAAAGTACTAAATTGAAAGAAAATCATGGAAAGATCTAGACTCTAGATGATCCACAGCTAGACTTAGTACAAAAAAGCAAAGAAAAAAGTAAGATTTAATTTAACCTTAAAATGAATAACACTATAGTTCATAAGTTAAACCAGGTAATCCCATACTGAAATTTAACTGTAAATTATACAAATCATTATATTGATTCAATTCATCTAAAATCAACCTTCTTGGATCATGCCCATCAAATGTCTCTTTAACATGTATAATTATAACATTTAATCCCGCCAACGGTTGACTTTCTAAATCTTTCAAATCATCTGAATAAACATCATCACTACTTGAGTCGGTGCATAATTTTCTTAATGTTAATAATTCATAAATTAAATAATTTGGTGACATATGTCCAAATAAATTCTCATTTAGTACTTTATCAACTGTTGAACATTCAATAACTATGGAATTTAATTTATTTGCTATGACTAATTCTGATACAGTTTGCCATATTTTTAAATTATATTCCATCTTGGATATTGAATCACTTTCAACATCTCCAAACATAAGTAAATATTTTTCTGACGACGTATTTTTAATTAGAAAACATGAACTTTCACATCTCTCGTTGTGCTGTTTGATATGATTATGATTATTATGATTAGCTATGTGATTTGCTGAACTGTTAGATGTATTTTTAACTGGTTCTCCGTGTGATACTTGGAAAGCACGGCATTCGAAATGTTCATTAATATGTATTAATTGATCATCATATAATTGATTAAACTTGAAGAAAGAAGATAAATCAGGCCACATGGAATTATTGAAAACATCCTTTTGAATTGATTCTACAGTTGATTTGAATCCGTGTATGGTCTTTATTGATTGAAAAACTGGGGAATTTATGATTAAAGAAGCAGTGTGGTCCAGATGAGAATGTGATATCAGTATAGAATTAATCAAGTTCATGAATTGATAGGAAAGCTGTAGAGGAGTGGAATTGCCAGCATCAACTAAAGGTTTACAAGAAACGGACATATTTCGAAGGTTTGTGTAGTGAGGCCATTTTAAAGAGTCTGGATATAACGCTAATAACGAGTTGATAAACAAATCGTTATCTGAAAACATTTGAAGCAAAGCGTTGAGTATAGACCCTCCGTCGATCAATATTATGCAGTTGTCTTTAGTGGCAGAACTATCCGAAATAGGGTTCTGTGACAGGGAAATAGAAGATTGCAACAGTTCTGTGTAATTTTCAGAGGCAGGTTTTAGAAGAAACGAGCAGGTGTTGCCGGCTATGGGTCCGCCTGAGCAGCCCAAAACGGTGAGATGGAACGACTTCGAGTTGGCAGGCATGGGAGATGGTTAGGACAGATGCTGGAGCTACCGATGATAAATACGACAGAAGAAAGCAAAAGAGGTAACACTGACAGGAGCAGTTGTTACTAAACCAAAGTAAAAGAGGACTAGAAGGAAGTCAAAAAGTCATTTGATTTCGAAATGGATCACAAAAAAATAATTCAAAAATTCGAGAAGAATTCAGGGCGGGGCTGAGGCGCGGATATGGGCGGTGCGGCATGTTCCAGAAGCTTTTTTTCGCTTAGGCCTATGTACAGAACATGAGCTCATGTTCACCAATTCTTCAATTTGAACAAGTGATTAGGTGATTAGTCATTTTCAGCCAATATTTTTTCATATTAATTATTGGCGGAACCAGGGTTGGCACTTGGTTCTCCTCGTCCAGCTTTTTGAGCGAGCGGAAGCATCCGGATTGGTCTAACTGATTTTTTTCTCTTAACGTCTTCTTTAACGCTTTCAAATAAGCTTTCATCCTCCTTTGCTATTTTCTTTCTAGCTTCATAATATGAATGAATATGTTTAGAAGCAGCTGCTGGACGTTGTTCTCCAAATCCCCTTTTGAATCTAAACAATCTTTCCAACTTTTCATGAACTTGAGCATCGTCATTGCAAATTGATATATTGCTCCACGTGATTCTACGCTCGTTCTTGAATTTTTGATTCATCCCATATCTGCTCAAGTTATCCAAAGCAGAACCAATTTTAAAAGCATAACCTCTGAGCATTTCATCCAATGTATTATTTAACTTAGATATAATCTGCTGTTTAGTAACTTGAGGCATTCTAATCGGTGGATCAATTATAGGTTGCATCTCAACGCCATTCTGAAATCTATTTTCATGAACTCGTTTATGTATATGTCTTTCGAAAACGGCATCTAATTCAGAGTAAAGTTCTTTAGTTGGCGTAAACTGATCTGACGATTCTTTGGCCTCAATGTCACAGTATTTTGGCTTACGATTCTTCTTTACCCCAACATTACTCGTAAAATTACCTTGAGTAGTGGTTCTAGCAACAAAGTCGTTAACCGTGATCAAATTCTCACTACGTTCTTGTAAAATGTTACTTTCATCAATATATTCATACCCACTTTGTCTTGGTATATTTAAAGTATGTTTTAATGGCCATCTACAGAAGCGTCTAACGTAACTGAATTTAACAGGATGGGAATTGTTCATACTTATTAAGTAAAGTGCATATAAATGGACGGCTAAATCTGATCTGTGTTCTTGATCTAACGTTTCTAATAATTGGCTTGAGTCTCTTCGTATCATAGCTAATTCTGAAAACGTTTTAGATTCAAATTGTCCAATACGGTGTTTCTTCTTGGGTGGTCTTCTATCATTATCATTATCATCGGCACTGACATCTTCTTCGTTTTCCTCATTTTCCTCTTCTCCTGATTGGGGTTGTGACTCTTGTTGAAATGTCTCTTGGCCATCGGGGAGTTCAGGAGTTGAAAGCAGTGGTTGGCTTTGATTTGTCTGGAAGTGAGTGGTTAGGTCTGTAGCTTCGAAGTCTGGCCACTGCTGGGCATCTTGAAATTCTTCCACTGGAGATGATAGCAATTCATCTAATTCACCGTCTTCTGAGTCACTCATGTTGTGAGTCTGTAACAAACCCTCCCAGAACAGATGAAAACACTATAAAATAGGTCTAAAATTTATTTATTTTGGTGCGCATTCAGAGCGCACCGAAAAACCGTTCAATTCAACAATCAAGATTCAACAAGTGGACGTTGTTATCAGCCATGATTTGTTTAACAACAATACAGGACAACAACACAACATGCCTAAATTAGAGGAAATTGAAGATATTGATGATATTGATAACATGGACATGGACTTAGCTGAGTTCGACCCAGATTTATCCACGCCAATCGCCCCAGCTAGACCAAAGCCAACGATTCAAAGATCACAAGATTCTGAACCAGTAAATGATCCAATACAACAAATGATGGCAAGTATTGGAATGGGAGGCATGCCTTCTCCTTCTGCAGCTGGCGGCAGTGATGCCCCATCTGGTGTTTTTCAAATGACTCCTGAAATGGCAAATGTTAGAGAACCAACTGCTGAAGAAGCTGAATCGTTTAAAAAATTGAACATTATATATCCTTGCTACTTTGATAAAAACAGATCCACGAAGCAAGGAAGAAGGGTTCCTTTAGATAAAGCCATTGAAAATCCATTATGTTCCAATATTTTAACTGCTTGTAGAATATTCAGACTACAGAACGTTGTTTTCGAAGCTGATAAGACTCATCCACAAGATTTTGGTAATCCCGGTAGAATCAGATTTGAAATGGATGCAAATGCAAACAAAAGACAAGTGCTTAATAAGATAGGTGGATATTTAACTTCACATCAAACCAAGCTAGCTGATGTTAAGAAATATGCAGGCCCTCCTGAATTAATGTCAAACCAATATAAACCAATGGAAGTTCCAAAAGTGAAAGGTTTTAAAATGAATACTATTGTTCCTTTACATTCCCCTTTTACTATGAAAAATCCAGAAACTGCTACTGCTTATGACAGAGATCCCGTTCCTAATACTCCTGAAATCACACCAAAGTCTGCTGCAAAGAAGATGCCTAAGCAAAAGGTTCAAAGAATCAGAATGTAAATTCCGTTTTACTATTACTTCTGTTTGTTTTATAATGTATACTTAAAAAATCAATATTAATAACTTATTATTAAGGGAATCATATATAAAAAGGTAACTAATTAACAGGAACGTACTTCTTTCTGTATTCTAATATACTTTCTAATTGGTCCTTAGTCAATTTCCCGTCTAATTTTTCAATAATGTCATCAAATGAAAAAATGTTCAAAACGGGAACCCCATATCTTTGGGAAACAGCTTTAGTAGCACTCATATTAGAATCCTTAACTGTTTCTTGTCTATCCAAAGCAATGATAACGCCAATGGCATTACCGTTGTCAGTCTTAATGATTTCAAAAGCTTCGTTAATTGCAGTACCGGCGGTCATAACATCATCAATAATTAAAACTCTCTTGCCTTTTAATGGTGTACCAACAATTGAACCACCTTCACCATGATCTTTCTTTTCTTTTCTATTGAATGAGTAGCCGACGTTGGCATATTTCTCACCACCTAGTTCATATAACTTAACAACGGTAATGGCAGCTAATGGAATACCTTTATAAGCTGGACCAAACAAGATATCAAATTGTATACCTGAGGCAATAATAGATTTAGCATATGCTGTAGCAACGTTGGCTAATGATTTTGAATCTGAGAATAAACCCATGTTGAAAAAGTATGGAGAAAGACGACCTGATTTCAAAGTGAATTCACCGAACTTCAAAGCATTAATTTCCAAAGCATCTTCAATGAATTTAATCTTGTAGTCTGAGTCGGACATGGTGTTTGTGCTGGTGTTGGGCCACTTAGAAAGTAGGAAGTTCAGAAGAAGTTGGCAGTATTGAGAAATTCTTTTTTTTTTTTAATTCGGATAAGAGCGTTTAGCGTCTAATAAAGAACTTGAGGCTATTTTCAACTTTCATTATGTGGGCTTGAGATTTTTTTGAATTACCTTGTGCTTTTACAAATACATTTCCACAAAGTTATAACAGCAACAGTATGTCAGAGTCTCCTACTGCCCAGGCAATTTTGGAGATGCTCTCGTCAGTATGCATCAAGCCAGACAACAAACAATCGTCCATGTCGACTGAAGAATCCAGACTATCAAGATCACCATCACAATTAAGTCGATTGCCAACGTCTCATCATCATCCAAACCATGGTCAATCTCATCATCATCATAAGCCTTTCAATTACGTTGCTTCGAAATCGGTGATAGGTAAAAGAAGATTATCGGACGATGAGGTTGATCAACAACAGCAATACTACGCTTATTCTTCAACATTAAAAAAAATCCAAAATTTAAAACTAAGATCAAATCCAGGATCTCCTATAAATAACTATCTTACTAGATCAAAGTCTTCTAATTCTGTTAATTCCAATTCCTCGTCCTCTACTGGTACTGCAATAAAACACAAAAAGAAAGTGGTTATTAATCCGTATGATAAAAATCAATTAAATGAACGAATTCAAACGTTTAATATCCTAACATGGACCATAGAAGATACATCAACTATTTCAACAAACTCAAAAAAACATTTAAATCCACTGGAAATAGCATCTAGAGGATGGGCCAATCACTCTAAGATTAAAAATGAAATTTATTGTACATCATGCAACGCTTTAATGCTAATTAAATTAAATGAGATTTCGCAACAACAAACAAATATAGCACAGGGGTATTCCATAGGATATGGGAATCTATTATTGAATGATGAGTTGGAAGATGATGTCACTGGATTTGGAGCAGATGATGACGATACGGAAAGTGCTGGGGAAATCAGAAGAATGTTAATTGAAAGTTATTTCAGCCGACTGGTTTCAGATCATTATCCAGAATGTATTTGGAGAAGTGTTTTGAATGATAAGAATTGTGGTGGTGATGCAAACAATCACGACGAACATTCAGTGGTTGGAGGGAAGAGGAAATGTGGCGTGGAGTTGATTAAACAATTATATTATTTTAAATTCAGTCAGATTGAAGAAATTATATTTAATTTTGATAATAATTTAAATATTTTAAAACAATTTGAAAATAACGTCCTAGGGGGTTCTGTGAGATTTAAAAAACTAGATTATTTAACCAATTATGATGGAATCATTTCAACTTTAAATAATTATGCTAACAGTTTCAAGAAAGACAAATATAACATAATAATCCTAATGATAAGTTTGCTAGGCTGGGTTTTAAAAAAACAAAGATTCGGAGATACTTCATTATTCTTACTTAACTGCAACAAATGCACAAGAAGAATCTTACTAGGTGAAGCAAAAACCTCGTCTAACTTATCAGGTGTTGAAGAATTATCATCATGTAAATATCCACCGGCTATTATTTTTGACGATGACGATGAATTTGAAAATGACGAAGAAGAAGATCAAAATGACGAGGTTGACTTGATACAGGAACATGAAGATTGGTGCTGTTATGTGGATGGTAAACCTAAAGGTTATGAAATTGTTTTGAAATGTTTAGCAAGTAATATTACCCTTAATGTCGATGAAGAAGGTGATGCCATCATGCATGATCATGAGCATGGTGGTGATACCAGTGCTACGAAAAGTTATACCTTTGATGATAGCATGGCTATGCTAAAGAGTTTAAATTGAATTTGCTTATTAGTTTTGTTGTTAGATAAAAGATACGTAGATCATTATGTTATATTATTAATGTTAGGAAATTCATCAAGATTTATGTAGTATTGCACACACACAAAGCGAAGGAAAACTAAACAAAAAAAAGACAAAAAACACATAAAAAAGGATTGTATCGTGAAAAAGTGAAAATGAAAAGATTAAAATCACACATAATGAAGAACAAGAACAGAATATAGGGAAGTAAATGAATATTTAAATATGTAGCAAGAGGGCAATGCTAGGAGCAAATAATTATAAGAACCAAAAAAGAAAAAAGCTCCGCAGCTTCCAATTATACGAGTAAAGCCATATAGTATAGTGGTAGGTTTTAAAAAACAAGACAAATAATATGAGAATAAAAAAATAGTATGGTAAAACAAGATAAACATCTAGTTTGACTTTTGGTAAACATCATCTGGGTCTAAGTAAGTACCAAAGACATGATCCCAGAATTTAGAAGTAACACCAAAACCTAATTGATAATTCTTATAATGATGTTCTAAATGATAAGTTTTCAACTCTTGGAAATAAGGTGGTAAATTGGCGTGATGTAACATGTAATGAGTCACATCATACATAATATAACCCGAAAATCCACCTGAGAATCCAGCACAAGCAATATAATATGGGAAGATGAAAAACACTAATTTATAAAATGGTGTTGCTAAAACGATTAACAAAGTTGGCGGCATAACTAATCTTAATCTATCCATTGGTAAATAATGGTGAATACCATGTAATAAGAAATGTAATGTGAATGCAATGTTGTTTTCTGGTAGTTTCATATCCAGATGGAATAAAAATCTATGCAGGGAATATTCAACTAAAGTCCAAACACACAAACCGATAGCATAAAATATAAGGGAAGTGACCGGATTAATGTGCAACATACTCTTAATTAGAAGATACATAGCACAAGGAGTCCAAATGATTGGAACCACATACCATGGAGTCACCGATAATGGTTCTAAGAAATTTCCAAATAATGGAGCAGAACCTTTACCATAATGTCTTGGTCTATGGATTTGATCGATATAAAATTCTTTGGTGAAATTACCTCTTAAAACTTGCATTAATAAAGGTTTATTTAAATCCAAGAACTTATGCTTTTTGAAATCTTCTTCATTATCAGTTTTAATGTGAGTATAATCTTCTGGAATTTCACCAAATTCAGTTAAATCTTCAGTTCTCATACCATCAGCATCAAAATCATCAAGATCGAATTTAACTTGCATATCTTTATGTTTCTTCAATAATTCTTCCTCTTCTTCAGGGGTAGCCAAATAACCAACAAGCATGTCATCATCTAACATTTCATAACAGGACTCAGAATGAGTGTGAGAGATAGGATCAGCTAAGATTTCAGTTATATCTTTACCAGCATAGCCTAAGATTAAATCATCACCAGCTGGATGTTCTTCTAAGAAGCCAGTCACATCATAGACTTTTCTATTGTATAAGGTGACATAACAGGATTTGCCATTATCATGTTTTTCAATTTGCTTTCTGGACAATAAAGGTAGAGTTCTTGCCATTCTTTGGTGTGATTGTTTTATCGTAATTTGATTTGAGGAAAATTGTATGTGTCAAAACTAGAACTTAAAGTCAGAAGGTGTATGAAATTAAACGAAAGGAGAGCAATCAGAAGCAGGTGGAGGAGCTGGATGTGGAATATAGAGAAGAAGACGTTGTGGTCAGGAAAGCAAGGGAAGCAAGGATAACAAGGAAAAAAAATACAAACAGTTAAAAACCAAAAAATGAAATTTAAAAACACGTTACTCGCTCGTTTCTTTAAAATTACCCGAGGACTAGGGTGAACGAGCTGGCTCAGATTTCATTTTGAATTGTGGATATTTCGGATGGTTATCGTTTACCAACAACTACTCTGCATTATTCAAATCAAGTAATTTGCGGCGTCTTAGTGACAGCTTGGGAAAGAGCCCGTTCCGGTTTATTCGAATCTTCGGAATCTTCGTATACCGGAAGTAGAGATCTCGGCTAGGCTTGTCGACTTGTTGTGTAGAGATGTTGAAAGTATATTGTCGAATACTGAGGATGTCGAGAGGAGTTTGCAACCGTGCTTTTTAATATGGTTTGACTACGTTCAGAGTTCAGATTACTCGTAAGAAAAGCAAAGCCCTTAGATGGAGAGAACAGTAAATAGTAAATATAGCCAAAATAATAAACAATAAATTTAATATATATATATATATATATATAATATCTTTGAATAAATACGGAAAGGTAACTTCAATTGCATGATTAAACAATCTATTTCTTTAAAGCCATGTTGTTTAATTCATCCTTTTCTGCAAACTCCTTTTCAACTTCCAATAGGTACGGTTCCAAATATGCAATATCTTCTTCCGATTTTAATTCCTTGGATGGAGGCAAGACACTAGCAGTGATGCTTAATTGCTGAGAGGTCAATATTCTGAAGTTTCTAGCGTATGATTCTTCAGCTGGTAACCTGGAGATAGCCTTTTGCATAATTGGAGTTTCTTCGATAATTAAATCATCTAATCTTAAACCCATTTTTCTGTAACCAGAAAACTTAGTAAAGACTTGAGCGCATGGAAGGAAGATCTCTCTTAATATAGGAGTTTTCAAGATGAATTCAGCCTGTTTCTTGACAGTGGTTAGGGAGGGCATCTTGGAGGTCTTATTTTAGAGGTTGATGTAGAGCTATAGAGGTAAAGAGATAGAGTAATAATCATTTTAACATTCTCTCTTTTAATACTCGATAAGGGATCCTCAGCGATATTTATGTTGCTATTTGACTTTCACTTTACGGAAGCTCAGGTAACTCGGAAACAAGGGGATATTTCTTATTTCCCCGAAGATCACCCGTTTAGGTGCACGGGTGTCATACGAAAGTTCTTACGTAATTCCAAATCAAATAAACAACAAACGCGTTAATATGCAGAGGTCAAGAATTAAATAGATTTGCCAAAGAAAGGGCAAAAAGCTTGCTCAGGGACAGAAGTACACGGATACCGGCTTCAAATCATTATAATGAATCAACAATCAAGCAATCCTCCCTTGGCAGGTGACATGCACTTGTTCACTGCAGACGAAAGAGATAGAATTTCAAAAGCTTTAAACAAACAACTAGGCCCAGAATTTTTAAGCAAAAGAAGTGGTCCAGGGGGTACCACAGTGTCTTATATTGAAGGCTGGAAAGCTATAAATTTGGCGAATGATATATTTACTCCATTTGGGTGGAATACAGAGGTCAGAGAGTCTCACGTGGATTACATAGATGAAAAAAATGGTAGAGTTGCATTGGGATTATACGCCATTATTAGGGTTGTCTTAAAAGATGGTACCTTCAGAGAAGACATGGGTTATGGTTCCGTTGAAGGTGCCAGATCCAAAGCGCAAGCATTTGATAAATGTAGAAAAGAGGCAATTACAGATGGAGTGAAAAGAGCTCTTAGACAGTTTGGTAATGCTCTGGGTAATTGCATTTATGATAAGAGTTACTTGAATAAAGTTAATAAAGTTACTGCTGAACCAGTTTCTTTCAATCAAAATAGGTTACTGAGAGGATCACATCATGGTACCGTTATGAAGGAGGAAGAAACAAGTATGGTGAGTACTATATCAACAGCACTGGTTTCCTCGATGGGTTCCACTGCTTCAACTTCTGCTACTAGTGCAATTCAACAGGCAACATATCCTGATACAGTGTTGGTAAAATCCGATACAAAGTCAATTCTTCCACCTGCTGCTCTCATTCATCTGGCTTCATCTTCTAATAGCACTACTAATAATAATGGCAGCCTTCTCAATACTAGTTATCTTGAACAGCAGAACAAACAAAATTCAGAATTCCGTGATCCACCAAAACAAAGAAGTTCTAAAAAGATGGAAGATGATGATTCGTTTGTATTCAGTGACGATATGCCACCATTGGAAAGTGTAGCAGCTACTAAATCTTTAGATCAAGAGCCACAGCAACAAACACAGCAACCTCAACCGCAACAAGATAAGCAGCAACCTCAACAACCTCTAAACCTCCAGCGAGCACAAAGTATACCTGATTCGGATACTGATTTTGGTGACGACGAGGATGATAATGAAATCGAAACAATGATTCTTGATTCTAGGGCTAAACGTCTGAGTCAACAAAGACAACCCTTGGTTGATACCACTAAACATCAAAATAATTCTGTAAATCCCGGAATATCAACTGCCACTCCTAAGACAATTTCTACAATTCATTTAACTAACCTGTCTCAGCCTACACCAACGCCTGCTCAAATTCCTAAAGATGTTACATTTGTTACTGCTAGGGCTGCTGATAACGTCATGAAAGATCCCACTCTGCAACATTCGACGAAACTGAAATATGATGCGACTCATATGACCCAAAGCTTAAAGAAATCTGCATTTGTCAATCATTCCAGATCTACACCGATCAAAAGATCCCTGGCTAATTCTTCGGCTGCTAATAGCCCATACTCTAATCTAGGGGGAAGTGCACAGAAGAGAAGTATTGGCCTCCCTTCGAATCAGCTTGCTAAAAACAAAAGATTGCATAAATAAAGCTAATTTAGCTAATACAAGAATCTCATTTCAATTTTTTATAGAAAATTATCGCCAGCATTGAATACCTATTTATTTTATTTTTTTTTTGCTTTCGATTCTGTATTTATTTTGTTTCCGTTCTTTTAAGTCAGTTCATTTTATTTTGTGCATGAATTGTTTTTAACCCATATCCTTTTCTGTTTGATTTTATTAATTATATCTTTATTTGGCTTGGTTCTACTCTTTTTTCGTACATATTATTTTGAGGAAATATTTTTGGCATTTAACTAGAATTTATTGCAAAGCCGGACATAATATGGATTTTTTTAGTATGTTGCAGAATAGATTTCTACAACTAACGAGACTAATGTAAGTGTACAGTTTTCAGTGAGATTTACGATCCGGTTAAAAACCGGAGAAATCGAACATTTGGAGTGCGATTTTTATTTAGCTGTACACTGGTTTACTCAGGAGCTTGGATTTACCAACCCCTCGTTGAGTTCACTCAAGCGATTAATGTCACCGATTTTAGTTGAAAAGGTTACTTGAGATCTATATACAGCAACTTACGGGAAACCTCCAATCCAAACCTTAACTTGGGTAGATGACAAAGAAATTTAAGCGCAACTTGTAATGACATCAGCCATAAGGTGCCTTCACCACTTTAGCACATCTACTGAAGCCATGAACTCACACGTATTGAAACTAGACTTCAAATCCTGAAAAGCTAGTTGCAATTATAGAAATTTGTAGCCACTTAATCTACAGAATAGTATTACACTGAAAGAATCATCATTCGTTAATTAATTAAGGTTTTCTTGAAGAAAAGAACTACAAATGTTTTAAAAAAAATACAAACTTGGTGAAGTAATGAAAATCTTAAGCTTCTTCAATATGGACAGTTTCCCTCTTGTTCTCCTCATCAAAGTTTGCTGCAGCTTTTTGCTTGGCTGTAACATGATTTTTCCAATGTCTAGCTGGTATTTTATCGCCAAACATTTCATCGATTTCTTCAAATGATCTATGAGCAGTTTCTGGTTGAATTAAATAAAATGCAACAACGAAGAAAGCGGAGAATCCAGCAAAGATCCACATAATATTAGAACCCATATTCGCTTGATCTGGATTAAACATATAAGGTAAAACAAAAGTCCACATACATTGGAAAGCATAGTTAGTAATGGAGCCTAAAGCCATAGTCTTAGCCCTTAATGCAACAGAAGACACCTCAGAACCAAATATATAAGGAAGCGGACCTAGAAATTCAAATTGCAGTTAGTATACTATTTCACAATGAAAGGCGGAGGGAATAGAAAGAAAGAGTCGGAAAACTTAAGTTCTTACCGCTTTCGTAATCAACTTTGTCCATAATTTATCACATACCTAATCCAATATTATACATGTAATTGTACATCACCATAAAAGCAGATGCAGTAGTAGCAGCTGAAGTGTTATCCTTTTTGATACCTGCCCCAGCCACCACAAAATTTAATATAGTCAAAGCTATCATACCACCAAGTAGTAAAGGTCTACGACCAAATCTGTCAATAAAGAACCAAGAACTTATAACACCAGACACGGATAACGCTTGGGCACCACAACTTAATTGATATGAACGGTGTGTGGAGAAACCTGATAATTGATAGTAGTAAGTAGAGTAGTTCGAAATAAATCCAACACCGGACATTGGTTGAGCAAAGAAAGCAAACACAACAATAAAGGTTCTTCTAATATCTGACTTTTTAAAGCAATCCACATAATGTGTAGAAACAGATATTCTCATAGACTCCTCCACGGTTTGCTTCATTAATGCAAACTGCTGCTGAGCTTGAACCGGATTAAACAACTTGTTCAATGATTTCATGGCTGAGCTTTCTCTTTCTCTTCTAATCAAGTAATAAGGAGACTCTGGTAGGAAAGCTAGAGGAATTAAGCAAGTTATCGAGAAAATCCATTGTGGAACGAAAACAGCTCTATAAGCCCATCTAGTAGTATAGGCGGCTGTGGTATTGTTAATTAGGTAACAGACAAAAGGACCAATACACATGGATAAAGAACAAGCAGCAGCAATGAAACCTCTTAAAGCAAGTGGGGCAATTTCAGAAGCATAAGCAGGGGCAACAGTAGCAATGATACCCAAGCAACAGGCATTGAAGAATTTACCAACAAAGAAGACCTCAATAGTAGTAGAAACAAATTCAACAGCAACAAAAGGTATTGTAATTAAAACTGCAACGAATAAAGTCCATCTTCTACCAAATTTATCGGCCAGCCAAGAACCTAGGATTGAAAACACAGCAATAGCACCCATAGCACCTCCAGATATAGCAGATTGCCATGCAGTATCTAAAACAGAATCTGTGCCATCACCATAAGTATGTCCAAAATCTTCTCTAAATTGAGGAATTGAAATAACAATACCAGAAGCTTGATTTTCATAACCGACTAAAATCATACACCAGATCATAAGGAAAGCCCATGAAAAAGCCTTGGGGTAAAGTTTTACAGCTTGCCATTTGGTTAATTGATGTTCCCTTTTTTGCTGGGCTATAGCTGTTTGTTCTAAATTGATGAACTCTTTTTCACATACATCAGCAGCGGTCTCTTGAGTTGCAGTACGCTCTATTTCTTGAGAGGAATTATTCGACATTGAAATTTGAGTTAATTTATTATTGGAAAATATAAAAATGAGCTTGTTTCATTGCTCTGATATTATGTTATGGGAACGACAAACTCAAAGATATTTATATCGAATCTTAACAGTTCATAAGTCTAATCAAAGTAGGGAGAGTAGAGCCTAGCCAGTTAAACCTCAACAAGGCTATTTGTTCGTTGTTGACTTGACTTGCAAGCATCGGGGTATCATTATTCCAAAACACATTAAGCTTCATGAGCTGTAATATAGATTTTACTTTTAATCACGTTCCGATGAAGATTTTGGATCAGGAGAGTTCAGTCATTTTCAGGCAGCTTGCCAGACTCCAGCCGCACACCCCTCTTGGGCGTTAAAAACTGGAGGATATTGTTAGGTCATTCCATGCAATCAGAGATGTAGAAATCCGTATACCCCTTATAAATTTCTCCTGAAAAAGGACTATAGGGTGATTTGATATCCCGAGATTCAGGTTTAAGCAAAATCCAATTGTACAGCCTCACTGAATTTTAACGAATCTACGGCTTGGTACATCCCATTTTTTAAATTCTTTTTGTTGGTCAGAGGAATTGCTAGACATCCGGAATATGTTACAATATGGATGTATGTGTATGACAAACATCCTTATATTCTTCCAAATAACTGATATAATTTGAAGGTTATTTATGGGTATCCAATTAAAGGTGCGTTCATCATAGTTATAGGGGTTAAATTGTTCGTGATAAGAGTAAGTAAAGAGTAGTAACAATAAAAGTTTTTCATAAAAGAAGTAAATCAAAAAAAAGGAGTAAAAGTAAAAGTAAAAGTAAAAGTATAGCAGAATTGTATACTAAAATAGAAAGGAGATTTCTGCAAGAAATAATATCAAACCTTCTCAACATGTTCAACTTGCTGATCCTTCATATCAGTATAGGCTTCTTGTGTTAATTTTTGGGTGTTTGTAACGTATTCTTTCCAGTGTCTAGCTGGAACTTTAGCTGCAAACATTTCATCGATTTCTTCGAATGATCTATGTGCAGTTTCAGGCTGGAAAAAGTAAAACACAATGATGATAACCACACAACAACCAGCAAAGATCCACATGATATTAGAACCCATATTAGCTTGGTCTGGATTAAACATGTAAGGTAAAACAAAAGTCCACATACATTGAAAAGCATAGTTAGTAATGGAGCCTAAAGCCATAGTCTTAACTCTTAATGCAACAGAAGAGACTTCAGAGGCACAGATATATGGAACTGGACCTATTGCAACATTGTAAAAGAAGTTGTACATGGCCATAAAAGCAGACGCAGTAGTAGCAGCGGTACTGTTATCTGTATCAATACCAGCCCCAGCAACCACAAAATTTAATATAGTCAAAGCTATCATACCACCAAGTATTAAAGGTCTACGACCAAATCTATCAACAATGAACCAAGAAGTTATAACACCAGACACTGATAACGCTTGAGCACCACAACTTAATTGATATGAGCGTTGAGTAGAGAAACCTGATAATTGATAGTAGTAGGTTGAGTAATTTGCAATGAATCCAACTCCGGACATAGGTTGAGCAAAGAAAGCAAAGACAATGATAAGAGTTCTTCTAAGATCAGATTTTCTAAAGCAATCTAGGTAGGTTACGGAAGCAGATATTCTCGTTGATTCTTCTACAGTCTCTTTCATCAAAGCAAATTGTTGTTGAGCTTGCACTGGGTTAAACAAGGAATTTAAAGATTTTAAAGCAGATTCAACTCTATCTCTTGTTAGTAAATAGTAGGGAGACTCAGGTAAAAATGGCAGAAAAATTAAACAAGTTATTGAGAAGACCCATTGAGGGACAAAGACGGCCCTATATGCCCATCTATCTGTGTAGGTAGCTGTGGTATTGTTAATTAGGTAACAGACAAAAGGACCAATACACATGGATAAAGAGCAAGCAGCAGCAATGAAACCTCTTAAAGCAAGTGGGGCAATTTCAGAAGCATAAGCAGGGGCAACAGTAGCAATGATACCCAAGCAACAGGCATTGAGAAACTTACCAGCAAAGAAAACTTCAATAGTAGTAGAAATATATTCAACAGCAACAAAAGGTATTGTTAGTAGAACAGCAACAGTTAAGGTCCATCTTCTACCATATTTATCAGCCAACCAAGAACCAATAAGAGAGAATATCGCAATAGCTCCAGTAGCACCTCCAGACAATGCAGATTGCCAATCAGTATCTAAAACATAATCAGTACCATCACCATAAGCATGTCCAAAATCTTCTCTGAATTGAGGAATTGAAATAACGATACCAGAAGCTTGATTTTCGTAACCAACTAAAACCATGCACCAAACCATCAACATCATCCAACCGAAAGCTTTAGGATATGCTTTGATAGCTTCCCATCTAGTTAATTGATGCTCAACTTCCTGTTGAGCTCTTGCCGTTTGTTGTAAATTATCGAATTTTTGAGAGACATCAGACTGTTGAGTGGCGTTAGTCTGGGTTAGAGAAAGCTCAGCTTCCTGTATTCCTTCATCGTTTGGAGTAGGAGAAGTCATATTAGCTATATTTTTGAATTTAAAAAATTGAGGTATGGGTTTTTTCATCCTGGCTAACTTCTGAAGGTACTAAGAGGTGAGGACTCGTGGTATTTATATAATTCTTTATTGTGAGCAAGGGGCCTTTGTATTTCTCTTGCATAACAAGGCATGTGTGACGATTGTACAGCAAATTGCAGGGGTGCTCACAGTTGACATACTTCTGTGTAATTGGATCACAGGCCCAGCTTTGATAAATTTCTTGAGAGCTCTTTTTAGTCTTCGGCCCATCTTCTCCCCATCTTCTCCCCAGATATAATCCAAGCCGCACCCCACAGTCTGCAGGACGTGTTTTGCGGGGAGATTATATATCCAGATCCAAGCACCTGAACTACTGGATATGCAGCTTACACTATTCATTGACCGTTTTAGTACTCAGAGAGGATTTTCGGGGTGTTGATGTGCCATAGGTGTTTAATAAAAATAAATATTCTCTTGATTGCAAAAATATACCCGATGGACAAAAGGGTTAAGAATGATCGATGACCAATTTTATAAGCTAATTAAAAAAACCAACTTATGTATAATCAGTGCTGATATTTTAAGATGCCTGGGAGCCTTTTCCCTTAATTTACTAAAAGTATAACGACAGTCAAATAGTCAAATGATCTTTTAATTTTATATTAGAAGGACAATCCAAGAAATAATTTTAAAACACGTAAAACAATTCCAGAAACTAAGTAAACACAAATATAAAGAGATAAATATACATTCAATTTAGTCATAAGTGACAATAATTTCGTGATTGCCTGAACCGATATCTTCAACCAAAAGATGTCTGACAGATTTAACTAATTTATCCAAATCAATCTCTTCACCATCAAATTTAACCTTAGAAATCTCAGTATCATTTCTAATAGGAATACCAACAACACCAGAGGTGCATTGCGGAGCTCTCACAACCAGCTGTAATAATTTATCAGTGTGCTTCTTCCAACCAGCAGTAAAGAATCCAGTAGTTCTTGAAGTAAATCCAGTTTGACAATATTCTAAAGAACCCTTACAGAAAACACCTTCAGGCTTCAATTCCCAACTCTTATGTTCATTGTCTATAACATTCAACCCAACAATTTGGGCAGAAAGCCAATAAGTTGGACCTGTAGACCATGGGTGACAATGAGAAATGTAGGCTGGATCGTAACCAGTAAATGCATACTTTAATTCGCCAGTACTAAAGTAACCTTCGACTAAGGAGGACTTAACAGCATAAGGAGCATTCCAGATATAGCCCCACATACTTCTAAACAATTCAAAAGATCTCTCAGGGAAACCATTTTGTGTATGCGCTAATAATTCAAAAGAAGAAATAAATGGTGAAACTGAATGTCTCATTTCAGGGGCAGAAGCACCAAATTCATTCCAATTCTTAGTTAAACTCTTTGAAATTGATTCAATTTTATCTTCATCGGCAACTCCTAGTAATAGAGCTAAAACATTACCATCTTGAGGGAATATTTTGTTATCATCAGAATCAAAGAAAGCACCGTACTTGTCATCCCAAAAAAATGAGTTAATTAACTTTTTAAGTTCAGAGGCTTTCTTTAGATAATCTTTTTCAGTTTCAGAATCACCTACCAATTTAGCAATTTTGGCACCATCTTTTAAAGTAACATAAAGGATACAATTAACGGACATCTGATGGCCTGATAATGGATCACGGCCCCAATCCATTGGGCATTGGATCTTAATTAATCCAGTATCATCGATTAAACTCAAGCCGTATTCAATACCTTTCTTATATTGAGGCCATGCCTTCTTCAACCAATCTAAAGAATTGCTGTTTAGCATAAAAGTATTGTAAATCGATTTCATAGTCCATAAATGATAAGTATCCGAAATATAAACATAAATGGGCTCAGTGGCATAAGGGAATTGCCCATTTGGCTTTTGATGATCTAGTATCCAGTCAGTACTTAATTTACCAGCTTCAGAGTTGAAAGTAACAAATTCACTTAATTGAGAAATGGCTCTATCGCCAGACCAAACTGTTCTGTCTCTTCTAGCACCATCAACTAAAACTTCTTCACCATAACCACAAGGAACATCATTATTCCAACCAGTGGCATTGATAACCATATTAGTACTTCTACCACTATTAACTGGAATGATCGAAAGTTGTAAAGTGTATGCACCAGCATACCAAATAGTATTAGCAAACTCATCATTAGAATAAAAATATCCAGAATAGTTTCTTAAATTATCACCTAAACTAGGCATACAATTCATAGTTGTGTAAACTTTCTTAATAGCAACTTTACCAGGCTTTCTTGTAGAAATAGTCATATATTTAAACCCACCTCTTTGTTTAGCAAATGGACAAGCATAAACACCTTCACCAGCAGAAATTTCTAAAGTCTTATCATCAACTACAAAGTCCATAGTTCTATCAGAGTTATCTTTATTAACAAACATGTTACATTCTGAGAATGCAATATGAACAGATTGTCCTTCAGTTGTATCAGCACCGAATTCAATAGCATAGATACCACATGCATTAATACCGAAATCTAAAGAAATTGCAGAACCTTGACCTTTCAAGTAAGCCACGTTATCATTGTTTCCAATCAAATTGTCAGCACTTTGAACTAGACCTTCAGTTGAGAAAACAGCAGTAGGATAGATTGTTCTTGATTTTGGAGAAAACTTGTATGAGTCCCAGGGACCATCATTTGGTGTTGCGTTGTAAACTTGTTCTGCAAATGATTGCATATTTGAGGTTTTTCTTGTTAGCAATTGTCAGTTATAATCAATACTTGTAGAGGATCACAGGAGCATGGTAAAAGATCAGAGTATGATGACAGTATATATATATATATATGGTGATTCAACTTTCGGAGAAGTTTGTAGTTGGAAGACACACCCGTTATTGTCCCAGATACTGCGAAATTGGCCAGTTCGCACTTTGTGGGAATTCGCCGGAAAATCAAAGTCCCGACTCCCGAAGTATGTATGGTGATTCTGCACTACGCTAGTTATTCATTCATCAACCAGCTCAAACACTTATATATATATAGGCAAAGAAAGAGTCCGAGGAGGATGTTCAACTTATAGGAAGCTCAACACTGACAACTGCTATTACTCAAATTATTACAATGACTGAAGTTATCAACAGGTATGTCTGCTTGAAGAATACACTAATTTCTGAGAACGTGCTATACTAACAATCAACATATATTCAAATAGTTGGAGTATACAAAGACAATCGCTCTTTTTAAAATTAAGAAAGATTGAAATTCCACAAGGTGGCCTATCAACTAAAGAGCTAGAGGCTCAAATTGAACGTGGTTTAGATTATCCTATTATCACTGTTGAAGCCAACAAGCAAATATTTAGGGAGTTGATTCATGAACAATTAATAGATTATTTGGAATTAAGAGGATATGTCGTTATTGGAAAGTCAAAACTGATTGCCACTACCCCTAATAGTTACATCGAAAAACAGGAGCAAGGATTGTTAACTGCAGCTTTAAAAGATTTTGAATATAACTACTCCAAAGATCCAGAAAGTATTGACGATGCATTACATAAAGTTCTGACTAAACACTATGATATCAAGTATTTTGCTACTTTTAACTTAGATCATGTTTTCAATTCATACCAAGAGAAGAATTTGGACTCTGTTTTGGCTAAGTTTGGTGTTTCGGAGGGCAAATTGAGATCTCTGGATGTCTCCAAGAAGGAGAAGTTGGCTAACCATTCTGTAAACTTATTCAACACTGGAAAACTGTCTTAAAGTTTCTCAAGGGTCTTTGGCTGCATGCACTGTGCTTAAGATTTTTTTACAATTTATTTATGGACATTCTTTTGAATTAATTATTTTTGATTTTAGTATACCTTTCCAATCCACCGTAGAGTGTTTACCACTAATTAACACATTGGAAACATCAGTCCATAACCTCGGTATAATCATGTACTATAGACTAATACACTAATGGGGTAAAATATAGACTCATCTGTCGGTAATTCCGGTTCAATGATCAGTTTTAGATCATTGGATCCTGTTGTCAGCATGTAGAGCCGATGAGCGAAGAGATTCGGAGTATTGAAACAGCGGAGAGGAGTCACTTTCATTTTCCAGTTACACCCCAGGCACGCCACTGCCAAGTGGTCGTCTTCGAATTTAAATTAAGATGATTATGTCTGGTATCTCTCGGTCACTCTCTCAAAAACAAACAAACAAGCAAACAAATTATTATGACCAAAAGGTTAGAAAACAAAGTTGTTGCAATTACTGGAGGTGCGACGGGCATTGGTAGGGCCATAGCAATTGGTGTTGCTAAAGAAGGTGCCCGAGTTACAATAAACTACCTAGCTACTAATCAAAGAGAGGTGGATGAATTAAAGAAAGAAATTCCTGATTTGTTGGCCATTCCTGGTGATATTAGTCAACCATATACCTCTGAGGAATTGATTTCAAAAACCGTTGAGACATTTGGTGAATTAAACGTGTTTGTTTCCAATGCTGGCATTTGTCAATTTAAAGAATTCACTGACGTTACACCTGAATTATACAGAAGAACGGTCAGTGTTAATATCGATGGTGCTTATTTCTCAACTCAAGCTGCTGCTAAACAAATGATTAAACAAGGTAAAGGTGGCTCAATTATTGGTATTTCTTCAATCAGTGCCTTAGTCGGAGGTGCTCAGCAGACTCATTATACCCCCACTAAATCCGCAATCTTATCATTAATGCAATCCGAAGCATGCGCATTAGGCAAATATGGTATCAGATGTAATGCGTTATTACCTGGTACGATTAGAACACAATTGAATGATGAAGACCTGAAAGATGATTCAAAAAGAAAGTACATGGAAGGCCGAATTCCATTGGGTAGATTGGGAGTTCCTTCGGATATGGCTGGACCTGCCATATTTTTAGCCAGTGATGATTCTAGATATGTCACTGGTGCCCAGTTGTTGGTTGATGGTGGGTTATTTGTTAATTTGCAATAGCTTTACTATATAATTACTTTACTTGTGGATATGAGGAGTTTATATGTCTTTGAATTGCTCATCACAACCCTTTTAGTCGACCTAGCTATATGTTCAACTTATTTAATCCGTCGTTACCACAGATATGTTAAATACTAAATAGGTAAGAGGCTCGACTAAAGTTTATGCAGCGGCAAAATAAAACGAGAATAGGCGTCATAGGTACGTGTAGTAAAGTTAAAATTCATTTCAGGAACCAGAGCCCCTATTACAGCCAGGCTAACTTAATTTCTGGATTGCCCCATAAGGAATGATCCGCAACAGATATCCATTAATCAAGTAATCTCAACAAGACTAGTCCGCAACACTGCCGTGTGAAGCTTGAACCACATAAGCAAGTAAAGTGCCATTAATAATTATTAACTAATCATGCCAAACTCCAAGCAATAATTCGGGGTCTTGGGTCTTGGGTCTTGGGTCTTGAGGTTGTCTCCATTCGGGCATCCCTCTCACCCTGTCACATTTGAAAGAATACCCTGAATATAGTAGCCGTTATTCAATAATCAACATGTGTCATGTATTGGTAAATTAGCTCTGCTTCTGCCAAAACTGAGTTCGTGCTTATATGCCCTTATCAACATAAATCACACTTCTCCCTTTGATTTATTCCCTTAATTATCGTGGTTTAGTTTCCTATATTTGCGGAAGGAGCCGACGAAGTACTTCCGTGTCTGCTCTATCATTTCTCTTTGTCGAAGTTTTTCTTTATGTTCTTTCTTTCTCTTATCGATTGACATCTATCTCAAGAAGATAAGCTAGGGTATATGAGAGATATGTTTAAATCATCCCATCATGTATTCATATAAAAAGATTCTCGTTTCGCCAATTTCTATCTCCAAATCCAAACTATTCTCAATGAAATAATATTTTACATATCAAAATCATAGTCAATTATGGAAAGGGATATTGAGAACAGTTCTGCTTCGCCTGATCATTCTGATTCCGAGAAGAATGCAAAGCTGAATGTTTCAGTTACAGCTGTTACTTCACATGGTATTGAAGAATTACAAGCTTTAGGAGCAATTGAAAAGACACAAGTTGAAGGGCTTGAATTGTTTACAGAATCGCAAGCTATCTCAAAAGAAGAGATTGAAGCACTGAATCACAAAGTTCTGAGAAAGATTGACAATCATATTGTCCCATTACTTTGTATCACCTATACTCTACAATTCTTAGATAGACTTAGTCTTAACTATTCTGCAGCATACTCTTTGAAATCTGATTTGGGTTTAACAGGACAAAGATACTCTTGGGTTGCTTCTATTTTCAATTTTGGTTACATTGCTGGTTCCATTCCTGCTAATTATTTGATTCAAAAATTTCCGGTTGCCAAATTCACTGGTATTTGTATTTTCACCTGGTCCATTATATTGTTAGGTCATATCAGTGCTACAAATTATGGGGGTATTTTAATTTTAAGATTCTTGTTGGGAATCCTAGAAAGTTGTATTTCACCATCCTGTATGAACCTTTGCGCTACTTTCTATAAGAAATCAGAACAACCTTTAAGAATGTGTGGCTTTTTGTCATTTAATGGAATGGCTACTATGGTGGGAGCTTTGCTATCTTACGGATTAGGACACGCTACACATTCTGCCATTAAGCCTTGGAAATTGATTTTCTTAACCATTGGCTTATTGAATTTTGTGTGGTCTATTATTTTCTTGTACATGTGTCCTTCCACGCCAGCAGATGCTAAGTTCTTGAACGAAAAGGAGAAAGCTGTCGCTGTTGAAAGAGTCGCCCATAATTTCATGGGTATTAAAAACAAAAAATTAAAGAAAGAACAAATCATTGAAGCTCTGACAGATTACAGGGTTTTAATCTATAGCTTATTAGGTGTAGGAAATGGTATCATCAACGGTGGTATCTTAAATTTCCAGTCTGCATTAGTTAAAGGTTTTGGTTTTTCTTCAATCAATACTACAATTCTACAACTTCCAACTGGAGCTTTAGAATTTGTTATTGTTTTAATTACCGGTTTCCTTGCCATTTATCGTGAAAATCTACGTTGTATCTTATTTTTACTCACCTGTATTCCTGGTTTTGCGGGTCTTATTGGTATCAAAGTTATTCCATTAGAACACAAATGGGCTTTAGTTGGGTGTACTTGGTTACAATATATTATCGGTGCTCCAGCTATTCTAATGTGGATTTTCATGAATGCAAATGTCGCTGGTCAAACAAAACGTACCTTGTGTAATGGGTTATGGTTTATGTGTTATGCCGCCGGAAGCATTGGAGGTGCTAACGTGTTTAAGACTGATCAAGCTCCTAAGTATAAAATGGCTATGGAAGCTTTAATTACTTCTTACGCTGGTATCATGGCTTTAGTTATTATTTATGGAATTACTTCAATTATGGAAAACAGAAGAAGAGATAAGAAGTATGGTAAGGTTGAAGGAGCAACGGAAGAGGAGGCTATTATTAATGGTTTCAAGGATATGACTGATAAAGAAAATACTGGTTTTAGGTATGTTTACTAATTTATTAGTTTTCTGGTCGCTTAATTTTGTTTTTTAGTTCTTTGTTTGCCTTAGATTATTTCGTAAACTAAGAAAATTAACATAATATAAAAAATTCCCCTCGACCCATAAAGTCAAGTACATAAGTAAAGCTCATCTCAAAATTCAGAGATATAGGGCCAATCCGGTAAACAGATCCACAAAGATTAGCTGGGCCTGAAATCCGGACAGTTGGATCAATGCGCCGACTCCCGAGAGTTGCTATTGCTAACTCCCGAGAATTTGAGGTACCCTAGCAAAGTTATGTAACATAATACCCGAGGAGGCATTCTAATTGTCAGAAAAAACCATATATATCCGACTATATCTTTCAAAATTATGATTACTAGTTTTAATTATCTGGTCTTTTTCTCTTCCACTCAAAGTGAACAAAGAAGATGACACAAGCACAAGTTGAAGAATTTCCAAAGATCAAAGCAATCAGAACTTACTTGTTAACAGGAAAAGGTATAGGTGGTGATTATCACAATGTGGCCCAAGGTCATTGGTTAGTCGATAATTTTATCGCCAATCCTATGTCTAAATTTGAAGAATATAGGGCTTCTAGAACTTCGTGGGGTATTAACGTGCTAGGCTCTTTCTGTGTCGAAATTGAAGCCGACGATGGAACTAAAGGTTTTGCCACTGGTTTTGGTGGACCAATAGCATGTTGGATAGTCCAGAATCATTTTGAAAAATTCAGGCTTTGGTTTAACCTTGAATCCAGCGGTTAAACTAATTGATGCAACGAATATTTTAAACCCATCTCCTGAAAGGCCATTAAAGATTGAAGAAGTTAATGGTAAGGGTGTGTTTAAATAAGTTTTATCATGGTTTTCACCCTTTCCTTATACCTGTAGCCAGATTGGGAGTTACCTATTGCTTCCAATCAATATATGTGGATTACTTTCTAAAATAACTTTGATTACATAGTGTCAACTGTTAATTAGAGAAATAAATATATTAAAAACTGTATTATAAGAAGTCAATTAAAAGTCAGTCAGGCTTACTCATAAAAAAATCTAAAATAAAAAGATAGTGTCTAAGCTTCCCCTTTATTTAGGGCTTTTCTTCTTTCAAAATCGGCTAGTGCTTTTTCTCTTAATTTAGCACCAAAAGTAATCAACAGAACATTACCTAAAAATCCAAACCATAAAACAAAGGCACTTATTGTACTAAACCACCCAACACCAATATTATCAACTTGAATCAAGCAAGTACCTGAAGCCAAAGCACCACCAAAGAAATATCTTGAAAAATAATTTGAACTTATAGCATCTCCTTTTAAACTTGGTAGACAATCAACACAGTAAGCGTTCAAAGAAGGGAAAGTGATAGTTTGACCAAAAGCACAAACGAACATTGCAATGATAGGAACCGCTTTCCCACCTTTTCTTTTTTCTAGTGCCCAGCCATAAATAAGCATGCAAATAGGTTGAACCAAACCATGGGCAATGAAAGTGCTTTTCAATCTATCCTCTGGAACTCTTTCACCATTTCTTTTCTTAATCCATTTCTTAACAGTATGATCGGCATACTTCCCACCCAAGACGGAACCAAGAACGTAACCTATACCGGGGGCCAAATAGAACAAAGCACCATAAATTGGAGAAGTTAAATGAAATCTTGGATTTATAACCTGTCTAATTGGTGTTAATAAACCATACATGTTGTAAACCAAACTCGATGAAACCATTCCTGCAAAAATCAGGTTCATGTATCTGAAAGCGCCAAACACTCTAAAAGGGTTGTAGTTAACAAAGACAAACTTCTTACCATTTCTTTTTTTTAATTCATCAGCCAAAACCACTCTACTTGTCTCTTCCAAAACAAAAGTGACTAAAAAGATATCAATAGCTCCAAGACCAGTCATCACCCAAAAGATGACCCTCCAATTGGTGTAAGTAATAATCAAACCACCTAAAACAGGTCCTAGACAGGGCCCTAATTGGGTTCCTAGTAAGACCCAACCCATTGCTTTACCACGTTCTTTTGGTCTTTTAATATCACCGATTATAGAACCACCAATAGAAAAACATGATGTACCAGCAAGAGCTGTTAGAATTCTACATATAAAAAACATTGGTAAATTAGTTGAAGCACCACTCAATGCAGTAAAGAGGGTATAACCTATAGCACACCAAATCATCATTATCCTTTTACCATAAATTGAAGCAAGAGGACCTAATAAAATAGGAGAGAAGGCCATACCTATATTAAAAACAGCATTAGAAGCATTGATGATCTGCGTTGTTGAATGTAACGTTTCAGCTAGTTCAGGTATAGCTGGAACAAATGCTAAATTTGAAATAGGAGAAAGAAAACAGGTATAGGCAACGATTCCAACAAAGATTGACTTTTGAAAAGGTGAAAACTTCTCGTAAAAGGGATCATCATCTGCTAACGGGGGTAAAGTTGTGATTGTTCTTGTTAACTGCCTGGTGATGTTGTTCGGATTGTTAGATCCATTATCTTCACCTTCTACTGATTTAGATCCTAGGTTTCTTGAAGTTGAAGTTACCAAGGGGTCTAACTGATGAGTGGGATCAGTAAATTCTTCTTCTGGAATGATATCATGAACTTGGTGATGTGGATTTTGTTCATCTTCAACGTCACTAGGAATAGAACCCAAGGAATCAGTTGAGTCTTGGGTCGTGTTTGTGGAAAAACGTCTTGTATTACTTTCTTGTTTTTCCGTTTTCATTTTTTGAAGTTTGAAGATTTCACCTGTAGCTCTAGCGTGATTGATAGCGAGGGGGATTATAACATATGGATCGACTGGAATATTAAGTATAAAATGCGAAATATGAGACTGTGGCAGAGAGAATAAGAAAACTAAGATCGAGTAAATTTTTCACTTAAAGTTAGTGTGATAAAGAAGTTGTAGAAACTATCAAATCATGCAATGATGAATCAAAGAGTGAGTGGATAAATAAGAAAAACAAATACATTGTTGAGAAAGAAATATGAGGGATAATCCCTTTAATATTTATATGAAATCACTATCAGGGAAAAGAGTCAGACGGTCAGATCTTTTTCAGTTCTTTTGAAAAGCCAAACTCCGGATCGGCTTTCATCCGACGCGCGGCGACAAAAGCAAGCCCGCTGCCACAACGGCTCTTCGGTTTGGAGGCTCCATGGCGGACCTACATTCAAGGTTACCCTGCGTCGACTTAGCGCCCCGCCTTTACCAGCCGATCGACGCCACCCATAAACAGGCCCCACTCCGTTAATCTTCTGCTTTAATTACAGCTATTTTGGAATTTGCTGCTTTCTAATGTGTGACCGGTCTATTGATCTCAGGAGATCAGAAAGTCAAACATTCAACACACGTACATACAGGTAATCTTGGGTAGCAGTAGGTAATTACTACTTATGGTAATAGTACAAACATCAAACATTGGCGGAGTTAGTAGTAGACTAGTAGATTGAGAGGGACGAGTTCCAGAAGAAAAAGGGAAAAAATGAGAAAGAGAAAAGTGAGAGAACATTCAGTTTGTTGAACTACTGGAAGGTTTATCTTTCCCTTTCAAAAGCCTTTTGCTCTGCAACACTCCTCCTGTCAATGAATACCCACATATAATTCTCTTGTCTTTGTCACTATAACCCTCTTATTTACCTGAAATACCACAAACCCACTCCCCCCAGAAGACCCACTCTCTTTAGCCCTCCAAAAAGCACGCCATCCCACAATCTCCGTGCTTTCAACTGTCAGAAGGTCTTTCAACAACACAATATCAAGATAATATCCTATCATGACCTTGTTAAACAGTCTCCATCATCACAACTCCATCAATGCTCATAGCCAACATCACCACCATCACGACCAATCTATCCAATCTCCACAAGCTACGCCAACAACGCTCATCCCAAGACCCACAACAGCAACCTCTCCAGTGAGATCAACTGCCAATTCAAATGCAGGAGTGCTTGATATCCATATAAAATCAGAACCTCTACCTGCTACCCTGAATAATTTCTCTGTTTATGGAAGTACACCCTCTCTACGATCGTTAGCATTAGATGAACCTCCCCATTTTATTAATTCAGCATCAACTTCTGCTTCAGGCTCTGAAAACCCTTCTTCGAAAGCGTCAATTATGACAGCTACCGCAAATACTAATTCACCGGTTTTGCCAAAACCTTCACTTCTATCAACTAGAACACAATCACATTCTAATTTTCTACGTAAAAATGGTTCTCAACATACCTTGCCTGATTTAGTTCACAAAGTTACTGACTTATTCACAGGTGGTAATCACTCAAATAGATCTCAAACTGATCTAACAATGTCTCCAAAACAGTCTTCAAATAAATCTTCAACTCCTATAAGTTCAAGAAATGGCTCATCTCTGTCTTTAAACAGAATAATGGAATCTTTGCATTCATCTCATGCAATGTCACGTCAAAATAATAATTCACAATCAAGTACAGCAACTGCCAACACAACGAGTACTTCAAATATACCTTTGAATTTACAGCCTCAAACATCTCAACCAAGCTTTAGATTAAGAACACATAGTAGTAACCATAAATCTGTTCAAATGGGTAAATCTTCCTCTATTTCTTCAGCCGTTAAAGAAACACATTATGTTCATGTTGATTATGATCCGGTCACCAGAAAAAGAGTGTTAAATACTTATGAAATTTTGAGAGATTTAGGTGCAGGCCAGCATGGTAAAGTAAAATTAGGGAAGGATATGGAATCCCATGAATTAGTTGCGATTAAAATTGTTGATAGAAAATCGAAACCAAAATTAGGTAGATTAACAAGACCTGGTTCAACTCAAGAAGATAAAATTAGAAGAGAAATTGCCATCATGAAGAAATGTGATCATCCAAATGTTGTAAAATTATTGGAGGTGTTAGATGCGGAAAATTCCAGAAAGATTTATTTAGTTTTAGAATATTTGGAAAAAGGTGAAATCAAATGGCAAAAGAAAGATGATGAAACTTTGGACCAACCAGAACCAATATTAACTTATGATCAATGTAGGTTTGTTTTCAGAGATGTAGTCTCAGGTCTAGAATATCTACACAATCAAGGCATAATTCATAGAGATATAAAACCTTCAAATTTATTAGTTTCTGAAGATAATGTTGTTAAAATTTCAGATTTTGGTGTTTCATTTGCTGCAAATCTAGATGGTAATGATGAGTTTGAATTAGCTAAGACAGCTGGTACTCCTGCATTTTTAGCTCCTGAGTTATGTAGAACTGAAATTACAGGTCCTGAAATTAAAGTTACTCATAAGATTGACATCTGGGCTCTTGGTGTGACTCTATATTGTTTATTATTTGGTACTTTACCATTCCATGCTGAATCTGAATTTGCTTTATTTGAATCAATTAATAATGATGGTTTCACTTATCCAGATTGTGAAAATTGGAAGGTTGCTGCAGGTCTTACGGAACTACAGCTTAATATTGCTAAAGATATTATTAATCAATTGTTAAGAAAAGATCCAGAAGATAGAATTGACATTAATGATATTAAAGACCATCCTTTTTTTGCGGAAGGTTTATCAAGAACTGAATCTAAGAAATATACAACAAATTGGGATAAATGCATGAAAATTGATGTTTCTAAAAAGGATGTTGATGAAGCTGTCGTCGGCATTGGTAATAGAATTAAAAAGAAATTATCTGATGTTTTCAATTTTTCTTCCTCTTCTTCAAATAATGGTAGTAACTCACAACGTAAACATAGTTCAAATGGTTCATCTCGTCGTCAATCTAGATTAATGGAACAACAAGTTCAACATAATTATGGTTCATCTTCATCAGCTGTCACCCCAACTTCAACCTCTGATTTTGATTTGACTGATAGAAGTAATGTTTCATTCATTTTGTCTGAAGCTAATGGCCCACTCTCAAGAATGCAGCCTGGTTCTCCTCAAGTTAACTCAAGCACGACTTTTAATGCTTCTGGAAAATTTGATCCCAGACTTCTTAGAAGACCCTCTTTAGCTCCTTCAATCGAATCGTCAGATGCCACATTATCATCAACTGCCAGTATAAATGATGAGACCGTGCCTGCAGATTCTTTAATTCATCATCATAATAGTAGAAGAGGTTCTGCTCAATTTCAGTTGAATGAAATATTAACTAAAGATACAACTAATTTAATTTCCAATATAAACAGGTCTCCAAGAGCCTTTGTCTCTTCTCCTTTAGTTTTAACTGACGCTGAGATAGATGTAACTGATGTTGGAACAGGTCCAGGTGGTGCTTTTCCAAGTAATAATGAAAGTGTTGCCACTCTAAACACATTACAAGATCATTCTGTTGATACTTCTATTCATCATCATGGAGTGTCTCCAGTCGATGAAACCGAAATAGTTGATGAACGACCTCCGTCTCCTTATGATTATAGAAAAGATTTAAATGAATTCACAACTTCAAAATCTGATATGAAAGTTGCTCCAAGTTTTGCTTCATTAGATAGTTTTTATGATAATGATTATGCAAATGGTAATTTGAGGTATAATCCATATACAGGTTTCATCTCATCAAATGTTCCAAACCAACGGCAAGGTTCAAAGGGCTCATCTGGCTATTCTGGTTCTAGCGGATATCCAAATTCTGCCCCTTCAATTGGTTCTTCTACTCCTGGTGGTCCAATCTCGATTAAATCCCCTGTTTTAAATCCTGCTGTTAATAGATATCCTTCATTATCATCATCTGCTGAATCTAGACATCGTATGATGCCATTAACTGCATTAACCAGTATTAATAAAGATAACAAGAATCACAATAATAATAATAATAGCGGTGGTTCGTATTCAAGCAGAGAAAATTCAAATCCTCTGCCATTCAACACTTCGTTGCATTCTGCTGTTTCAATTCCTGATTTCTTAAAGGGTGCTGACTTCGGTGATCCTCTGACTCCTTCTGTTTCTAATAAAAATTATAATAACACATATTCTGGAAATGCCAATTCTGGAAATTATTATGCAACAGGTTCAATTAACCCAATTTCAGCAGGAGCGGGGCAATCTCAACCTCCCGTTAGACAACCTGCTGCTTTATCTAATCACTATAGATCCCCATTAACCTCTCCTCCTCTGCAACCTAGAACTACTACTCCTCCAATACTAAATAGACCCTCAGAAAAGCAACAACAACAACAACGAGGACGTAGAGGTATAGCTGTGTTTGCTAATGAATCCTCTGATGACGAAGATGAAGATGATGGTCCAATAACTTTCAATAAATCTGTTTTTGCTAAAACTGCTTCACGTGGTGGAAGGGTTACATCGCCTGGATCGAAATCAAATACCAGAACTGATGAATCATCTTCAGTTGTTCCTCCTCCTAAAGCGAATGTTCCAAAGCATTCAATTTATGGTCGCAAGATTAGAATGAGTTCAGGTTCAAGCGGGCAAGTGCTTTTATTAGATAATACGAATGAAGCACATCATAATTATTCAGGTTCTGATTCTGATTCTAGTAATGACTCCGATAGTGATGGTTCTGAATTACTGTTGTCTTTTAATCGTGCTTCAAGATCTGGGCATGTTGGTTTAGCCTCTAGCCCTGCCGGCGGAGGCACAACATTGTCAACAACTATTTCTACATTAGGCAATTCTAACCCTGGTAAGATTTCTAGTATTTTAATGAACCAGTCTGGCTCTTCAAGTCAAGGACAAAGTAAACAACTTACTCCATCATCTGTTACTTTAACTGGAATCAATAGTACTAATAATTCCAATAACATCAACAACAATAGCATTGCTAATAATTACAGCACAGAAAATAGTTCTAAACGAAACAGCAATATTCAAACTAATAGTACAAGTTTCACGTCATCTTTAGATTACGCCTCAACTCCATTTACAACTAGAACTACAACAAACAATGATTTTATTGATTTAGATGAAACAGCCAAACTTGAAGATTTTAATCGTATCAGTGGTGGTGGTGGCTTAACGTTACATACAATTCCTTCTATTCCATCAAATAGCGATAATTCAAAGCAAGGGACAAAAACAATTAATGATAATGATGACCGAACTTATTCACAGGCGTCTACGAAGTTAGCCGATAATGATTCAGTTCAGTCCGATTTAGAGGATAACGAGGAAGTTGAAGAAATAAGTCCCTATGACGTTGAAGAAATCAATCAAACTACAATTGTCGACGTCCCATTATCTCTGATACCATCTAATATTCCCAGTGTTATTGAAGAAGAAAAAGGTGAATCGTCTCCAGTTGAAAATATGGATGATGATCAATTAGTTATTGATAAGTTATTAGTTCCTGAAATGAGACAAATGACTTTTACTGATTTGGAAGCCTTAGACAATTCTACTAAAAGTAACGTTTCTTCTTTGTGATTTAAATGAAGGTGTTTTTTTTATTATTGGTCATTATGTTTTTTTGGTATTGCATGTATTGTTAACGTTTGACAGAAAATGTATTGATTATTCATCATTTTGGTTAGAGCATTGCTATTTTCTTTAAGCTTTCTTTTTTATCATTCTGTTTAATTGTTGTGGTTTGTTTTTGCTGGATTCACTGCTTTTTTTATTTTTATTTTTGTTTTTATTTTTGGTACTCTTAATTTTAATTCTTTGTTTTCATCGATCACCCCGTTTTTTTTTTTACTTTTGCTGCTTCATTAATTCATTCATTGTTCGATCCACTGTTTCAAAAATGTTCTCCCTCTTTTCTTACTTACCTTCCTTTTTTTCACTGTTTTTGTTTTTTTAAATGGGCGTTACTTATGTTTTTGTGTTATCTCCGATCGTTAACTTTCATCCTAAAACTGTTTCCGTTAGTCTTGTCTTTGTTAGTTGTTTTGGATTAATTACACGTCATAGTCTGATTAATAATTAAATCTATCTTTATTTTTTTTTCCGTTCTTCACTCTAATTCCTTTTTTTATTACTTCATGGCATTCTTAAAATTACCCCAGTTTTCGTTGTTTTTCCTAATTTTTTTGTTCTCTTTTTGAAAATTTTCTAAACTCTTCATTCAGTCCTCCACTTTTCTTAAACCTTGTTGTCTTTTCTTGTATTTTCTGAGTATTTTTTTTTTTTTGTTCCTTATTATTATTATTAGATATAAGTTAATTGATTTGAATTGATAATGGCTTTGTTTTATTTATCATTTTTACTTGTGAATAATTAAGTAATCCTATGTAAGTAATTTTACTTGACCCAATACAGTATTAAGCATAACAAATTTGAAATCAGGAACATAAATTTTAACCTATACACAAAATACATTAAGAAAGAAGAAAATGAGACACCCAAGGGTAAAGTACCAGACAGACTTGGAAAGAACCTCTATAAGCATAAACCATAAAAAAAACAAATGTTACAAATAAGTGAATGACAAAATGTAAAACAAAGAAAATCAAAATTAAAGTCTAACTATTAAAAATCAATTAAATGCTTTCCCAAGTTCTACCTTGAATGCCCTTTAGTTCATCTTTAGTATAAACATGACCATTTGTGAAGTAACCAGATGCGATTTTAGCGTCAATTTCAACTCTTGAATCAGCAGGTAACATTTCATCAGGGATTTCAACTCTTTCAATAATATCAATACCAGAGTTAACAATTGCATCATATTTCATATTAGACATGGATAACATTTTATCAATCTTGGTGATACCCATCCAATGTAAGATATCTGGCATAAATTCTTGGAATCTTGCATCTTTAACACCAGCAATGCATTCAGTTCTGTGGAAGTAAGCATCGGCACTATCACCGCTTCTTTTTCTAGCGTTATAGACTAAGTATTTAGTAACTTCACCTAAAGCTCTACCCTCTTTTCTGTAGTAAGCGACAACACCATTACCACCTTGTTGAGCTTCTTTAGCAGCTTCAATTAAACCAAAAATTAAATAGCATCTACAAGAGCATATATCAGACAAGAAAACATCTGAACCAGAACACTCGTCATGAACCCTAACAGCTAATCTTTTATCTTCCTTAGGGATGTTTTCAACGTCACCAAAGATGTAAACCGTTATACCACCAATTGGAGGACAGAAAGTTTTAATATCTGGTCTAGTAACTAATTCAGGATACATACCATTAGTATCTTCAAACAAAGCTCTTCTCAACTCATTTTCAGTGATATTTAGTCTTTCGGCAATACCTGGTAAATACCAGACTGGATCAACAGCTATTTTTGTAACATTCATTTCACCTAATTCATTTAAAACAATTTTACCATCTGGTTTCAAATCTCCCTTTTTAACTGCTTCTTGAATTTCTGGAATTGATAAAATAGCTTTAGTGATTGACATAGTTGGCTTAATATCAACATTTTCGGAATCAGCAATATCCTTATATAACCAAGGAGCCAAGTGGCCAAATGGATCAATTGAAACGATTTTACCCGGGGTAGACCAAGATGCTTGTTGTGGAAAATCGACAGGTGGATGGGCATTAGTGTAGTCCGGGGTATGATTAGCATCCAGCTGTTTAGAGCCAATAGATAAAGCATGGTAGATTGAGTATGGACCAGCATGAGCACCAATAGTGTTGTGTTTAGTTAAACCAGATTTATATCTTGATGGGGTAACAGGACCTCTTGTCTTGGCATCTTTAGCATACCAGTTTAATGGGATTGGAGCAATATCTGGATCAGAACAGGATGTGGCAATTCTTAGCTTAGTACCAAAGATATCAGTCAGAGATTGATCGATAGGTAGTTGTTCTTTCTCAATTGGAGAGTGTTTATGACCACAATCACAAGACTGTGGAGGAGTTTGAGTTGAAACAGAGATTGGAGACATAACGCAAAAACAGGCTAAAACAAGAAATACGTAATAAGTATATAGAAACAGATATTTCAGATACTCTGGGATTAATCTAGAAGAGAGGAAGTCTTCCTTGTATTTATACAAGCTGTTCAGTGTTGTTGTTTAGAGAGTAGCAGTTTGTGGGGGTTGCTCGTCTGCTCCCCCGACGGTCGCCGCCCGTGCGATAAGCAAACAAAAGTGCGCCTGATAACCAAATTGCAGCCACGTTCTCCGTCCCGTCCCGTCCCAATTCCATCAATTTCAGTAAACACTGAAGCACGGTTAAGAGCATTATTTACTATGACGAAGGTAGAAGGTGCTAATTCCGTTGGAGAACCGGATTTGCTGCTAGTCTGCTGAACTTCCGTTGGAGTTGAGGTCTGTCCCGGGTAGCGGCTCAAAGAGCTAACCTCTTGCGGAAACTTCAACAGTCGATCAACTTTTTCTAATCCTTCTTTCAACGATATTCAACTCCTTTAGCCTCTGTCTCGAAGATTTGAAATTTGAAAAGTTGATGATGATCATCTACAAAATTGCTAAGAAATTCTAGATAATCTCAGTGTCTGTAGTTATGTAACAAAGATCCTTTGATTTAATTCTATAGGTTGAAACACTCTTCTTATCACTTCAAAAGGGTGAAACCACTTTGTGAATTGTAAGGTTGTCAATATCAACAGCAAAAGGGATAAAGAACTCTCAAATTATCGTGTGATACGGAATGAGGGAATACATTTAATAAATACAATCGACAATCATCAAAGTTGATTATCTATAGTCCGCCGATGATTGGTGAATGAACAGTGGTGAGAAACTTTAAGAACAATTTAAAATTAAAAGGATGGTGTTTAAGTCATACAAAATATCAAATTAATGCAGAGCGAAGATATTTAGTATAAACAATATTCAAAAATATAGTATAAGAAAAAGGAGTACAAGTAACTGTAAAATCAAAATAATTATAAAATTCGTAGAATAAAGTGTGAATAAGAGTGATCAATATGAGAGATAAATTAAACAAAATAGTTACTTTTTTATTGATCGGCATTTAAATGAAAGAAAAATTTAACATTCACAACGAGGGACAGAAATAAAAGGACTTCCTTTAAAATGATGTTCAAATACTTTCCTAAATGAGGATAAGTGATACCACTTTATTACAAAGGAGACCTAATGAATAAAAACTAATGTAAAGACAGATAAAAGAGAATAATAATTAAAACCTAAATTAGACAAAAAAAGAACGAAAACAGAACAAAAAAAATAAAAAAGAAATTATGGACGATAAATAAAAAGTTAACAAGAATTCAAATAAACAAGAAAAAACCCCAGAAAGCGGTGTAAGCAGTTAATAACTTTTAAACCAAACTCATAAAATAAATATTTTTCTTTTATTGAAAGCATCCAAACATTGTGTATAACACTTTTCTAATGAATGTAAAACTGTTGCAAACAAATTGTGAATTAATTAAATTCTTGATTTGAAAATACACAATTAAAAAACTAAATTATTGAAATGAATTGAGAATATAGCTACATGGTAGTAATGCAGTATGCAGAGAACTAAAACAACAAGAAAAAAACAAATATCAAAAAAAAATAAAGACAGAATAATTAGTGTACTTGTGACGAGAAGATATGCTATGAATAAACGAGAGGGATTGAAAGGAAAATGTATCTTATTCCAATTTTAACAACCAACTATTTAATTAATTCTAAAATCTGTTGTGTTAAATTAGCAATCTCATCTGCAGCACCATTAAATGCATCTTCTCCACTTAAATTATTCAAGTTCATTTTACCACTATTTATTTCAGCTTTAATCTTTTTCTTGATATCTGAGTTATTTGATTCTAATAATTGTAGCATGGTCCACAACGCAATGTGTTCAAATGTTGAATTTCCCGAATTTAAGAAACTTGAAATAAAATCAGAAATATCATCGTATTTCTCAAGTATGATTGAATAATCATTTATTCTGGAACATAAATTAGCTAAAGCTGCAGCAGAGTTACCACAAACTTCAGGATTTGGAGACTTTGTCAATGGAATTAAAACATCAATTATGCCTTGTTCCAATAATTTTCCTTTCAGGTCATCTGCCAATGCCAAAATTGCAAAACATGCAGATATCTCACTTTGAACAGATTCTGGAGCAGTTAAAACCATATTCTTACATTTCTTAACCGCACCAGCGTCTACCAATGCCATTCTATTTCTTTCACTACTGGCAGCCAAGTTTCTCAAAGTTGAAACAGCATGACATTGAATTTCAACGGAATCTGTGTAATCAACTAAAGCAACTAATGGTTTCAGGAATCCAGCATCAATTATTAAAGCTTCATTCATTGGATGAATTGAAATATTTCTTATACATGCAACAGCAGCTAACACCAGTGGTTCATGTTGGCACTTTAATAACGTCACTAAATTTGGTAAACCACCAGCTCTGACAATATCTAGTTGGTAAGATGGATCTGAAGCCAAATTTCTTAAAGCTAAAGTAGCTTGGCATTGAACTCTTGGAGATGATGAGTCCATTAGTTGGACTAATTGTGTAACTAATTTTGGTTCGGTCGAAGCTAACTTCTTTCTATTTGTTTCATCAACAGCAATATTCGATAAAGCTGTAGTACAATAGTATTGAACATCTGCATCTGAACTGGATAATAATTGAACTAAAACTGGAACGGAACCAGCTTCGACTAATTCCTTTCTGTTTTCTAATGAGTGTGTCATGTTTAATAAGGCACCAGTAGCATTTCTTTGAACTCTTAAATCTGGAGATTTAGCTAATCTAGTTAATGGAATTAAAGCTCCAGATGTTGCTATTTTAGTCTTATTTTTATCTTGAGTTGCTAAATTAGTGATACATCCAACTGCATTACATTGAACTTCAATGTTAGCACTCATCATTTGGGAAATTAAAGGCTCTAAACCATTCAATTCAACAATTAAAACCTTATTATCATCATTAACTGCTAAATTACCTAAGGCTGCGCAAGCAGCCCTTTGGACTTCTTGATCTGTACTTTGAAGTAGAATTAAAATCGGTTCTAAAACTTCTCTTGAAACTGGTCGTATCTCTTTCTCGGTAATTTCAGCAAATGCTAGTGCTGCACTTCTTTGTAAATCAATATTCTCGGAGTAAACTAAGGTACTTAGAGCTTGCAAAGGCCCATCGGAAAAGAAGTCAACTTCGTTTCTGTTTTCTAAGTAGTCTAATAAAGATGAGATTGCATCTCTTTCGTTATCGGCCAATAATTGACGATACAGGTTTTCTTCTTCGCCTTTAGATAAGCAACTGCAACACAAACCCATGGCTATATGATATTAAATAATAATCTTGCTTATTTATTTTTATTTGTAGAGGTATGTATTAATTTGTTAAAACGATTGTATCGGTAAATTTAGTAACTGATAAGTGGACGTGTTGGTTAATAAAAATGCACAGTTGAGGAAGTAATACTTGGCAATGTTATTGATACACTATTATACGATGCTGTCGGTCCTAATGGGAATGGTATATGAAGTAATACAAGGATGGAGGGGTGTTTGTGGACTGGTTCAGCACGAAGGCAAAACAGAGAAATGGTTGGTTTGCACTGTTTTCGGTTTGGTCCCAATTCAGTTTCTCGTTTGAGAAACGCAGCAGATAATCGCTTTGGGGCGCACACGACTGGTGCAGAGGTGGAGCGTCGATCGGCTTGATGGCTTCCCATCTCTAATCAATTGTGAATTTGTTAGATTGATTGGCTGATGACGGTCTAATTAACCGTGGTTACCAAAATTCAAGCTGATGTTCGCCGATAATCAATAACTTTAATAATATTTTTTGATCTACATACAACAAATCAAGCCATAGTAGCTCATTGGCTGATCTAGACAGATGGCGAGTCAGCAAATCAGACCCGCAATTAATAATTAATAATTACTTCTTGATAATTAATTATTGTTAATTAATATACAATGATATATAATTATAATTGTGTTCATCCACTGGAGTAATGTAAGAGCAGAGGACCTTAGTTATCATTTTAATCTTATCAATCTATAAAATTAATAGCCATTGATTACTTTATCATATCAACAATATAACTAAGCATCTCTTTCGTGTTTTGTTAAATGGATATATTCTGATAGCTTCCAATACCAGGAATACTATATCGAAATTGTTATTGTAATTTGCGATTGCTTCAAGGCCCAGGTATTGTATCTATTCTATTGCACTTGTGTAATGAGCAACAACTTGTTAACAATAGCCCGAACCCATCCTTCAACAAAAATAGAACATTATATTTAGAATTTAATCATTTCAAAATTAAAACTGGGCGTAACTTTCAGACTCCCCTAGCTATATGATTTAGATCAACTTCCAGTGGATATAAGATTCAATATATTACTGGTTATACTATTGCAATAGATGTAATATTCACTAAGGTGAAAATGCATTCCTCGGAGATATATATACTACCGAGTTGTGCAGTGAAGTTGAATATGCTTTTACTTATAGTCAACTGGGTCAGTGAAATTTATATATGTGAAATAACTCAAGTTAATTATACACTCAAAACCTAAGAATAAAAGAGTGTCGCAGTTTTTATATTAGTTTTCGTGTACTCGTTTTTAAAAGATGCTTTTTAGTTATCTCTTTCATCTATCCTATCATCCTCTAGTATTCGGAATACGGTATCAGAATATTGGTGTTTAAAATTTTAGATTTAACATGCCTAAAAGGAAATCAAGGCCATATACTCTTTATAACAACTATATGGAATCTAATTTCTTGTTGCTTTAGGTCAACTCTTTCACTTTTACTGTAAATGTTTTTGAGACAGTATATAATATAGGTTTGGGTTTAGCCATTATTTAGCCAAGAGTTAGTTCACTCAATTCTATTAAATTTATTATTGCTATTTCTGTTCCAAAAAAGAAGATGTATGTGAAAGTAACTTTAATATAGAAGTCTCCCAAAAGCATGTTTGGTTCGTCATAAAGCTTAACCTTAAACTTATTGTTTAGCAAGCTGGAGAGAATTAGGCGATTTTTGCTACCATACATTTACACCTATGTATATCTCTACTGGGCATTAGAATTTAAAGCACCCAATTGAATATATGGCTATTCAATAAAGAGTAACTAAAATAATTTAAATTTTTTTCATATTGTATTGGAGAATTTTCACAACATACTTAAAATGAAGCAATTATAGATAACTAATTACGTTGAGAAAATAAATCAATTTGACAGTATAGCCAGAACCTGATTCACTATACATAGCCGTATACCTTTACATAATTTTTAATTTCAATCAAGGTTTGATTCTTTTCTTAATGTCATATGATGTGCATACCAAACTTCAATTTTCGCTTAATAGGGGCTGAAGGTGCGACGCCGAGAAAGTTTAAAGGAGGCTCTCTAACTGTCCGACCCAAATGTCGGCCATTTGGGTCGGCCATACATGTAGTCAAGTAAATGTATCACATTTGCATCAGTTTCTTTGATCTCCTACATCTCCAAATCAACTCTCCTCAGAAATAAATATAGAATTAATCTTGCAGGAAAATCTGCTTAAAATTTCAGCCTGGTGAACCCTGCAATTATAAGAGAGATCCTATACCAGTTGAAATTTTGCAACCATAACCTTACACACCTCTACATAATTTTAAATATCTTGGCTGATCGAACTTAAAAAATCTTGCTGGAGTTCAGGAACTTTCTTATGGAAACTCCTCAAAATAGATTCAATTTGAAAGAATAGCCAAACTTTTGAACGAAAAGATAATAATTGCTGTTGTGTTAACTATAAATATAATTTTTAAAGTCAAAATAGTGTAAATTTCATTGTGAGTGACAGATTCAAGGATTAGAGGTCTAGAATATACTTGACTACAAATTTCCGGGGTATGTTTTAATTAAATGTTTGTATATAAATCACATATTAATCTATGCGATTTAAACAGATGTTGCATTATATATCAAGCATAATACTAAATCCGATATATAATTAAATGTTTAACAAATAAATATTTTTTATATATGGTCATTCTCAAAATAATTCTCCTTATATTTAAGTTTCTCCTATTTGCTTTAATTAATTATTTGCTGTATATTCCTTAAAACTCAGATGCTAGCTATAAGCTAAGCTGCTGCTCTTTAGTATTGAGCATTCATTGTCTTTAGTGGCAATGATCTCAATGGATGATGATTGCGATAGAAAATTCAAGCCAATCATTGTTTACTGATGAGCATCTACCTTCGTCGCTGGGTATTATGCAAATATATAGAGAGGTTAGCTGATGTCTGGACAGGTGATTTTTATAAACTCCGCTAATTCAAGACTTTTATTTTTGATTTTTTGTTTTGATCGGTTGTGTATTTATTTATTTATATATATTCATATATTTATGTATATATATATATTTTAAATTTTCTGGTCCTATATATGGATGTTTACTGCTTATACTGTGTGGTGCACAATATAGTTTAAAGGATACACATGAAACATAAACAGGAAAATTATAATTTTAAGCGAGATCTCAGCCGGAGAGTGGATCGGACATTTGGATTATCATAAAGTCCTCGTTGAAGATCTGCACGGGCGGTGGGATCCTCAAAATGTTTTCTACCGCATAGTCATCAATTCAAGGTGGTACCACTGTATCAGAACAATTAACTTGGCCTTGCTTGAATGGTTCAGTTAGTGCAAATATATAATAGTGATATATACTTGCTTTCGTTGTTTAATCGAATCTTTTAATAACACTCATCCCACTCTCCAACACTGGTGCACGGGTTTGTACAATGTGCGGCTCAAACTTATCCCTCCATATGAGTTTAATAAAAGTGTACATATCTAGCGTCTGTTGCATCGTTAACAAATATGTTCAAAGTTGCCAATTGTCTGTCCATGTGTATATATCCGTCTATAATCATTAACATACTATTAGCTTTCCTATTACGGTCATAATTGGTTTTATTGTTATTTTGTTGTATAATGTCAAACTGGCCATGGAGCTGAGGGGAGGGCATCAAGCTGAGCCTTGATACAATTAATCTATATATCAATCTTGAAAAAGTTACAAGTCATGCTGTACGCACCTACTTACAACTAATCGAGATCTTGGACGTTTTGGGAATTTCTCATCAATGAAGTATGTATATGTATGATAATTCAACGTTGTCGGCTTTGTACAGTCTATGTGGCTAATTAAATTTAAAGGATCTTTTGATCTCAAGTCTTGACTCTTGAACGTGCATGCGTTCAAATTTATATGTCTAGCAGCTTGAAGTTATAACATCTCCTCAATTACACGCACATCTCTATATGTTGCTTGGCTAAGGTTGTGGCCGTACAAATATATGGGTAGTGGAAAATTGGTTATAGAAGACAGCGTAAAACATCCAATATTTTGTTCTTGACGTCTCTCTGGATGGATATAAATTAGTTCAAATGGCTTCATCTGTAATATACCATGGCAGATATAATGAGGAATAATAATATGCTTATTTGCTTACACACCCTTGACGGCCAATTTTAATTAGCCATAGGTATATATTTAAAAAGAAAATATACTGTTAAGTCCTTCTAAAGGAAACCGAACATTAGTCCTATATCTATGTATTTACTTTTCAAGTTAGTTATTCTTATCTGCGTTGTACTCGTATTGGTTGATTCATCAATCAATCTCTAATGACAGGGTCCAATATGTAGGCTGATAAAAGAGAATCACAGAAAGATTCACAATTGAGCTTAAAGTTGAAAAAATTCTATCAGTCCCAAATTCTATTAATTGAAATACATAATATTTTATACAATTGCTTAATATAGGCCATTATTAATAGACTCAGGCTTTCTAAGTAGGCTTATATAGATATACTAGACGCGTTTTTTAACAAAGAGAATGTATATATTACAGCAGTACACTATACAGTTTGCTCAAGGTTAAATTGAGTTCTTCTCTCTACAAAATAAACCATATAGGAATTTATTCAGGAATAGGTTGAACCATTACTCAAGTTTGTGATAGTGGCCCTGTATATAGCAAATACGTCTAGTTAATGAACCTCTAATTATCTTGAGCTGTTAGTGAATGCATGAAAGCCGGCCGTTGTCTGAATATATATGGCCTGCAAATTTCAGAACCATCGTTAATATAGTAACTACACCCGCAATTCTCTCAATTTCATTATCCATTTATCACCCACATGCCTTCGCTGATCAGGGCACCGTATTGCAGACAACTCCTTCATTATATTCTTATACAGCCAAGTTATACCATACTTATATATATAAACGTAGAATAACATATACGGGTAGGTCGACTGAGTATTTGCGAAGGTGGCTTAGATGAGAACCATAGGATTTAGATCAAGTGAATGAATCGTCGTCTAATTATCTCAATCAAGAACTGAAATTTTTTCGCTGTCTCGCTTAATAATGCCCCGGTCGATAGGGATTTACACCGAAGGCTCCAGCGGCACATATATCTTATCATGCACTAGAAAACTTTGCTCAATTCGAGAAATTGGTGAGCTGCCGTCCCAGAATTACTGTTAGCTGGGCTTGCAACAAGAGGTCGTATAAGCTAACGGACATACAATTTCACAATTATCTTAATTTCTTGAGGAACATGGAATGGCTCAAAGATAATAAAGAGGGACAGCTTAGTCATCCACCTCTCTGGAATTTGAGAAAGATGCTGTCTTTAAAAATTGTACCTTAACTGTGCGATCGTTTGTCAATTTAATTATAGTATTCGAAATAAACTATCAGATACCTACTCCGTCAATACCTATGAAAATATATTTTAATGTTATAGATATCCATCCCAACGTCATTTCCATGTCATGGAGCTTTTCTTGTAAATAAAGCAGCAGCTTAGGTAGTAACATTAGTAACATCTTTGTAAGGAGGAATTAAAGGGAATCCGGATCCGGGGTACGTCACAAGTTGGAAACCTCGGCTGGGACATCGGGCCCTACTCGAACCGCACAACGTACGTTTAACGTATAAACGTTAATTTAGCTACAGGCACGTTAAAATTTTATATTTTTTTAATTAACGAAATTTAAAATTGCATATTCAAGGCGGCCTTGAAATTCCTAAGTTTTCTTAAAGCGGTTATAACTGTGTAGCACATCTCTGTTTATCAAGCACATGTGCTGGGTAGTAGTAAAGGTTCAACCACAAAAATGATATATTAGTGTAATTCTCGTCTATGGGAAATGTCTCTAAATAAAAAATTAAGTTACGTCTCCAATGCGTAGGAATATGGTGCCGATTTAACTGTCTCAATAAAAGCAAACCCTTATTTCTAGGATCTTGACTAGAATATTTTAGATCGGGCATCGTTACCAGTATACTACGTATAGCTGGATCAAAGTTATTGAAAAGATTGAGTTATTACTTAGAATTGTTCAAATGTATGGGCAACGTTGGGAGTATACAAAGGCCGGATTTTTTAAAATTGTAGATTATATAGCACGTTATAAAGTCCGGTGACCTGCAACTAAATACGAAAAACCGGCATACATGAGTGCTAGCTCTAAATCATTAGCCGTCAATTGGGGATTCAATTTTGAACTATATGTTATTGTTTCATTCGTAAATATATTAAGCTAGACCTCAACCAATTGATTACGTAAACTACAACGTACAAAGATATCATCGAAAGAAAGATCGATCATTTGATTATGAATATGATCCACTAATTGTCTTATCCAGCCTTTTATTTTCAAATCTATTAAAAGCATTTAGTATACGTATGATAACATACATCGAGTTATATATATACGATATCGAGTATGTCTGATTAAGTATGGCTACGACTGATCAAACATATACTTAGAATCAAGATATCCCATCCCCCCTTGCTTTTGTTGAGGCGTCTATTTTACAAGTTGAATGAATTTACGTATAGAAGTTAAGAATAATATTAATCCAGAAGGGGTTTTCATCCCTATATGGAACATGCTCTGAGATTTGCAAGTTTGTGTGTCAACTTTCAATGCCTTAATTAATAACGTTCCTTTGAGATTAATTCGAGAAGGTTATCTCAAACCTATAGATCCCGCTAAGCGGAGTTTTCTTTATCATCAGATGCGACTTAATCCCTTTTGTATTAGGCGTTTATATAGTCATGGATAACTATATATCTTTGATCGATCTATATGGTATCTAATATTGCTCATCTTCATTCGGAGTAGATTTACCCTATACAGGCAATTGCTTCTTTGTGTGCGCACATTTGATTTCATCAAGTTCTTAGCAATCACAACTTGTAGTAACCTGAAACAATTGCTGTTTTAGCATAACGCAGGACCTTTAAACTTAAAATAACTTTGCTTAATCAATGCTTAAACGCAATCTCAATCCTAAACACAAGCAAACAAATTCAAAAAAAGCTTAACTGATTGTTTACAGGGCAGCCAAAGCTAATGGCGTTAGCTACGTACTGGCTTGATCTCATTTCTTGATGATGCTCGGAGATCAAACTCAGCAACAACAACTTCGACAATTAATTACCTTGATTGGAAAAGTTGAAGAAGTAATATTACGTCGAAGTTTGGTTTCTTAGCACTTAAATACTATACAGATCACTAACTAGCCTAAAACGTACGTTTAAAAAATCTGATCTATAACGTACGTACTTACAAGGGGCTGCGTATTATTACAACCATTGAACCCCGGTCCCCTTTCCCCTATAATACATACCACTAGATCATGATTCAAGACTTTTCCCAAAAGCTCATAAAATTTAAAAGTTATTTAAGATGAGTTTGTATATCTATGCAGATTTCGAGTTGAAACTTCAGTTGTACTCATACTTCACTTTAAGTTATACATAGCAGGTGTAAATAATACCTTGGAATATATGACACGTATTTGGTATATGCAATTCAAGATCTCTATAACCTTCGCTATGTCAGGGCTTGACCATATATTTGTATAATTAGGGTACCCCCTTAATACTAATTGATTCAACTCGAGACCAACTCATCTCGTGCTAAAACTTGAAAGGGAGATTGGGTTGCATGTCGTTGTATGGTATGGGTTCTAAGTCTCTGTATAAAAGGGGTAATATTGCTATGTTTAATTACCACTCAACAATTTCATTAAGAGTAAAATCGATCTAGAGATCAAAGTTAATACTGTAATTAACTGCCTATATACAGAAGGATAGGAGGAGAACTGGAAATTAGAAGGGAGGAAGGAGACTGGAAAATTTAGGCGCTGATACGAGATTTCAAAATGAGGAGAGTTTGCTGCCACACGACGTTCCGATTCGTTAAATTGCTATTGTTTGTGAGGCGCCCTGTTCCTCTTTTCTTTTTACGGGGACCTGCAAGAGCGCCGCACAACTGCAGAGGTGCAGGCGGATTCATGCGGTTTGAGTGATGATCGCCCGGTACGCGCAAAATCAAAATGCTGGTTTTGTAAAGCGCAGACGGTTATGGTTCGCATGGCGGTGCGGCTCCAGCTATTTAATTTTAATTTCAAGTACGTTTCCGTTTGCGGACTTAAACGTACGTACGTACGTCGGGTCGTAGGCCATTCAGTGTGTAATAATAGCATATGTTCTTCGAACGTACGTACGTTGATCGATCACCCTGCCTATAGGATCTGGAATATGACCGGCTTGATCTATAATCCCGAGTCTGCCAGTTCCTTGCAACGGTAGATGTCGTTGTTGGTCCATGTGCCATTACTTAGGACAATAAAATTCCAAGCAAAGACAATCCATTCAGGTATATATATCTTCCTTATTCCTCCCTCTTTGCGGAATTCTGACACATCCTTCACTTTATCTCTTCTGACACCTCTTCCAGAACAACCCCTTATATATAAGACCTCATCTCTTAGTTTCGTCTGCTTTACAGTTGGTCCTCCTAAAATATATCTTTATACTACAGTATAACTTTACAACATATCAACGGCAACACCCAATACTATATATATGAACAATAACGAAATGGAAGACTATATGAAAAGACAGCAGGTTGCCAAAACTCCTGCTCCATTATCATTTCAATACAACTCCTATCACAATCCATCTTTAAGTAATTCATCATCAACTCAGCAAGTTTCTGAACCACAACAGTTCTTCCAACCCCAACCAAGCTACCCATTCCCAATTCAGAGTGTTAGTGCCAATACGACCACTAACAGTTCTCCAGTTTATGGTATTTCATCAAACACTACTGCTCGTGTTTCTCAATCTAATAATTACTATCCTTCACCTTCTTTAGCCGCCTCGTTTGCCCCAACCCCCTCTGCATCTCCTTTATCTTATCAGCATCAACAAGGACCATCTCCAGTTTACCACCTTCCGTCGAGTACCACTGCTTCGAGTTCTGCTAGCCAGAATACTTCTTATCCACAAACTGCTGCAACTACAGTTAACAGTTCATATCAGGCTACTAGTCAACGTGCTTCTGTTGGTTATCAATATCAGCAACCCCCAATGCTCACTGGTTATATGCAAGCTTCTTTACCACATGCTTCATCAAGTTCCTCTCTAAATTTAAACAATGTGAATGCTTCAAGTATATCTAGAATTGGTAGTCCAATCTATCCAAATCAGATGTATGCTGCTCCAAAGCCAACATTCAAATCTGCTTCTTTTGATGTTGGTTCAATGAGAACTTCTCCACTATCTGTCGTCAATGATGAATATAATCATAATGCTGACTTGAACTTAAGAAAAAGATCATATGATTCTGCTAGTCCAAAATCATCCATTGCTGGTGCTGTCTATAACTCAAGCGCTGTGTTCAAGAGATTGAAAGCTAATTCTCAAAACTCATACTCCTCTGATTCGGATAGCACTCTTCAAAGAACTCAAGGTAGACCTTTCTCTTCCAATATCAACAGTCGTTTCCTCCTACATAAAAACATGTCTACTTTACTTCAATATATGGAAAAGAAAGATATTAAACAACTTCTGTCTTATGACTTCCATGATTTGCAGGATAATGGTTACAACCCTTCATTAGTTAACAAACCTGATGATGACTTAAACAATGCTGCTTCTAAGGTCAACTCTGGTAACTACAAATTGGATGATTTGAATGTTGAAATGTTTAAAGATGGTCATATTCATGAAAAGTTGGATAGATTTATGAATACTATTGGTAAGAGTTCTAAAATCATGAGTTGTGATGCTGGTACTGAAGAACCTGTTCAAAAACAAATCATTTATGATCCACCTTCTGATGAAGAGAATATTGAAAACCGTTCTCCAAACTCGGGTGGTTCTCCTCCTTCATTAAGTTTTATTTTGAATAACAACAAGAATGTTAATGGTATTATGGCTAAGAAAGATGATTCTGCTTATAAATATGCCCCATTGAATCTGCATAATATTGTTGGCGAGGCCTTCAAAGTTGAAGATTATCAATTTGTTAAAGCTATTAGAGATAGTAATGGTAGAATATTGAAGTTGGAAAGTATACGTCCACCTATTGAGACTTTAGAAGATGGTTCTAAGAGATATAAATACACTACCGAATGGGTCAAGAAGACTATCTGTTATCCAAGATACAAGAGCAAGATGAAGATTCATTTGCTTAGATCCCAAGAGAACTTTATTCTCTACAATGATTTGAAGATGATGCTTTGGGATATCCAGGAAGAATACAGAAACTTCCCAGAAGGTGAATTGAAGTTTCAAATGCCTAATCCATTATTAAGAGACCAAGTTGATAACACTTTTATGATTCCAGTTTTAAGTGAAGAAATTAAACTCAGACTGTTTAAAGATAAGACCGTTTACGTTAAAATTAATTAATTAATTAAAAAAGCTCCTTCATTATTTTTGTTTTTGAATTTCGTTCACGTCAATGTTTGCTTTTTATTTCGTTTTTCTTTTCTCCCACTCACACATTACATGAATTTCTTTGGTTTTACGTTCGATTATATGTACATCTTTTCTAGCATTTCCAGTTTTTTGTTCGACCGTTTTCGTTTTTCTTTTCATCGCATAATGTATACAAGTTTATACATATTTTTTGTTACATTATATACCTGACTTTATTTCTTAATACGATAGCTTTGATTTTCCTCGTTATATAAACTTTTATGTTTAATTAATTAATTAAGTATTTACGACTTTTGCTCTTTTCTCAATTAAACTAGTATAATTAGAGCGTTCAAGATTCACGTAGTAAACCTGTGACAATTGTTGCATACTATAGTGTAGCGAGTCACGAGGCTTCGTTCTTTAAGTCCTTGGTACATACATTATGGTGGGCTACAAATATCTCGTATGTGTATGTATACGTATATAAGCTTAATTAATCAATTATTTGAGCTACACGTACATATATCCCAAAACAAACCAATTAAACGACTCAACCATTCTAATTCCAGACCCATAATTTGGACAAATTTGCAAAACAGAGGTCATCGCCATCGCCATCGACAAACCTACGTCGTAACCTCCGAAACAGAAGATATGTAGGTAGCATATATTAGCATATACACATGACTTCTTAGTATAGATACACCATTTCCGTTCTTGGTAAATGTGCTACCCAAATCCGGAAAGGCAAGCAGCTCAGCTCTATCACCGTATATATCTAATAGTATTTTTTAGATAGGCCCAGCTGTAACAAATACGTGGAGCTTTTATATACCATAAGTTTTAACTGTGAATTGAGTGTCATGGAATACATCTTGAAATTCTACGGGAATCCTAATAATATTGTCGTTAATTAATGCTCCAGCTGTCATCATTCTTCTTTCTGGCCAACAATTGGATGCAGTCGTGGCCCGTGGACATGAACGTATATAATGACCTACGCCATGGTTCCTTTTTACCCGGGTTATAATTTGGAGACCCATATTAATCAACCCATGTCACTATATAAGCAATCTGGAGAGAATAATTAATTAACCTAATTGGATTAATACGTGCACACCGAAATTTATAACAAGTGAGGATAATGTCCTCTCTATTATATCAAAACATCAATTATGTCCTCTCTATTATATCAAAACACCAATTATGTCCTATAATTCGAATGAAAAGGGAATGTGATATTTCTATGTAGGCAAAGTGCAGCATGAGTGAGTTGATATGGAACAACGACGTTTTAAATGTAAAACCTAATTTACTTGTATTATTTAATGACTGAATTTGATCGAATGAAATTATAACGTAAAACGGTTTCTCATAAATTCAAGTGGTGGTTCTTCAGCATATATATATGGACCAATGACACGTAAAAAACGGTTGGAAGTCGGTAGACTTGAGGATCAGACATAAAAAAGTTAAATATAAACCAGCTATCTGCAATTTATTGTATATATAGATGTAGCTAAATGAAATAGAAGTCATTCGATCAAGTTTCCTGAAGGTCCGTATTAGAAGCTCTGGCCTTCTAGGATAACGTACTTCCCAGTATAACGTGCTGCCTATGACTGTAAACAATTGAACAATGGTAGTGGCTGGCTAGCTATAGCTATAAATATAAATTTCTGAAATTTAACATAGTCAATTGTGGGTCATCTATAGTGTTCTCAATTCCATGGGATCTTCTAGATATAAGTCTGCAGCATCTCTATTCATGTTCGCATATAATGAAGTAGTATTAGCTAGAACGCGTAAGCTATTTTGTGAGGTATTCATATAGTAAGGCCTATTATATATATGTTTCCTTGAATTTATAGGCAGAAAGTCATGAGGTGAAGAAGAAAGACAAAGGTCGAGACTGGAAACCTTTGCCGGATTAGAAAAAAAGTGGATTTGTTGAACTTAATTTTATTTATAAGGCTACCAAGTCACACGTTAAAAATCGATCTGCGGTACGTGCGTTTTGCTGCTTAAATGTTCAAGGCGGATAACCAAGTGCTCAATTTCGACCGAACCGGCTATTAAGCATATTTGCTCTGTACTCACCCATGGACAGGACCAGCTAGATCTACATGGGCATAGCTCTACATACAATTGACTGGTTGATATATATGATGATGGCCAGGAATCGTTTGTGACCACATAAATATATATGGTCGGGTCCAATTTCAACGTAAATTAAAACGGTTCACATACAGGCGGGTACGTTTAATTATCTGCTTCCCGGTTTTTAAGGTACCGCACATCACTCGATAAAGAGAAACTCCGGTCGGATATTCTTTAACTAATTGAGCTTTTACTACGTAGATCGACTGGAAGTTGAGATGAGCTTCCATAGTTATATAGTTAGACCTCGGGGTTTGTTAGAATATAAACTTCAAGTGCGCAGTTCTCAATTGGATCGTTACTCCTTTACACCTTTTGACTCCTGGTTAATCTGTGTGATAGAAACACTTAAACAGAGATATATTCGGTTTATTTTGTCTAGGCATATATATTAAGGCTTGATACTGCTGGAGTTTTGCTACCTCAATGAATATCGCGGCTAATCTCATCTCATATCTATAAAATAACTAATTAAATGTAAATGGGTAATCGAAAGCATAGATTGTGCCACTTCTAGCATTGTACCATATATATAGATTGTCAGAAACTAAATCATGTTTTAACGAAACCAGAGTGTGTGTTCCAAGAAGTTTCCTTATTTTCTGCTCATCAATCATGCAAAATTAAGCATTAAAATATTGTAATGAATCAATGGAATGGGCCACCCCCTTTCAAGGTGTTCATATGCCTTAGTTAATTCCAATTAGACCGCTCTGCACAATTGTCAGGCATTAACAATCATGTACAAATTTTGTTCAGAAAATAATCATAGTCATGTGCACTTAGAGCACTAGATGTACCCGTGTGTACTATATACCTGCACATAAACTTATATATGGAATTCTAGACAGGCCCAAAAATGTATTGTACCAGCAACGATCCCATTAAACAGCTAACTTCGGCATATCTTCACGCCCATTTTGCGAAGTTAATTCATTAGATTTATAAAGAAAGATCTGATATACATATGTACCGTCTCCTCCTGTCGCTGGGTGTGCTTGAGGTCATACCATATATAGAGACCTATGCGCATATATGGTCAGAATTCTGGGATCGATCCCTCAGCCCAAGAATATTTAGCGCCAGAATCACATCCGCAACAGGTACGGTATAAGCTACGTAGATATTAAATTTTAATTGGATTTAGTTTTATACTAAAATATATCATGATCACATTAATTTGGAAAGTTTATGATCAGAAGGATTGTATCAATTACTTTTCCAATTAGAGTAAAAGTAGTAGAACCTATCTACCCATGCACTGATACCACACTCCTCCAGGCCCCTGTCTGCGCCTAATATTGTCATGTAGTTAGATTGCTTAATTAATCTCCCAGCACTATAGCAATTAAAATTAAGTTTAGTAACCCCAAGATCCGAACGTACGTTCAAAACGTTCGTTAATTACGTATACACACACTTACGTACGTCTGTATGTGTTGTCAGATAAGTTACTTTTCTTTGCTATTTGCCGCTGATTAATTGGTATCCCCCCTTAACCTTTGGTTTAGGCAATTGTTCTCCATATTCGTACATGGCCACCGTTATACGATTCTTATACACACTCTTCAACTTAACCTGGAGCTTGACACTTACTGATGTACCGACCTCCTTTTACAAGATAAAGCATGCTAATTAGTATGCTAGATGGTGCAAGCTTACTGCCTGTATGTAGACTCGAGAGTCAAAACCAAGGATATGGGAGGGGGCTTGTTTACCGGTGCCGATGACATAAATAAAACGGAGATCAAATTCTATCATGCCAATTTTATATAACTAGGTTAAATCCATGACTGACTTTATTTTATTTCACTTCATTTCATGGATTAATTATTAAATCTTCACTTACAGGTTCTTAAAGGAGTTGAATTCAAGGAAATTTGAAATTATGTTAAATTAAAGGGTATATAGATCGCAAAATCCTGAAACAATGGGCATATCTTTCAGCCCAGAGAAAACTATACACAATTATAATCATAATTATAATTAATTCATAGAAGTATATTATACATACGTAACGTGGTGCAAATGAAAAACCGCATCAATATCACTTTTAATTAATTGTATGATTCCGCAGGGTGAACCATTATAATTATAGCCTGGGCTTAGAAGATACCGATTAATTCCCAACAGACGTCTCCATATATATACAGATGATCGATGATATATGTCACAGACTATTAATTGCAGTTAAATTAATTTATTGAGCACCTCCATAACAACTGAGAATTGATGAGGGAGAACACTGAGAGATCTTTCCTTATGGTGCCACTTAAATATCGAGGCATGAAATACGAGATTTCTTCCAAAGATTCATTAAAGTTCTATGCGGCAACAAAGTTCCGCATAACTAAAAGTAGAAGAGAATAGCTCCATGTGACGATAGTGCACCGGAACGAAAAGATATATGTCTCCTGTGGATCATCTTGAGGCCTCGATGAGATGAGATGAGATGAGGTAGTCAGATAGCTGTTCCGTGGTCTTGATATATATGGACCAGGTGAGGCCAGGTAGTTGGAAGTTCGCATGTATACGACCAGAGAACCTTATCGTAACTTGTTGTATTGTGAGTCTGTGATGGTTAAATTAAGATTTCCAGCTCGTTGCTTCTTCAACTAATCCCCAAGTTTATCTCTCTTGAATTAAACCCTCATTTTTCTCTATTTCCCTTTGAGGCTACTAAAATTAAAGTTTTCTTTTAATTGTTGCATGTGTAACGTCTATGTATCAAGATGAACCAGCCGCTGAGCTATTTAAGAAAAACAGCATGGAGTGATATATAATTATTCACAGATCTCTAAAAATTCTTTATTCAATCAATCCATCTGAAAATCTTTGAATAATCTTGCATGGACAATACAGCTATATGATCTCATCTCAGCACATCTCAGAACATCCCACTACATCCCGAGCTTAAAAGTAAAACTTTGTCCTTAACAGTCCAACGAGGTGCACTACCTTCACGAAGTTGTACACCGTGTGCAAGTTGAACAATTGTCAGCTCGCTACAAATCAGGCCATCCGCCAATTAACGAATTTACGCATTTAAATTATCCTGCTTTATAGACGAAGATAGTTGCTCACAGATGAGCTGATATAATGAGAGATCTTTCTGATCTTCCAAGCAACTCCAACCGATGTTGCTGAAAAATAGGGTGAAAGTTGTGGAGAGCTCTAATTGCTTCTGTGTATATACTACACGTATATGCAATTATTGGGACAAAAAATACTACATATGTTCACAACGACAGTCTCGTATATACTGTTACAAAATCCCTTAGGAGTCCTGAAAGTAAATTTACATATATATAATATAAGGTTATAAAGAACAGGAAGTATCTCAAAAAAGAGTAAATTGAAATAAAAAAAAACTTACAAGCATATGTGAAGAAAATTAGCTTACAATCCCCATATGGTGATTTATGGCCTTGATATCTCACGCAAGTACAATAAGACATCAGATTTATAACGATATATGTAAATATTTGTTAATATCAGATGTACAATGAAATACAAACGTTAATTAGATATATCTCTATTGATGTAGATATGTACATCTATCTATGATGTCAACCAGCTCGAATAGTACTTCGAATCATATAAGCGAATTATATAAGCGAAAACAGGTGCCGATCTTGAAGTTGAATTGATGCAAACAAATTATGTCAATGTAGCCGCTTGGACCATGGTGCGTTTATCACCAGAAATTCATTTATTAACATATTTATCAACCCTTGTGTATATGAATATTTAAAGTTTATTCTTGATTGGTATACCTAATCTCCAAGCAATTCCCTCAAAGAATAGTGCATTTTATGGGATGATCAATAGGATTATATATGGCCAAAGCAAACGTTTAGGATCATGTTTAATACATATCAGACGAAAAATCTTTTAATTTGCCGACTTTCCTTCCTGAAGATAGGTGTCTGCTTTTTTTATTTGTTGGAATCACTTCGTTAGTTTCACTTGAGCCATTTGTCTCTGATTCCGTGATTTCCTCACTTATATTTGTAGAAGTTTCCGTGGTAAATGGATCCACTTTTTCATTGTATGCTTTCTGTTTTGGCTCTGGCTTTTCGGGAGGATGTGCATTTATATGCTGTGATTTAGAATAACTCTTTATGGACTTTTTATTTGCGTGTATTTCTCTTTCTTCATAGGTAGTCATTCTATTATCACGATAAGACTTTCTACCATTTAACAACTGATTTCTATAAGTTGTGACTTTCTGATCGATCTCTTCATCATCTAATTCGTCATCATCTTCAAGTTTATCTCTATATTCCATCACCTTGACTTCCAATTCTCTTTTTCTTTCGTGATTTAAAATATCTTGATCAGCTTTACTATTATTTATCGATTTCTCATGTTTTTCTCTTCTTTCATACTGTTTGTTCCTTAATTCACGCTGAAAGAAGTGCTTGCCTTCTGCTTCACCTTTCTTAGCTCTATGTAAGTCAGACAAGTTTCTTTGGACATAACCATTTGTGCCAGAACCTCTAGCAGTGCTTAAACCAATACCGTTATATGACATATTTGGGCTTGTACTAGTGCGCTGTACAAATAGACTAATTTCAGGGGTAGATAAAGAAAGAAAACAACCATTATAATATGTAAAATAAAATTATTATTCTGAATATTTCCGATTTATCTGTGCAGAGGTGTGTAACTTTTTCAACACGCGTTCTTTCAAATTCCCGATTTGATTTAACGTGTGTCCAAAATTGCATAGAGAGTGCTCTTTGTTTTCCGGAAGTGATCAATTCTATCTCTCTAACTGTTTTCTTTATAAAATAAAATTATTTGAGATGTCTCAACAGCAGCTATTAAGCCGATTTTTCAAACGTAGTAGTTCTACCAACTCCGTTAATGCAAAAGAAGTGATCACTTTGGAAGACGATAACGATGATGCTAGACCTGCTTCTCCTACGAAAAAGAATGGAAGTTCTACGAAAGGTAAGAAACTCGACAAATTCAAGTTGGTCAATCCCATCAATGATACTAGCCATTCTAAGCCCACCATAACTAAGCCTTCTAAACCTTCTAAGAAGAGAAAATCAAAGAAAGATGAAACACCTACAAACAATAATCTTTCAATCACCGAGACAAGCTCAAAAAGACAGAAGACGACGTCTACCCCAAGGCTGAAAAAGCTAACACCACTCGAACAGCAATTCGTAAATTTGAAGAGGCAAAATATGGATAAGATTTTGGCTGTTCAAGTTGGCTACAAATATAAATTTTTTGCACAAGATGCGGTAATAGCCTCAAATATTTTAAATATAATGTTGATTCCAGGTAAGAAATCAATTGATGTAGATGATCCTCCTTTGGAAGATAGAAGTTATGATAAATTTGCTTACTGCAGTATACCTGATGTTAGACTTCATGTCCATTTAAAAAGATTACTTCATCGTGGCTTGAAAGTTGGGGTTGTTGATCAGATTGATCCCTTAAGTTTAAAATCAAGCAAATTATTCGAAAGAACCTGCTCAAGAGTTTATACACTTTCTACATATATTGATGATACCATTGAAGCAGAATTGGGTAAAAGAAGTGGAAATTTCATTTTATGTTTGAAAGAAAATAGTGATCGAAATGTGGCTTTAGTTGCTGTTAACATTTATTCAGGAATTGTTGTCTACGATGAGTTTGAAGATGATTCCACTAGAAGTAAGTTAGAAACAAGATTAGATCACTTAGATCCTATTGAATTCCTCATCATTGGCGAATTGAGTAAAGACACTCAACGTGCCATATCAAATTTTAATAAAATTAACACGATTGATGGATCAGTGATACGAAGTGAAAAGAAACAACCAAGGCTAGTCTCTGAATATCTGTGTACAATCGCTGAAAATTTCAACAATGAAACTCTTGAGTTTTTGAATCAGTTGACTCCAGGCTTACAAGGATGTTTCTGTGAATTAGAAAATTACATGAATGAGTTCAGTTTAGCTGCTGTTTTCCATATTCTCGATAATTTCAAGCATTTTTCTAAAATGAGTTCTGGTATGGTTCTGAATTCTGATACACTTCGAAGTTTAGAAATCTTCAAGAATTTAACTAGTGGAACCGAGAAAGGGTCGCTATTTTGGTTATTAGATCATACAAATACTGGATATGGTTCTCGTCTGTTGAAGCAATGGATTGGAAGGCCTTTAATGAGTAGGGAAGAGATACTGAAAAGAACAGATGCAATTGAATGTATTTTAAAAAGCCATAAAGGGTTAGTCATTGAAAGATTATCCAGAGTTTTGCAAGGATGCCCTGATTTGGAAATTGGATTAAACAGAATTCACTACCAAAGAACTAAAAGAAAAGAAGTGTATTTATTTTTGAAAAAATGGTCTGAGATTTTTGAATCTATTACAGGATTAAGAGATGATGTTATTGCAAGTTCGATTGATTCTCATTATCTTCGAGATATTATTGAGAGTACAAGAAGCTTGATTAAAAATGAGTTGAAGGAATTCAATACATTTTTAGGTATGATTTTTTCTCCTTCAGCAATGGACGAGCAATCTGATAGTCATGCATCAGCATATTTCACTAAGGAATTCTTTGGGTATGCTAAAATACAGGAAAGATTGGATGAAATTGAAAACGTGGAGTCGCAATTAAACAATGAATTGATTGAAATTCGAAAAATTATCAATAAACCCCATTCCAGTTATATTACGAAGTCAAATGAACCGTATTTAATTGAAGTGAAAAATTCTGAAGTTAAACGTTTACCTAAAGATTGGACTAAAATTAACGGAACTGTTCATGTTTCTAGATTCAGATCGCCCACATCAGAAAAGTTATATCAGCAGAAACAACTTCAACAAAAATTACTAAACGTAGCAGCCGATGAAGCATTTAAAAGTTTCTTACAAAAGATAGACGAATCACATCTAATAGTTCATCAAGTAATTAAGAACCTAGCTACGTTGGATTGTTTACTGTCCCTTTCTGTTGCATCCACAATGAATGACAATTACAATAGACCAATCTTTGTCGATCAACAGATTATCCATTTGGTCAATGCCTCGAATCCTATAGTTCAAGCATTAAAAACTAATTATGTTCCTAACACATTTACGATGACCAATGAATCAGGTAGGGTAGCAGTTATAACAGGTCCAAATATGGGTGGTAAGTCATCCTTTATGAGACAAGTCGCATTGATTGTGATCATGGCTCAAATAGGTTGTTACATTTCTGCTGGATCAAATTCAAAATTGGGAATATTTGATTCAATTTTTATTAGAATGGGAGCACATGATGATATCATCAGAAATCAATCTACTTTTCAAGTTGAAATGACCGAATGTAGTTTGATTTTAGATCAATGTACTTCCAAATCCTTAGTTTTGTTAGATGAAATTGGAAGAGGTACAAGTACGGTTGATGGGTATGCTATAGCTCATTCTATTTTAAACTATTTAACATTTAGTGAGGGAATTGATGATGTTAAACCTTTCGTTTTATTCATTACTCATTATCAAAAATTACAGAATTTTGCTAAGAAATGTTTGAGTTATGGAAAAGGGAGATGTATTGTTAAGAACTATCACCTTGGCTTCAAGATGATCAACGATAATAACGACGATGACGAAGAAATTATATTTACTTATAAATTAATTCCAGGTGGATGTGATAGATCATATGGTATTAACTGTGCTAAATTGTCTGGTTTGCCCAAAGAAATTACTGAACCTGCTACTTTAATTTCAAGGAAGTTTGAAATTGACTGTGATGTTAAGAGGTTTTGGAATCTAATTGATGGATTTGATAAATATTGTTCTGATGATCAAAAAGACCTTCCGAAGTTGTGGGACTTGATAGACGATCTAGAATGATTCCTACGACTGTTCAACCTTATGGGTTGATTACAACCCAAGTTATTCCTTTTTTTTTAATGAACATGTATATTTTCCAACCAAGTGTATTGGAAATTAATTATATAAACTAGAAGTAGATCAGATTTAGTATTAATTATTTTTTGAATTTCATAGTAAAATGAAAAAAATCAAATCAAAAGTGAAAACAAAAGTAGGCGTATTTATATAATTTTAGAATAAATCAAATAGTGAAGTTCTCAAAAGTGGAGGAATTGAATAAGTAGAGTGAAAAGGATAGGAACAATGTCAGGACTCAGAAAAGATATAACCCAGATACAATATATAGGGGTTTTTATAACATGAACAATAAAGATAAAAATGATTTTAGGAAAACAGAAATAAAACAAAACAGACATAATAAAGAAAGACAGACCATGTTAAAGCGATAGGAATGTATATGCAGAGTGAGGTAAGGTATAGAACAAGAACAAAAAAGACAGGCAAGTGAAAAAAAGAAATCGAATAAGAAAAACAAAATAATAATAAAAGAACCAGATTTTGAATAATTAAATTAATCATCACAAGTGTGTGATGTAGCTGTATTTGTTAATATTAACACAATAACACCGAAATAACTTCGTGCAAATAAATCCATCCAGCAGCGTTATCTAAATTTTCTTACATTTTAAGAAACTTTCTAGTTGGAACAGTTTCTGAACCAGTTAAAGTATAAGTTATATCGCCCAATTCATTGCCTTCAAACTTCATAATACTATTATCACCATCATGATGAATAGTTACACTTTCAAAATTTTTGAATGGATCCTGACCACCATTTTGTTGATTAGCCAGCGATAAAGCAGAGGAATTAGCTGATGTCTTTCTTTTGGATTTAAAAGTACCCATCGAAGACTGAGTTAGTTTTTCTTTGGACCCATGATCTTTTTTAGTTTTCTTTTTAGTAAATATTGGAACCATTGGAGGCTTTTGATTTCTCAATAGAGCCCATTGAACATTTTTGAAAAACTGATGACTTTTAATTTCTGAGGCACCACTTTTAGAACCCAATCTCTTAGTTTCATCTTTTATTAATAGCTTTTTAATCAAGTTTTTACAATTTGAACCAACATTGTTATAATCAGGGAATTGAACATCACTTTTTAAAATACTCGAGAAAGTTTGGTTTCTTGAAGAGCCTTTGAATGGTGTTGTACCATATAACATTTCGTAAATAAAAATACCTAAAGTCCACCAATCAACAGCAGAAGTATGGCCTTTACCCCAAATAACTTCAGGTGCAATATATTCTTCAGTACCAACAAATGAATTAGTTCTGAAACCATTAATACATGCATTAGTATCTAATTGAGGCATACTAGAAGATGACGATTTATGCGAATTCACCAGTTCAGGTTTTTTAATATGATCAGTTTGCTTGGATAAATCAAAATCACTCAACATTATATGACCAGATTGATGTAATAGAATATTCTCTGGCTTCAAATCTCTATAAATGAAACCCATCAGATGTAAATATTCCAAGGCAGCAGTAACCTCAGAGGCATAGAACCTAGCATCACTTTCAGAAATACATTTCATTCTTCTTGTTTGCAAAGCTCTGAAAAATTCACCACCCATGCAATATTCCATACACAGATACAAATGTTCTTCAGATTGGAAAGAATGATATAAAGTGACAATAAATGGATGATTTGCTGAAGCTAAAATTTCTCTTTCAGCAAATGCTCTTTTAATTTTATTTCTTTCAACCATTTCTTTCTTATTTAAAATTTTCATGGCAAACAGTTGCTTTGTCTTCTTTTCTCTAACTAAATATACTTTACCTACATCACCTTTACCTAGCAACTTTAATTTTTCAAATGACTGTGGAGAAACTTCGATTGGAGTAACTCTAGCAGAATTACTTGAGTAGCTTCTTCCACTTCCAACAGATTTACTGTGATCCCTTTTAACCTTTATTTCACCAATATGTGTATTTAATTCAGCTTTGGAAAGATCTCCGCCAATCGATGGGGGTGGAACCAAATTTGGAGATGATGTTGTTGTTGATGTATGATCATCAGCTAATTGTTTCAATCCCAAAGGGGCTGAAGCCACTCTCCGAAGTCTCTTTTGAATAGATGATGCTTTTGAACTGTGTGTGTTATTGCTGTTATTACTGTTATTGTTGTTGTTAGCTCTATTTATATCGTGCGACTGCGGTGGTGGCTGTAATTGAATAGGTGGAGTCACAGAAGCTTCAGGAATAGTAAATTTTGAAAGGGGTTCAGGTGTTTGTTCTTCACCACTGGTGTTGTTTGCAGATGAGCGAGCTAAAGTAACGGTTGAGTTATTCAGGGAATAATCATGCTTTAATTTAACATGATAATCATCTAATGGATTAATCATTTCATCCGCCAAGTCACCTTCAGCAGAAAAAGGGTCAAGCACATCTTGTTTAATTACAGGTATTTCTCTGGTACTATTAGAGTTACTGTTGTTATGAAAGATTCCGTGAGATGGACTTGATGGTGTTCTCATTCTTCTGAACTTTTTCATTAAGGAACTGGAATTGGCAGAATTTGTGTTAGGGTTAGGATTTGGGCTTGAGCTTTCATCCTTTATCAAACTTTGTTTAGTAAAAGGTTCTAATATCTTATCAATTTCATTCGAATCATCATTTTGTTGTTGCTGTTGTGGGAGAGGGACATTGTCATCGATTTCGCTTGTAGTTGATGAAAATTTAAACAAATTTTTAATTTTAGTTAACTTTTTTGTCTTGTCAGCATCTTCTAGGTCAGTGCCATTATGATTTGAAACACCGCTGATGGTTCCACTTGCTGTACTCACAGACTGTTGCTGTTTGGTAGAGAAATAATCAACTTCGCTACCTTCGACGGTATCAGGAGGTGTTTGAATGTGATTCTCAATTTGTAACAAATGTCCTTCTTCAATTTCTTCAATTCTTGGAGTAGAAATAGATTCAGATTGAGGTGTCAGGCTCGATTTTAGACTGCTTCCATTTGTATTGCTATTATTACTAACATTGCTATTGTTTAAGTCACCTCCTGGATTGGAACCAAAATTAAAGAGTCTAGAGATGGACAGTTTCCTTGAGTTTGATCTTGATCTCCCAGACTTAGACTTAAAGTCAGGAGCAGGAGGGGCAACTACAGGTAAATGATTTAGAGATGGCTCATTAGATGGAAATGTGGACGGAGAATCCGGAGGGGTCGCTGTAGTTGCTGCTGTTATTGTACTAGCATTAGTAATTGAGGGATTCTTAGGGTGATGAGTTTGAATAGAAGTTGACAGATTTGTGAAAGAAATGTTTGAATTCGACGGAGTCTTTGTATGCGTCACCATTGGAGGAGGGAACTGTGATGTGTACAGCGTCTTATTATTAAAGCTATGTACGCTCTACGATATGTGTATGATTATGAATGATTGGATCTATGAGCGATGACTGATCAAAGACATACAAATAAAAGTGAATGCTAGTGGAATAAAAGATGGAAAGTGCTGAAATAAGGAGGGATTGTAAGAAAAACCAATTAAATCCCCAAAACTCAGTTTGTCAGTTGGTTTGTAAAGACAGGGCAAAGAGGGCAGAGGTTTATATAAAGAACAGGATATTCTGCCAAGTTGAGAAAAAGGACGTAAGAGGCAAGTCAGGTGGAACTTAGGAAGGTGAGCAACGATATGGCAGCGTGCAGACGGATGAGGAAGAAGAAGTGTTGTTCTGGGGAACAAATCAGATAATTGGCTGGCTTGGTGTTGTTCTTTCTTTTAAAATGGAAATGGGTTTTCGAATTTTTGTTGATTTTGAGCTGCGCCGAGGGGGCACAGGAATCAGGGGTGGTCATGGCGGTGGTGGCGCGTGCCCCTGTACCTTTTTAATATGCTTTTTTTATTACTTATAAATTATAATATACAGATAGAAAATATACTGGTCTAATTGGCTAAATGAGGAGGCAATAAAAAGTTGGCAATAGTATCCTTGATGTAGTAGATGTGGCCACAATTTTCACACACCATTTTACCATTCACAATCTGAGTCTCCAACAGCAAACTATGCAAGTCTCTTAATAGTTGCTCGTTATTTTGGCTTTCAAGACCAACTGGTTTGTGTGGAGGTATTTGGGTATTACCCAAATCTTGAGCAACTTTGACTATAGCATCCCAGTCTAATCTTTCTAGCATCGATATTATGAAATCGGCGTTGAATTCTTGTTCTTCTTGTTGTAATTCACACTCTTCATATTTCAAAGGAAATGAATTGTCTGAAGAGGCACAAGACTTGATTGCACATCTCACAAAGTTGGTGGTCAAGAACTTCATTTTGGGTAGATCGGTAGTTGTTTGGCAGACAGTTGAACACAGAATAAAACAGATTATCAGTTGATAAAACAATTTTCTTTAAATTTTTCAGGAAATCATCATCGCTGCACAGCCTTGTGTTTCCGTTCGGTTATTTTGAATATTGTGAATTGAACTTGTTTTCCAGTTGTTGTTCTTCTTCTTCAAATAACTCCTGATATGCTTAGATAACCAACAACTCATTAATATAGGTTCCATTTGAGTTGTTAATCAGGTCTATCCTGTTTCTTTCTTCTTTATTTCATTAATTGAAACATAATTATCTCTTCCAATCCTCTGATATCTCTTTGGCTGTGAACCATTTTGATTTTAACAAAAACTAACTTTATTTAGTCCTCTGTCTCTTCAATCTTATGGCTTAGTGGTTCCTACGGAGTTACACTATTTTTAGCTGTAGTGATCCGAGATCTAACTGTTTCTGATCAATCTCTGAATCTAACGCTACATAAAGCAAGAGTGCTTGCCATATTCCCCTGCTGCAGCTACGTTGCAATTACGAACTGAATTTGTCTTCAGTATGTTATATTAAATAACAATATGCAAAATATTTTGATATGTACAAGGGATTATGCTGTACTATTACAAAAGAGTTTATTCGAAGATAGTTCCCAATTCTTCAACTTCAAACGTAACCTGCTCCTTAATCTGCTTCTTCAGTTCAGAATAAGGTGTCTTTATACGTCTGTGCTTTGTGAATACACCTTTATTCTTTTCCAGAATCTGGTCAAATCTCCTCTGGGTTTCTGAATCTATCATTATTTTCCTTTCTTCTGATCTCAATTGTTGTAGCACAGTTCTAATATCTTCCTTAATCTCTCCATAGCTCTCTAGTTCCGATATTTTTTGTAAAATTGGGTGATTAGGGTATTTTTGGTTAACACTGATTATGATCTGTTTGGCTATATTTATACCATCATTAAGCAACAGGTTTTCAATTAGTTTGATTAACTCCTCGTGTTTATACAATTTTCCTTCAATCTCAAATTTTTGCTTCATTATATGACGAATCAAGGAATCGATTAACTTATCTGGCTTTTGTTGTCTTAAATAAAATCTCACCACTCGATTATAGATATCAGAATCATCTAAAGATAAGATATAGTTCAACCAAGATGAATACTTCATATTTAGCCCGCTTGTCTCTATATCACCGGGATCTAAAGGCAAACTTGGATTTTTCAATTTTATTGTGTTATTCTTTTTAAGTGTAGCTAGTAAAAATTTATCTATAATTATTCTTTTTTGATTAATTGCATTAACTAATTCTGCATCTTTGTTATCTATCGTTGAATTAATCAGGGAATCAATAAGGACATTTTCTAAACTGGAGATAATAATATAATTGTCATCTAGTAGGGTAAATAAACTTGTAAAAAATTCAAGTCTGCTAAAATCATTGGGATAAGTGTTTAAATACTTCTGGATTAATGCGCTTAGATCATGCACAACCTGATCATGATTAATTTCCCTCCTATTAAATTTCACAAACAATTCGGAAATTTCATCTCTGATAGTATCCAAATAAATGATTTCATCAGATAGTCTATAAAATCTGTCCTTTGAAAATTGATTATAATCGTTATATAAATTTGTAGCTAAAGCTCTAGTGTAAAAGGGTATTGTTTCAGTATGGAAATACTTAGAGTTTGAAGTCACCAGATTTTCCGCTTGCGCAATTGCTAAAAACCTCGAAGGTATTTCATCACCTAAACTAGTGTTCCTACTTTTGTAAATTGGATCAGGCGATATAAACTCGTTCAACTCGGATCTGGTATAGGGCAAGGTGTCATCTGTGATCTCATTCAATTGATGCTTCAATAGATCCAGGTCCTTCAAACTTTGATCGACATTTAAACGTCCCGATTTATCTCTTGCTTGTGTTATTGATATTTTACACTCATCCAATCTACCTATATCAGACAATGTGTATCTATTAGCCTCTGCTATGGTAACCCATTTCTGCACGGTCTGCTTTCCTTTTCCAAGTTTATTTTCATTGTATTTGAACTTATGGATGTGAGTATTAGTACTAGGTTCTTTGTGGTCTTTCTTTTCAATCCTATCTTCATCTATATCTGCATATAATGCTTGTTCAATAGTTGTATTCTTGTCATTAGAGAATTTTTCAGGTTGGGTACAGTAATACCTCACAGGTGATAACGACAGGAGTGGCTTTCTGGATATAACATGATTAAAACGCCACATAGTTGATTTGATATCAGTGGATTCTATTCTAAAGGTCATATAAGTGGGGCTTGTAAGGTTTATGGAGCTATCTGTTATTCGTTTTGTTATTATTGAAAATTTCAGGAGATCAGACTCTGGTCGAAGACTTGATACTTCTAGATGATTTAAACCCTGTACTCTGGATCTGCTTCTGATTACTCGTATAGAGCTCATCCTGGTGTTCGCTAAAGTAAAAAAGAAGGAAGGTATTAGGTATTATGGCATACTTATTTACCATCTAATTTTACAAATATTGTCTAGAAGATCGACCTGTTGATCAGATATATAGTGGATGTTATTGGGTGCACGGGTGTATGTTAGACTCTGATCAGTCAATGTAGCGGCACACACAACAATCATTCATAGTATCAGTAAGCTTCTTCCAGCATTTAGTATAAATTAACCAAATTCTGTCAGCCCTCCCTTTTCTTTTTAATAATAAATATTCCAGTTTGAGTGCATTTAATAACACTACATTATTATAGAGATGGTTAATTACCTATACTTAACAGCTGAATTAAACAGCGTCACAGAACTAGGTCCCTTAGATTCATCAAGAGATCCTTTTGAATACACTTTCAAATTGCAATGTGTAAATTGCAGAGAAATTCATGATAAGGCGGTTACTATTAATTTATATGAAAAGTCAGATTTGCCAGGATCAAGAGGTGAAACGAGCTTCCAGTATAAATGCTCATACTGTAGTTCACACTCAAATATTGATATTCGATTACCCAAGGGTTATAAAGGTTACTCAATTGATGACAATGGTAAGAAAGTTAAAATGTTAGAAATTGATGCAAGAGGTTGTTCAGTTCAAGAATTTATTCCCGAGGGTTTCTTCAGGTGTGTTGGTGCTGAAAGTGATACCAATTTTAATGAAGTTGAGTTCGACGATGGTGAATGGTATGATTATGACGATGATGCAGGAGCAGAAGTTTCGATTACTGATGTTAACTGGGAAATTTTAAAGAAATGATATCTTAAGAATCAGCATTTATTTATTCACATACCTGGTGCATGATGTTATAAATCTTACATTATAGTGCTCTGATGAAGAGTTGTTGGTTGTTTTATTTAACAAACTAGCTACTTGTTGAAAGATTACTATCCATTTCATTAAAGGATGGAATTCTATTACTATTAGAATAAATACAAAGTATCTGATGCAGTAAAATGCAGTCTTCTACTTTTTTTATATTGCAATAGGATCAGGATACTGAGAGAGAAACAGAATATATTACAATAGTACGTAACAAAAGCGAATAAAAAAAATTGAATAGCAGATTAAAAGTAATAGAAAATTCGAAGTAAGGGGAAAGTTTATTTGGACAATTTTGAATCGTTTGTTCTGACGAGATCAACGTTTTCAGCAGATGATGAATCGGCCTCTTGTTCAAGTGCACTGATTCTCTTCTTTTCATCATATCTAGCTCCGTAAAACTCAAGGGCAGGTAAAAATAGCATTATCACTGCAGCAATTGTAGAAATAATGAAACCTAAGTGAAATTCAGGGGCTTTTGAAGTAGGATAGAAAACAATGTTAGTCCAAATGTTTGTAGCTTGAGAAACTGCATCAGAGTAGCCGATAACAAAAGCTCTTTCTCTTGAATCATGTCTACATGATCTTGAGATCCATCCTGAAATTATTGCCTGATTAACTGTATCTAAACCAATCAGAAGCATACAAACCCATTTCCAAGCATACGGAATGTTCCAAACAGCCAACGAAGCATATGAAATGATGAAACAAACTTGAACAATCGATAAGAAAGGATAAATTGAAAAAGAGTCTGCTAGACCAGCTAGGAAAAATTGACCAACGATAGAAACGACACCTTGGAAAGTAGTATAATTATCCACTTGTGAGACAGTGAATCTGCCGTTATTTTCTCTTTCCCAATCTAGCCATAAAGGCATAGCTGTACCATCAGGCAATGCAACAATATTCAGTAAAGTGAAAAATGTGGCAAAAAAGTGGACTTTGTAATTAAAGAAGGTCTTCTTAACAACTTTCCAGTCTAATTGTCTAGTACCATCGATACCAGATCTTTCTTGTCTTTCCATTGCTAACTCGTACTCGCTTTCTTTCATCCACCAAACAGGTTTCTTTGTTGATTGTTCTTTAGATCTCAAGGGACCTGGGAAAATGATAAAGCCATAAGTAGCCGCAACAACAGTAATAATACCGTTCAAAATAAAACCCCATTTCCATCCACTAAGTCCACCTTTACCAGATAAATTATCATAAGCAGCTGCCTGTAAATAACCACTAAACATTGAACCTAAGGTAGCACTCATTGAGAAAACCATAACACGTCTGTAAATCTCATCTCTTCTGTACCATGTTGATAAGATATAAACTGAGGATGGGAAAGCAACACCTTCACAGAAACCAACTAAAAATCTGATTGCAAAAATATGTTCTGGTTTCTTTGCTGCTGCTGCACAGAATGTAAGGGTACCCCAAAGAACTTCAAAGATTGGTAGCATCAGTCTTGACCACTTTTGAGTAACCAACAAAGTACCAACACACATGGAAACGATGTATCCAGCAGAATAAAGCGATTTAGCATATGATAAATCATTACCATTGAATGAAATTTCTTCTCTCATACCACTGACGTATGAATATGAAATATTGTTCTTATCTAAAGCTTTGGTAAAATAGGAAAGACAAATATAAGTTAAAGTAAATGCATCTAGTTTAAATAAGAAGCGTCTTTCCGCTTGACCGTATAAATAACCAGGATACCACCAAACTAATTTGATTAAACTGTCGTACCAATTACGAAGTTTGATTTCTTCTTCTTCTTGAACTAAATGTTTAACTTGATCACTAGAACGAATCTCAGATATTGGGGCGTTGTCTATAGTCTTCTCATTTGAAATCTGATTAGCTTCTTTTGATTTTATTGAAGTCATCTTGCAGAGAATATTTCAAATCAAGATAATAGAAAGGTAAATCAAAGGTCCAAAAGTTCAAAAGGATGGAATCGAAAATTCTGAATATTTCAATGGGATAGTTGTGGGTTTTATATACGATCAAGAAAGTGTGGATATCTTCAAAGATACATGGTGTCATATCTTTCAAATTTCTTATCATAAAGCTGGCTATACAGGTAGCATGCACCTTGTCTCTGAAATTTCTCTGCTATCTCTCCATATTTAATCCGATGAAATTTATAATTCTCCGAATGTTACTTCTTCGATCAATATGGTTAACCTTTGAATCTATACATAACTAGTTAGAAAGACACAATTTTACTATACTATATAAGTTCAATGCTTCTGCTAGACGCCACAGTTTCAAATATAGGAAGTGGTTCGAAATTGGAGGAGAATTTCTGTATTTTCCCGGATGCCTGAAAACTTTTGTAAAGGCTCCCTCACGGCAAATACCAACTCTGGTCTTAGTCTGCATAGTGAGGGCGGCTAAAGCCAAGGGCCCAGAAACCGAATCTAGGGGTTTGCCAAACTGCAACACTGGGCAGAGTTAGCTGCTGGTAGCAAGTGAGATCTCTTACGCTTGACTTGTAATTTTGCTTCTCTTCAACAGTATAGACTCCCAGTCAGGACATCATTGTATCGTAGAAGAGAATCTAAACCGGTTAAATTGCTATACGTCCCCTTATTAAAAAGCGCAAGTGGAACAACTCCGTCGGATACATCAGGTCCAGCTGGACACGGCATTTGAAAAATATGGCAGCTGCATTCGGATTCAGCGATAAACTTGGCGAACACTGAGTTAGGCTAACAGCAAAATCGACTCTATAGTCACGTGCTTTTAGGTCGGTTGGGCGTTTATAATATTTATATCACGTGAATAATATTGTTGGCAGCGCGGCTACGAACTCCTGGAATCCGATTCCTTGCCGACTATATTAAAACTTGAATGAATCACAAGACACAGATATCTCCAGCCTGGAATTGGGAGTAATTGATTTCTTCTATTCTGAATCGAATGATCATCTAATTCTTTTCACTTACAAAATATGTAAAAAAGCAAGAAAAAGGTATGTAACTAGGTTCAAGAGATTTTTTCCACCTCGTAGCAATACCTGTGAATAAATCGTGAGGTTGTACAGTTTTAAACGCTACCAGATAAAGTCAGTATCGACAGGGGGTTGTGATATAGAAGTAATTGACCAACCTATTTTCAGCTCATTACTGGCTACATGAACATCTAACTTGATTGTAAAGAAGACTACCACAGAAATAAAAGCTGAATCTAAAGGTAGATGAAAGTTGGTTAAAAAGCTTCAATTTCTGGAGTCAGCTACAATATTCATTTTTATTTTAACAATTTATCTATAATTATCCTATCTCTCCAACAGATGAGCTGAAGTTAATCCAACCACATCACTACATAGAACATAAAAAGAGTAAAACCGGTATTTTACACCACCTAAAATAAATTAAGAGCAAAACAACACAAAAAAAATTGAGGGAGAAGGAATTATAGTAAATGTAGATATATTATATGACACATATATTTATATTTGTTTTTTGTAGATTATTAAAACAGGTAATTTATTTAGAAAGCTAACTTAGAGAAGAACCACTTGTTCTTACCAGCTTGGTGTCTTTCTTCAAAAGCCTTCTTAACAACCTTCTTAGCTTCTTCTCTTTGAGATGGTTCAGATAAAGCTTCAGTGGAAACAGCGGCCTTAAAAGATTCAACATCAAAGGTGTATCTGGTTGGCATTAAGTGGTTGTAGTTAACTAACTTAACAAATGGCTTGATCTTGGTTCTCTTAGCAACCTTCTTAGCACCCATGGACTTGGTAACCTTTAATGGTTCTCTTTCAACACCAGCAACAATGGCGTGTGGGAATGGGTGAGATTTGGTACCTTCATCGTGAGGTTTCACAATGACGACCTTCTTACCTGCGTATCTACCTCTAACAATGACAGCTATAACAAAATAAGAGAAAAATGTTAGTATTTTGGTGATTTATACGAATGCAATGGAACCGCTCGATGGATTTGAAAGATGTATAGGACTGAATCTAAATTATTGACGAACTGAATAAAACCATGATAATTACTTCAAATTCTTATTTATTGGAATAGATCAGCATTCATGGAAAAATAATGAAGTCATGCGACCCAATGTCCATAAATTATTTAGCAGTTGAACTGTATACAAAGATCTGTTTGTAACATTTTCAATAATCATTGTAACTAAATATCCTGCCATCTTTAAGCAAAATTGTGGATGCAATAAACTGTGGAGACTGGGAAAAAGTTGGATCGTTCATCTATTTCTTCAACTATTGAACTACAAATAAATCAAATGTCATTGAAAAACTAGTCCAGTTGATGAAAAACTCACAGACTTGATAACCCATTATGAATAAAATTTTCAGGGATATAATCTCAAAATCATAAATAAAATAAAAGCAATGGTGAAAGCAATTTAATTCAACATTCAGATCTTTAAATCAATGTAGTCATATCTCTGCTAATTTCTATTATCCTCTAGTTCTAGTGTCCCTTTCATGCTTTTAATATCTCTGAATTCTTCCATCTATCAAAATCCATCAAATTGCTAGCTATTTGTTGTTGCTATCACTGTTGCTCTTGTACATACCAACTTTGCCGGATTTGATAAATTTAGCCATCTTTGATATCTATATGTATATGTTGTAGTGAAGATAATCTTTGAGTGTTCAAGCTATTTCAAAATTGTGTAATTTTACACTTTGACCTGTATGATTTTTGCTAGATTCTGTCAGAGTGACTAGGCATCCAGGCTCACACAGCGAATCGCAGTGAGGAGCCAAACTGCCTGAAAAATTTTGTGTGGTGCGGCGCGCCTGATGGCACATGACCTCGTAAGGGTTGAAGTGTAACCCTTTTTAGTAACACGTGATCATTCCCAGATTTATTTTGTGTCTCATGCTAGTTGCATCCTTATCTTATCGTACTCATAATTTGATTCACTTTGTGGGGAAATTAACAGAAATGCTGATATATATATATATTGACATAACTAAAACAGAACGCAAAACAATACATAGAATGGAAACAATGTAAGACAAAAATAAAGCAAGCACCTATACACTAACATATATAAAAAAGACAAGACGAAACAAAAATAAGGAGGAGGCAAATACAAAGACAAAAATAAACAATCAAAAAAGGAGAATACTCAGATATATGAGAAAAAAAATAGTAAGAGATACAACATGTTTTCAATGTATTTTTTAGATAGCAGAGAGATTAATTACAATTGATCAGAAACAAAAAGCAAAAACAAAACAAAAAACTGAATAATAAGAAAATAATGATAGATTTAAAAGAGTTGAAGTGACTTTCTTTTTTCTTTAAAGTAAAATGCAATATACGTTGTGATAATAATGAACCTTTTAATTTTAAAAACATTTGATACCCTAACGCTTCTTTCTAGTTCTAGCAAGCAATCTAGAATTAATACCAGTAACCGATCTTGAATTGTTATTACCATTACCATTATAATTAGAACTTGATCCAGTATCATGATAACTTGAAACCGTAGCGTTTGAAATAGCTTTATTAATAGCTGCCGAAATCATTGGGGAATTTGAAGAGAATATACGTCTTTGGATATCATCATTTTCAGTATTACTCTTTTGTCTTGAATGTCCATAACTTCCAGATCTACGATGGTTATTATTATGGCGATTATTATTCCCATGATTTGAACCATCACTTGTTGAGCGCATAGATGATGGGAAAGAAGGTGGCGCCATTGACGTAGTAGTTGGCGATGTTGTTGGAGTAGAAGGCGGTGGTTTCCTACTGGGTTTCGAAGATGTAAAATTAGCTGCATCCTGGGCAAATGAATATGAGTTGAAGTTACCAGGAGATGCAATTGGTGATGCATTAGCAGAGGCATTAGTCGAAGTAGGAGTTTTCTTGCTTGCTAAATTAGCAGCTGCAAAAGCAGCTTCACCACCTGTTCTTGTACCGGCATTTCCACTTGGATCATTTTCAATTAATTTTCTCAATCTACGTTCCTGTTCAGTAAACCTTGCTTTAGCTAATGCGTTAGTCCAGGAAGAAATATCTATTTTTTCGGCATCAATTGCCAATGTAATAGACCTAGAGACAATTGCGAATGTTCCTAATGAATTTAAAGTTCTTGGTTTTCTATCACTGATTAATTCCTTAAATTGGATGTTTGTGTTAGTTAAATCAACTTCACAGGCTAATTCATACTTAGGCTTCGTTCTATCATGATTTTGTGAGAAGAACAAAGCTCTACCAAATGTGGTAATCAGCAGCGTTCTAGGGTAACTAGGAATTTGTTCATTTAAAGCTTGGATGCTTTTATAACCACTAAATAGATTCTTGAACCTACTTTTCTTTTCAGGAGCGGCAGGTATTTCTTCAACTTCTTCCTTCTTTTCACTTTCTTCTTCATCTGTTTCAATAAATGTAATAGCATCACTATCTCTAGTTGAAACAACGCTTGATCTTCTAATATCCAGATCAGGATTAGCATAAATATTAGGATTGGTAATCAAATCTCGGTTCTTATAACCTAATGGAGATTCGGTCAGCATACCTCTAAATCGTTTTTCAAAAGCATCGGTTTGGAATTGTGAAACCCTAATCAGACCAACTTTAATAACTCTTTCATCGGGATGTTTCAAAAATTTAACCCAATTCATATCCAATACAGACATTTGGGGAATCTCAGGAGCTGGGCCAAGAGTCAACGATGATTTCGAACGTGTGTTTGATTTAGACAATGATATTGTGCTTGCCATTCTTGTATTAATTGTTGGTCTTGGAATATTTGTTCCTGGAATTAAATCAACTTTAACCTGACGGGAAGAAGAAGATGATGGTGTACGTGGTCTTGTATTTTCCAATGACGTTGAACTAGAACTTGATATGTTCTCCGTTGAACCTGAACCTGTAGCTTTATACACTTTATTGTTATTATTTTTCTTACCATGAGATATAGCTGCTGCTGCGGCTGTACTGGCTGATTTTGTAGATGATTGAAGTTGTAGCAGGGGTTGCTGTTTCTGTGGTTGTTGGCCAATCTTAGTTGATGAAGAAGAAGGTTTCCTGCTATGAGATCTTGCGGAATTTGGTGGAGTAAGTTGATTATTAGTACTACCAGATGATCTGGTCTTGGGTGGCTGAATTGTTAAACCACTTTGTTGTTGCTGCATCTTCTTAGTTGTAGCTTGAGCTGCTGCTGCAGATAATGGAACACTACCTAACAAAGAAGGGCTTGAATTGGTTTCCGATTTTTGAACAGGCATCGGTAACCCATATATTGTAGTTTGATTATTTCCTAAACCACCGGATGGGGAATGAGAAATGACATTAGGTGTAGATGAACTTTTTGCAGGCTTTTTAGGCATAGAACCGAGAACATTTGAAGGATAAGGCTTATTTAGATCTGGAATAGACATCATTGACTTAGCAGACATTTTATATGGTCCCAATTCAGGGGGACTAGAACCCCATAATCCTGCTTCATTATCAAAATCAATCTCTTTATAAAAATAATGTTGCTTTAATTCAGGAATAGTCAGTCGATCTTTAGGCCTTAACACCAGAATACGTTTAATTAAATCCCGGACAACAGTTGGAAATCCAGCACTGAATGCATATTGTAATTTAACAATTTTTTGGAAAGTTAAGTATTCATTAGTTGCTTTAAATGGAGGCTTACCAGCAATCATTTGATATATAACACAGCCAATAGCCCAAACATCACCTGGTTTACCACAGTATTTATCATTTAATAATTCGGGTGAAACGTATTCAGCAGTACCAACGAATGAATTAGCTTTCGCATCATTTGGGTAGGTTCCATCATCTTTTAATTCTAAAATCTTTGCAGTACCGAAATCAGTAATTTGTACTTTCATTTCATCATTAATTAAAATATTTTCAGGCTTTAAATCTCTATGTACTATACCATTCTGGTGCATATACGAAACCGCATCTATAATTTGAGCAGAATAATATCTAACTGAATCTTCATTCATACTTCCATTTTTTTTAATCAAAGTTAATAATTCACCCTTGGATGCATAATCCAGAACGAAATAAAGGCTTTGTTCATCTTGAAAAGTATAAAATAAATGAATTATACCATTACGTGCACCCAATCGATTCAAAGCATTCTTTTCAATATTAACATACTTCACCTTCTTTTCTCTTATGATATGACGTTTGTCTAACACTTTAATTGCGTATTGTTGAGCGCTAGTGGTATCTTCAGCCAAATAAACAGTAGAATACGAACCTTCGCCTAATTCTTTACCTAGTTTGAAATCTTTAATTGATTTACGAACAACTCTTGTTGTAATATGACCATTTGAATCTTTGGTCTTAGTTATTATTTTAGCAGCACCTTTTTTCTCCCATTCGGCTGAAGAGTTTGGAATTAATGGAGGGGCTGATTTAGGTAATGATGGAGCTTGTGTTATGTTGGCGTACCTATTTTGAGTCCGTATATTATCTGGGATTTCTGATTCTGAAAGATCATCATCATCATCATCATCATCACCATCATCGTCTTCATCGATTTCTTCGTCTTCTTCTGTTGTATCGGACTCGGATATTGTTAATTCTTCATCGTCATCGTCGTTATCCTTGACTATTCCGGTATAGCGATTGAAACTTGGTGGAATGGATTCATTTAAGATATTTGGTACTATTGGCTCACCTTGGCGTTGAGGATGTGACGAATAGCCATTAACTTCCATTCCGTTGCTGTTGCTGTTATTGCTGCTTTTGACTATACGACGATAATACTTAGGGTGTGAGTTTTGTGGAGAAGCCGTTGGAGATGTTGGAGTAATTGGCCCATTGCTGTGACTCGAGGAAGTAGTTCCATTACTTGAAGGAGCAAGATAGTCATCATACAAATTGGAATAATCAGTGATCTTAGCTGAAGACATGTCGATGGATTTAAATTAATTAAAAAGGGGACGTTGTAGTTTTAGTTGATAAAATAAATAATAATAATAATTGACTAATAAAAACTAAGCTGACAGCATCAACGGTTGTCTATTGATTAAAAGAAAGGCAATTCAAGGGGATATCAATTAGGACCTAGTTCTCGGATTGTGATGGTCTTAACTTTGTGTTTTCAAGCAGATTGAAAACGGATGATCTGGATAATGGGTCTGGTTGAAACTATAGCCAGTCCTAAAAGATAAGTTCTAAAGATGGAATTAAGAGTAACTGGAGCAGTCAAACAAGTTGAGAAAACAGAGGATCAAGCAAGATTGAAAAGTGAAGAAAAAAGTAATCCAATGCAATTGACCTTATTCTGAGAGGGAGGAATAGAGCTGTTTCTTGGAGGGACTAAAGGCTGGAAATTCAGCTCCAAAGCATCAACCAGACTGTTAAGATACTTAGCTCACTGACTGCATGTTGTTGTTGCAAATGGCGAGTGGCGCAAACGACGCGACGGTGTGCGTCGATATGTTACGTAAGCGATACAAGCTGGGAGCACTACGGGGTACAAGAGTAGAAGGGATGCAATGAGTTTCTCCTGATGGTGTGCCCTTTAGTGGATAACTTACCGGGTATCAATAGTCATGTTCACTTTTCAAGTCAAACCCACTCAGATAGTTCCCCCATTGACTGAAATCCAAGATTATTTGGCAACCTATCCTTTAAATCCAACAACTATCCCAGATTTAACAAAAGAGCAAACACTTGAACATAAACTAGATCCATCCGGCTACTCTCCTTCATTACTATTTATACCATTCAATGCTTCAGATATAGATTATGCTTCGAAATATCCAAATTCAGATTACAAAGATCAATCTTCATTCCAAACTGGTGGAGATGGTGGCGGTTTAGGAAGTTCAACAATCCCTCCTGTGGGATGTGGCAGTAATAACAGAACACCGAGTATACAAATTAGTTTTTCAGAACACTCTAAAAAATCTAAGTTTTCAAAATTTTATCAAAGGTTTAAAGACAAAACTAAGAAAATTGGCTTCTCATTTAGAAGATCATCACATACCATAATCACTCAACCCATAGTTCCAATTACTGGTTCATCGTCACAAATATACCATCCTGATTCATCATCTAGAGCATCAAGAGTTTCTTCATCTATCAGATATCCAACATCAGTGATGGAGATTTATGCAGGTACAAACACAAATGATCCAGCTGAGCGAATGTCAATATTAAATCAACGGTATTCACTAGCCAGGCCAAGATCAATACTTACTGGATCAACATATAATAATAATAATGATGTTAATAATTCAAGTTTTGCAAGCTTGGTAGATCCAGACTCTGATGTGATTCCAATTAGGAGAGATTCATTTGTGCTGTCTGAAGCTGATCAACTCAGAAGAGCCAATTCTCAACTTAGAAGAGTTGCTACTGTTATTGGACCACCTGGCGGATACGATTACGGAAGTCATATTAATATGGTTAGAAGAAGTAGAACTTTAGCTGCTAGATCAATGCATATGATTGAAGCTTCTAATGATGCTGTTGCTTCATTAGTTGGGGACATTGCAAGGGTTGATTTAGAAGATATCATTACAAGAGAGCAAAATGTCCAAGAGCACTCCCCAGTAGTTATGGGAGCCATGCATCAACAACAAACACAACATGGATTACCTGAAGATTTGTCCACAAGTAGAGGATCAGTCAATGGTGCTTCAACTTCATTAGAATTAGATTCAAATAATTTAACATGTTCATCTCCTAATATATTATCAACCCCAATTTTAGATGGGGAACAAACGGGTTTATTAGATGGAGATATAAGTTCGACAATACCGCCATCAATGATTCATCACATAAATTCAAATACAGCTGGTTCCTTAACTACAGCTAGGAGAATACCAACGACAGCAAGAATAACCAGTGAAGGTGTTGAAGATTTAATTACAGTTTTGAATACTCCTAGACCACCAATCAATACATTAATCAATCAAGACAGTAATGGAATGGACGACGATTTGGAAAGTTCAGTTAGTTCCGAAGGATCATATAATTCTATTTTGGTTTCACCGGCTTATCTGCATTTGGATACTACTGATGCTTCGACTACGACAACCACAACTAATACAAGTAATTTTATACTATCCCCGGTTAGACGAAGAAGAAGATGAAATAGAAAAGATTTTTTTAGTTTTTGTCTTGAATGGAAATTTAAGGTTGAGTTATTTATAAATAGCGGACTGAAGTCAACAAGTCTCAGTACAATCTTTGCCTAAGCAGATTGTTGGGATTGATGTAGTATTTCTGGTGATTCGGTAGCTTGGTAGGTCCTTAATCAATAGAGGTTCATTTTAAAGAGTTTAATTGTTTTATATTTAGACCATGTATCATTTTGATGGAAGAACGACCGTCTCGTTGACGTGTATTGCAACGTACGTATATAGATAACTTTATATTGCAATTAATAGAATGAAATTTAGTACTAATATGGTTCTAATATGTTAGATTTTGGTTTAAAACAAGCTTTAATTAAGTATAGGCGCCGTAAATTGTAGCTGGTTTTACATACTTACGTTTTACTTAGATCTCTAAATTTAGACTAGGCAGTATGTGTGGTTGATTAATTTCCACATACCGTTTTGTGTTCAATTCATGTTCTGTACATTTATATCGAGCAGTATGGGATAGACAAATCATGCATACAGGTGTAACCGTAGAATAGTTATAAAAAGGGGATATCGAAATGTAGGGATTCCAAAATGAAGTAGCTGGCACGTTGAAAGAACAATTAATTCAAGGAAGATTCAAAAATTAAGGATCGGATCGTGATATAATATAAGGTTGATTGATTGAATTTGTAGGTGTTTGTACAGAAAAGTGTAGAGTACGGGCTTTACGTAAGTGTTAATATAGTGGCTATATATAGTCTGGGAGTAATAATTGATACATGTGTCGAAGGTATACTGCAAGGAACGAGTTAAAAATCCCTGTGTTTCAAAAATATGAATATGTGTCAAATTTAAGGATGAGTTTTTGAATAAGGCGGCGGCTTTAGTTTTCTCATTATGTAAGGCGGGCTGGTCTGTGGTCGAGTAGATTTGATAGTTGCAGTGTGGACTGGAGTATTTGATTCAGTTCACTTCTTGTGTGTAGACAAGTTCTACACTGGGGCTAGCTACATATTGTATATTCACAGCATGAGGAATTGTAATTGGTGATAACCAGCAGTAGCCAAAACCCTTGCTATTAGTAAGTAAATAAAGGAACGCGTCTGCAAAAGGAAAAAGAGCGTCGTGCGCGGCCTAATATTAGGCAGACAGGTATCAAATCATCAAATCGTCTTTAATTAGCTTCAACTACCTAAAACAAAACAACGACTTCCATCTCTTCCTGTTCCACTCCTACTCCTACTTCTATTTCCTTTGCTACCACTACCTACCCCTACTCTACCCTATCCTGCTCTCTATATACTACTTGGTTGGCCCCTACTCCCTCGTCACTCCTTCCCTCCATTCGAAATAACAACACGCGTATCCAACCTACTCACTTATAGATTAAACAAACAACAAATCACTTTAATTTATATCTCTCTACCTCTCTTATAGTTCTCTTGTGCTTTCGTTATACATGATAATGTCATATCCTGCTCAAGATAACTATTCTACTAACAACTTTAACAACATCTCAAGAGCCCCAAACCCGCCTATTCGTACTAGAACAGGAACAACTGTTTCAAACCATAGCAAAAAATCTTCTTCTTCTTCAACTGTCTCCAACCAAAACAACATCAACTACTACAACAACAGCATGACTACTCTGAATACCACCAATGCCTTCACCACAAATACAACTTTACCTGCAAAAGATTTAGGTCCACAAAAAAATAACAAATCTCAGATGAAAATTCATACAACTATTCATAAGAGAAAACATGGCTGGGTCCAAATCAAAGAGGATTCGATTATGTCATCTTTTAGATGGCCTAAGAGATATTTGGTACTAGATGAAAAAGGATTGGATTTTTATAAAAATGATGATAAAGCTGAAAAAACTTATAGAATTCCTTTACTTCATATTACTGCTTGTTTCAAACATCAAATGCGTCCAAACTGCTTTGAAATCGTTCATAGAGAAGGCTCTACCTATGTCTCTACTAAAACTGAAACTGAATTAAATAACTGGATTGATTCAATCTTAGCTAAATGTCCCAAGAAAGGTTTCTCAACTCCTCTTGTCGTCACTCACGAAACTCAACTTTCATATGATCCGCTTAATGGTTCTTTCAAGGTTAAGGGTATCCCTCCAGAATGGATCGCAATGTTAAATAGTTCAAATATCACCTATGAAGATATTCAAAATGATCCAAGTGCCGTTATAGACGTCTTAAATACTTACACTGAAATTTATAGTCCAAATATGAGCTATCATGATAAATTCATGGCTTCAAAAGCTTTATCTTCTTCTCCAATTTTACAAAATGCCAATGGTGGCTCTCCTCCGAAATCAAAATTAATTAATGATATTACAAAACCTTATTCTACTGCCAATATTTACAATAATTCATCCGATTCTGATCCATTAAAAGAAGACAAATTCCTACAACCGAGAAGGGCACCACCGGCACCCCCTTCCTCGTCATCAGGTTCTTCTAGTGCTATTCCAACTGCTTCCGCCTATGCCAATAATAACTCATACTCAAATCACCATCAACCACAACAGCAACTCAAGAAATCTCCAACTGAAAAGTCCGAGAAGAAGTATATTCCAGCTAGAAGAGCTCCTGCTGCTCCAGCAGGCACATCATCTACAACCCCATTATCCATAACTCCATTAACTTTGAAACCAAAAGGACAATTACCTCCTAACCCTACTGATCATATGAAGAAGGCTCCTCTTAAAGTGCATCAAAATCTGAAAATTAATACATCGGTCGCACAACAGCAACAGCAACAGCAACAACAAGTTACTGCCACTTCAACTAATACTACTACTCCTGTTGCAGCTTCTCCTCTTGACAAAAATTCAAGTCCGTTCCATCCAAAGAAATTCAATATTTCACCACCTAATAATGGTCATCAAAGATCTCCTGCTCAAGGCCAACAAACACAGCCGCCTCAACAACGTTTCATTAAACACTCCCAATCTAATAAAAATATGGCTTTGGCTGCTGCTGCTTCTGCTTCATCAACTTCAAATAAGGCTAATGTGAATCCATATGCAACTTCAATAACTGCAAGAAATAAAACAGGTCAACAGTTATCAGCTAGACAAGTTGGTAAGACTCGTCATAATGATAGACGTATTTCAACTTTAACTGATGCTCAAATAATGGCTAAGTTAAGATCTGTTGTTACAAATTCCAATCCTGCTCCTTATTTCCAAATTATTGAAAAAGCTGGTCAAGGTGCTTCTGGTTCTGTTTATTTAGCTAAATCGCTAAAGTTAGGTGGTAAACAAGTTGCAATCAAACAAATGGACCTGAACAAACAATCTCGTAAAGGTTTAATCGTTAATGAAATTTTGGTCATGAAGGATTCTCATCATAAAAATATCGTTAATTTCATTGAAGCTTACCTTAATGGACCTGCTGATTTATGGGTTATTATGGAATATATGGAAGGTGGTGCATTAACTGATGTTATTGATAACAATCCAAAGATAACCGAGGAACAGATATCTTGTATTTGTTACGAAACAGCTAAAGGGTTGCATCACTTACACAAAAAGAACTTTATCCACAGGGATATCAAATCGGATAATATCTTGTTAGATGCTAGAGGTAATGTTAAAATCACAGATTTTGGGTTCTCTGCCGAATTAACAAATGAAAAGTCCAAAAGAGCAACAATGGTCGGGACACCATACTGGATGGCCCCAGAAGTTGTCAGACAGAAAGAATATGACGAAAAAGCTGATGTTTGGTCACTGGGTATTGTTGCTATTGAAATGATTGAAGGCGAGCCACCATATTTGAATGAGGAACCATTGAAAGCATTGTACTTAATTGCGTCAAACGGTACTCCTACATTGAAGCATCCTGAATTGCTAAGCCCTGAAATCATGGATTTCTTGAGTGTTTGTCTTTGTGTTGAGGTTAAGTACAGGGCTTCCTCTGAAGAATTGTTGGATCATAGATTTTTTAAGAAGAGTTGTCCGGTCAGTGAGTTAAGTAACTTATTAGAATTTAGACATGAAAAATAATGATCAGAGTCGCTTATTTGTTTTTTACATGCAGTTTTCAAGTCTGTTAGTTTTTATTGTTGAAAACTTTATTTTTCATCTGATATTTAATTTTTTTGATGCTTTTTTGGTTTTTCCATTGCCTCCTCGTCTTGTCCTGTTGAAAATAAAAATAAAATCAATGAATTTTATAAGTTTTACTTGTTATGGTGGTGGTATAGAAAAACTACTGATATATGCTTTAATTAATTTACTTATTCCTATTCAACTTTTTTTAGTTTTTGTGCCGCTGGTGGTACGTATACAACTTCTGGTTCTTCTTCATTGCTACTTCAATACAATATTTATTTATAATTTCTTGTTCTTCTTTCACTTTTTGTTTTTCTTGATATTTGAATTTTCTTTTGTTGGGTTGATTCCAAAAAAAGGATTTTATTTCGTTTGTTGTTTTGTTGCCTTTTCTTATTATAGTTCTCTTTTGTTTTTATTTTTATTTTTTATTTTTATTTTTCCTTGGTTTAATGAAGTTTGTTTAATTTGCTTTTTAGCCCTGTTTTGTTGTTTGCTTGATTTTCTGTTTTTTTTCTTATTGATTTTATTATTATTATAACCAGCCTGTCCAGTTAGTCCAAAGACACTGGCATGATACTATACACATTTTTGTCTTTTCTTTTGTTTTGCTTGAAGTTATCTGAAATTGAAATTTGTCGAAATAAATTGAAATTATCTATATTTGTTGTTTTGCACTACTAATTATTGTTTTCTTTTAACTATATTTTGTTTTTGTTTTTTTGTACAGTTGTCCCTTTTTTTGTTCTTTTGTTCTTTTGTTTTTTTGTTTTATTTTTTGTTCTTTTGTTTTTTTGTTTTTGTTTTGTCTTCCATTTCCTTATTTTTTCTTCATTAATTCTTAATTCTTTTTGTTGATTGTGTTTTTTTGTCTATATTTTTGATTAAATTTGATATATTTGCATGAATTAAGAACTAGATAGTAAATAGTAAAGGTGACTTTGAAGGGAGAAATAATCCTATGAAGATGTATGTAATTGACATGTCTTTCAACCCCTTCATATTAAACTAATTGTGTACTCATTGCCCCTGACTGGAGGTCACAATGATGGCAACTTATTCTAACTAGGATTGATCAATCGGGCCGATCCGAAAAACTACCGAGCCTTCTGTTACTCGAGGATCGCACAAACAAATCATTAAAAAATAACTTCTACATATATTTGAAACCAAACAAATCAAAATTAATCAATAATTAAACACAGAACTAAAAGAAAAGGCAAAAAAAAATTAAACATAATTATTTAATACAATTGTTCAACATCATCTTTCTGTTTTCTAAACTTCATTTCATACGCAACAGCATCATCTAACAGAAGATCCCATTGACCACCGAAAGACCTCTTTCCAAATTTCTTATGAGCAACATTCACAGCGTTTTGTCTAACCATCTGCTTTTCAATAGGACTTAAATCAGAAACTTCCATGAAAACATGAGACAATGTATCATATTTAACCGGCGAGCTACCATAATCTGGATCACTTGGGTCTTTAAAAAAGAAACCGGATCTGGTTGCACCATCCCTCATAGTTGAAACATCATTAGGATCAACGAATTCACCTTTTTGTGAATCAAATGGGACAACAATATCCAATAACGGGCCAGCACTTGCATGAACAATTGGGATCATACCATTAAACATGTACTCTACGACAGTGATACCAAAATGTTCATTCCACATTGGATCCAAACCAAATTCAGCAATGCTTAAATAATGATCAACTTCTGATCTTGGTGCGTTGACTCTAATAGTAACTTTATTGGCGATACTTAATAAGTCGACTAAATTTTGTAAATACTCAACATTTGTTTCATCCGCAACTGATCTTGTAGAACCCATTAACACTAAATCATATGGATTTGATTCATAAGTTTCTCTTAAATACTTCGCATATTCCCTAATTAATAACTCGTGTCTCTTTTCAGGTCTGAATTGCGCAAGGAATAAGAGAATTTTTTCTTTTGGCGAATTAACAGGATCAACGATTTTATCCTCATCTAATCCAGTTGAAGGATATAAAATAGCTGGTGTGGTATCTTTATCGATCCATTTCCAAACATCCTTAATATGATTGGCAGTCCAAGTTGAATTACAAACTGTAGTACTAGTAAAGGCACCACAAATCTCATATAGTTTCATCATAAATCTCCAATAAACATATTTCAGTATATCATATGGTCTTCTTAAATTTAATTTATTTAACATATCACCTGAAATCAAAGGGTAATGAGTGTACGAAATAACAGGAATACCGAGAAAGAATGAAGCAAATGGATAAGTGAAAGGCAATCCTAAAGTATCAATGAAAACATCCGGAGCCAATCTGTATACAGCCATCCAAAAGACAATGATCGAACCTAGAGCCTGACCAATAATAGTTAAAAACTTGAATGAAGAGCCATTAATAATCCATCTATATTTATTTGGCAATTGAATGAAAACTATTCTGTCGTTAAGTTCATTTTCAAAAAAATTAAGACCAAAATTCATTTTAATTTCAGATAATAGAGTACTCACACTTTTATCATTTCTAGAAGTGAACGTATAAACAACAGCCACGAATCTTGGATCCTTCTTTAAAGTAGCATAAACAGCATCCCACAAAACACGTTCACCACCACCATTTGCATCACTATAAGGATGGAAAAACCCAAATAGAATACGTCTACGTAAATCCTTAGCTTCTTTAGCTTTCAAGTTCTCTAAGAAATTTAATTTATGTGATTCAGGATCAATATCAATTTTAGCCAATCTTAACTTTTCATATCTTGCATCACTTGAATCAGTTGAACCATCCGGTTTTGTAATTAGAGGCACAGTTGAATACAATTGAGGTTTCAAACCAGCCATGACTAGTCTTCTTCTGACACTTGACTTCTTAATACCAATCTTGGACTCTTTCAACTTCCCATGTTTAGAATCAGCAATTGGCTTAATTATATCATTAATGTAATCATTTGGAGGTTGATAGAAAAATCTAAAACAAAATTTACGGGCACCTTTATATGCCACAAATGCCAATATAGCCACAATGAAAGTTCCCTTCATAAAGTAGTCAAATAATGCTGCTGATAATGTAGATTGCTCTAGAGATGCTGGCGGGAAAGACATCGCCATGAATGGAGTTTGACCTCCTGTTTCTCCACTTATGTCTTCGGTGGCAACGGTATATTTATGTTGCATGGTTATTGAGTTGTGACTGCCTTAATTGGGCGTATATAAGAACAAGGTGCTTTCAATTCAGAATATGGATAATATGCGGTCCGAGCTTCTGGAAAGTTGTTTGTGAAAGGTATGAGTTATGAGTTGTTCTCTGGTAGTAGAAGAGTCTGGAACACACACCTTACTCGAAAGGAATTGGGAAAGTCGCTTCTTTATAAGGGAACTAGAAGGGGATGGGCGGTTGTTAGAGAGAATAAGGGTCCGGCCAACTGTAGTTAAGTAAAACTCTAGAAATAGCTGATAAGAAATGAAAAACGTTCGAATTGTACGTGTCAATTGATTTTCAGTATATGCAGCGGCGCATCCCGAGGAGACAGCCGGCCACGGCCGATGCCGGTCTCTTGATAACACTAGATGGTACACGAGAAGTGGAGGATGTATATGAAAGTATTACAAACAAATATAAACGTATGAAGAAAAGAAGTATACATATAAAAGAAAAAAAAGAAAAAAAACAAAGTGGAAGAGAAAAAAAGTAGAGGTTTAACAAATTAAAATAAAATAAGTTTAAACAAAACAAGACAGCCAAGTTGACAAAATATTGTAATAATAGTGATAGATGCATACAACCATATGATCAAAAATGAAAGTAAAAAAGTAAAGCCAGAATATAACAAGAAAAAAGATGGTGAAACGGATTGAGAAAAACGAAAAACCCGAATTTTTAAATGCATACATAAGAAAATCAACTAAATGTGAAGAGAAACATCAACATCACCAAAACAATAACACCTCAATCATTATCACAAACCAATAGTATGCTGCGTGACTTTTCTTGAGGTGTCACCATTATCAGAAGCCAGCTCTAAACTACGACGCCCAACCTCAGTAATGTGATGATCTTGCATAATTGAACCATCAGACAATTTCATAGCAATGCCCCCAACATCAGTACTACCTGTAGCCACATTTGTCGAGCTATCATTCGACAAAACTATAGCTGAATGGTTATGTTTAGGCATGCTTAACATCGTATCAGTTTCGACTGTAGACAGTGAATCATGATCTAGCGATTGTCTTATTGTTGATGTATTTCTTTGTGGTGGTGAATCTCTTAAGCTCATTCTACTGAATCTATTAGTTTGCTTCTGTAATGGAGTTGCTGTGGCTGATGATGTGACTATATTTGGAGTGATACCATTATAACCTCCCGTGCCTGTAACGCTACCACTATAATTTCTGGTGTGATTGCCAGCGCTATAACTTGGATTTCTACTTATTCTTGAAGAAATCATTGAAGCAGGTCTGGATGTACCATTTGATGCCAATGACGCCAATCTTCTCGATTTTCTTCTTTCCCAAGCTAATGTTGATCTAGCCTGAGGAGTAGGTAAACTTGTTAATCTTTTTAAATCATTATACCATAACATCATTGAGTCATAACCTTGAGCTTTAAAAACCCAATTATGACCTTTGCTCATTAACCCACCACCTGAGGATTTAGTATGTAAAACAAATTTATGAGAAACATCTGGATTTCTTTCATCTTTTCTTGAATGTTCAGAAATCGAACAATCTTCGAGTGGTAATGACATTGTTGGATAAGGATCTCTTTTTCTATCAGAAGATTTAAATTCATGAATAAAAGATGATGTTAAAACATACCAAGATTTAGTATAAGATTTTAAATATTTTGATTTTCTTTCTAAATAACCAGAACGGATTTCAAAAGCTAAAGGATCATTTTGATTTTTATACACAACATCGCTTGAATGTCTCATCGGTAAATTCAGATCGATAAAATTTGAAGAATCTTTAGCAACAAATGAATCCCATTCAAAAGCAGGATCTTTAGTCAGGATACCACCATCTAGTTTAGATATCAAGCCATCAAAGACATTTTGAGCTTGTTGACCCAGCAATTTAGCATAAACAGTTAAGGCAGTTTGAACTTCAATATAAACAACCTTTTCTAATTCTTTACCTGAAGTTTGTAAATTAATAAAAGCTTCATGTAAATAATTTTCTTCAGTTAATTGTTTCTTAATTTGTCTATCTAAAATTAATTTAAGAATATATGGATCTTGTTTTGGGTCTAAACGATTTGGACTTCTTTTAGCAATATCAATAGATTGAGAATAGCTAGATAAACCAGATTTAGTCTGACTTTGTAAAGACGAAATTTGATTCTTGAAATCTGATTGTAAGGTCTTAATCTCTTTAATTTTAACTAACAAATCTCTCTTTAGATCTTCTAATCTTGGAATGATAGTAGTATTTAATTCTTTAACAGTAGCTTGGGCCAATAAGGCAGCATTTGAATGATATTGATATAAAACAGTTGGCAAATCTTGAATTGAACCACTTCCCAATGGCAAGAAGAATTTACGAGCCATTTCAAATTCATCGTTTTGTCTTGCTAAATCATTAGCAACATTATTATTAGCAGGATTATTGGAGGTGTTGTGATTTGAAAATAAACCATTACCAGGGGTGCCAGAACCTGAACCATTATTATTCAATCTAATAGGCTGATAAAAATCTCCATCTAAACCTTGAGTAAGGAAAGGAAAAGTTATAGCATGATGTAACCTAATCTGTTGCCTGCTTATTTCCTCGTGAACGGCCACAATTTCTTTCAAGTAATGAATTAAACAACCAATAATGTTTCTCCAAGTATTAAATCTTGAAGCTAAGAGTTCAGTGGGATTAGCATTAGTTGGCATTTGAATAGTAGTAGGATCGGAAGGATCTTTTTTCAATGGGGCTGATTTTTCAACCTCTTTTTGCCTTAAACTATTCAGCATTTCTTGAGTTTGAGTAGATTGAAAAGATTTGGTCTGCTCGGCCTGTCTTAATCGCTGTTCATCTAGTTGTTTTAGCTGCAGTTGATTTTGCAGTAATTGTTGTTGAGACACCAAACTCATTTAAGTAGGTATATGTGCGTTTATAAAAGGAAGAGGAGGTATGAAATGAAATAGGGTATTGGAGAGTAGGAAAATAAGAATTATGGGAAAGGAAATCGAGATGAAAAAGAACGGCAGAGAGAGATTGCTGTTAATGACGTTTGTATGACTTCCAAGTTAGCTGGTGAACTGGAAGAATCTCAGGGAGTGATTGGACCAAGAATAAGTATTTCTGTGCAGATAGGGATCAGAAACCAGGAACGGGACTAACACTGGAAACAAGGGAACCCAAGGTATTTAAGTGTTGTTGTTGTTGTTGTACTTGGAATGGCTGGTGAACTATTTCTTTTCTTCTGTGATCACTATCGACTTTGAGTCCAAAACAGCTGAAACTGCTGCCTTGTGTGCCACACGACCAAAGAAGAAAAGCGTCGATCGGCGCGTCTGACGGAAGCTTCCTAATCGGGAAGTTGAGAACCGCAACCGAGATCTCGGAATTTGCTCTGATCCCTTTTATCTACTTTTAATCACTTTTATTTACTCCTACTTACCAACTCTTACTTACTTTCTCTTTATCTGACTTTCCTTTCTGTCACTAAATATGACACAATCACCACGCATACTAGTAGTTGGAGCAGGCGTTATTGGCTTAACCACAGCCTACCAGCTGCTCCAAAAATACGGCTCAACTATCAAGATTGAACTAATCGCCAAGGACTTACCAGGTGAAAATGATATCTTATACACTTCTCCAAAAGCTGGTGCTCATTGGGTAAGCACCCATTCGGCAATAAATGACGAAAAACTACAAAAGTGGCATGCTGAAAGTTATACAAAGTTCATGAAATTAAGTGAATTGAACCAAGCTTGGATCAAGCCAATGGACTTATATCTTGGTGTTATCCCAGCTAACGGTGGCGATTCAACTACAGTTGAAGAACCTTGGTTTAAAGATCATGTTTTAGGGTATGAGTATCTAGGTCAGGATTCAATTAAGTTTCCTGGTGTTTCAGGCTTGTATAAATTTAAAAGTTTTACCATTTCGACTTCAAACTATTTAATGTACTTGATGAATGAATTAGTTAAATCAGATATCAAGATCACTAGAAAATCGTTAGATTCATTATCTGACTCTCAATCATACATTTTCGAAGATGGCTCAACTCCAGATTATATTATTAATTGTACAGGCTTACAATTCAATTTCTTAAAAGATGGCGGTGATCCAAACTTGTATCCAATTAGAGGTCATACTTTAATAATTGAAAATGATTTACCTTATCAGGTTTCTTTTGATATAGAAGATCCTGTCGAAGATGGTGAATTTTTAATGTGCTTTCCAAGGAAAGAAGGTGGTGCTGTATTAGGTGGTATATATGATAAACATTCACCTGCTTTTGATGCAACTATTCATGATGATTATGTTGAGAGATTAATCGCTAGAACTAAGAAGTATTTACCTGAATTAGGTAAGGTTAAACTGATTAGACACAATCTTGGCTTTAGACCTGGTAGAAAAGGTGGACCAAGAATTGAGTTGGATAAGTTCAATAAGAAAATTATTCATAATTATGGTTGTGGCAGTTTAGGTTACATTGAAAGTTGGGGTTGTGCTGATGAAGTCATTGAAATTTTAGATAAACAATTAAATAAATCTAAATTGTGATTTTGGGAATTTTATTATATTATTCGTAGAGACATTTTTATATTATTGGTAGAGACATTTTTAAATTACACATCGACTTATGAAGTTATTGCCTATACTTTCTTAAGAAACACTAAAAGTAAGCGTAACAAAAATAGTAAAGCTGAAACCAAATATTTAAATTAAAGAAAAACTAATAGCTACAAATTTGATATAAAATGAACAAGAAGAGAGTAAATATAAAGAAAAGAAAATGATTACTACTAAGTATACGTAAGAAGAAAAATGCAATTATAGAACTGAAAGAAAAGAGTTTCTATATAAAGAAAAGAAATAGAGCAATCATCAACTATTTACTCATCATCTCTAGCAAAATCAAGATGTTGATATCCACTGCTAATAAAAGCTCTATCAATATATGAGTTCCATAATTTCTTAGAAGTTTCTATTTCAACAATAGCATCTTCATTTTCATACAAATCAATTACTTCTTCGTCGTTTAATGATTTTGCTTTCTTATCCTTTTTATCCTTTTTATCTTTTTTACTCTTACCTTTTTTCTTCTTCTCTGGATCAACACCAGCTTTCGCCATTCTTCTAGCCAATTTAATCCAATCACTAACCAACAGTCCATCCATATCATATTGATCATCATCTGTTGAATATTGAACTTCATATTTTAATTTCCAGTCATCGAGCCTTTCAATTGCCTCTAAATCAATGAAATATTGAGTGTATCTTTCGGGCGAAAAAGGCTGAGCAATGTACCCCGGTCCAAGAGGTAAGTCGACTGGCATTATAGGTGGGATTGTCTTATCTCTAGTTGGTGTTAAATATTCTTTATGAATCGGATCATCTTCTGCAAAAGTTTCTAACATTTCTGCGATTTCATCACTTAGAGATAACTCTTTTTCAAGATTTTCAAAAAACTCATCCCATGATTCAAATGACTGTTGTTGTAGTTGTTCTTCTTCATTTTGGAATAATTCTGTGATGTTATACTCCCAAACTCTTAGACCTGGATTGAATGTTGGGATAACGGATGCTGTAACATGAGCAAACGAATATCTTTCACCTAATAAACCTGCCTTTCTTGGACCTTTAATAGTTGAAAACATTAAGTCTCTAACTTCTTCTAAATATGAAACTTTACCTTGTGGAGCACTTTCATATCTCTTCGACTTATCTTGGGCTGATAATTCATCTTCATCAATTAAATTCATAGCCCTGTATAATTCAACATCATTCAATAGGTCATTTTCTTCTTCTAGATCATCGTTATAAGTTGTGAAATTCAAAGAAGCAGCCTCAGTGGACAGTCCTTCTAATTGTAACCTCTTTTGAATGGACTTCCAAGATTTGACTGAATCTAGAGGGAAGAAATGGTCAATGTTCATGTGTCCATAAAGGCCGCCAATGATGATATCTCTGTATTCATGCAACCAAACACTCATTTTGGTGTAACAACTAAAATGCAGATTTTTAGGATTAGGTGGAACATGGCCAATAAACCAAACTTTAATATTTCTTCTTCTTAGCTCTTTCAAAGTGTAGCCTAACCATTCGAATAATTTATAACCGGGTTGTTTTCTGGAATCACAATTATCATTCAATGGATTCTTAATAAAAAAGTAAAGAGTATTAATAGATAATACGGCTAACCTACCAGGAACAACCTCTTTAAAAAAATAAACACCTCTATCAAAGACATGCATTTGTTCAGATGGAATGAAGTTTCTCCAAATTTGATACATCTCTCTAGTTTGTAAAGTAGGGCCAGGGGCAAACAAATTATGAGGATAAACATCATTATTCCCTAGTGATGGAATAACAGAAACTCTTCTATCAACTGGCATGACATCATCTTCATCATCATCTCTAAAAGTCTGAGTTATTAAATCAGCAACTTCACGATTCATATCAAAGATATCCATTTCAGATCTTGGATGGCGTCTATCATTATCATGTCTGATGTTATCACCAGTCCAAACAACAAAATCAATTTTATCTTTTAGGTTTTCTTTAATCCAAGTTAAAGTGTCTTTATATAAAGACATTGGAGAATCACAACCAGACATAGCGTCACCAAAAGTATGAGAAATTTCATCTTTTGAAGTTCCTTTAACCTTTCTATGGCACTGTTCTTCGATTGCTGCACCGACGACGTTTAATTCGTCCGGGTGTAAGTCTGTTAAATGTAAGAAACGACCGTGAATAGTTTGAGATCGGATGGATGTGCCATCTTCTTGGTTTATAGTTTGAATTTGGATTGAATGATGAGGAGTTAAACCTAGTTTTAGTAGTTCTTGTTCCGTTTCAATTGAATCTTGAAGTTTCTGAACTCTTCTTATCTGGAATTGTTGTTTATTATTGAGAACAGAGGAACTTTGCTGCAGCTGTTCAAAATGAGATGAGTTATTTGCTGTGTAATAAAGAATGGCCAGAAGACACAGAATGGTCAAACCAAACGGAAGGGCTATCCTTATCTTTCTTGAAGATTGAAACATAGTTGGTAGTTGTACTCAAAGTTTGTGGGGGGGGGGAGTTGAATTTCGTAGCCAGTTTCAATTGCAATTTCAATTTCAATGCCTAAAATTTCTGTGTAAGATATGGAGGAACAGAGACAAAAAAAAAGTGGATAGGCTGCGAGAGAAGAAAGTAAGGAAAAGTAAATCTGGTGGGAGTAAAAATCTCTGGATGCTGGAGTAAGGAGTTTCAATTGATCGGAAAAGCCACAACTAAGCAGTATTTGTGAAATGGAGAAAGCTGGATTGGCAAATTTGAAGGTGAAGCTGTACTAATAACCACTATGCCCGAGGCTTTAATTTTAGCGGCAATTTCAAGTGACTCAGCGGCTCAGGTCACGTGATGTGGCGGACATGATCCACCTTTACTGCGCCACTCTCGGCACTTTTGTTTGATTTTCGGCTGTTTTTGCGTTTGTTTAAATTGTTTTGGATCAGGAATTGAATTAGGTTCTTTCCTCAGATTCTACCGTTTTAAATTAAAAACCACTATCAAGCCTCCTATCTTTGCTAGTTATTGACTCACATCCCAATTATGGACTTAGATACACCTCCTGACTATGATAAAGGTATCCAACAACCAAATGAGGGTCATCCTCCCCAGCAAGATTTACCACAAGAGGGCTCTCCTCCTTCTCCTCCTCCTCCACCACCACCTCAACCAGTTTTATTAGCAGATGATCAAGTGTTTCTGAGTGAAGTAGCCAATCAGAATGACCCCTTTTCTTCTCCAAATGGAGTCCTTTCCTTCAATGACTTAGTTGATGATAACAATAAAGAGTTTATCCCTGTTGATGGTGTGGTCGATTATCAACAGCTTCTTCAATCACCGAATAATCAAAAGGTCAACAAAGGTGCCACCCCAAGTCCAGCCTCAAACTCCAAAGATATTAATACATCTGGTTTTGACACTTCTACAATTGTTGGATTGGCCGTTTTGTTTGCCGTTCTTTTGGCATTAGGTATTTTAGCCTTCTATTTAGGTATGAAACGCTATACTTCCATGCCCGGCTTCAGGATTGGTTGGTTCAGTAAACCAAGCAATAAGAATGAAAATATTGATGCAAAAGATTTAGAAATCGGTGAAATGGAAAAAGATTATAAAAAAGACAATGAACCAATGATGTTGATAAATGATGCAGCCTTCGAAAACCAAGATCCATTTAGACAACAGTCGGCATTCTCTGTTAATAGCATTCAAAAAAATCAAACCGGGTTTTCTGCAAGTAAGCAAAGTTATGTCAGCCCTTTCTATGACCAAGCCGATAATTTTAACAGTAATTTTTATCTGAATCCAAATGTCAATCAATTAATTGATGGTAACAGTGCTAACAATTCACTTCCAGGCAACAATTCACTCCCAGGGATGAATCAAACTGTTCCTGTTTTTACTATGGCAAGCCCTAATATTCCTTTCAACAGTCGGGCTGAAGTGGTCAACAATGTAATAGACTCTCCCAAGTTAGCATATACAAAGAATTCTTCTAGCAACTGGTCCAATACTATCAAAGAAAATGATGTTACAAATGATATTACAACAAGTGAACGACAAAACATTACTAATACTAGTCAGGATTATTTCACTGTTGATAGTTCTAAGAGAGATACCACTGCACCTAGTCAAAAACATCACTTTTTATCAAAATCAGCTATTGCAAGGTTAAGCTCTAAGTTACCATCTGCGCTTACTAGTCCTATGCATCGTATTCATTATGATCCACGACAACCAGTAGAGCAACAACAAGAACTAATACAAAGTACAGATCACACACCGGCACCAACCCCACCACCACCACCACCACAACAGCAACAAATAGAAAATGCCGGTTTTGTTGAGAACAACATTTTAAGTGGAGGTCAAGGTTTGAACACAGCTTTATTCACTGATGATCATCTATCCCCAATCAGATTGATTGATGATAGTTACTCTACTTTCGCAACTCCTAATAATTTAAGTAGCATGCCCGATTTCATTCCAAATCCCTCCGGATCATTCACATCATCAACAAGTAATGCAAACCATCCTCCCCCAGATTTAAACACGGAAAATGATAGGGTTACCTTAACTGAACCACGAAAGACCGGACCTCTAACTACTATATCTGAGTCTGAAGATACAATAAAATACACTATAGAGCAATTGTTGAAACTAAAACCTATAAGATTATTATCTGTAATGCGTGATTCTGAAAGTCGTACTATGAATGTTACAAGATTAATGCCTTTCCAATTTCCAATTATGTATGGTGAATCTAATAATATTGAAGAACTATTAACTGATATTAGATTAAACTTGATGAATTCTGAATTAGACGTTGCCTCGAAAAGTATTGAGGTTCTAAGATTTGTTGCTCTTTCTGCCGGTTCATTTGAAATGGGTAATCCTAAAATTTTTTTCTTATCTTATGGTATCTTGATTGAACAAGTTTTAGATTCTGGGACTTGCCTGAAGTTATATGGTAAGATGAGAAAGATTTTGAGCTGTGCGTTGATTGAAACTATTATTACATATTACGTTTCTTGTTGGGATTTTGATTCGTTAAAGAAGGAAAGTGAAATTCAGGTGGCGTTTGAAAAGCTTCATGTTAAGCCTTATTCTCTAAAGAGAGCTAATATTTACAAATATGTCGTTGATTTATTGATTACTGGTCATCATACGTCACAATTACTTGAGGTGTTAATTCATTTTTCCAATCCTCCTACTCCGCACGATTTAATTACAGTTTTAGTTGAGGCAGAGGAAAAATCAAGCAAGAACCCTGAAATTGTCGGATTATTAATATATTTAAGAAGATTGATTAGCAAAGAACATAGTAGTTGCTGCCTTAAGAAAAATCGAACTGGACTGGCAGAAACGGCTCAAAGTGCGCTGGAAGGTAATACCTTGTTCAATCCATCTGCAGCCGATACTGGTGTTTTGAGAAGCCCATTTTATGGTAAAAGATCTGCCTTACCTGGCTCATTAGCTGATGATCTTGGCAGTGGTATTATTAACGCCATTAACACTGGTAATGCTGTGAGCCCTCCTCCTTATTTAGGTTCCCCAAAATAGTTTTTTTTCTTTTCAGATAGAGTTATCTTTCTTATTATTACAAATTGTATATTAATCAGTGGGTTTTAAAAGGTTTATAGATAGCGCTTTAATTGAATTTCTTTTATACATGGTTAACTACTGAGTATGGGTAAATATAGATGAAAAGCTAGTAATACAAATATTAGAGTTTTTAATAAAGAAACGTAGTAACGTTATTTAAAAAATCACGATTAAAGAAAAGCTTGTAAAAAGCCTAGGAAGGTCATCAAATTATGTAATTTTAAGGAGAATTAGAGCACACAAGTTGATGGAAAAACGGTAGAAGAAGTAAAATTAAAATTAATGAATAGTAAGTAAGAAATGCCAACCTAGAGAACAAATTCACAATTTCGCAAAAAATAAAACAAAACAAATGGTATGAGTATCCATAATCAAAAGAACAATTAATGATGAAGAAAAAAGTATTAGAGAAATGAATAATACAAGAAGATATAAATAAGAGAGTAAGATATAAAGTAGAAGCCGTGTGTGCATGGCCTATTATTGTAACCCAAAATTTGCAAAAGACATAACAAAAAAGTAAAGAAGAAATATTAAGAAGCACGCAGTACGACTTATGCAACTAACCTGAAAGAAAAAGTTTTGAAAAGAGAAAAGAAAAGGATACAACTAGATAAACGTATCCATCAACCAAAAATAAAATCAACAAGCGCACAAAAAACAAACAAACAAACAATAAAATTTAAAAAGAAGAATTGTATAACAAAATTGCCCATCAAGAACAAAGAATTAAACGAGAAGAATAAAGGAAAAGAAAATTAAAAACAGTCACAAAAGGACGAAAAGCGTAAAAAAGTAAAATATAGTAAAAAAACACAAACTAAATTAATTATCATTTCTAAAACGTTCATAATTGATGAGTGCTTGCATACAACCCCACTCAGTCAACTTATTCTTCAACCATTTCAATTGAACTGGCTTAGTCAAATAATCGTTACAACCAGCAGCTAAAGCATCTTCTTTATCTTTAGCGCTGGTTGAAGCAGTCAAAGCAACAATAATGATTGGAGATCTAAACAATTCCAAATTCAATTTATCTGAAGGATCAATGTTCTGAATTTCACGCGGATTATTATATGATGAAGATTGAGCAAAATTACCAATATGGTTTAACCTTTCTAATCTACGTATTTTTTGAGCAACTTCAATACCTGACATAACGGGCAATTGAATATCCATGAAACATAACTGAAATCCGCCTTCTTTCCACATTTCTAAAGCTTCTTGACCTGTTGATGCAATTTTATACATCACATTACATGATTTTAAATGACGGGCCATGATTTTTTGATTCACTAAATTATCTTCAACAACCAGAACATTCACATGGGACAAAATTTTGGACAGTCCAACTTGTGGCTGTTTTTTCGATCCATTGGGTTGTTTTTGTCTCATAGATATAGTCATTGGATTTTTAACTTTATTTTTGGCTGATTTAATATTGTTATTTGACTTGACGTTTCTCAAAGAAGGAGGGGATGTGGACAAAGGCTTTTCATTATTGCTTGGACTTCCATCCAGTTTTTTAGAAGGGGAGGAGGAGGAAATAATCGAGCCAGCTGTCGCAGTCGTTGCTCTTGATGTTGCCGTTGGTTGTTCATTCGTTGATGCCGATCCAGTCGTGCCTGAACTATTGTGAATATTTCCTTGAATTAAGGAAGAACTGTTATTACTACTGGTTTGTTGCACAGGAGTAGGGGATTTCGATCCGGCCTTTTTAGTTTTTGGAAATAGAATAACAGTAGACGAAGCAGCTGGAAGTGGATCAACTGAACCTTGCCTTGCGAACTTAGCATCACGAGGAGAAGGGAGAGTTCGACTATCACCCAGAATGGCAGTTTTGAAGCTGAATGAAGAATCCACGGAGGTGTTATATTCAGGGTTGTTTGGAAAACTCATTTCCCGGGGAGTGGTGTGAGGTTTAGGACCAGCAACCACGGCCGAAGATTGTGATAGAGATTGAGGTGTAGTACGTCCTTCAACCTCAGCAATCGAGCCATAATGGGGAGGTGCTGTTGTTGTTCGACCTAATGGAGCATATATTCTCGATGATGGGGGAAATGTCAGAATTGGATCTGTGGTGATAGTTGTTGAAGGAGGCTCCACCAAAAAAGCATCTTGCATTCTCATTCCAGCTGGAAAATATTGATCAAGGATTTTCCAAACTAATACGTCGGGCTCTAAAACAACTGTAGAAGGCGTTGCAGTTTTATTATTAGCCAATGACCCAGCTGAAGATTTCCTTAGTACTTTACCATTTACTGGCACGATGAAGTCTGGTGGAGTTGATTTCTGCTGTAACAATGAAGACTTTGATGTAGATACAGGGACAGGAGCAACTGGGGAAGCAGAAGACTTTAAATATGACAATTGATTGTCTACAGTGGAAGGTCTTGGCTTCTTTGTTGCAGATTTTCCACCCACTGGTGTCGTTCTGGTATAACTACCAGTTTGGCCCATTGAGTTGGTAGATAACGAAGGTTCGGAATGTATTTTTGTATGAGAATCGGGTTTAAAGACTTGAGAGGATATACCTTGACCGGAAGGTGATAACGAAAGTGAAAACTCCATTTTAACAACCAAATCAGAAGGATCCACTTGAACAGCTAAAGAGGTTGGGTATTTTAGTAGCACGAGGGACTTCAAATCATCGACAATATCGCCCGGACCAACCATTAACGTAGTGGCAGTTTTACCGGGTCTTTTCACCCAAACTCTTTTCTTAGTAGGTTGAGGAAACACCTGAGGAGTATTGTAGGCTATAGGAGTTGGACTTGTGAAGCTGATTTGTGGAGGTTGTTGTTGTTGGTACAGCACGCTAGATGGTGGTGGGATCTGAGTCTGAGGTTGAGGTTGTGCTGGTGGATTGCTTATTTGGGATTCCTGTTTCTCCTGTTGTTCCTGAACACTCTGTAGTGGGTGGCTGTGGCTCAATTGAAGAGGAGGCATGAAGGTAAAGGGAGAAGTGCTGTGATGGGCCGGAGGTTGGCCCATGGAAGGAGGAAGATTAGAGGTTATCAGGTGGGGAGTGGCAGGGGCAGTTGGTTTTACGCTGACAAAAGGCTGGGCATCTCTGGAGGCCTGTCTCTTGTGTGGGTAGAGGCCCTGCATGACTGGGGGTTGGATTTAGAGGAAAGATGGTGTGGTACAAGAGGAAAAGGGCTGGAAATAGAAATGGAAATGGGTTAGTTGATGGAGTGTTAATTTACATTTGGCATCGCGCGCGGGACACGACCTTTTTTTCTGCTTGTTTAGCTACTGGTAATAGCAAATAGTTAGCTGGTCGTACTTCTGTGTTGGAATAGAGGACTAGGATTACAACTTCCAAAAATGGTCACTGCTACTAGAATTCTTGCCATCCAGGTGCTAAAACGAGTTGCAAGAAAGAACCTCAGAACACGAACGGTCTCTCCTCCAAGGCAAACCCTTGATTATTCACTCTATCAGATCCCGAACATACTTCCTGAAAATGGCCCAAATAAAATTTCAGAGACAGGCACTCTCAAAGCAATATCAAAAGTATTTTCACAGTTAAAACTAGGAGAAGTCACTTCTCAACGACTCCCCAGTACCTCGATTCAAACTGCTTATAAAGTGCCCAGTTTCCCACAGCTTCCAACTACAAACAGCTTGGATCCAATAATACCTGTTCCACGCTTAAAATTTAACAAGAATGATTATGAAATAACAGATGAGGAACTCAGAAATGCCCCCAGTTTTGTTCCTACTTCAAGGATGCTCTGTGTTGAGCCTTCTACACCATATGCACAGACCCCCTCTGACTTAAAAGGTGTTAGCGACGATTTATTTGCTATAGCTGTTCAAGCAGGAACTAACAGGAGCAAAAAGATATATGGCTGCAAATACTTTTCAATGAAATACTGGAATGAATCTCATTTTATGGGAAAAATTAGAAAATCAAAACCCGGCCTTATGGTGATTACTGCCAATGTGAATATGCTAAATACTCCTGGTTTAAAAGCAAACATTAGGGCAGATATTAGTTTAAAATCTTATCCCTTTAAGTTTTCGGTTATAAAGAGCCAGACTAGAAAACTGGTGAAATCAATTTTCCATAGGTTATATTTCAATGATAAATCTTTAGTCCAAACGTATGATGGGTTATATCAGTTGGTGATTAATATAACTCCTCGTGAGGAACACGAGGTAAAGGAATTTGAAGCTGAATTACAACGAGCTTTGGATGGAATTAAAAAATTGAATAAGAAGACATTAATGAAGGACATTGAATATGTCGATCAAAGAGTAGACTGGAATCATGTTGCTAGCATTTGTAAGCGACATAATCATTCTCTGCTTTCTCCCCCTCAACATATAAATAAGCAAAGAAACCACAAGATACAATCTAAATGTAAAAGAAATCAAAGAGCCTCCCCAAAACATCCCAAAAGTAAAGGCGATTCCGAAGAGCCTGTTAATTTGAGCTTTTTCAAAAGTACAATAAAGGAAGCAAAAAAATACAAATCGCCTTTAACTGAAACGCCCTTTGATCATTAAAATGATAGGTGATAAGCGCTTTTTCGATGACATTATATATTTAATGTTTTTTCTGTACATGTTGACAAAATTTATATATTCTATATTGTCAGATATTAACCCAATCAGGTAGTTTAGTTTCATAATACCAATCAAATTTTCCGGATCCTTCCTCAGTGTCGGAAGGTTTGTAATACTTGTAAGCATGTAAATACAAAATTAAGTCCTCGGGAGATGGGTCAATATATATATTAGCTTTACAAATATCACATTTATAACCGCTCTTGAGCATTTCCCTTTTTATATTGGATTTCTGTTCTAATTTCTTGAACTCATTTTTTGAATTTGTTAAATCCAAAGACTCTAAAGAATTAACGGTGCCAAACATACCACCATGTCTTTCATTATACAATGGGTCATTAACTATAGGGTGACCCAGGTTTCTTAAATGAATTCTAATCTGATGCTGTCTTCCGGTGAGTGGTTTACATTTGACAATACTTTGATCCAACTCAGTGTTAGTTGTTAATAACTCAAATTTTGTCGTAGCCGCTCTTTTGAAAACGCCATCTTGATGGCCTTTTTTAGTATCAACTATAATTATATCATCATTGCATTCAGTTATTGAGCTATCAAATATACCATCAACCCTGGCTATATATTCTTTACCTACTTCTCTATGTTGAATCTGTTGTTGGATTTTAGAAGCGTATTCGAAGTTCTTACATAATATAGAAACACCACTGGTCAGCTTATCCAATCTATGACAAGGATAAACAGTAGGTAAATTCAAATCATGTTTCAAAATCTCAGTGACTGAATTAAAATTGTAATTTTGTACAGGGTGTATGGGTATTCCGGAGGGTTTATTCACAATTATTAAATTTTCATCTTGATGAATTATTTCGATGGGGGTCGTTCCAATCACTGGAGTTTCATGCTTGTGTCGTTGATGAAGTATCAAATCACCAGATTTTAATTTCAATTGAAATAATTCATCACCTTTGTACTCTAGTTCATTTCCTTTGATGCTTCGTAAAATCTTTATTTCATTGTTCTGAATCTTTTGTCTATAGTAATTCTGATCAAACTCTCGGAACTCATCACAAAACACTTGAAGAACTGTTTTATTGAACCATCTTCCTTTTACTGTAGTTCGCTGGATGTAATGATAGGGTTGAACTGTTCTAAGGCCATTTTGGAAGATATATATGGGTGCTGTTGTGATCATAGTTACTATCCGCCAGAGCTTAAGGTATAGTTGTTTTCAGATATCTGTATAGATATCTGAAAAAAAAAGTTGTAGGAGTGAGAAATTATTTGTTACTTAGGCAACTTAGTCTTAATAAATTAATACTCTTGTAACTTATTTAAGAAATTATACAAGAAAAACACAAACAAAACACAAACAAAACAAAAACAAAATAAATTAGAACAATTAGTACATACAAAAAAGCTAGTTTAAAGCAAGTATAGGAAAGTTACACGGTATTTTCAAAAACTCAATCTTCCTTAGGCTTTTTCGCCTTATCACTATAAATTCCCAAAATATAGGCCATTCTAGTAACAACTAAATCAATAGCCATATTAATAGAATCTCTAGCCAAAGCCATCTTGGAACCATCAACTTCATGCCAACTAATAGGAACTTCACAAATAGATATACTTTGTCTGATAGCCAAAATCAAAATTTCCACATCAAAAATCCACCCTTCAGTATGCATCTTTGGAAAAATCTTCCTAATGGCAGCTTTATTAAATAATTTAAACCCACACTGCGTATCTTTAATAGTACGAATACCAAAAACGTAAACTAAAGCATGTAACGAATACATCAAGAAATTTCTAATAAAAGATCTCTTAACAACTGCATCGGTATTAACCATATGAGCTCTAGAACCAATAGCAATGGCTGGTATTGTCTCAGGATTTCCTGAGTCCAATTCTTGAATGGCGTCAGTTAATTTTGATAAATCGCTGAACTTTGAAGCACCATCAGCATCAGCAAAGATACCATAATCACCTCTAATAAATTGTAAACCATGGGTAACTGCACCTCCTTTACCTCTATTCTTCACAAATTTAACAACTCTCAACTGACCCGGATGCAAGTTGAATTCAGAAGATGAAGCCAATTCCAAGGCGTATTCAGCGGTACCATCTTTGGAACCATCGTCGACTAACAAGATTTCATAGCTTTGTTTATAAGTTTTGGATAAATATCCAATAGCATCATCAAGCATGATTTTCAAACGGGCTGTTTCATTATAACATGGAATAACTAATGACAGTTTGATACGGTCTTGTGATGGAGAATTGGCGGGTGGTAAATCATGTAGCTCCGAAGGCTGTGTGTTGTCGTTTGTTATATATTGAAGTTCGGACGGGTATGGTTTTCGTGGCTTGTGGGAAAATAGCCAAACACCAAGATATATCTACATTGATATTTCATCATAATGAAATAAGATCTGTTAGTATTTGATGAGAGACAAGTGTTGAAGATATGTCTCTGCTGAGGCAAGAGAACAGCCTCATTTGAGAATGAAAGGTAAAACACATACAAGAGCCAAAAGTACCCCCAAAATAACTATAATGTATATTAGTATAAGTTGCATCATGATATTTGTAAATCTGTAGTTGGTGTGCACAAAAACCAACCCAAAGATGGAAAAAGAGAAGTCGTCCAACTGCTCACTGTTGAAGAAGCGCCCAACGTGTCTCTCGCTTTTTGTTTACGTTACGCAAGTTACCCACGTTACGCACGTTGGTTCAATGCAACCAAATTCCAATTTTTACAAATTATAATGCTTTTCTTTCATGAACTGTACACAAATACAATGAATATACAAAATAAACTAACTGTAACAAAGAACACTAGTATACAACCCTAGTATTGGACACTCAACTGCCTAGCAATGATTCTGCCATTATCCAAAAACGCTTGGATTAAGTCAATATAATACAATGGATCATCCATAACTTTCTTCATACTTTTCAGCAACTCGGGAGTGTTCAACTCTATCTCTAGTTCATACTTGTTCTGCTTGTTCTGTTTGACCCTGGTCAAATCAATTCTGTTGAAAGTACCTTGATGTATAAAACTAGTTCTTTCCTTCTCTCTTTCCGTACTAACCTTAGTCTTAAATGTTTCATAAGCAGCATCGTTTAACTCATAAGGCAATTCCAAAGACATAGATAAACGTAAATCATATAAGCAATTAGGTAAATATAAGATTAGATCTGCAACTCTTTGCTTTTGAATACTGGCCATTTTTCTTTTTGTTTTCACATCTAGCGAAACTCTACCTGAAATCGGTCTATCATTTCTCTTCTTTTCACTCGCAATCAAATCAATAACATGTGATGATTCCACCACAAATTTATTATTACTCTTTTGGGTGGCATTGTCTTGACTTAATTTCTGTAAATAACCTTTAATGTCATGATACTGTTGAACTGGAACACCACTTTTGAAAAAACAATCGGTATTGAAAAAATCAACACTTAAAACAGTTTCAACATTAATAGGTAACTGTAATCTTCTATCTTTAACTTTTTCCCAAACTTGTCCTGCTTTCAACTCAAGTTCAATATATTCTTCAACATTCGGAACATCAGGATAATCTTGTTTCACGCCTTCAACGTTAGCCCAGACCCATTCAGTAATAACTTTGTTAAAATCATTACGCGGAATGGATCCAGTGATTGACGGTATCGCTAATTTAGTACTTGTTGTAACAGATCCATTAGCTCCAGTCTTTTTATGATGTTTTCTAACTGTGGGTATATAGTCTTTAGCCCAGGTTGGTCTCTCTTTGTATCTTCTTGGTCTTCCAGATTGATCACCTTTTAATTCTTGTTCTTTAAGTTTTTCAAGGGCTTTGATTTGATCGTGTAACGTAGCAGATGAAGTTCTTTTGGCTCTCGAAATTACTTGAGGTAGCTGGGCTAGAGGAAGTTTAGATGATAGTTTCGGAGAACCTGATTCACTCAATGTAGCAGAAGAAGCTATTCTTGCCAAACTTGGTGTTCTGTTACCTTCCAGGTCTATATCTTCATCATTTGTTAAATGGCTTATGCTGCTGCGATGCTTAGATTCTATATCAGATAAATGGTGTGGAGTTCGACCTGTATTAGGAGAAGACATATTAGAAGTATTATTATTGTTCGTGATATTACTTATTGAAGGTCTTCTTGAATCGATGCTACCGCTTGAGTACACAGGTGTGGCAGACGTATTAACAGGGGTTAAAGCTGGAGCTGGGGCAGGAGCTGGGACAGGTGTACGATCGTCGTCGTTCATTAAATCATGGATTGATAGTCTAGGTTGAGTTGAGCTGAGTTTGACTGGTGGAGCAGGCATGGCACCATTAAGATCTTTCTTTGGTTTGGGTGGTTCAATTGATGAGCTGTTTGAATCATCGTTGGATATTAAGTTCCGAAGGTCCATTTTGCAAGTTGTGTAATGTTTATGGTAGAGAAGACTCTAGAAATGGATGTAAACACGGCAAGTGTGAAACTGAGCGTATTTTGTGGTAGAGTGGCTCAGATAAGAGAGAAAGTGTGAGCAATTGCACACTTATGGTCTATGAGTGTGGTTTATATTGGGAAAGTTGTGAAAAGTCACGTACGGCAGTTATAACGATTTAAAGAAAGGTAAAGTAGAGAGAATAACTCACTGAGCCAAATGAGACGAATGAGTTGTTTTCGTCGTTGTCGTCGCTTTTTTCGAAATCTGCGGCGCGCTTATAGTGGTGCACGGGTTTATTGGTGTGATCAGGTTTCAACTAGGTCTAGCTAATACCTGCAATTAACCTGAATAAATAAATACATATACAATATATATAACGTTAGTAGGTTATATATTTCACTTGATCAGCAAATCCAAGAATTCCACATCGCTTAATATTTTCTGTAAGTGAATTCAATTGCAACAGACACATTGGTTTTTCTTCTTCGTCGGTTATTAGGCTCTCATAATGATCATAAAAGTTAACTTCAAACCGATTCAACGTAAAAGGAACATCAATAAGTTTTAGAGTGATCCTATGAATTTCTATAGAATTAATTTCAAACCCCAAACTTAATGATCTTAATTCCTTTGAAGTGATAAGACCTAAATCCAAAGAACCGGTCCAGCCAAGTTTAACTTTCAAAACAATTAAATTATCAAAATAAGCAATTGCTTTATTTATCAATTCACCTGCTTTCTTTTCATTTGTAACATATAGTTCCATCTGTTTGAATTTACAATGATTGATTTCTAAAAGACTGTTTAATTGTATATGTCCTTTGACAACTTCTGCATTCGAAGGAATAATTGAAATGCTTGTGGGATTAGACAAACTTAACGTATGAAGTTGTTTTAAGTAATTAAGGTTCAAAGTGTTGCTGGGACCATGTATTGTGAATGATCTCAATGGCGGCAAACCCCTTACAAACCTTCTGAAATTAAGAAACTTTTTCTTTTCACTAGATGACAAAACAACATATTTTAAAGAACTTTGGCCTTTATGATGACGGGTAGGTGGTAGCTGAGTAACATTCATAAGAGTCAAGTGAGTTAAGTTTTTAGGAATGACCAATTCCTGTCCTTCTTCTAACTTTCCATAACCCAAGGTTAATCTTCTCAATGTGCTTGGCAAATTGCTGCAGATATTTGGAAGACTGTAACAATGATCAATGATTAGTTCTGCGAGATTAGGAACTTGCTCAAAGTCCACCTCGAATTTGGGTTCGATGGATATGAATAGCTTCTGAAGTTTTTCAAGCTTACAGTTAAATATTGAGAAATTTCGAATATCGATAATTCTGGATAAAGTTAAACTTCGAAGATTGGCCACTTTCTCTAGCAATTTCAAATCACTACAATTTGGTATTTTTATTAATGTAATATGGTTGTAGAAACAACTTAGACGTTCCATTAGCTCTGGGAAGGTACCTGTGTAAGACTCCATAATGTTTATATGCAGACTAAATTCAGCTAGTGGGAGTTGTCTCTGTATTATGGGATATAATCTATTCAATTCTTTAACATGATCTAAATCATTGGCACAGAGTTGTATTGTTATACTCTTTAGAGAACTGGGCAAGTGCGAAATAGTGTTCTCAATTGAAGTTATTTCATGTGAAGCAGGTTGATAAACTGAAAAGGATATCTGCTCTAAGCCAGGCATCTTTTGAAAATCTAATTCTTCTGTACCGGAGACAAAGTTAAGAGATTTCATATTATAAAACGGGGTCTTCTGCTGCAGTTGACTAAATAGAGCATCTATTTTTGGCAAGTCAAGATTCCATATACGTGATTCACAAGCCAAAATAAAATCTGAAATAAATGGCATTTCACTCAACAAGTCAGGAGGGAACTCCGAAGTTACTATTAAACTTCTAAGTTTGATCTTATCATCAACAACTGCCTCCGTAAACTTTGTAAAAGTTTCGGAATTGAAAAGTATAGACGAATAATTACGATCCCGGGTTGAAAATTTAAAAGAATCACTTAAATCAACAGCAAACATCATAGCACAGAATTCCTTATCCAGAAAGAAGTTCTGAGTCTGGAAAAACTTAGAAATGATAGGATTAAAAGGGACATTTGAATCAATCAACTCAACCACCTGACTCATATCCAGGAAATTTTCAATCACAAGTATCCATATTTCAGTATGCACTTCCAATGGCAAGCCAACCATTACGTGCAAAAACCTAAGGTCGGATGTTGATCGTGGAAAATTCTTCACCAACGCTATTGGTACAGGAACAGACATGGTTGCACTCATTTTTTCGTGGGGTGTGTGGGGTGTGTTGGTGATAGTATTTGAGCTTATAAGCATAGCATAGTTGTTTGTATTGGGTAGTGTTTGTAGATTGGTATCGACCCGTAGCAGAACAGCTGTTCTGAACCAAGAACTATCTGGGTTGGTTGTTGTGGTTGTTCAGCGTACTTCACACGACACGGGAACACGGACACGGACCGGGCCAGCTACAGCTTGCTGGTTACGCTCGTCGGAGGCCTACAAATGTGGGGCTTCGGGCTTCATCTACTATGTGTACAATAAACTAGCAAATTGATTAAACGCCTATACAAAAGCAATAAATATAGAGTAGGGGAAGAGATATAAGAACAAACAAAACACAAGCAAAGTTTTAAAAAAAGTTTTAGGAAAATGCAAACGAAAAACACCAAATTAAGCTATAATAATAAAACACTAAAAAAGCAAGCAGCTTACATGCATAAATGAGATCAAAAATTTAAAAAAGAATGGTAGAGGGTATAAAAACCACGTAATAAAAGTATGATCATAAAAGCAAAAAAAATTAATATAATGAAAGAAAGAAATAACTGATTGATTGAGTAACTTATACGGAACTTGAAACGGAACTAGCATGGTTATGAGCAATAATTTCAAAATTCAATGCTCTTGAAACATCATCGAATGGAACAAGCATATATTCAGTATCCTTATTTTCTTCAGAGAAATCATCTTGACTGAAATTGTAATCGATAACATCACCTTCTCTAGTAACAAGCGAACGAGACTTCAGGAATAATTCATCTCTACTTTCTTCTTTAGCAGTAGCTTGAGGAACCAAACTGTCAACGGAAGCGGTAGGACTAATGTCAACATAATCTTCTTTCTTTACAGTAGTATGCGAGTCAAGTTTAACTGTGGTGGAACCATCAACTTCACCTTCACCATCTTGTTCAGCTGAACCAGCAGCAAGTGCAGTACCATTGAACAAACCATTAGCCTTGAAAATTTCCATCTTGTTTAGAATATAACCATCAGTTATGGCGGTAGTAGCATCAGACTTCTTAATATTGATGACCAATCCACTGCTAATTTCATCATTGGTAGAACTATCGGTAACGGCACTTGAAGAATCATCTTCTTCAGAGGATTCACCTAATGTTTCCAATTGTTTATTAGCGGTATCCATGGCTAACTCCTCAGATGTGCCTGACGCATTTCTAGAATTGATGTTGTTGTGTGAAGCTTCTACTGAGCTAATGTCAGTTGATGATCTACCACCTTCTTCGGAATCCCAGGAGAATTGTGAATCGCTCATTGATCTTTTAACGGTATTACCAGAATCAACAGGGGAAAGATCGTTGGTAGAAGCCAACAATGATTCATAACGTTGACGAGCAGGGCCAGGAACTGGTATAGAACTCTGTGCTTGAGTCGGAGACGCAGTTGAAGTTAACAATAGTTGTTGTTTTTGTTGTTGGGAGATAATATCACGGCGTTGTTGAGAAGGTTGTGGGGAACCTAATCCATTTGATGATGACTGTCTACTGATAGATTTTTGAACACTTGAACTTCTTAAAGTACTTGAGTTTTTCATGGATCTACGAATATCAATCAATTCGATATCCTCAGAAGAAAATGGAACTTCATATTGTCTATCTTTAGATTCTTCATAATGTAAGAAATTACATTCATATTGGGATTCATTGATACACATTTTAATTTCTTGGAAGTATTTATCTTTGAATAATTCAGGCAAGGTCATTCTATATTTTGGATCAGGATGGCATAATTTCCAGGCAAGTCTTGTGCATCTAGCAACTGGAAAACCTTGAGCAAATGTTCCGATAACTGGGACTTTGGAAGCATCGCCATGATTGAACTTAGGGCATAATTCGCAAAAGAATTCATGTTCATTTTTGTATAAAAGGTAACCTTTGTCAGCACTCTTAGCTTCATTAAATGGGATCTTACCCCAGATTAAGGCGAATAGAATCATACCCAAAGACCAATAATCAAACTTAAAAGGATCATAAGAGGTTCTTTCAATCATGGATAAATTTTTCAAAATTGCAACTTCAGGTGGTTGATAAGGTGGAGTACCCAATAATTTCTTACTGAGTTTAACTTGAGATTTGAAATCGCCTGGCTCAGTATGGCCAAATGAGCAACAGCCAAAATCAGTAATTTTAACAATACCAGATTCAGTAAGCAAGATATTTTCAGGTTTTAAATCCAGGTAAACTATATCTTGTTCATGCATATACTTCAAGCCTAGCGCAATTTGTTTGAAAAAGCATAATCTTTCAGCAGAATTAACACTAGAATACGATCTTTTCTTAATAACAGTCATCAAATCAGCAGGATACATCTCCATCACCATACCCCAAGATCTTTGTAATTCAATAGGCAACTTCAACAATTCATGGCATTTCATCATATGTAAATGTTTCATATTCTTAGTTAACACATATTCTTCAGAAATTCTTTTATAATAAGTATCAGGGTGCTCTTTTCTAAAGACACTGAATTTCTTTAAAGCGTATAATTTCTTCCTGTCACCCTTTAAGTAGATTTTCTTAACAGAAGCAGCACCACCAGAACCTAGATAATCGTTATGAGAATCAACAAAAATACCATATTTCTGATCTAATGATTGAATTGGCTCTTTTAATTGTTCAGGAAGATATTCGTTTGGGTTTAATGTTGGATGTGGTAAAGTGATGTCCTCTTCTTCAACGGTATTACCCATTTTAAACATTTGTCTTGAATCAAGGATTTTGGTCTTGTTGAAGATACCATAAGGGTTATATTCCAGGTCGGAAAGCTTACCTAAACCAACTTTCTTAACGCCATTCGTACTTTCGCCTGATAAAGTAGGTCCGTGAGCTCCTAATTTAGGAGTGGAAGATATTTTTGGAAGAACAGGAGGTTTAGAACTGACTTTTCTTAAATGATTATGATGCTTAACTAAAGAGTCTTTAATTTCTTTACGGCTTTGTTCGCCCAATGAAATGCTAGTGCTTCTCTTATCTAATTTCTTAGGATGATTTTTCTTTTTATCTGCCCTAGGTAAACTGGTTCTTCTGGAGTCTGTTAAAGATACAGTGTTGTCAATTGACTTGTGATGTTTCTTGGAGTCTTTTGATTTTGAGGAATGATGTAAAGGGAGATGACTTTTAATTGATTTGAAGAGAGTCTTGCGAGGTTTCTTGTCTAGCGAAGTATCAGAACCATCTTTGTCTTGGGTGTCTTGTTTGAATTCCTCATGCTTCTGGGTTTGTGGTATCATAACAGAATCTTTCGGATTGAACTTAAGAGCGGCGGTTGATGCCATGATACAGTGAGCTTGTAACTTATTTTCTGTCTATTAAATAAGCGCTTGAGCTTGGCAATTAAACGGTTGCGATGGGATTGATCGAATAGATAATGATATTGATATTGATTGCGAATAGAGTGGGTAGCTGTGCGACCAGCAAGTGCAGTGTAAATTATAACCAGGCAATAACTAAGTAAGAGTAAGAGTAAGAAACAAGAAAAACACAGTGATAAGGCAAACCATGACACAGAGACTTTCGAAAAACAGCAATGACGGACACTTTTATATATTTCGCAGATTTGGAGTAGCCTTCCTTCCTTCCAGAAAATCAGGATTAGGAGAGATCAAAAACAAGAGAGCCTGCAGCTTATGCGGCTAGCTTCACTATCTCCGGCTGTACCCTTCCGAAATAGACCGCTCCGCCGCTGGTTGGAAAGTCTCCTCATTTCCATTCATGACGCTCATTAGACGCTGCATAACGGTTTTCTCCAGTGACTCCAGCAAAAGCAGTTCCCAGCCACTGGCTCTCTTACGCAGGATTGTTTCCATGTCTAAGAAACTCTCAGAATGCTATTGTTGGTGTTGGACGTCATTGTTGGCAGCACACATGGCTGGAAATATCTTGTTTTTGCTTACAGGGCATGGCTATGGCTGGGCTAATTTAGGGAAATTGTATCACCTTCCTTCACTTATATTCGATCACACGGCCTACGTCCTGCATTAAAATAGATTAGGATAGCGCCGGAAACTCTAGATTAAGACACGTTTTTGCCATGGTGCCTATCTCTATAACACTGAAAGGAGAACATGAATTCCTTTAACTGAAGCCAAATTACTCTACTGCTAATTAGCCCAATTCCACTTGAAGGGATATGGCAATTCAGGAATTATCAATTAAGAATTGAATCTAACAAACAAATAAACAATCAATCATGATAGATTCGTTGGTAGGTATATGCACGCCTGTGTTTCCATGATTCAATTGTCGGATTAACTTTTCGATTTCCTTAATTCATACTCACTCACTTGGTTTAGAACAATTAAGCTTGATCACGAATGACTCAATTTGGTCAAAAACGTTGAATTCATTCTAGCTCATGATGATAAATAACCTTGTGAATATATAAGGTTTCGAAAATAAGGTAATTATGACGTGTGTTGTAGACTCTTAGTGTTTGGATGTCTGTATTAGGAGGTTATCCCATCTTCGTATCTCCATCTATCGTTTCAGTCTTACTATTAGCTTCGAGTATATTCAGTTTGAGAGCATCTGGATCAATTATAAAGATTGAATTCTAACCATTCCATTAGTCCATATTGATTTCATCATGATTCATTGCGATATCCAGATCTCTGTATCGAAACTATGAGATCATCTCATCGGGTCTGAGTGGATTAAGGAATTCTCGATTATAACTTTAGCTGACTTATTGAAATCAGTCCCACGAAATCTGTATACCCACCCCTACAATCACCCACTCAAGACATTTCAAACAGGCAATTCTTGGAAACTCCACGTGTGTTAGGTAGCAGTTAATTGAATTTAGAGATATGATAAGGGGACCAACTTATCTTCGTGCCTAATTGTAGCAGCCCTTGGTCAGGCCATTCGGATTTGGCCCGCGTTAAATCTCCTTGGCGCCTAAGGGATAATGATCAGGATGAATCCCTAGGTTCAATAGACAAATGAAGCAAATATGGAAGGGGTAGTGTCACGATCAAATCCGACTAGCCCTCTATGTAGCGATTATTAAAATTGAAGCCGTCATGGGTAATCGACCCATTTAAGTTTAGCGTCGAAGGGAAATTAAAGAAACGCAGGTTAACAGGAAGTTACATATATACTACCACAACTAAAGGTAGCCCAGTGAGTGGGTTGGAAACAGGATTTGGATCCCGGATACTAAAATCCATTAAATTTCAATTAATGCTAAATTTTGCATCTTATAATAAAATTTTTGTTGCATTTTGCATTTTGCATGAGCCCTAGGTTATAGATTTTCTTCATATAATAAATCACGTTAATTAATTCTCCAACTAATTTCATCGATTGTTTGACTATTAATGTAACAGAGCCCAACCAAGTAAGAAACATCCAAAAGAAACCAATTAACAAATTGTTTATGCTCAAACACCGGGCTAGACAGACGTAATAAGATCAAAACAAATAAACAAAGGAAATCACCACAGTCCCGATTTACCCGATTTCCGATTTCCGACTCCCTCCCTCTAAGCGTGCGTAGTAATGTTCCTTGCTCACCAACGAACTAACCCTAATTTGTGCACAGATCAATTCGGCAAATTCCTTAATAATCAATTAGTTATTACTGATGTTATGAAAATATCAGATCGAATGTAGATATGGATGGCTGATAACTCTGATACATTGCTAGTTATGTTTTTGTTAGTTGGTTAGTCATATGTATTTTGCAAGTTCTAATATCATCGCCATAATTATCGACACGACTGGTGATCAATTTCACAGAAGAATGATTGACCCATTTGTGGTTGATTTTTCATATGTCAATTCCTGAATTCCTTCGTTTTTCATAGAAATTCCCAGTCCCATCAATCCATCAAGAGATTTAAACGCTCCGTTAAATAGTGACTGAGAACTTGGTTTTAATTTGGTCTTGGTCTATGAGTTCCTACTCTACAGCCCATTTTCAATTTATTTCTAGATCTCTTCATGCAAGAAATCTGTTGAATCATATTGAGTCAACCGATCAAACTTTAAAAATAAACAGATTTCTATTAGTTCTATATATATCGATCTTAGTAGAACAAGCGCTTATGCGTGTAAAGAAATTTCAATTGTAGCCAGAAGGCTGGCGGTAAACTTTTAATCATGGAGTTGTTTCTCCCTTTCCATCTTTGTTTTAGAGTAGTTCGGATTCCTCCTTTCCTTTCACTTTATTGAATACTAAAACAATGAAGAATTAAATTCGCTAATACAAGCTCTCGTGATAGGAATAAAACTCACATAGTTGGTTAATTTCCCCAAGTTCGATATCTGTAGCGGATATTTGAACGAATTACTTGAAACTGCAATAAGGGCGCAACAAGAAGAACTTAATACTTCTTTTCATAGTTTATTGCCTAAACTATTAAGAAAGCTTTTCAAAATATAGAAAAAGAAATGATGTCATTAAGTAGTTTCTATATATACAGGGAAATTAATAAATATTTTTAATATAGTAGGACACAAGGCTAAAAAAAACACTACTGCTTCATAACTTGAACCTTTTGTAACTGTGACAATCTTCCATTAGCTTTCTTCATAATTAAGAGAGTGCTGAAACAAGAGCCCAGAATGATTATCCAAAACCAATATTCTTTGCCTTCAATGAAATTTTCCAAATTCATACCATATACAGCAGCTACAAATAACAGACTTCCAAAACTTAACAAGCCAATACTCATTCTTAAGCCTAACAACATCAAGTCATTTCTATTTGAATCCAAAATAATATTGATAATTTCTTCAGTTGTTCTAACATCGTTAACTGCTTTTTCAATAGTTTGAACGATAGAATCACAATGCAAAGAATAAGATTCTAATAATAATTCAACTTCCTGATGGTCATGCTGACTTCTAGCTATTTGGTTTTTCTTCTCGGTAAGATATAATTCAACCAGCTCATCCTCTTGATCTAACAATTCATCAATTAAATCTCTGATCAATGTAGCTTTTTGTTGAAATTGTTGTAGCTTTTTAGAAACCAATAATAAATACTTCAACTTCGTCATGTCAACATCATCTTCCAATTCTTTTAAAATTCCATTAACCACAGTAACTTGAACTTTCATCTCAGAACTTAAATTCTCGATAACGTCAACAAATATAGCTTCCAAAGCACGGATTTCATAAGGTAATTTATCGTTATGTGCTCTATCGCCAGACCCATTCTTTAACTTTTCAGATAAACTCTGAATGAAACGATCATTGGAATACGTACTATCGTGGTTAAACAAAACAACAGAATCAGCCTTAATCAACGCTTTAATATGCAAAATATTCAAAAGCATTGAATGTTCACGGATTAACAGTGACGGAACAATATCATCGTAACCTTTATCGATTTTTCTTAAGTCACGGGGCAATAAATCATGCTTTAGGATTAGTTGAGTTTTTGTGACATCCGACGCTATGTTTTTAAAATCTCCAGTCGAATCAAAAACAATGGCTTTTAATAGTGATCGATGGCTTGTGTTGGATTGAGATAAGGATGTGGATGATACCGTAGGGAGTAGATTTCTTTCTAATATGAAAGCATCAAAATCTGAAGAGACTGTTTGTAATTGCTTGGATGTATGATTCAAATTTCTTTGTTGAGATGATCGTGGATTACGTCGTATGTAGCTCGTTAATGGGATTTTGCAATATCGTATTGCAGAAAATGATCTTATTGAGCCTTTGGCAAATGTGGTAAGCAAGTTTTCACTGAACAATAACATCCCAGAATGATATCGTAATGTATTAATTTGTATTTAGCGGAGAAGTTTTCGAGGTAGCCTTGCTTGTTGTAAAATATTTGATTTCTAGGAGCCGACTTATCTGTTTGATGATGATTTAATTAATGGCTGAAATAGATCTAGACTTAAATCTTTCTTCGTCGCACCTGTGCACCACCACAATACGACTTGTCTTGTGTTTACTTTTCAGTTTCAGGTAATAATACTCGATGAAGATTGAATGAGGTTTGGTGATGATTTATTGTTCTCCGTGCCGAAGTTTACTAGATCAGCCATTCTTGTTTGTTTATTTTGCAATTGTTTTCAACTCAATCTGTGTCAATTTCTTGTACTTTGATTATTCTTATCTCTTTTTCTTTGATTCCATTTAACACGCCTCTCCATCAAGAAACTTGAAACAAGTATACTTACTAGTTTCCAGAGTCAAGATTAATAATTAATATACCCCTTATATAATGCCATATAGCCGGTCCTACTCAGCAGACCAATTTGAACTCCACGAGGAACTAGGAAGGGGTGCATTCGGTGTGGTGTACAGAGCATTTGATAAAATAACAAAACTAGATGTTGCAATTAAACAGATAGATTTAGAAACCAATGAAGAAATCAACGAGATACAGAAAGAAATAAAACTGTTATCCACATGCCATAATAAATATGTTACTAAATACTATGGCTGTTTTTTAAAAGGCTTTAAGTTGTGGATTATAATGGAATACCTTGGAGGTGGTTCATGTGCAGATCTGTTAGCTGCTGGCCCTTTCAGTGAACCACCGATTGGTCTCATTTTACATGATATGTTGGAATCTTTGAGATATTTACATGAAACAGGAAAGATTCATAGAGATATTAAAGCTGCTAATATTTTAATGAGTGATTCAGGTGATATTAAAATTGCCGATTTTGGTGTTGCTACTCAATTATCAAATAATTTATCAAAAAGGAATACGTTCGTTGGGACTCCTTACTGGATGGCTCCTGAAATTGTTAAACATAGAGAATATACATTCACTGCTGATATATGGTCTTTAGGAATCACTGCAATTGAAATGGCATACGGTAAACCACCATTATCTGAATATCATCCATTTGATGTTCTATTTAAAATTCCCGATGATCCTCCTCCTACATTAGGAACTGGATTTAGTGAAGAATTCAATGATTTCGTTAGTCAATGCTTAAATAAAAATCCGTTACAAAGACCTAAAGCCTCAGCATTACTGAAACATAAATTCATTAAAAAGTATTCAAAACTAAGTAAATCGGAATTAGTTCATCTGATAGAAAAGAAAGCTAAATGGGATATGGAAACAGGTAGTTCAGATAAGAACTATTATGTTCCGACTGCAGGAACAACAAATAGTGATATAGATGATGAACCAAAAACTACAAGTATGTTCGATTTAGGTACATTAACAGTAGATGATAAAAATGATGTACAACAACAGCAAACTATAACTAAAATTCCCCATTCCCCTTCGAAAACGACTATTAACACCAACAATGATACATTTTCCACATTGAATAGTTCTCATGAGGTGGACTTTAAAATACGGAAAGATTTCAGTAGTATATTAAATCAATCGTTTAATAAAATATCAAATAGATACAACCTAACGACTTCACAGTACGACAGATTAGTTAATTTCCAGACAACTTTAATGAACTCTTTTTTCTTGGATTCAGATGAAGAATACAAAGATTTATTTGGAAAGTTTTCAAAATTGATTATCAAAAAAGTGATGAAATCCGAAAATCAAGGATTGAAAGATAAAATACTACCAAGATATTATAATCATATCGAAAAGGAATTGAACGAATTTAAAACTAAAGAGAAAGTGGCAATTCCCCATCAATCAAGAGACGAAATTGAAGAATTGTTATTAACTCGGTGGGCTGAAGGTATAATCGATAGATCAAATAATACTAATAATAATGGGATTAGTGAAAAATGATTTCAAGTACTGGAATACGCCTCAACCTTTTTTATTTATTTTTATATTGCATTTTATGGTTTCTTTTGCTCTAAATTTTTATTGTTAGGTTTGGTTAGCGGTTTAGATAATTCTTTCAGTTTTTAGTTTTTTTGCACGACATTTTAGGCATGTTTACATTGTATAGATGGTATAGATAATTTTATTATTTCAGCACTTGTAAAACTTGTAATTCATCTACGAGGGACATCGGAAAATTAATATAAAGGGTTCAAAGAATGCAATTAATTTTAAAAAGTATACGAAAGCGCAAAATAATTTAAAGAAATAAACGTTCTATATATAATTGAAAAAAATGATCTTTAAACAAACCGCAAATTTCAAAAAGTAAAATGTGCAAATATCGTAAGCCTAGCTATGTTAATAAAAAGGAGAAAACAAAAACGTCTAGTTATATCATAACCTTAATAAAATACATCATGGCTAACCAATTATTAAAAAATATAAGCAGCTATTAACATAACTGATTAAATTCTTCTAAAACCACCATTATCACCGAATGGCCATCCATTAATACCAGCCGGACCAGAACTATTCGAAGGTATACTGTCACCATTCAATCCTGCATTACCTGAACCTACAGGTAGAGGAGGTGCATTAGAGTTAGCAGCGCTAGAACTAGCGGGAGGAACTTGATGCTTATTTATGAAATCAATTTCTATTTCTTTGGTGAATTCGTCAGCAAAATCTAAACCTGGATTATTATTTGACGAAAACCAATTGAAAATCGAATCTGATGGAACTGCTTCTGTATCTAAGAAATAATTATCATAGAGTTGCTGATCTGGCTTAGAAGTGCCCAAGTCCGGAATGGTTGAAGAAGTATTGAATTGTTGCTGTGGCTCGTTGGTGGATTGCCGAGTTGCCATTGCTTGCCGTTGCTGTTGTTGTGTTATGGCTGGTGACTGGCTGCCTTGCTGGTCAAATTGAGTCTGCACATCATTAGTTTGTTGTTGTTGTTGTTGTTGTTGTTGTTGTTGTTGTTGTTGTTGCTGAGCTATTTGCTGCTGTTGAACTTGTTTCATATGTTCTTCATAATCACGTTTCTTTATCACTTGTTCGTAATCAACAACATTCTTATTAACTTTTGACTTTAATTTAGTTTTAAATTGAGAGCACAAGTACATCAAAATTGTTGAATATCTTGTACATAAATGTAACTCATCTGGCGCTGCATCTCGTAGACAAATTGCTGTTTTTTGTAATAGCGTTATGATTTCTTCCATTGGAATAACACTCAACTTTATGATTTCATTAGTTGCTGTACCATCTGGGTTATCTTTACCTGTAACCATTTCATCGACGTCTTGATCATCATTGGTAAGGGTTAAGTAACATTTAACAACAAAGGCAACGGCTCTGATAACTCTAGTGACCCATCTGACTGGCATATATTTTAACATTTTCAGCTTATTAACTCTTTGGATTACAAATAAAACTTCCTTGGCAGCACTATAAGCCAGTTCAACATACCTCGAATATTTTGATAATTCATCTAATCTTAAATCTCTGCCTTTTTTTGAATTGGTATTATTAGCTCTGACTGAAGTATCGCCAGACAAGGCCAATGAGTATAAAAACAGCTTTGTATAATAATAATCTAATATTAATTGTTCTCTTTCAATCATTATATATGTATCCTTAACGATTTTAGGTGGTAGTTTCAGCCAATCTATTTCTGTATCATCATTGTTGTTATTGTTGTTGCTATTATTATTCAAAGTAGCAGCGAAATGAGAATTTGAAGGTTTTAATAACTTATAATATTTCTTATACCAATTTTCTAGAATAGGAGATAAAATATCTAATATAGCTAAATTTTGATATTTATCCAACGTCCCTAATCTTGGATTCTGACCATATAAACTTTCGTAACAAAGAGAGGTGAATTTTAATAATTCAATAGTTGCCTTTTGATAAGGAGTAAAGTTATAAGAAGCATCATTAACATCAACCTCACTTAAAGTCTGTGACAGCATTGACCTTTTGTTCATACCAATTGCAGAATTAATTTCAGATATGTGAGTGGCCATGAAGACTAATGGATGTTCATCTAACAAGAAACTTATTCTAGTAGCAACACCAATCAACATAAAAGACATGATTTCCGATCTTTTCATGGCACTCAATCCAGCATATGTTTCATCATTATTATCATCTTCCGGAGCATTTGCATAATCTGACCATCTAAAATGAATGGCTCTTGGATTCCATTCAGTAAATAATAAAAACGATAACAAAGTACCAATAGTTCTACTACTTTGTTCACCCCAGACAGTCATACTAATTAACCTTTGGCAGTAAATCCACAATTGCTCATGAATGTCAATGTGTCTGGTAGTTGAAGGGGGTTCTTGTTGATCTACACTGTCATTTCCATTAACTGACTCCATAGTATGGTATCTAGAAGAAATAGCTAGGATAGCACATAGTAACATTGGATAACCTGGTAAAACATCAGGATCTAATAATTCTTGAGGAATATAAGGGAAAAAAGGATGCATTGTAATTGTATATAGATTGATCAATTTTCTAGCCTCATCTTCAGTTAAAACATACTGTTCACCTTCGCCGATATAATCTATATCTGATAGGTTTGAAGTTGGCTTGGGTCTAATTTCTAATGTTGATTTGACAGCAGGCATTGCCAGTCTGTTGTTTCTTATGGTTGGGAATAAAGAATTATCGTGACCAAACTTTTCTTTGAGGTATTCTTCGGGAGTTAAACCTTCGTTTGCTAAATCTTTACTGCTTGCCGAACTGGATTTATTTAATCTTGGAGCATTGGGATTCATATTATAGTCAGCGAGGGAATCTGAAGATTGAGTGTTCTTGAAAGATGCAGGCGACATGCTTCTTTTAGAGGATAATCTGGATTCTAGTTTTTCAATTCTTTCTCTCGCATCTATCCTATCTCTATCGTCAGCTTTTGCAGGTCTGCCACCAAGATGGGCTAGATAAACCATAGTGGAATTACTAGCTATACTTTGATTTGAATTCTCAAACGAAGTCCGAGAACCTGATCTGGATTCTACTGAGTCTTTTGTTGAACGTTGCAGGATTTGAACTTCAGACGGTGCACTTCTTAAATTCGAAGTTGTAGAAGTAGGATGGGTTAAGCTTAATGAAGGTAATTGAGGAACATTAAATGAAGTAGCTTGAGGAAGAGGTAATGGATTCGCAGTCAAAGGTGGAACAGGAGGTTGATAAGATTGTGATAATGAACTTATTGAAGGTAATACATTAGATTGGCCCGAAATTTTGTAAGATTCAAGAAACTGAGAAGTAGAAGCAGGTTGGCCAGTCAGAGGAGGCAACTGTTGCTTAACATTCCTTCCGAAATCAAAAGACGCAGTTGAAGAGTTCTGATGTTGTCGTTCTAGTTTTCTTTTTCTTCCTGTAATAACATTTTTAGAGCCGCCTCTTTTGCTCTCCACAAAAACACACTCTTTTCTTTCTCGTTTACATCTTGCACAAGGTGGGTCATGAGGATTATCAACACTACCTAAATCACATTTGACTTTTCTAGTACGGCAGTTCAAGCAAGCTAAATAGTTTCTCTTAAATTTTGTTTTCTTTGAAGTATGAGCTTGGGTATCAGGACTGTCAGAGGACGAATCATTATTGTGATGATGGGATGCCGTGGTAGGGGGAGATGCCGTCGTGACCGGAGACTCTGAACCTGCCTTCGGTTCTGAAAAAGTTGCCATAACCCAAAGTCTTTTATATTCTGTTTGCTAAATGAGTATGATATCACAGGCTAGATGGTTGGCAGAAGGAGGTTTGTGTGGTTTCCGGTGGTTTCCTGTGTTATAGATAAGTACAAAAAGTTTTGATGATTCTGTTCAAGCTCGAGGTGCGGCGGTACTGCTTACCTAAGCAAGTTGGTAAGTCAGGTCGTAGAGCTAGTTGGCGACTTAGTATTTTCTGGAGGGCAACGGTTATCAGAGAACATGGCAAAGGAGTAGACTAGTGATATATTTCAGGAGGGATATATCAGGGAATGAAGCATGGAGTGTTAGTGCAAAGGTGCAAAGGAGGCAAACCAGGATATCGTGTGATCCCATGTTGTGCCATATCAGAGTTGCTGAAGGATTCTCACAGCTGGGAATTTGTATTTGATAAATCCAGAACCAGAACCAGAATCAGGTATTGCGGAACTGATAACACATTAACAGTTAAAAAGGCAGATCAATCAAATAACCAGGTTGAAGGAAACAGCTGTCATATATATGCAAACTACTGGCAATGAGCCCAACAATTGCACTCCGAAACGGCAATAAGAATGCACGCTACAAACTACACTACGTTCAAAGGGGTACAAGTATAGTACAACAGACTTTAAATAAACAAAATCATGCAATTATCATATGAACCTATAACATAAACAACTTCAACAAAAAAAGAGAGAAATCTATAAGAGTAGTAGTAATATGCCTCACCTATTTCCAATAAACAATTAATATAGTAATAGTAAGAGTAATAAGCATTCTAGAAGTACTTTCATAATATCAACACAAACAAATATCGGCTCTTTCTTTTCTTTACTTCATCATTCAATCCATGATTGATTAGATAGCAAACTTCTTAGTCCATTCTTTAGCAGTAGCTTCATACTTAGCACGATCAGTCTTATAAATGTGGGCAATTTCAGGAACTAATGGATCATCTGGATTAGCATCAGTTAATAAGGAGCAGATTGACAATAAAACTTTAGAGATGGTTAAGGCAGGGGACCACTGATCTTTTAATATATCTAAACAAATGTTACCATTTGAATTGATATTTGGATGATAAATCTTGGTTTGAAATTGAATCTTAGGTGGTTTAAAAGGGTAATCTGTTGGGAAATGGATAGATAAGAAAAAGACACCACCAGCATATGGAGAATCTGGAGGACCCATTATAGAAGCTTGCCAGTGGTATAAATCATCACCGACTGGACCGGCAGAACAAGAGGAAGGAGGGTCTCTTCCTAAGTCACTTAATTCCTTATTAATTCTCTTTAAAGACATTATGGTATGTGGTTATATATATTAGTTTAGATATGTATGGAGACGTAGATCTGAGAGGAGGAGAAGTCTTAGACACCAAAGATAACGAGGAAGAACAGGTGTATGAATTTGAATCAAATCAGTTCAAGTCACAGCTGAGACTCAGACACACACCCAGTCAGAAATGGCCGCAGATGTTCAAGGCAGGGTAACTAGTCACGTGACAGAACGTTCTGGATTAAATTACTAATGGTGCACAGGTGGAGACGCGTCGCTGTTTTAAAAGTCACGTGCATAGACCTTTCTCTGGCATTAGTACATGGCATTGCAAGCGGAAGCTTCCATGCTTTTCTTGCTTTGTGTTGGACTGAACTGCAATGAGATTAACTTCTGTATTTTGACATGACAACTACAACCTCGATGCAAATATATTTTTTTTTATATCTTTAAAGTAGTTGTTATATTGGCAAATGGAGCTTCAATTAATCTTATTTAAAGACTCACCAAAGTTCCATGCAACAAATCCAAAGGTATCTTAGATTAAACTATAAATTTTAAAATTGGGTATCAATTGAAAATTTGGGCCCCGTAACATGTGCATGTTTGGGTTTAGAAATGAATAACTAACTATACAATTTCAGTACGTCAGCAATATTGCAAATTTTGGGTGATCGTATGACTTTCTATTGATACATGTTTCTTAATTAATATATGCAATGCGATCTCAAGTATAAGTTTGTATCGCTTATCGGCTGTCGTTGACCAGCTATTTATATAAACCTTAACTAACTATAGCTTTTTTATTTCACATACATACATATATATATGTGTATAGTGTTTAGACTATAGACGAAAGCATGCGTACATTGGAATACACCTTAATCTATATCAAACAATCAGTAACATGAATATCCTTTTATGCACAGTTACTTATCCTATAGGGTCCATTAGTGTTGAAGTTAGTTATTTTAAAAGAATTCCTCAGACAAATAATTTTGTGAATTCTTAAAGTTCTTATTTAAGTCAAGGAAGTACTTCATATTGACTGGTACAATACTGTAGGATATAGTTAAATGTAGAAAAGAAATGATAGAGCAGTAGGATAAACTCCAGCTCTAACTTCTAGTTAATTTCTACTTTAACAAACTCTAATTTTGAACATATCTATCACCAATAATTCAATGAACATCGTTTAAATTGAGTGAAAATGAGTAACTTCAGGTAAGTAGCAAGAAATGGAATTGCTGGAATCCGTAATTCAATGCAAACGGCTTCCACCTTTCAATTTTCTAATTATATTTGCCATGCGCCACATTGCTCGTAGGGACACGGTCTGGCCCGCCCGCGCAATCCCACCTACGCCCAGCGCACCCCAGGACCAGCCTGCTATCTGTCTTTTGAGTCTGCTGGCTCTTCTTCTTAAACTCAGCGCTGGATGACTCGAACTCTTTAGTGGATTGTGAAGTGATGGATGATATAATAGTATATGTGAAAAATCCGATCAATCCGATTAATCTCATCCATCTAACTGTTTTCACGAACGGGGGATTAATTAGAACTTGAACGTATCGCTCGCTCCGAGTCAGATCGAGCACTTTTCTTTTTAATTTTGGGTCAACAGGTATGGCGCAGTATTTCAAATATGGGATATAGATCCCACCTATGGCTAAACTTAACTGAACACAATTCAGTGGCTACAAGACTTCTTACAGATTGTATACACAGTGTTTATAGTCAATTACAGTGATGCCAGTTACCAGCCTATTTGAGAGCTACCAGTAGCATCAGCACCCAGCAGCTCGCTGGTGCTGCATAGAAGGAATCTAGTATAGTGGCGAAGCCGGTTGGCGCACGTCCCACCGCTTTTGCCTCTTCCATTAATGCTTCGAAAACGATACAACAAATTAACAATTTGACTAAATTAAAAAGCCAACCCAAATCCCAATATTCACCACTTTTCTTCCTCCAAGTACTACCCCCCCTTATTCCCCGTCTTTCATCTGCTCTTGCTAAAAACCCCAATTTGCCCTACTCGAGCTATATCTCCTGTGTGCCTATGAACAATAAGAGCTGTCGTTGATATTCTCAATCTACATAGCCCTTTTCCCTTTTTTTTGCCCACAACAGAAATCAAAATTTACAAATTTTTCTTAGATATTCTTATATATACCCATACATTTTACAACAATCCCTTTTTCCCCACGTTACCTATCTATACGCCCTAATCACCAATCATGAATCTTGCGGTCTCCTTCAATGATTCCGACGCTTTACTATACTCTTTGAACAACCAAGGTTCAACCCCAGGTTTACAACAACAACAACAGCAACAACAAAATCAAAATCAAAATCAGTACCAGCAACAGCAACAGCTCCATCCCCCAGTTTTTACAGATTTCAATCAACCTTCCGCTGCCAATAACAATACCGATTATTTAGATTTTGAAAACTGGCTTAACGCTGACAAATTCGATGATATTGACGACGTGTTGGATCGTAATGATTCTTTAACCGAAGCAAATGCTAACACAGATAATAATTATACTGCTTCTCAAGATAGTGGGTCTTTGAAAACAACTACTACTCTCACTTCAACTTTGACTAGTAATTCTGATCCCACTTCAGTTAAAAAAGAAGAATATAGAATACCGTCATCTGAATCTAGTAAAAGTTCTCAGTTATCTTCTCCGATTAGCGTCGACATAGTCTCAGATACTTCTCCTTTCTCCGATGCCATTTCCCCTCCAATTAAATTAACTACCTCAAATGGTGGTGCCGCAAAGACTCCCGGCTCTGCTTCAAGAATTGCAAAACCTAGAAAAGATAGATCTTCTCACAATATAATTGAAAAGAAATATCGTACAAATATTAATGCTAAGATTTTAGAATTAAGAAATGCTGTTCCAACTTTAAGAGCAGCTAATGAATCCGATAGAATTAATTTGGACGAATTAGAAGGTTTAACACCCGCTATTAAATTAAATAAAGCAAGTATCTTATCGAAGGCTACAGAATATATCAGACATTTAGAATCTAAGAACACTGCGTTGATCAATGAAGTTATGGCTTTAAGGGGTGCACTAAATAATCAAATGATGCAGCAACAAATGATTAGAATCCCTGTTCAACAAGCCCAAATGATGCCACCACCTCCTCCTCCTCCACAGCAACAGCCACAAGGACAATACATAATTCATCATGGCATACCACAACAACCATTCCAGCAAATTCCTGTGCGTCAAGTCCCTGTTGAATCTTCTGAATTTTTGATGAATCCAGGCAATTTCGTTAATATGCAACAACCCCCACAGCAACAACAACAACAGCAGCAGCAGCAACAACAACAACCAAACCCACAACAACAGCAACAGCAACAGCAACAGCAACAGCAACAACAACACCAATCACCACAGCAAACCCCCCAACAGCAATATCCAACAGTTCAATTGAACCAACAGCATACTCCAGATCAGCAACAACAAATGCCATTAGGAAACAAGATTTTGATAGGAGGCATGACTGCGATTGTCGGCTCACAATTATTTGAGGGCCAAGGTCAACATCAACAAGGTTATGATTATAAGGGTTTGTCTGCCGTCTTTTTACCACTACAGAAGATATTCCCAGTTTTGTTTTCTGAACATACCACAAGCTTATTTAGATTTTTGAAATTAACTCTATTCTTTGGTGGCTTATTCTTATTGTTTCAGCCCTATTTAGCTAGTTTAATTGATAGTCTGGATCCCGATAACAATAAAAAGATGAAAGTACAGCAACAGCAACAGCAACAGCAACAGCAACAGCAACGTCAACAACAGTTACAACAACAGATTATACAAACTAATGGACAGATTCAAATTTTCCAGTTTCAAAACAAGAATAATGATGTTACAGGATTTGAATTATTATCACAATTAGGTAAGTTGATTGGCTTCAAGGTTGGCTTCTATCGTGCTAGAATAGACTTGAATGAAAAAATCAATGGTGTTTCTGAATTTAATAAAGCTTTTGAAAATCTAATTATTGGTAGAGTTTCAACTAGGCAATTTAGCTCAGAAGATGGTATATGGAACTCAATCTTTAAATTATTTATGGAAACTTTCATGATAGATGACATTTTAGTTCAAAAACTGAAATCTGATGATATGATTCAATTTCAATTTAATAGGCTAATTTTAACCAAACTGGTTTCAATTAAGCTAGGTGATTCATTAAGTGACATGATATTTTTACATCGTTTAATTGATAGTTTACTACTGTCGATGGTCAGAACATTAGATAGCTTGTCAGAAAATAAATGTCCAAAATTAAATGATCAAACTAAACAAGTTCTAAAAATTGTTAAAAATGATTTACCGTTCATTGAGTCTGTCTCATTATTTGACAAATTATTTAATGTTCTGAAATTAAGTGCTGATGGGTTAGAGCAAGTTCAATTTGGCCAAACATATTGTTCAGTTAAAGAATTTATCGAAAGTTCAACGGAATCTCAATTGAATATCGTCAATTTGATTTGTACAATTAGAGCATCACAACTATTGAACAAGTATATGGTTGAATATTTGACTTTATTATCAGATTCTGACATGTCTACTGATGCTTCTTCAAAACACGATGAAAATATAAATGCTGATGAACATAGTTTGGCTTCTTCCATTATATCCAATTCTAGCGATTTCCAGTCAGAAGTCAATAAATTATTAGATAAAGTTTTATCTGATCAAATTAATGTCCCTTCGAATTGTGTGAAATTAATTAAATGTCATACTATTCTCAAGAGTTTATTAAACCCAACTGATATTGGTTACATCAACGAGACATTAGAATTAATTTTAAGTAATATTGATAAAGCTATTGATTTCAGTGAAGCTGTTAATATTAATGTGAAACAGTCATTGATGTTGGATGATTATGAAGAAGAAGATGAAGGCGAAGAAACTGAAACAGAAGAGTCTACTGCAGGAGTTGAAAACCCGACAGTTAAGAAGATTTTCAAATACACTAAAACCTATCATCCATATCATCAAATTGATTTAATTTCAGAAGAAAATAGAATCTCATTGACTTGTGCATTAATATTACATCATTATTCAACTGGTGAAATAAATAAAGGTAGAACTTTAGTTAAATATTTGAAATTTAGTAATATTACATCTTCTAAAGAAAATTTATTATCGTTTAGAACAACAGAAACGTCATCAACATACAGTTCATTATCACTACTTTCGTTCATTGCTACTTTCAACACTATAATTACAATCCTGCAGCATGGTGTCGATCATTTGGACGAAGAACAAGATCCCACCGACCTCGGATTAACTAAGGTTACATTAGAATCAGTTGCAGCATTTTTAAGATTGTACATTAATGATTCTGCTAGATCATCATCAGGTTTGAGTTTAGTTAATTCCAATGGTAGTTCAGATGGGAATTCTAATGTTAATGCTGTTTCTAAAGATGAAAATGAAAGTGAAGATGTTTATACGTTGTCTGGCTTGGATTATCAGTTGAAGAGTGACATTAGTCATAGGTTGATCCATCTGGCTATGGATTTGAATGGGTATGATTAGCTTGGTAATTGGTTAAGATTTGCTTTTTTTATTATCGATTTGTTTGTTGCTCTTAGTTATATTTGTACATTTACATTCCTTTAGGATTATTATATTATAGTTACAGTTACACTTTTTTTTTTGATTTTTATTATTATTTGTTTGTTTGATTTTTTAAGGCTTATTATTTGTTTCGTTTTGCGTTTTCTGTTTATCACATCATTTATCTACACTCTCTTTAATTCTTTTTTTTCTTAACTTTGTTCTTTGGATTTCTTATAATATTTTTACACTTGTGGATCTGTTTTTAGTTTTAGTTTTAGTTTCAATTTTTATTCATCTATCTTGTTATACTATATTAGTACCTGAGTCTTCTTATAAATCTAAGTAAGGCAGCGACGCGCCGACCGACGCAGCGACGCCCCAGGCGACGATTTTTGCTTCAAAACGAACAACAGTTGCCACTGCATCAGCCCAACACAGGGGTTACGAATAACCCTAGAACGGCTCTTGAACTCCAGAACTGGAATCACAAGGTCATATTTGCCTACAACTGACTGTAAACGGACAGAGAACTCGACACACGCTAAAATTGAACCCAGAAGCTGCTCACCAGAACGAAAAAACCGAACCAGTTAAGAAAGGCAGAGTTGTTTCCATTTGATATCTACCAAAAATCGTCTGTTTCCGTGAAGTTTGAACGCAACCCACCACAGACCACAAAAGTAGGTAAGAACACATCTCCTACCACAGAAAGTTATGTCCAGAACCACAAACAAACATCACCCCTCTCTGACTATTTCTCCTGAACTTAAGCTCAAAATCTTTGGTGCAGATTCTGATAGAGCCATTACCAAACTAAAGTTATCGACAGACAAACCACCATCCACAACCACAACTCCTAAGAACAAGAAAGATAAAGAAGATAAACGGAAAGCTCAAATTCCTGATTTACATCATTGGAAAGAGTTAGGAAATTATTTGGAGTCATTACAACAGATCCCAGTTAATAATAGTAGCCCTTTCGATCAACTAACTTCTGCAGTTGATCCAAATAAGCCCAATTCAAAAAATCCTTTGTCTCAACCCTTAATTTATAGAGTTTGTAATCATTGTGATAATCCCATATTAGAAACACATTTAGCTGATCATATTAAATTTTGCAAAGAACAGAAGAAGAAAAAAGAAGTTTCAATGTTAGCCAGTATGCCTACACCATCATCAAATAATAGCAGCAACAACAATAGTACTAATTCAAATAACAAGAAAGGCTCATCCAACAATAAGAAAAGAAAACTTGATGATACCAAAGAGAATACACCAATATCATCTTCTGTCAATGGGACTCCAGCCCCTGATGATCATCACATTACAACTAAAACAACGAACAAGAAACAAAAGAAATCTACAGTAGCTAAAAAGAAGAAAGAACCCAAACCTAAGACAATTGGTCGTACTAAAGGTCCAGTTGATGTTGAAAGACAATGTGGTGTGAAGTTACCAAATGGAGGATTCTGTGCCAGATCTTTAACTTGTAAGACACATTCAATGGGTGCTAAACGTGCTGTTCCTGGTAGATCTGCTCCTTATGATCAACTATTAGCTGCTTATCAAAGGAAGAACCAAGCTAAGCTTGGAGCTGCTGCCGCTGCTGCACAACAAGCTAAAGATGATGCTATTCATGGTTCTGAAGTTCCTTTAGACGACGAAGAGGAGACTCAACAAGTTTTGGAAGCTGTTACTAGATCATCTCCATGGCCTTTAGAAAGAAAAGTGCTAATGCCAACTAAATTAAGAAATTCTTTCTTGAGAATGAGAGAAATGTTTGCTGGTGCTATTCTGCCTAGAATGAATTCGAATCCATTAGGTCCTTTGCAATGCCGTGCTGCTATGTTGAATATTGATAGAGCTACTGATTACGTCTTGCCAATTAGAACACAACAGGCTTCACAACAAAGAGCATTACAACAGACACAGCAGCAGCAACAGCAGCTTGTTGTTGTTGCTGCTGCTGCTGTTAAAGCTAAACAACAAGCCGTTCAACAACAACAACAGCAACCACAACAGCAACCTCAACAGCAGCAACTACAACAGCAACCACAACAGCAACCTCAACAGCAACAAACAGCTTCTTCGAGTCCACATCCTCCAAGCAATCAACAACAACAAATTATCACACCTCAAATGTCACCCCAGCAAATTAAAGCTGTTCAGCAGAAAACACAACAGCAACAGGCTCCTTTACTCCAACCCCATCAGTCACCTCAACAACAAGCCCAACTACAAGCCCACGTTCAGAAACTTCAGGCTTCTCAAAAATTGATTCAACAACAACAATTAAATCAAAAGCAAAAGCAGGCCCAGATTGCTTTACAACAACAGAAACAAAGAGCTCAACAAATTCAGCAAGCACAACAGCAAAGAACTCTATCTCAAGGGTCGCCTCCGCCTGGGTCTTCTAATGGTATGCCTACAATCCAGCAGCTACAACAGCAGCAACAGCAATTAACTAGACTGGCTCAAGCTAAAGGTGTTGTAGGTAATGCTGCTCATTTAGCTAAGTTGAATGGAACTCAATTATTACAACAACAAGCTCAGCAAGCAGCTCAGCAAGCAGCTCAACAGCATCATCATCAACAACAACAACAAAATCACCCATCCACTCAAATTAATATCCAAAACATGACTCCACAACAACGTCAACAGTTTATCCTGCAACAGGCTAAACGACGTGAACAGATCTTGCAACAACATCAAGCGCAACAAGCAGCTCAACAAGCAGCCCAACAGCAGTATGCAGCAGCTGCTGCTGCTGCTAATAGTGGTAATTCTGGAAATCTGAGTATGGGATTTAATCAACAACAGCAACGCCAGTATAATTCGCAAAACTACGGTAATGGTGCTTCAGGAAGCGATTGATCTGGTTATTGAATAAATGTAAATTTTTTGTCTTTTTTTTTTGTTAATATTATTAGTGTACATTACATTGCTATATTTTTCAATATCCATTTTTTGCTTATCATGATTTGTGTTGGCTTTATTTTTTAAGGATATCATTTTACTTTTTTTCTTTGAATTTGTATTATGTTTTTATTACCGTTTTTATAACATATTCTTTTATTTCAACTACTCGAGTTTTTTTATTTTGGTATAATTTACTGTTCAGTTAATATTTTCTTGAAACATCACATAATCGTAAACTAAAATTAAAAAGTAGTGTAAAAAAGAATAAATATATACAAGGCATCACAAAACATCACGCTTTGCTAGACTCAGCAACTTGTTGTTGCTTCTCTTTCTTCATAGAAGCAACTACTTCATCTTTCAACTCCAAGTCCTGAACATGGTCTGTGAACTTGACTCTGAAAAACGAGCCGTGTTTCCAATTTCCCTTGTCATCGAAGTTGTCTGGGGAAGGAGGGGAGTACTTCACCAACTTGTAGTCTTTCATCATGTATATTCCGTACCCAAATCCGGCTACCATTCCTAGGGATAGCACATTGAATCTTCCAGCTACAGACTTGGCCATTTTGAGAGTTTGTATGCTTCTGTGTGTTTGTGTTGTAATTAAATGAGCTTTTGCGGTTGAAGAACCTACCGTTATCTAATCAAGTCTTAGTCTCGAATTTTGATCCAGCGCACTTCAACAAGTCGTGAAATCGAACAGAGGCAATTTATTACTTGTTTGTCTGACTGTAGATCTCCTGCAGTTCTAAAACGTTCGACAACCTAGACATAGAATTAGATATATAATGTCATTGCCTAAAAGAATCATCAGAGTACGTTCTATTTTTCTTCTGCCTTTTCCAGCCTCCCGAACAAGCCTACTAACAAAATCAATCACCTTACTTATTTACAGGAAACAGAAAGATTGACTTCAGACCCGGTTCCAGGTATAACTGCCATTCCTCACGAGGAAAACCTCAGATACTTTGATGTCACAATCGATGGACCTTCTTCTTCTCCTTATGAAAGCGGGAAATTTAAATTAGAACTATTTTTACCTGATGATTATCCAATGGTTGCACCAAAAGTTAGATTTCTAACTAGAATTTATCATCCTAATATAGATAGACTAGGTAGAATCTGTTTAGATGTGCTTAAGTCAAATTGGTCTCCAGCTTTACAAATTAGAACTATTTTATTGTCTATCCAAGCTTTGTTAAGTTCTCCAAATCCAGATGATCCTTTAGCTAATGAAGTTGCTCAAGCCTGGAAAGATGACGAAGCTGCTGCTATTAAGACTGCCAAAGAATGGACTGAGATGTATGCTAAATAGTATTATGATGTGTTAGAATTATGCTATTGGTTATAGTTATGTTGATTTTTTTTACCTTTTATTGCTTTTACAGTATGCTGCGTGTTCATTTATTTTAATTCTTATATTTTTCTACGATCCCATTGTTATGCCTACTTTCAATGTAATTTTATGTTATTTATTTCCATTATGATTCTATTTAACTTGGCGTTTCTTTATGATATTCATTTTTTTGTCCCTCTCTTTTTTTCTTATTATTAGTTTATATGAGCTTTATATATTTTTTTAAATTTTTGAATGAATAATTTGCATGTTCATCCTTCTATTAGAAGAAAGGATTTTTACTTATAAAAAGAACTAGAAAGCCCAACTTAAAATCAAAAGAAATAAACAATTTGCATATATATACAGAGAATCATTCTAATTACAAATGGCTTCTTTCTTTTAGCAAATCAGTTTCATCTCCTTTAACACAAACTTCACCATTCCAAACGGCTCCTAAAACATCAGTAAAGTCATTAACGTAAACAATTTCCAATCCTAATTTTTCTCTAATCCATTCTTCAGGTGCCCCGTAAACTTTATAACTCGTGGTATTCCCATCTTTCAACAGTTTTTCTTCTTCCAAAATTAAATCTGTCAGTTCTTCGTCAGCCACGGCTCTATCTTTCAAATTATGAACGTAATCATCAATAACATCCTTTCTATTCATTCTAGGAACTAAAACTTTATTAATGTTACCTGTTAAGTGGGCACCTAGCATCTTTTCCTTTAGTCCGCCAATTGGCAAAACCTTACCAGTTAATGTGATTTCACCAGTCATTGCAATATCAGAGGAAACAGGTTTTTCTAAAACTAAGGAAAGTAAACATAGTGTCATCGTTATACCAGCAGATGGGCCATCTTTTGAAATAGCACCTTCAGGAACGTGCAAGTGGATATCTAAATTCTTATATCTATCTAGAACCTCTTCATCATCAATAGAATAACCTTTTTCACCAATTAACAATTTATTAGTTAATATGTGACCCACTAAAGTGTTTGCAATTTGTGAACTTTCCAATAAAACCTCACCTAATCTACCAGTACACATTAAACTTTGTGGGCCTGGTAATCCAACCATTTCGAATTTCAATAATGAACCAGAACCATCGGAGTTATAAGATAATCCATTAACTAGTCCATAACTTTGTTGAATCTTAGTTGATACTATGGGAAAGGAAACAGCAGTGGACAAATGAGGTGGAATACCAATATATTTAGGTAAATCCGAAACCAAAACAACAGGATCATAACCTTCGACATGATCTAAAGAATCAAGATCTTTAATGGCATCAGTATATTCAATTGCTTTGGTTCTACATATCGATCCTATCAACCTTTCTAAATTTCTAATACCCGATTCTCTAGTATAATTAACTGCAATTTTTAAAATTGTATCCTCGTCAAGAATAACTGAATTTAAAGGCAACGCATTTCTTAAAATCTGCCTTGGAATGACATATTTCTTAACGATTTCGATTTTTTCAAAATAATTATAGCCAGACAATTCAATAACTTCCATTCTATCTCTCAATGGTTCGCTTAATTCCCACTGATCATTAGCAGTACAGATAAATAAAACTTGAGATAAATCAATTGGGAAACCAACATACAAATCTTGGAAATTTGTATTTTGTTCAGGATCTAGAATCTCTAATAATGCAGCTTCGGGATCACCTTTTCTTGAATTGGATCCAATTTTATCGACTTCATCTAACAAAATGACAGGATTCATACTCTGTGATCTACGTAAAGCTTGTATGATTAAACCTGGAATGGCACCAACATACGTTCTTCTGTGTCCTTTTAAATCTGCAAAATCATTTAAACCACCAACAGATATTCTTTGGAACTTACGGTTTAAAGTTGAAGCGATTGACTTAGCTAATGATGTTTTACCGACACCTGGAGGGCCAGTTAGCAATAGAATTGGGGCTTTAGATAGCTCGCTTTGCTGTTGTTGTTGTGGAGATTTTAATTTAGGAGCAGGCACAATTAATCCATTTGATCCACCTAAGACAAAATCATCAGATTGATCCTCAACTATTTGTTCTCCTGATTGTTGATCGTTATTCATTTTATTTATTCTTTCGTGTAACTTTAAAACAGCCACATATTCTAAAATTCTTTCTTTAACATTTTCCATTCCATAATGATCATTGTCTAGCAATCTTTTGGCTTCTTTGTTATCAATATTAATTGAATTGATATCAGAAGATTCAGATTTCCTAACCCAATGCAAATCCATAATAACTTCCAAATAACTTCTTAAAACCTGATAATCTGAAGAACTAGCTTGCATTTGAGATATTCTTTTGAAATCTTTCTTCACTAATCTCTTACCATCTTCAGACATAACTAAGTCATCTAAACTATCAATAAATTCAGCAATATCCTGTAAATCATTATCATCGTCAGTAGTGCCACTTGAACCAGATTTCAAAGAACCAGCTTTACCTGATCCAGTTCTACTAGAAGTTTTCGAAGGAGAAGAAGAGCCAATTTGCTCAACTAACAATCTTAAATTTTTTAAATGATTTGAAACAAATTGGGTTCTTAAAATATCACCTGAAGCAGTACCTAATCGATTATCCAAATTTTTCCAAGATTCCAAAATAAAATCTATGTTCAAAGTTTCTTCAAATAATTCATTGGCAAAATTAACATTATCCATAAATCTCAATAATCTAGCAAAATAATCCATCTCTGATAAAACTAAAACTTTCTGTTTCACAGAGAACGGAAACAATGCCGTCAACACATCATTGTACTGAAAATACTTAACTAGTTTCTGAGTTTCTGAGTCAGTATCATAAGACTTATAAAGATTCTTCAATCTCGTCAACCCATTCAAAGTTTCAGCCGGGGACAATTGACTATACAACAATCCAGAAATGGGGGATAATCTCAATAACAAATACTTCAACTTTGCATCTTTCAAATCCGCTTCAAATTCAGCATCGTCAGTGCCAACATCATCAGCAGACATAACATAGTCATCATTGTATTGGTTCACAAACTCAGTAACATTTTCAAATAATCTTAATATAGAAGGAACTAGGTCTAAACTTTGTTTCATTAACTCTTTGTCCTTATTCAACCCTAAATAATCAGGTAAATCAACAATAACCCTAGCTTCTTGAACAACAGCATCATCATTATCTCCACAATTCACATATTCCAAAACATCACCTCGAGTTACAGCACGTAAGCTCAAGACGATCTTATCATCAAGTTCATGAATCTCCATAATCTTACAAATCGTAACAACTTCTTTAATTCCATCAGCTGAACCACCGCTACCATCATCAGCATCATATTTAAACCCAGGTAAAAACCCAATAATCATACAATGCCCCAACCCCAACTTGAACAATTCATTAACAAACCCAACCCCATTCACAGCATCCTTCGATAATCTATCCGATCTACCATGTTTACCAGTAATCGCCTCTTGGTTCTTCGAAATGATACCTCGTGCATACTTCTCAATCTTCTTATCTTTCAACACAGTCATTCCACTTCCGTCGTTGTTGCTGTCATCTGAGTTAACAAATTTTGAGAGGATCGATAAACCATGTGGCTTGGAGAATACCGTCCGATATGTGACTCCAGGCAAGTAAACTATTCTATCTTGGAGTTTGTAGATTGGGATGGTTGTCGTTGTTGCTGTGTGTTTTGTTAATTTTATAACCATTTTATGTTGTTTTCAGTTCTTAGTATTAGTGTGTGTTTTCTTGGTATCAATGTTGAACTAAGTTCATTAAAGAGCTGATCTGGTGTATCAACTTGTAAATGTTTGAAGAGTTAACTGTGAGCAAAAGGGAAAAGTCTCCACAGAAATCAAACGGATTTTGATCAAGTGACAACTTATCGCTGGTTTTAGTTTCCTATTCAGGACAGTAAGTGGTACACGACCCTAACCACAACCAACCATGCGCCCTTAACTTTTACAATTCATGCTTCAGTAGTAGTATCTAAATCTATTATATATTGGATGGGTTATACAAGAAAATTGAGAAAAGTGATTAAAGTACAGAAAACAAAAAAACAAAATCAAAAAATATTAAAAACGGGGGGAGTTATATAACAGAAAAGATCAATATAGGAGGAAAACCAAAAAAATAAAATGCAAAAGAGGTGTTTGATAATATGAGATGAAAGGAACATTTCAAATGCACAAAAAAAAAACAAAAAATGAAAAACGTAAAACAAATTAGAAAACAAAAGAGAAGAAAACTGAAAAATCAAAATGCAAAGAATATCAAATAAAAAGTATAGATAGACACCTAGTATTGATGAGTGTGAATGGAATCAACATGCTCAACCTTGACCATTGGTCTGTAAACTGGCTTCCACATTTGCTCCTTGACCCATTCCACACATTCATCGAAATCTCTTGGAACTTTAACAAAACCACCATTTGGAGATTCTTCTTCTTCAACTTTAGCTAAACCTTCTTTCAAAGCTTGCAAAATAACAGCAGTGGCAACCTTAGCAGAAGTTTCATCGATAACTTCCAATGGAGCTAATAAACCAGCCTTTGGATCTTTGAAAGCTGGAGAGCCCGCAGCTAATTCATCGACAGCAGCAGAAACCATAGTATCAGAAATATGAGAAGCTCTTGATAAAACAGCACCTAAACCAATACCTGGGAAAGAGAAACAATTGTTGTTCTCAGAAATGACGTGACCATTAACTGGCTTGAATGGAGAACCAGTAGCAATTAAAGCATTGAAGTCAGTCCATTTCAAAGCATCTTCTGGAACACATTCATGTAATCTGGTTGGGTTAGATAATGGGAAAATAATTGGTCTTGGATTATACTTATACATAGTCTTGATAACTTCTTCATTGAAAGCACCAGCTTGAGTAGAACAACCAACTAAAACAGTAGGCTTAATCTTTCTAACAACTTCAACTAAGGATTTAGTGTTAACACCTTCCCAATCGCTAGCTTTATCAGCATATAATCTTTGAGCTGGAGATGACTTGTCATCCATAGAATCCAAAATTAAGCCTCTTCTATCTAGGGTATGAATTCTAGCTCTAGCTTCTTCAGCGGTAGAACCTTTAGTGATCATATGACTGACGATTTGATCAGCAATACCTAGACCAGCAGAACCAGCACCATAAATGACAACTTGAGAATCTAACAAATTTCTCTCGGTAATCTTTAAAGCGGCAGTCATTGAGGCCATGACAACAGCACCAGTACCTTGAATATCATCGTTAAAACAAGGCAGTTCCTTCTTGTATTTCTCTAAAAGAGGTCTAGCATTCATGACACCGAAATCTTCAAAATGTAAAACAGCAGAAGGGAATCTCTTCTTCAATTTTTCAATGAATTTTTCAAAGAAAGCATAATATTCTTCACCTCTGACTCTTGGAATTCTTTGACCCATATACAAATCATCCTTCAATAAGTTTTCATTGTTAGTACCTGCATCAACACCAACAGCGATAACTCTACCTGGGTGTAAACCACCACATAAAGTCATTAAAGCAGCCTTGGCAATTGAAATTCTGATACCACCAATACCTTGATCACCAATACCTAAAATACCTTCACCATCAGAAACAACAACATAATCGATATCCTTAGCTTCCCCAAAAGCGGCTAATCTGTCATCAATAGAATCAGGATCAGTGATATCTAAGAAGCAACCTTCAGGCTTTCTGAATCTATGAGAGTAAGCAGCAATAGCATCACCTTCAGTTGGGGTATAAACAATTGGTAATAATTCTCTGATATGTCTTCTACATAATTCATAGTATATAACTTTGTTTTGTTGTCTCATAGAGGTACAGAAATCATTCTTAGCTAAAGGAGTTTTCAAGAAGTGTAATTGCTGATAAGCTCTGTCAACTTGTTCATCCAAAGTGTTAACAACAGAAGGCAACAAACCATTCAACTTAAATGCGTCTCTCTCTTCTAAAGTGAAAGCAGAACCCTTGTTGAATAAAGGAGAGTTTAAAACTTGGAAACCATTCAAATCACATTCAATTGGACCATCAGCAGATAATCTAGTTGATTTTGGAGCATCAGTTTTACCTTGCTCACCAACTGGAGTCTTGATTGTATGACTGTGGACATGGGAGTCATATCTGACAAATTGTCTGAAAGCATGCAGCTTACCGTTTGTAAGTGTACGTGGGAACATGATTTAAAGTTGGACTGATTGATCGATCTAGTTAGATCTTGTTAGTTTGGGCGATGAGCGGATAGCGGAGTGTAAACTTGAGGTCAAGTTGAAAGAGAAGCAGCTATAGTCAGGACCGTGGAGCAACACTGTGATAAAGCAAGAAATTAAGTGGAGATATAAGGAGGTTTGGGAAACGGACGTCAAACGGGTGGGAAAACGGGTGTATTTATACAACAAAAGTGACAAAAAAGAGTTAAAGTTTTTAGCTGGCTGTAACTTGCCTGCCGTTATGGGAGAGGTTTAGGAGCGATTTTGAGAGGAAGACTCTGTAAACAGCACCTTACACTCGTGCACAATGCCTTCTCTCAAACCCGAGCCTGCTGTTGCGTAGATATCCGGCTACACGGAGCACAGAGTCCGCGCCGCAGCGGCGCCTCACTGCCTGCCTAGCGAAATCTCAGATCGCTCGATCGCTCGGTTTTGAGTTTGGATTTGTTACTTGACCAGCTGGAGCTGGCGGACACGGACATAGAGAGGGACCATCAGCAGCAACAGTAACAAGATGGCTGCTTGTGCTCCAGAGATAAGAGAAGACAGAGCAGAAAGACTGGAAGAGAGGGAGCCACGGGGAACAAAAGGTGAAACAGAAATAGAGGTGAGAGAGAGAGGAGCTTTTGGTCCGCTAACAGCTTCGAATTGAAAATAACGCAATTTAACTGGGGTTTGGTTTACTATACGAAATTCCCTAATCCACAGTGCATGGTCTCGAATTTGGAGTAGTGAATAAATTAGGCTCAGCTGTTTACTCTCGAACTGGAGTGGTTGAATTCTGAATTAATTGTTGGATGTAAATAGCAATACTCCACCCGCTGTTGTACTGCTCCTCCCTCACTTCACTTTCACTTTCACTTTCAGTTCAGACTTGTCAGATACAGTTTGAGCTCCGTACAAAGGAGCGATTTTCAGTCTCTTCGGTCTGTTTTTCAAATCTCAACTTGAGCTGAATTCCATAAACCCAATAAATCTACCTCAATTTGAAATTGTTCTAGTAATTGTTAATTGAATTAGAGCTGTTCTGCTGAGAAGAAACAGGGGGTGCGATTACGGGGTGCTCCGCTTACGAGACTTGTGAAGGCCTCACCTACTGAAGGTCTTATCGATCAAGGTTACAGACTGCACACCGTGGCGGTGGCCGTACAAGGGAAAAGGAGGAGTCCATTCCGTTGTTACAGTAAATCGATAGGATGAAACAGGGATTGAGCTCTGAGTGCGTATATATCAAACCCAGTGCCAGTGGTGATATCAGGTGCCTGAGAAAGGGGGCGTTATTAAACGCTGGTTGGGTTTGGGTCTGTAAAATCCTTTAATTTAATGGCTATCGACTACAAACACCCTGAAACCCTTAGAACGTGTCTATTCGTATGTTCTAGCTCCAGGTCTAGGTCTAATGGATATCTTGCTGTTTACGGATTAGAAAGATTCCACCACCTCTAATTTGAGTCTGTTTAGATGACTTCACTGTCACGACAATGTAACACCATGGCCAGGGAATTTTTTCAATATAGAGAGCTAACTGCCTGCTCTTTAACAGATATGATCTGAAATGAAGTCAAGAGCAGTTTTGATATCTGATCCACCAATTATGTCATTTGCGAACTTCGGGGACTAATGGCGCATGGCAGGGAAGCTTGAAGTTAAGCTGGTTTAGCTACCCATGAAGCTGTCAGCTGACGAAATCTACAAAAATCTCCTAGCCAGTGATAACCCATATACCTTCAAGATTGTTTCACAGAATGATATTTTCATTTCATATACCAGTAGCTATAATATTGTAATACTGATTGGTTCAAGACACTGGTAAGACACTGGTCCTTCCCTCTCCCCATTCATCTGCAATGTCCACAAAAAGTAGGACTCCTATACCCTCATCGGAAAAACCTTACATATAACCTTTCAACTTTGTCGCTTCAACACTTTTTCTAATTTGTCGGATTTAGTTGCACCTGCAGAAGCCGCCACGCCATGTGGCAAACTAAAGTTTTTTTTTGTTTCCTTTGTTACACGCCGCTGTGGCGGTGAGAAAGGCTCCGGAAAAACGGAGCTATATCGTTGGATTACGTAAGCCTCCCGTACCGCACCGTTATGGACCGAACCGGCTACCGTCAAAATGAAGTGCTCTAGTTCTGGTGAATTACTCAATCCAGATATCCGATATTTTACTATCCTCTATATATAGTTATATGTTAATTTACATAAAAACCTACGTAAGAAACTTTGAGAGTATGCGTAATGGGAAAAGAATTAGTGAATGATAATTCAATCGAACTTTTTTACCTTCGGGGAAAAAAAACATTGAATTACTATCCTTTTGATGGTTTTGGAATCATTATTCTAAAAACAAAGCAGTCAAAAACTTGAAGAATAATATGGTAAAGCAATTCTATATAGCAAAGGCAAAAAATCAAAAAACTGCAAAATAAAGAAAGCACAACCCTAAACGTCTAAACACCCAAATAATCCTGGAAATATATGAAATCATACGGGTTCTCTTCATAAGTCCTCAACTTTGAATTATAAAAATAAATCAAATGCTTAATCAAATGTGCTTTCAGTTTCATCTCTTCAAAGACCGAAATAATCTTCCCTAATTCAGAAAATAACCCACTAGTCAAACACTTATCCACATGTGAGCAATTCGGTTGGTTTGAAATTATCCCTAATTGGATACTCGATTTAACAGATTGATGGATCGCCATGTAGTAGAACGGATTCTTAGTTAATAGATCAGCTAGTTCGTCACAGCCTCGTAATACTTGCGTGAGTTCTAGTGTGGACATCATGCATTTGAATTGTGTTTCTAGGTATATCGCATCCATGTTCTTAGTATATGTCTCTGGCCTGTCTCGTAATATGTTAGTGAATAATAATATTATCGATTGTAGCATTCTGATTTTGGTGATGTTGATTGTAACAGCATTGAAGTTCAAATTATCCCATGAATATGCACCAAATGAATTATTCAAGAAATCCAACTTCAGATAGAATTCATTCAATTTAATAACCACAGTGTTCAGCATTGATTCGTCACAGACACAAGATGGTGAACAAATTTGAGAAACCCATTCCAGAACCTCATTCACCACAGTCAACAAGATAACATGGATGCCATACGGACTCACATTATATAGGATTTCTCCTCGTTTTATAGACTCTAGACCTTCCATGATAAATGGTGTATCGACTTCTTTATACGGTATGGTCTTGGGTATATGTTGCACATCAGTATTGAAAAACAATTCCAAATTTGTAATGGAGGGTAATCGGGTGTGAATTCCAATAGGTTCAAGAAATGGTTTTAGATTCTTACCTAGGGCTAAATACTTATCGAAACAATATATTTTGAAAAACGTTCTTCTGATCTCTTCATTTAATGCCCAACTGGGGTACCCTTCGGTCTCTTCTCTGAACAGTTCATTGTTTTCTTCATTGGTTCCTAAACCAAAAGGATGGCGTAAGTCCAATGTATCATACTCTCGGAGTTGGCATTGTCTAATGGCTTTAGCTAAGGTCAGTGGACACTTCATTGTTTTACCTCTTCTAATTTCAAAATCTGATAGTATGCAAAATGTTTGACATGAACTAATCGAGTTATATGATCTCATTCCAGTTTGAGGACATTCCATTAATTTCAGTAGTAACGATTCAGATTTAAAATAATATTGGTCTGCTGCTTCATGTTCACCTTTAATCAACAAAACAACCGCCCAGATTGAGTACGTTAATGGTTTAGTTATCATCAACCCTTTTTTATAATTTGCAAGATACTTTGGGCGAAACAATATTTCTGATAAGTAGTATAACTCTTTAAAAAAATATTCATGGATTTCATCAGCTTTTTCAGGCGATAGATCAGGTAAGTCTTTAAAAGTAAGTGAGCATTGTAAACCATTAAGGTCATCCATGATATTTTTAGGGAGATCTGACTCCCTATCCATGTTAAAAGAAGCCAGATTAACACCAGAGTGTGAAAGAACTGTAGTATTGGTAGAAGATGATGTGCTTATGCTTATAGGTGGTGAAGGTGGTGTCATTGCTAGTTCAGAATGCTTACTATCACTATCATCAGATAAGGTATTCATTGTCGTTCCCGTGAATGAGTTATCAACTGTCATGTTCTTCCAAACCAATGGCTTCTTCTTCTTTCTTCTCTTTTTAGATGGGATTGGTGGCGAAAATGTACATTCTATATTTGCTTTCAAACAACATTTACATTGGGTGACTGATATGGGCTCACATTTTGATTTTCTTTTCCGGCATCTATCACAGGCCCCTTTCTTTGTGATATGTAGTTTCGCTGCATTCTTTATAAGTGACATGACCCGGTATGAAGGGAACGATAGGTTGCGAATATTCTGGTGAAGAACTTCACGTCCTGTTATGTGTAAACTCATCAGTTCGTGATTACTAAAACCTGGAATATCGAATCGAATTGGGGCTCAGTGCACAGCCAGAGAATTGAACTTTCGAAAAATAATGACTGATTGTATTGTGTTTATAACTCTTTGAGAACTCAAAACAACCTACGATACAAAAAAAAGGTTTTGGACGCTAACTCTGGAGGAATAAAAGTATTAATTGACAAGAAAGAAATGTCAGGTAATCCAAAAAAGCATAACACTAACAGTACCAAACAGCTTGATCCAAAGAGAAGACAAGTTTTACTTTCCAAAGTACTATCAAAGTTACTACGACATCAAGCTGTCAGAGAAGGTCTACAAATAGACAGTCAGGGATTTGTCAAGCTACAAGAGGTACTTTCTCATAAGTTTTTGAAGTCGCTTAAAGCAACACCTGAAGAAGTGTTTTCCATAGTAGATACCAATGATAAAAAGAGGTTTAAAATCGTTTTAAGAGCTCCACAAGATAATAATGAAAATCAAATAGAAGTCACCAAATACAATTCAAATAGCTTATCTACTTATTTTATATGTGCATTACAAGGCCATTCGTTAGCCAATGTTACTAATTCATACGAATTGGTCGAACTAAATACTCCTAATGACTTTCCCAAAGAGATAATTCATGGAACCAATCTACAAAGCTGGACACTAATTAAAGACTCAAACGGACTAAGCAAAATGAGAAGAAATCATATTCACTTTGCTTCTGGATTGCCAGATTGGCTAATAGAAAGAAGACAATTGAAATGTAGTAGTGGTCGTAGCGGCGGCAGTGACGATCCATCCGATGTTGATGATACTAAATTCGAACAAGAAAAGGTGATTAGTGGCATGAGAAAATCATCGAAGGTTTTGATTTATTTGGATGCTGAGAGGATTGTTAAGAACGGTGAGTTAAGGTTTTATAAGAGTGGTAATGGAGTGATATTGACTCCTGGAAATCAAGATGGATTTGTTACTAAGGAGTATTTTTTGAAGGTTACTGATATGATGGGCAATTTGATTGATTAGGCCCATTCTTATTCTTTATGTCAAGTGAGGTCTAACCAATTATTCTGTAATGGTCCATAGTTTAACTGCTATTTTAATTGAATTAATGCATGAAAATTCTAACATTAGAGGATGGTTCTGGTCATAAAGATCTGCAAAATTGTTTTCTTCATTAACACTTTTACTTACAAGATTATAGTTTAGTGTTTGGCTTAATTTAGATACCGCAGTTACTCACTACACTTCCTCTCGCAAGCTACGATAAGAAATCGCTAACAAAAAAATCAATATATAAAAGTAAATTAAAAATGGTATACGAAAAAGAAGCATGAAATCACAAACAATATCTGAAATGTTTATTCTCTCTGTCGGTCATATCCTTAAAACCATTAACGATGGCTTCTTCTTCAGCTTCACTTCCAACAGCAACTTTACCGTACTTCTTATCCCTGTAGTTATTCTCCCACATCAAACCAACCCTATAAGTAATAGCCAATGCCATCATACCACAATACGAAACTAGCAACCCAATAATCCCTGATCTGTATTTTGGCGCTTGATTAGTGTAAAAGATATTTGCTCCAACGATATTACCAGCAGCGTAAAAGGTGAACCAAAGCCCATTGGAAATGGTACGTTTGGTAGCACCGGCGACATTAGCATTCATCAAAATCCATGATAGAATAACTGGACCACCAATAATGTATTGTAACCACGTACAACCAACCAAAGCCCATTTATGTTCTAGTGGAATAACATGAATACCAATTAATCCAGCAGTACCTGGAATGCAAGTTAAAAACAATAAGATAACACGGGTGTTTTTACAAGTAACACCAATAATACCGGCAGAGAAAACCACAACTAGTTCTATAGCACCTGTAGGTAGTTGTAGAATCGTGGTTGAAATTCCTGAGAAACCAAAACCTTTCAATAAAGCGGATTGAAAATTTGATGAACCACCATTAATAACACCACAAGCTAGACCGACTAACACGTAGAACAAAGTCTTTAAATCAGTAAGAGCTTCAATAATTTGATAATTCTTATACTTCTTATTCTTCATACCCATATGATTATGAGCCACTCTTGAAACAGCGATGGCTTTTTCTTTCTCACTTAAAAATCTAGCATCGGCTGGAGTAGAAGGACATAGGAAGTAGAAGCAGGCGGACCAAACTAAATTCATTAAACCAATTGTTAAGAAAATCAATTTCCAAGGCTTGATAGCAGCATGTGTAGCATGACCCAAGCCAAATGATAGCAATGCTCCAACCATAGTAGCAACACCATTGAACGATAAGAAGATACACATTCTTAGAGGCTGTTCTGACTTCTTGTAAAACGAAGCACATATATTCATACAAGATGGAGAGATTGAACTTTCTAGAATTCCTAACAGGAATCTTAAGATTAAAATACCACCATAATTACTAGCACCAATATGACCTAACAATAGGATAGCCCAAATAAAGATAGAGGCCCCTGTGAACTTAGCGACCGGGAACTTTTGAATCAAGTAATTAGAAGGAATGGCACCCGCTAGATAACCAAAATTGAAAATAGCAGCAACCCAAGAGTATCTTTGACCAGTCAAGCCCAAATCACTTTTGAAAGAATAGGCAGCAGCATAGTTCAACGATAACTTATCTAAAAACTGTAAAGTATAGGTAATGCACAATAACGGAATAATGTGAAAGTCAATTTTTCTAACAATTTTATTGTTGAGTTCTTCAATTTCCTCTGTGGTCAAATCGTGAGCTTCTGTGTATAGTTCTAAACCTTCAGTTGCCCTTTTTTCGTCCTCATTCAGTTGTTCGAATTCTTCAATACCAGTTGAAGTAACAGCTTCAATATGGTTGTTCTTCTTTTCGATTGAATCAGCTGTACCAGCAGATGATTCGATATCTCTTTCTTGAACTGTAGACATGGCCTAAAAGATGGAGGTGTTTATTAATATTAAGAGCAAAACAAATAACAGTGATTCACGAACTTAGTAAAATAAATCACATTGATTCATGATCTTCGATGGGCGTGCTCTAGTATTTATATAACATCGAGACGTCGACATGATGAAATGCAGCGGAGATCCATCCGACCCTATATCGGTCCGTCTTGACGATGGAACATAACTCGAGATAAGCGCAATGTATCTTAGCCGTAGACTACTAGAGGTTTATTCTTTTAATCAGGTGGCTTCTGTTTCTTCTGATTGGTGACAGCACAAGCAGTAAATATGTGGTACATTTTCATGATAAGACCAATGACTAAAGATAGTACATTATCTTTATCTACATAGATATGCTAGATACGACATTTTCCGCTGAAGAATGGCTATAAGTAAAAGTTTATAGCTCTGATTGGATGGTTACACCTGAATCTTGTGTGTTCTTAGATTCCCTTTGAGACCCTTTTAAGGTTTCAATCTCGGCGGGATGACTACTTCCAGGTTGGCTTGATAAGGGTCTGTGTGCATCTGGTAGTACATATGTGGTAGTAACATACCCTAGAATCGCTATAGCAACCCATACTTGATCTTCTATTTGGTGCAGAGATGTTTTAGCTCGGCTAGCCCACTATAATGTCTGTTAATGCTGTTTTGGGAAACTCTGTAGATTTTCATAATAGGAAGTAACAATTGAAAATCGGTCTGGTGCGATAACAGAACCGGAATTGGAACTAACAGATCGAATAGCCACAACTCTTCCTTATCTTTTTTAGCTTTGACAACTTTAAGCTCCTTTGACGGTCATGAATACAGTCTCCTGATTCATAGTTTTTTAATATGTCTGGCTTGAACATTCTCACTTTCTTCAACCTGCTATACCCACTTCTTCTTTTCAAAGTAAGTTACTAGAACTTTACAAATTTTTCATTAACTATGCCTGTTCCAGAAACTCTCTCAATTTTCAAAATCACTCCAGGAAGATTAATCTCCACAATTCATTCCACATCACAAGCATTTGGAGCAACAGGTCAGTGGGGTCCCAATGCAGAAACAGATACTGGTGTTAGGAGGCTAGCATTGTCAGACGAAGATAAAGGGGTTAGAGACTGGTACGTTTCCGAATTGAAAGCTTTAGACTGTGAAGTGAAAATAGATGAAGTCGGTAATATTTTTGGTATTTACCCTGGAAAAGATAATTCAAAAGCCCCAATTGCAGTCGGATCACATTTAGATACCCAACCTACTGGTGGTAGATATGATGGTATTTTAGGAGTTTTGTCATCATTGGAAATTTTACGTACTTTTAAAGATACTGGTTTTGTCCCTAATTATCCAATTGCTTCCGTTTGCTGGATGAATGAAGAAGGTGCTAGATTTCCAATGAGTATCATGGGTTCATCAGTTTGGGCTGGCTTATTATCCAAAGAAGACTGTTATAAATTTGAATCAATCTTAGATCTGAAACCAGTTTCGGTGAAACATGAATTAGAAAGAATTGGGTACTTAGGTCCCGTTGAGTCTTCTTACAAGACCAATCCAATCGCCGCTCATTTTGAATTACATATTGAGCAAGGGCCAATTTTAGAAGATAGCCAGAAAGAAGTTGGTATAGTTGAAGGAGTTCAAGCTTATTCATGGTTTAATATTTACGTTAAGGGTAAAGCCCAACATACTGGTACCACTCCACTATCAGCTAGAAATGACGCGTTGTTAACTGCATCGAAAATGATGATTAAAGCAAATGATATAGCTCATAAATACAGTGGTCTGTGTTCCATCGGTACCTTAAAGTTAGAACCTGCTTCAATTAACGTTATTCCAGCGTTAGTTCACTTTACATTGGATGCAAGACATAAGTTTGATGATAAATTGAAGCTGATGATTGATGAATGTAAATCTGAATTTGATAAAATAGCAAAAGAACCAAATGGGAGTTCAAACAAAGAAGCAATTGTAGAATGGGATCATATTCATACATCGCCTGCTGTTCATTTCAATAAAGATTGTATTGATTGTGTTACTAAATCTTCAGTTGAATTATTTGGTGATGATAAAGTGTATAGAATTATTAGTGGGGCAGGACATGATTCTTGTTCAACTTCAGCTCACGTTCCTACCTCAATGGTTTTTATCCCTTGTAAAGACGGTGTTTCTCATAATTTCGAAGAGTTTTCAACGCCAGAGCAAGTGGATAATGGATTTAAGACTTTGCTGGGTGCTGTTGTTCGCTATGATGAATTAAGAGCTTTAGGAAAAGTCATTTAATTGAGCTGGAGCGGATCTTCTCCCCTATTGAGCTCATCTCATTTCTTTATTTATTTATGGCACATTACCTGTTTTCTGTTTTATATACCTACTCAAATTATTCTTTCGCTTTCAACCACGTTCACATACATATATTATTTGAGATTTTATATAAGTCCATATGATTTACTCCATAAATCCCAAACCAGCACCGCCTCGAACTAAAAGGGTCCAGGTGCAGCCTGTAGGAGCGGTCCAACTCCGGCAGTTCTTCCGATCGCTAATTGTCTCGCGAGAATCAAGATCCGAGACGTGATCTTGTGTCTAAATATATGGGGTCAAAAACACAAAAGCAAAAACAACATGGTACTCTTTTTCCTAGATTAACTATCCTATTTCAAAATTCTATCATAAGACAAGCGCTGAAACCACTGATTCTTATTCTAGAATGGCATCGGATTTAAATCAATCTACTTTGATGGATATCTCTACAAATGATCCCGAATCTCAGCCTTTGTTACTGGAAACAGTCAAAACGGGAGATGGAGATGAATTAGAACACCCTAAGACGGTCTATTACAAAAACCATCCAGTGGTCTTAGAATCCAAAAATATTATTACTTCCATGAAATTAAGGTTCCAAGTTTTGAATTGTTTTCTACAATTTGTTTTAATGGGTATGTTGGACCAAACGGTTGGTACCGTTATGCAGTATTTATTACATGATTATCAACTTGAAAGAAGTCAGGTTTCCTATCTTTTCATTAGTGGTTTTATAGGTTATGTTACCTCCAGTCTTTTTATTGGTAAAATTCAATATCATATTGGTTTACGCAACTTATTGTTGATCGGTCTTTGTTGTGAAATTGCTCAGCCTTTAATGTTTGCTTTCAAAGTTCCTTTTAGAGTTTTACTGCTAACTGCTGTTATTCTTGGTTTTGGTCAAAGCAGTTTAGAAGTTTGTTGGAACTTGTTCTGTGGTAATCTTAAATATTCTAATCAAGTCTTGGGTTGCATGCACGGTTGCTATGGTCTTGGTTGTTTTATTAGTCCTGTTTTGGCTATCTTCATGATTGAAAGAGGGGTTGCATGGAACCATTATTATTTAGTTATGGTTGCATTAGGACTTGTTTCCATGGGTTTAACTGCTACTTTATTCAAAAATGAAACTAATTGGAAATATCAATACACCCAAAACTCTCATAAGGAAGAAGAAAATGATGCAGATGTTTCATTGAAAGAAGTTATAACTAATAAATATGTTATTTTCTTTTCTGTTGCTTTGTTCACTTATATTGGTAGTGAATTAACCGTTGGTCTCTGGATTTTCAATTACTTATTGACAATCAAGAATTCACCTGAAAAGTTTGCTTCTTATATCACTTCTTCCTTCTGGGGTTGTATGACGACCGGTAGATTTGTCTTGGGATTTGTTACTGGCCACTATTTTGATGATCATGAAACTAGAGCTGTTGTTCTGTACACATTTATAATTAGTATTGGATGTTTCAATTTCTGGTTATTTTCGAACAACATCTTGATTCAAATTATTAGTATCGATATAGCTGGGTTTTTTATTGGCCCTATTTTTGCAACTAACATGGTTGTGGCTATTAAAGCATTACCAAAAAGAATTGCTGTCTCTGCTGTTCCCATTATTTGCGCATTTGGTGTCTCTGGAGTTTCAATAATTCCTTACTTTACAGGTTACTTTGCTGATCATCTGAATGGTGGTGATGGTGCTGGCTTAAAATATTTCCCAGATATGATATTCTTTACATTCTTCTCTGCTTTCTTGTTATGGTATTTCTTTTACATCAGTAACAGAAAAAAATTAGATAACTGTGAAAGATTGATTTGATTAAGCTTCACGTTTCCAGTTTTACGTATTAGTATAATTTCATTTACCCATTTACATTTATGGTTTACTATATAGATAGAAACTTTCACTTCTGCCTTGTATAACTGTATAATCTTTTAGTTCACTTAATTCTTACGATTTTGTACAGACATCAACTTTTGATGCTCAGTTATTTAACTGTTTGTCTTGCTAAAATATGAAAAGCATCCTTCTTACCTCCAGTTTCTTCACATTTTTGACATTCTTCATATTCATTGTATTGATATTGATTTTGATTTTGGATCTTATACAAAGGTACCTTGTGAATCTCTCTCTGGCCCAGCATTTTGGATAAAATTTAATTTAAATGGATGTCCACAATTTAATTTATATGTACGACTACAATTCATGAATCTGGAGGCTCGGAGCTTTGTAAACCTTTAGATGAATGTATACCCCTTAAGTAAACCTGGAGTATTGAATAATTATAACGGATCGGGGCAGAGCCGCTCCGGCAATTCCCCGCCACGTTACAGAACGCGTTAGTGGAGCAGAATTATTTTTTGAATATTGTGTCTTGGGCGGACTTTTCAGTTCAATTGGGACCGTAGAAGAGTTTTTACTTGGTTAAATATCGTTACTTCTTTTCTGAAGAAAATGGTATTACTCAAATAGTTTAATGACAAGTGATACAAATACAGACGCACTGTCAACAACGCCACTTTTACAAGTGGATGCAGTTCCAAAGACACCTAAAGCAGAAATAATCTCACCACAAACAGTTGACTTTAAAGGAAATACCGTTATTCTGGAATCTAAAGATGTCTTTGTTTCCACAAAGTTAATATTCCAAGTGATTACGTGCTACTTATGTTTAGTTGTTGCTGGTTTAATGGATCAAACTATTGGAACTATTATGCAATATATGACTGCTTATTATAATGTTGAGAGATCTCAAATATCATGTTTATTTATTTATCAATTTTCAGGATATTTGACTGCTAGCTTCATAAATGAAAAGTTGCATCATAGAATGGGTTTTCAAAACTTGATGATTTTTGGTTTATCTTGTCAAATGGTTGATATGCTTTTGTTTGTTATCAAAGCTCCATTACCTGTTCTTTATCTATTTGGTATCATGGAGGGTTTTGGATCAGGTACCATCGATTGCGGTTTGAATTTATTTGTTGGACAGTTGAAATACTCGAATCAATTAATGGGTATCATGCATGCCTGTTATGGATTGGGCTGTTTTCTGAGTCCACTTGTGGCTATTGGCCTTATTGAAAAGGGTATGTCCTGGAATTATTGGTATTTAGTTATGTTTGGTGTTGGTGCTACAGGTTTAACCTTGTTAGCTTCATTATTCAGAAATGAAAATAAATGGAAATATAAGTATCTACTAATGGCTGAAAATGAAGAACACCAAAATAAGGAAAAGGTTTCCATGAAGGAGATTTTAACTAACAAATATGTTTTGTTCCTATCTTTCATTATCTTTACTTATGTTGGAAGTGAATTATGCGTTGGTGTTTGGATGTTCAACTATTTATTGACTGTTAAGAAAGTTACTGAAAAGTATGCTTCTTATACTACATCTTCTTATTGGGCTACAATGACCATAGGTAGATGTATTTTAGGTTTTGTTACGGGGCATTGGTTTGATGGTCGTGAAGTTAGAATTTTGGTTATTTATACTGCGATCATTGCCGTTGGATGTTTCAATTTCTGGACTTTTTCTGAAAACACTAATACTCAGGTCCTCATGCTTGATCTTGTTGGATTCTTTACTGGACCTGTGTTTGCTACAAGTTTGGTTGCTGCTATTAAAATCTTACCAAAGAGAATCTCAAATGCTGGAATTCCTATTATTTGTGGTATTGGATCATCAGGCGTTGCTGTTATTCCATGGGCCATTGGCTTATTTGCAGATAAATTTGGTGAAGGTGAAGGTGGGGGATTGATTTATTTCCCCGATATGGTTTTCTTCAGTTTCTTCATTTCTTTTCTATTATGGGCTCTGTTCTATTTCATGTATAAAAGCAAATTGGATAATTATCAAACTTTAGAATAAACTCACAAAGTTATATTTTTTGAATTATTTCTTATTTTACAATTTTAAAGGACTTTCGGGTAGTGAAAAAAAAAAGTTTTTGAATTTCTAATTTAATAGAGTTATGGCATATTTATTTCATTGCACTGTTGTAAGCTAACTAACAGAAAAGCACTATTGATATAGGAGTATATAAAAAAGCAAAACAAAAACTAATGCACACGTATTTATCGGGTCAATTTAGCTTTATTCAGGTGATCATTAATATCGATTTGATAACTTGATGAAATTTTCTCAGATTTGGTATCAGTGATAAAATATAAGTAATCACGAATGCGGGCACGCTGTAACTCTTGGGTGCCATCTGGAACAAGAGATACACCATCGATCATACAGACTGGAAAGGTTACTATAAGCTCAGTGGATTCAAGTGTGGAGATTTGTATTTCCGTTTTAGTATCAATATAGAGAATCACAAGAGCATTATTTGCTGCCATAAGCCATTGATCGTATGTTTTATTGGTGATGTTGATATCTTCAATTCCAATTGAAAACTGATTATATGTCATGGCTTTACTATAGTTCAACACCTTAACTCTAAGGCTCTTTGGGGCATTTCGATAATATAGTTCAATCCGCTTAGAATATGAAGGATCATTCATGTAAAGAAGAGTTATATTTCTTATTGATTTTGGTAATCCACTCAATATAATAGGAGTCTTGCTGAATACGCCTTCATCTAGCCATAAAACAAACTTTTTAAGGGAATTTGCGCAGGCACTAAAATTGAAATACTGTAAATCATATGGCATGCAAGTAAACTGGGTTAGTCCATGCGGCAACATGAAACTAAAGTCTTTCTCAAACTTATGATCGAAAATGGATAACTTTTTAGTAGTTTTTGGAATTGATTCAAGAGTCTTTTCATCGATACAAATGTCTCTTTCGTACCTAATTGGGGTAAAGCTAAGTTCCTCTAGATTTGGTAACTGGCTGAAGTCACAATTTTGGATTCCATAAGAACAAAGTTTTAAGTGCTTTATAAAAGCATTTTCAAGAGAATAGTCTGAAAAAATATAGCTAGTAGTAGTGAGAGTCATATTTGGCGTTCTTGTAAGGGAAAGTGGATCCTCAATCAAATAATTTGGGCCTAATAAAGAAACAGACTTAGGCTCCAACTTCTGTAATTCTTTATAAATTGGTAACACTGTGCTCGAGTAAAACTCAAATGTAAGTCTGTGTCTACTTCCTAAATTATACATCTTTCTCAGTATATCTAAGAAAGGGAAATCATCTTTTGTGGCCCATGATATTCTGAAATATTTCCGAAGCTCAAATAAAACCTTAGTGATATTTGTACGATAGTCAACAAACACTTCCATTCTTGGGTAGAAATAAGGAAGAAATTCAAGAATTTTGGTAAGCCCTGAGACGCTGATTTCATCTTTTAACAGGCAGGTAGCCCTTCTGAGAAGAATACTTTGAAGTTCATACGGGAGACCTGAGATAATTTGAATAAATGAGTCCATCTGTAAAGAATTAACTTGCAAACTGAGAAATATAATGGACAGAAAGGCTACTAAGAGGAAGAAAAAAGCAGTTTTTTTGCTGATGGAATAGTGGCCCCTCTATCCAATGAAGAATTTCAAACTTTTCTGTTGTTCAGTTTTCTGGGGAATCACATCTGGCAGGAGCACGCATCTACAGGACTTGCAGGTCTAATGAAGCTTCATTGCAAAAATATTGGGTTTCCATATTGAGTAAAAAGAGCATGATAAAGATATAACCAATATTCTGGTTCGGTGTTGTATTTCATCCAACAAGCAAAGCTGTCTGGTTGACCGAAAGGTTCATTGCGTGCGTCACTCAAACTTGGCTAATGCTGCTTATTCCCTAATTATAATCATCTAGTCATCCTTACATCGATTTGTGAATCATAAAGTAAACCAGGACTAATTCTTGTCTTTCAATCCACTGAAAAGTATTGAATATCACCAAGGGCTCGGTGTTTCAGTTCCAGCCACCCAAAACCAGCCCAAAACCAGCCCAAAACCAGCCCAAAACCAATTTGGCTTAATTAGCGCTGCGAGTTCAATTTTGTTCTCTGGCTTTGTGCTCATTTCGGGAATCACATATATATGACCAACTCAGTGACCTCAGCCATGGGGCCCCAAGTTCTGACTTATGACTACCTGATATGGTGTATATGAATATTCTTAGGTATTTTTATGATTTAAGTCGGAATATAGTCGGTCACTTGACTTCTCATCATCGAACTAATTCTGATCAGGTTCGAGTTTGTAACTATCTAAAGGGGTGAAACGAGCCATAATTATATTTGGGCAGAGCAGGATAACCAATGTACTACACAACAATAAGATATAGTAATATGAACGATTAGGCAGGGGAAAGCCAATATAAATTGATTAGATGATCCTTCTGATCTGACCTCCATCAATTACCTCTTCCTTTTATACCTGAACGAAACCAACATTCTACTGATTACGAATTTTAACCTCGATGTCCTTAAGAAGTCGTTCAAGAAGTCGTTCAAGAAGTCTCTCAAGATATGAGATACCAATGAACCTTGACAACCAATTATTACCACCGACAGCTGGGCGGTCAATTTCAAGAAGCAACTCGTTGCGTTCAAGAAGTAATTCAATGGTAGGATCAAGAAGTAATTCAAGGGTCGGATCAAGAAGAAGTTCAATGGTATATGCAAGAGATCGCTCCAGAAGCACCTCACGTTCCCGTTATCGGTCATCACATGTACAAACAAACTTTATAATCACAACTCCACCAAGTGGCGTGTTTTCATCAGGATTTGATAGAGTCCAAGGTGAGGCATCAATAGAAATGATGGATGATGTCACAACAGTTATTTCAATTGACCATGGATTCCGAGGTATGTGTTACACTGAGTTTATCATCGGAGGAAGAAGACTTAACGATGTACATACATTATTCAATTATACGAAGAATGCATACAATGAAAAGGAAACAGACCATTTTACTTCCTCATTGAAGGCTGGCCGTGTGTTTAATATCAAAATTAATCATAAATTCCCGGATGGAAATTTGAATAGAATACTGCCATCGACATGCCACAAACTTGGAGGTGTATTTGCGGATGGTGGGGATGAAGGAAGTGCCACAATTAGATATGACGTTTTTGTCAGAGTCATGTATTATTCCTCTCACCATGATGAGGTAAGATGCTTTGAATATACTTCTGAGTTACGCTATCAAGGTGATTGCTATGAACGTCGTTACCCAAACAAATCCTATACTGAGGAAGGAGAATTTCTAGGTAAGCTTAAACTTCTAATTCCAGACGAATATACAGGGGGTATGATTTTGAATCCAATCGATCAAGAGCATCGACGTTCAAGATTTATGAGGCAAGTGTTTAATCAAAATTATAGAAGAGAAAATTTGAGAGACTTATGCAAAGACATTACTTTGGAACTAACTTTATCTACTGCTGAATGTTTTAATATTAACTCTGTTATTCCTTTAGAAGATATTTATCTTAGAATTAGTTGGTATGATTCTCACTTTTTGGAACCAGAATTTTTTTTCAATGGTAAAAGTACTGGGCTAGGATATTTTGAAATCGAAAGTGTCAGCATTGGTATACTACAGAGTGTCTTCATATTTTGTGAAGATGATAAATTTAGGGAAGTATATTGGAAGAAGCTTGCTGTTAAAACCCCGGTATATAGCTTTAATTTTGAAACTCAGAAGAACAAACCTAGTTTTGATATTTCTGATTTTTCGTATGATCATGAAAGACAAGCGCATTTTTTAACAACTACCCTGCGTACAATAGCAGATAAAAATGGCTCAGTTGATTTAACAAAGGTCTTGACAATCCCAGTAACTGGTAACATTACATTAAATGATGAATCTCATAGAGTTAGAAGAAATACTGAAGGTAAATATGATAAATATTTTTCCAATGAGACCTATTTAGTTGTTGATATTGTTATTGGAAACGCTCAGGACAAAGATTACCAACAAAGGCAGTTCCGTCTTCTTGCTGATTTGAATGTAGTTACTCCATTCACTCTCCGTTCTTCATCAGATTTCCCAGATGATATAGTAACTGAGGGTATTGAGACAGAATTAGATGTTGAGCGTTAGTGTTTTTATTTTTGTATAGCTTGTTTTATTCCTAAGTAGAATCAACGTATTGAATTAAACGCCAGATTCCAGTAAGAACCCGTGCACCGCATAGGGATTTTGGGTTGTTGAATTGGTGAAAAAATCTCTTCAATAAATGGTAGATAGTAACTAGATCCAGAAACCGCCAGTAATTCTCCACCAAACAGACCTGTAAATACACCCACAAAACATAACCCACAAACCACCCATGGTTCTTCCTCCAATAATATCTATTTCCCGGTTTCTCAGCTGCCCTGTCTTCACACGGAATCTTCTGGCCAACTCAAACTGCCTGCCAAAACACACCCGTGCACTCTCTTCGATCGCGAGAAGTCTCAGTTATCAATTGCAACACAATTCATCGTTTGCCATCCACCGTCCCATCTCTTATCAGTTCTTGAGACATCATCACTCACATCACCACACGTGTTCCAAGTTCGAAAAAAAACTGAGAGATATGTGTAACTCCTCCTCTGCAACCGTTCCTGGAAGACAATTGCTTCCAACTAATGTTAAACCGGCCCATTATGACTTGACTTTAGAACCTGATTTCTCAACCTTCAAGTTCAATGGTGAAGTTACCATCGATATTAAGGTTCAAGACTCCTCCGACTTCATTACTTTGCATACGTTAGAATTAGAATTATTAGAAACTAAGTTATCGACTTCTAAAGGTCAATTCACTCCAGGTAGCTCTTCCTATGACGAAGATGATCAATCTACTACGTTCAAATTCGACGACAAGGTGTTAGTTTCTGGTGAAACTGTTAAATTATACATTAAATTTATTGGTGAATTAAACGACAAGATGGCTGGGTTCTACAGATCTACTTATGAAGAAAATGGCGAAACCAAATATATGGCTACTACTCAAATGGAACCAACTGATTGTAGAAGAGCATTCCCTTCCTTCGATGAACCAAATTTAAAGGCCAGCTTCGCTATTTCTTTAATTTCCGATAAGAAACTAACTTGCTTATCTAACATGGATGTTAAAGAAGAAATTGAAGTCAGTTCATCTACTAAAAAAGTTGTCTTCAACACCACTCCATTGATGTCTACATATTTAGTCGCTTTCATCGTTGGTGATTTAGTTTACATTGAATCTAATTACAAATTCAGAGATGTTCCAGTTAGAGTTTATACTACTCCTGGTTACGTTGAAGGTGGTAGATACTCTTGTGAATTAGCTGCTAAAGCTTTAGAATATTACGAACAAGTTTTCGATATTGAATATCCATTACCAAAGATGGATATGGTTGCTATTCATGACTTCTCTGCAGGTGCAATGGAAAACTGGGGTTTAATTACTTATCGTGTTGTTGATTTACTATTCGACGAAAAGAAATCTACTTCTGCTACTCAATTAAGAGTGTCTGAAGTTGTTGCTCATGAATTGGCTCATCAATGGTTTGGTAACATTTGTACTATGGACTTTTGGGACTCTTTATGGTTAAATGAATCTTTTGCTACTTATATGTCTTGGAAATGTTGTAACCATTTCGAACCATCTTGGAAAGTTTGGGAATCTTTTGTTGGTGATTCATTACAATCTGCCTTAGGTTTAGATGCTTTAAGAAATTCTCATCCAATTGAAGTTCCAGTTAAAAGATCAGATGAAATTAATCAAATTTTTGATGCTATTTCTTATGAAAAGGGTTCTTCTGTTTTAAGAATGTTGGCAAATTGGTTAGGTGAAGATGATTTCATTAAAGGTGTCTCCAATTACTTAAAGAAACATTCTTATTCTAATGCTTTAACTGAAGATTTATGGGCTTCGTTATCCGAAGTTTCTGGTAAAGATGTTGAGGGTACTATGAACATTTGGACCAAGAAGGTGGGTTATCCGGTTGTTTCAGTTAAAGAAGATGGTTCCAAGGTTCAATTTGAACAACATAGATACTTGACCACTGGTGATGTCAAACCTGAGGATGATAAAACTGTCTACCCAATTTTCATAGGTTTGAAGACTGATGCTGGCTTAGATGAATCTATTGTCTTTGATAATAGAACTTTAGAAAAAGATATTTCTAGTGATTTCTTCAAAATTAATGGTAATTCGACTGGTGTTTACAGAGTTGCTTACTCTTCCGATAGATGGGCTAAATTAGGTGATGATGCTTCGAAACTGTCAGTTGAAGATAGAATTGGTTTGGTTGCGGATGCTGGAGCCTTATCTGTTTCTGGTTACTCTAAGACTACGAACTTACTGTCATTAGTTTCTGGTTGGAAGAAAGAAACATCATTCTTTGTTTGGGATGAAGTCTTGACTAGAATTGGAGCTTTAAAAGCCGCTTACATGTTTGAACCACAAGCAACCAGAGATGCTTTGAAGGCTTTCACTGGTAGTTTGGTCAGTGAGAAATGCCATGTCACTGGTTGGGGTTTTACTGCCGATGAATCGTTCTTGGATCAAAGATTAAAAGGATTATTATTTGGTTCCGCTGCTGCTTCAGGAGATGCGAAGGTTCTATCAGCCATTTCATCTATGTTCAAAGACTATACTTCTGGTAACACTGAAGCTATCCATCCAAACTTGAGAACCACTGTTTTCAACGAAACTGCATCTAAGGGTGGCGAAGCTGAATACGAAGCTTTACTAGCTATTTACAAGAAGCCGCAATCCATTGATGAAAAGATTGCTGCTTTAAGAGCGTTAGGTAGATTTGAAGATGAAAAGATATTATCCAAAGTCTTAGGTCTGTTATTGGATGGTACAGTTAGATCACAAGATATTTATATCCCAATGCAAGGTATGAGATCTCATAAGGTTGGTATTGAAATTTTATACGTTTGGATGAAGGCCAATTGGGACACTCTTTATAAATTATTGCCACCAGGTTTATCCATGCTAGGTTCCGTTGTTCAATTGTGTACTTCTGGTTTCACCACCTTAGACAAGTATACTGAAGTTGAAGAATACTTTAAAGATAAGAACACTAAAGGTTTTGATCAAGGTTTAGCCCAATCTTTAGAAAAGATTAAGAGTTCGGCCAACTGGGTTGCAAGGGACTCCAAGGAAGTTGAAGCTTGGTTAAAGGAAAACGGATACTTGAAGAACTAACTATTCCTAGCCATTTGTAAGCTGTAACTTATGTATACTCAAAAATCTAAAAAGTTCGTATTATGATAATGTTTCAATGTTTTGTGTGTGGATTCTGTACATCGATCATCGCGTAGCTGCTACTACGAGATCTGTTCCCTTTTCTCAGTGTCCTGTCTCTGGAACTCTCTGTTTCTTCCTATAATCAACAATCTCCACCCGAAGATGAACGACAAGGTAAAAGTAAAGATAGAGCCAACTGGAAATGATTCTGTTATCGCCACATCGTCTCCAAATGATGCATCATCAAGTCAGCAAAAATGGAAATCAACGGGCAAACCCATTTCAGAGCACTTCAGAACCCCCAAAGACCACAACGTGCCAATTGGTATATCCACCCCAAAACCTCAAAAAGTAGGGGAAAAGAAGAGAAGAGATGGTAGACACTATACCAGTTCAGCTTCTGGTTCAGCTGCTGGTTCTGGTTCAAACACAACAGCCGCAACTACTGGTTCTTCGACCAACAGTTCTGCTAAGTTATCAGCTTTCTTTGTCAATTTGCCTGATGAATCAGCTACCACCTCTAATTCAATCTCTAATGTTTTTATGACTTCTTCTAAATCTAGAAAGCCTGTTCAAAAGGTTCAGTTCAAAGGAGAGCCAATGGATGATGATGAATATGGTGAAAATATGAGAATCAACACTGATGGATTAGAGGAGAGTCCAGGTAACTTAAGCTACACTCCACACGGTACTCCATGCAACACCACTAAACGTTCAAGATCCAGAACAAAGCAAAGTCATGATAAAAAGGGTGCTAACGCTAATGAAATTCTAGTTGAAACCAGGACTTCTCCTGTGCATGTGTTGAAGAAGCCTCGTAAGAACAGAGGTTCCCCACCGCCTGCTTTAGATAGTGGTTTCCAAACAAAACAACAGCAAACAAAGTCTCGCAAATCTGATCAACAGGAACAACAATCTCAGTTGAATTTAGGAGATTCCCCATTATCGTTCTCTAGACCTTCAGTTGCTTCTACGGGTTTGTCATTTGATGCCAATCAAGTACTATCACCTCAAGCACCAGCCCAACCCCAATCTCAAGCTAAAAAATTCACTGTTCCGGGAAAATACAAAGTTAACAAGTCGAACGTTTATATGAGAGATGGGACTGAAACAGAAGAAGATTATTTGGGTTTATTAGACCTAGGTTCTAACAATCCATTTGAATTATCTCAACAAGAACAAGTTTTTTTAAATTATGCAAAATTAGATATGGATAAATGGGTCAAAGAATCTTCTGACTTCAATAAAGAGTATCAGAAGTTGTTTGAAGAGGTCATCAAGATTAGATTAAAGTTTAATAAACGATTCTTGATGTTGGTTGAAAATTTGGATAATTTTGTGCTAGATTTAGAGAAACACGGGGATGAGTTGAATAAAAAGAGTGGGTTGATTAAAGAGTATTGTGAAAAGATTGTTAATGGCGTTATTTAATTTTATTAATTTTATTGAGGTTTTTGCTACTTAGATTTATACCTGCTTTTTACAATTATGGTGTTTGATTTTGTGTTTATACTTTCTTCCTGATTTTGTTATGTAATGATGAAACAAAAGTGAATTAGTTACAGCACCACGTAAAATTATAGAAAAGTCTTAGACAAAGATTGTTACTTTTTTATTTCATTATTTATATAAAGTTAAATAAAAGAGCTATGAGAGGGGTTGTACAGAGTAGTGGGGTTATTAAAAGGCTCAAAGAGAAATTTACTTTCTGAATCTTCTTTGGGCTCTGTTAGCAGAAACGGCAGTGACGTTAGTTGGTAATTCGAAACCTAAAGATTTGATTAAGTCATCAGTTTCAGCATCAACGTTTAATTGACCCTTAGTCTTAGCTAAGTCTAAAGCGGAAACTTCTGGAACATATTGATCCTTTCTTTCTCTTTCTTCTTCTTGTAATTTGAAAGAAATACCTCTGACTGGACCCTTTTGAATTCTCTTCATTAAGTGGGTGGTGTAACCAGCAATCTTGTTTCTTAATCTCTTAGATTGAATTTCAGCAATTTCGGAGGTTAATCTCTTGTTGGTTTCGAAATCTAAGGTTAACTTAGGATAGTATTTTTCAATTAAAACTTTAGCAGCTCTCTTGACGGTCTTGGTTCTAACTCTACCCTATTATAATTGTAATTTCAATAATTTGAAATTATAAAATGTTAGTATAAAATGATTCTTTGGTTACTCCAATATTTAATCTTGGAAAGAAAATGGCTTAGATAGACAAAAGTGACAACATCCAATATTCATACAAGTTTTGAGTTTGCTTTGCAATAACATTATTTTAAAGTTTGTATAAACTTGGACTCTGAGCTGGAATACAGCCAGTGATATTTTAGACATATTTAAATAGTTCAAATCATTATTGTTCATTTTGCAAAATTCATAATCATTAGCTCATTTTTTTGGAAGTAAAGAATAGTTATTATATTTGCTTAAAGACCAGAGCACTTCATCTGACTCGAATCACATAATTAAACTGCAGTGAATTAATTTGTTTCACGAACAATATACAATAGCTGAAGTCTGAGAACTTTCATAAATATATATTAATATATCACAGTGGTAATCCATTAGACTACCCAACATGTATTTAAACAATTAAACTTGTGTTCCAGCTGTTAATTGTAAAGTCTCTCAATAATTTTCTTTTACTTCAATAATGAATAGTTTAATCCTTGTCTTGTATCTTTCAGTGTCATCATTTTATCCATCAGTTGAGTTTTTAGTGGCACATACCATTTTGAAAGATTATGTGAATTTAGATGTTTTATCGTATTTAATATATACCCTTAGTATGGTTGATACCATTCGAGCTGTTATAATCTACTTTTACCCTAGTGTCTCGCTACAGAGAGTGAGTGAGCTCCAGACTGTACTCGCGCTGCTTGAAAAATTCTTTGTGTTAAGGGTGTTATAACCCTCGTTAATAGCACGTGATCATAATTTCTTATTTACACAACCTTGCACCACTAATAAAATGGCACGTGTATCCAAATTGGCAGTATATATCAGGCTGTGCAGCTGCTCTGTCTCCGGGCAGCCAGTCCACCTCAGGGCTGCTCTGCCTCGTTCCCCTTCGGGTTCTTTGGGCTGGCTGGTGGTGAGAAAAAACAGGAGCAAAACCAGTTCGCACTTTCACGAAAACTCACTGTAATCCACTTAGAATAACGTTGAAACTGCTATCACTACCACTCTCCTGGGCATAACATACTCTGTTCCGGGCGTCATCCTACCAATTGCACATACTATCCGATAGCCTGCCTTACACGCTATCTGCTGACTCTACTCTCGTCACTGTATCGTTATTATAACACGTCTAATCAACCCTTTTCACCCGTTTCCCCTTGTTTGCTGGTTCTCACCCAAGAACAAATCCCTGCACCGCCGTGTTTCCTGAGAAAAATATACCCCTTTTTCCTCCACAAAAATTTAAACGCTCTTCCCTTGAAACTACCTAATTCCCGAAGTTTTCTCCGTTATCCATATTATTTGATTTGATTTAGATTGAAGAGATATATTGTTATGGGGAAATTTCATTGTGACGTCTGTTCTTCTGATTGTACTAGAAGAATTAGAATCAGATGTGCTGTCTGTGAAGACTATGATTTATGTGTTCCTTGTTTTGCAAATGGGGCAACTTCTGCTAAACATAAGCCATGGCATGATTACAAAGTTATCGAGCAGCACCAATATCCTGTATTTGAGCCTGACTGGGGCGCAGACGAAGAATTGTTGTTAATCGAAGGTTGTCAAACGTTAGGCTTAGGTAATTGGCAAGATATAAGTGACTTCATTGGAGGTCGATCGAAAACTGATGTTGGTGATCATTATGAAAAATATTATTTGAATTCTCCGGATTATCCGATTCCTGATTTAAACCAAACCTTTGAAGATGTTTCAACTTCTGAATTTTTAAAGAACAGAAAAAGAAGACTGGATTCAAAAAAGAATCTGCCTTTACCGCCTCCCAAAAAAGTGTTAACCTCTCAACCATTATGTTCCGACATTCAAAGATATATGCCAGGTAGACTAGAATTTGAAGAAGAAGCTGAAGATGAAGCTGAGAAAGTTGTTCAAGATATGGTTTTTGAACCTGATGAATCTGAACAAGATGTTGAATTAAAATTAACCATTTTAGATATATATAATTCAAAACTTACTTTAAGAGCTGAAAGAAAAAGATTAATGCTAAAGAATAGATTATTAGAATATAGAGCTAATGTTGCGATTGATAAGAAAAGAACTAAGGATGAAAGAGAAATGTATAATAAAATGAAAGCATTTGCAAGAGTTATGACCCCTGATGATTTTGAACAATTTTCAACTGATATTTTAGAAGAATTGAGAATTCGTAATAGAATCCATCAATTGCAAACTTGGAGAAAAAATGGTATCACTACTTTTGATTCGGGTGCTAAGTTCGAAAAAGATCAAATTAATAAATTATCCAAGTTAAATATGCCAATAACTAATACAAACTCAAGAGAAAGGCATACGTTGAATTCAGTTAGAAGCAATTCAAGACACCAGACCCCTTCATTTGATTCAAATGGTTATTCTAATAGTAAGAAAAAGAATCAATATTTAGATATTTCACAATCATTGGATTACGATTTACTGTCCGATGAGGAAAAACAACTATGTAGTAATATGAGAATACTACCAAAACCATATTTGGCTATAAAAGAAACTTTATTCAGAGAATTGTTAAGAACCGGTGGTGTTTTGAAAAGAAAAACAGCAAAAGATTTACTTAAAATTGATTCGAATAAAGTCACTAAAATTTACGATTTCTTTGTGCAACAAAAGTGGTGTAATGCTTGTTAGCTGGTCTATCAATATTCAATTCGATTTTATGTTTTTGGGAAATTTTAAAAGAGCACACATATACTACATTCATTGTGCCAGTTTTCGAGGTTTTTGTTTCTTAATATTTATATTTATATATTAGATATCTGTGTATACTACTATCATTGTTAATTGTATTACTAAACGTTTTTACAATCATCAAAAGTGCATCTCCTTAAAGTGTATACGCACAGAGAAAAACCAGGATAGCGTAAGAAAATGAGCCGCTCAGAATTTCTGTACAAAAAAATTTCAACTCTTTTTTCTAATCAATTTTTTGATTACAAGTTTAAAGATCATATCCTAAACTTATCAACAAATTCTATAGCACGACACACATAGAACTCTTTTAGAAATGGCTGATAAGGTGAGATATTTCTTGGAACAATCTGTTCCTGAGCTTCAAGATTTAGAAAGAAAGAAGTTATTCACTAAGAAAGAAATCACAATGATAATGAGAAGAAGAACAGATTTCGAACATAGAATAACAGGTAGGGGATCCAAACCATTAGATTACTTAAGCTATGTCAAATTTGAAAAGAATCTAGAAAAATTAAGAAGAAAAAGATATATCAGATTCAAACCAATTATCGACTCCAAGCCATCGATTTCAGATTGGGCTTCACAAAGACGTATTTTTTTCATTTTTGAAAGAAGTATTAATAAGTTTCCTAAAGCTTTAGAATTATGGGCTGGCTATTTGAAATACGCTAAGAAAAATGGATCAGTTAAAGTGATTTACGATATTTATTCCAAGTTGTTACAGTTACAACCTAAAAATATCGATGTTTGGTTTTCCGCTGCTCATTATGAATTCGAATATAATAAGAATGTCAAATCTGCGAGAAATCTATTCAAGAGGTGTTTAAGATTTAATGGAGATGAAATTGAAGTTTGGCTTGAGTTTATTAAATTTGAATTAAACTATTTATCGAAATTATTGGCAAGAAGACAATTATTAAATTTGATCACGGAAAGACAGCAGCAAGAAGATTTACGTGAAAACGAACGAACAGGCGAATTCGATGATGATGGGGATATTATAAGCTTGGTCCCAGATAATGAAATTAATGATGAATTAAATAAATTACCGGAGCTAAACATTAGTACATTAGGTTCCATTGAAAATAACCCTGTTTTAAGGGGTGATTTGGTTTTAACAATTTACGATATTTGTGTTTCGCAATTAACTGCCAAAATATCTGATTCAAAGGACAGATTCAAGAAAATGTGGGATATAAGTTATGGTGTTATGAAGATCGTTGATTTATTCAATCCATTGGATAGAACGTATTTATGTAATCATATCGTTAATAGATTAGTTGAAGAATTTGGTGAACATGGTAAAGTTGTCGTTTTACAGTTAACCTTAAGCTTAAGATATTTGAATGTTGATTCAGATTACGATGAATTATTAGCTGGTTTAAGAAACTCTACTAAACTATATCAATCGTGGATAGCTAAGAGTAAAGTTAATGATGAAGTTAAAGAGGATGTTAAAACATTGTACATTAATTTCTTGATTGAAAACTACCTAAACAAATCAGAAGAAGGTCAATTCAAAGATTCATTATCTTTATTAGTTAAGAAGCTTAAATAGATAAATATAGACATTGATTCATAATCATAATTAAATTGTGTATTTATAATAATAATAAAAAGTTTTGAAAACACATGAAAAAAAATGTAAAAGTTACGAAAGAACACCTAGAAAGCAAGTACAAAAGCATAGCACTGAAATTCAAATTTAAACAAACAAACAAGGAACAAAAAAGTAAAACGCACAGGATCGAAAGCAATGTAAGGAAAGAACTGAGGTATATGAATATCATAAAAACTTTTAATAAGGCTAGGGGTGACGGAAAAGAGAGTATTGATTATTCCGCCTTGTTAAATTCATTGTTTAATTGAGAAGTCTTAACCATCTTGTTGAGTCTTCTGTAACCAAAAATAGTACTCAAAACAGCACCGAACAACAAAGAAGAAACACAATAAATAGTTAAATGAATCTTAGAATTTAAAGTAGGTAATTTATAGAAATGATAACCATCTTCAGTTTCTTCCTTGGCAACTTGTAGCCATTTCACATTAAACCTGAATTGAACAGTATCACCAATAATTACACGTGTAGTATTCAAGGAACTTGAAAAGGCGGTGGAAGCAACAATTTCATCCTGTTTGTTATTTAAAAATAAAACATTAACATTTGGATCCAAATCAAAATGAGACTCTTCAACTGAACCTCTTAAATTCAAGTCTAAAGGCAAGTATAATTTTGATTCTGGTCTTAAAGAATATCTACAAGTGAATGGGGCATCTTGATGTATGTATAATTGAAACAAATGATAGACCTCATCGTCAAACTTTAAAGTACATGTTAATTCTTCATTTTTACCATATGTGAAAAACAATGGCTTGTTGGTCTCCAAACATTTTGGAAAACTTGAATACACAATATTACCATCGTTATCAAAGACGTGTTCACCATTATCTATTTGTCTTGTAATGCATTCTACTGGAATAATATCCTCTTTCTGATAACCTCTCAAGTATGCAAGGGAGTCTAGTTGCGATTCCGGGTATGGTTTAATCTTTGCAGCCAGCGTAAAAGAAGTCAAAGAGAGTAAATATGTGAGAACTGATAGCTTCATCTTTGGTAATCTAGAAGTTGGTTCTGGTGCTCCTTTGTGGTTAAATCAGGGCTTGTCAGAAAGAGTTATTCCAGTGAAAGTTGTGTTCTTTTTTAGAGATTTTAGAACACGTCGCAAGCTGCGCGTTACGTAATTGATCAATTTTGATCCAGGTACACTCAGCCCTAGCGTTTTGACAGGTTGCTACAGAATACAAGTTGAACGGAATACATTAATAAGTACTATACATAAACTGCAATACATATAAAGGACGCAGTGTGAACCTTACCCAGAAAGAAGTAGCATGGGTATAGGCAACGAAAGTTGAAACACAGAGAAATAACCAATAAACGAATTAGAACGAAAAATCAAAACCAAATATAGCATTCGAAATAAAAATGAAGCTCGAAATAGTATAATCAAAATCAAGAATAAAGATGAAAACAAAAGAAACAAAGACAGAACTAAGCATTCAGCATAGCTTCAAAATCAACCTCATTCAAACCTTTCAAGCATTTCTTTTTAGCCTTTTGTGATCTCCAATGAGCAGTCAAACCATCTTTTCTCTTGAAATTCTTACCACATCCCCAGCCTTCACCATTTTTATTAAATCCACCACAAATATATCCCGCTCCATCCTTATGCTGATTTTGTTCATGTCTACGTCTATCACTGTGTCTTGCAAAATATTGATTACAGACAGAACAAGCAAATGGCTTTTTATGTTCATGTGAAGAATTAATATGTGAATTCAAATTCATCTTACGTGAAAATACCTTACCACAATCTGGACAAGGGCACGTAAACACTTTTGGTCCACGGGCATCACCACTTAAAATAGCTTTGCTTTTAATATTGATTTCCTTTTGTAAATTTCTAAAACCTTTAACATTGTTTCTTGGAACTTGCTGAGCAGGCAATGTAGAAGTAGATTGATCTAGATATGGATTCGGAGGTAGGCCTTGCTGTTGTTGCTGATGCTGTTGTTGGTGTTGATGTTGCTGTTGCTGGTGCTGAATGTGCTGTTGTATTTGTTGTTGTACCACTTGCTGTTGCTGTTGATCCATCTGACCATGTTCTGAAAATCTTAGAGCCATGTCAGCGGCAGTTCTACTCCAATCTTGTTGATTATCGGAAGATGACTGAGGAACGGAATTGGCTAAAGTAATTAAAGGATTCGACATTTCCGAAACAGAGCTGCCATGTTGCATTGAGGCCGGTAATTTGGCATCGTTGTCTCTCATATTAGAAGTATTTGAGGAAGAAGCGTAGTAGGCATTTGTAGGATTGGACTCGTACTTCAGATGGTCCTGTTGAGGCTGTGTTGATTGGGGAGGATGCTGTGTGGACGAGTCATAGCTGTTTCTCAACTCCGGGTCGGTGGTGAAGTCGTCGGTGCCTGGCATTGGATGTTAGATCTTTAAAATGATACTCTGATATCCTGAATAACCAACTAACCCCTGTTCACTAGGAAAAGACGGGTTGTTGTTGTTGTTGAAGCTGAGTTGGTCAAAAAACGAGGCAGCGCACATTTTGTCTGCCAGGAGAGCTCACGGGTGAATGGTGCTTACGTGAACGACGCGACGGCGACGGCCCCTACTAACACGGTGAGAACGTAAGTCAATATCTGAACCAGCTCAGTGGTCAAAAGACCGAATAGTTGGTTGTTTTTCAAGAGATGAAAGTTGATTTTGACATCCTTCAAGTATTGTTCAGCAGTTGGTTCGATGGAATAGTAATCGGTAATAGCATCAATCACCAGAACATTGGATGATTCTTCAGTTAAATGGATGTCAATATCAATAGGATTAATAGCACACCAACTGATTTTTATAGAGTACCTTTCACTAGTAGGAAGTTCATTTAAATCAACATAAATGGTTCTGATTTGTGAGTTGTCTGGTTTTGTGAATAAGTTGGGTTTGAAATCAACTAAAAATTGATGTAACCCTTCTTCATTAAGTTTCTTAATCTTGTAATTGTTTTCTAGTTGTTTGCTGTAATAGTTTATGAATTGATAATTGTTGATTGATTCAAGGACTTGAGTTTGGTTGAATGAGGTGTCACCTTTAACTAAGAGGAAAGTCTCAGTGTTCGCAACGACACTTTGAACTAAGAGAAGCAGGAATATCAGGGGGGACATTTGGATCTGCATCTGCATCCGTTTGGTAATGCGTTAATAGCTGTATCCGTACCAGTTCAAACTTCCGAAACAGTGTCTCTGTTACTGTTACAGCACATCTTACTAACTTAACGTCCGTTCAGCGCACACGGGCTCATTGCACGGCCTTGCTTGCTCTATGTTGGGCGTGTTTACTGCTACCAGTTTTCTTTGGAAGTGGTGTTTTGCAATGCAAGCAGGATGACTCAATAATTCAATAGATCTGTGCAAATAACATAGTAAACCTTATATAACAAATGGAACTCTAAAATGTTAGTTGCGTTATAAGCACTTTAATATCTTAAAATCCAACGCTTTTATAGTTTTTCTTTAAGATAAACTATATCCATTCTCCTTGAATCCCAAAATTTTGTACTTTAGTTTACACCCAAAAAGCTTATTGCAGTATTCGTGTTTAAATTTTCTTGGTATGAAATTCTATGAGTCTGACATAGTCTGGGTGTATATCTCACCAAGTATGATACCACATAATCTACATAATGAATCGTATAAATTTCGCATCTTTAGACCTTAGTACAGAATGAGCCCCTGACCATGGATCATGCATAGATCAATTTGATATAGAAAGACAGCAGTATCAGTTATCAGAAATGGTAGGTTTCTATAGAACTATATATCAAATTTATAACGTGATTAAAACACCAATGGCAATTGAGCAAATGATAAGCCTGACATTTGCCCATGTTGGTTTACTTGTAGTTCCAGTTAACTTATGAGATCACTGCGGATTTCAGAAGTCTTCTTTAATTTGATGGGATAGGGATATGAAACTGTTACCTATACTAGTTTTCTACTCTGTAGACATCTATATATAATATGTTTATAACTTATAACAGAATCAGAATCACATGGCGACGCGCCGTCGACCGCTCGTTTACGCTACTCGTTACTCGTTTGTTTGTGTGTGTTGAACTTGTCCTGAAAAATCGAATCATTTTCATTTTCAACTTGACTTGTTGTTTTGTAAAAGGCCGTCTTCTGTCCATCCGACTCGTATATAAACCTGGATTGTTCCACTTTTCCTTTACTTGTTTGCAAATCGGTATCTTCTGCTTCATTCAAAACAGCAAGCTGCTTTTTCTTTGCTTTCAAATAAATTTATTCCCCATCCTTATTCTCACTCGTTCCCATACTTATTCTTATTTATATCATTAACTCAAACTACGCTTTCAAATGACAACTGGACAAGATTACGATATTATAGTCATAGGTGCAGGTGTCGTTGGTCCCTGTGTTGCTACTGCTTTAGCTAGACAAGGTAAACGTGTTTTGATAGTTGAAAGAGAATGGTCAAAACCAAATCGTATCGTCGGTGAATTGATGCAACCTGCAGGTTTGAAAGCTCTAAAACAATTAGGTATGATTAAAGCCATTTCCAACATCGAAGCTATCCAAGTCGATGGTTATTACATCTCTTATCTTGGTGATACCGTTAATATCTCATATCCTGAAAAATCAATATTGTCAAAATTAGATACTGAACCGGTTCCGGGCGCTGTTAAACGAGGTACTGAAGATAAGTTAGATAATGATTCAACTTTAGATGTCGATTCATGGGATAAAGAAATTAATATTAAAGGTGTTGCTTTCCATCATGGGGATTTTTTGATGAATTTAAGAAGTATTTGTTTAGCCGAGCCTTATGTCACTAAATTGGAAGGCAATGTTACCAGCTTAGTTAGAGATGATTCTGGGAAGGTTGTTGGTATTAACGTTAATAATTCTGCAGAATACTTTGGTAAACTGATTATCAATTGTGATGGTATCTTCTCTAAGTTTAGAAAAGAGTTGGGTAAAGATAATGTTACTAAAGTTGGTTCTTATTTTATTGGTTTAGATTTACTTAGTGCTAAATTACCAAGTCCAAATCATGGTCATGTTATTTTAGGTGATCATGCTCCAGTTTTAGTTTATCAAATCTCTCAGTTACATACCAGAATCTTATGTGCTTACAGATCCCAAAAATTACCAAAACGTGAAGAGGCTCTTAAATATCTAACGGAAGAAGTGTTACCTGCTTTACCTAAATCATTACAACCAAGTTTCTCAGAAGCTTTAACCCAAGATGGTGCTGATGTTTACAGAGCCATGGCCAATCAATACTTAACTGCTAAACCAAACACAGTTCCAGGTTTTATTTGTGTTGGTGATTCATTAAATATGAGACATCCATTAACTGGTGGTGGTATGACGGTTGGACTAAACGATGCTGTTCTACTATGTAAGATTCTGTCCGATATTCCAATTGAAGACTTGGCTAATGAGGACATTATACTCGATAGAATGCTAACATTCCATTCTGAACGTAAAGGATTAGATGTTGTTCTTAACACCTTATCCATCGCATTATACGCCTTATTCGCAGCTGACAACAAACACTTGAAGATCCTACAGAGAGGATGTTTTGCCTATTTCCAAAGAGGCGGCGACTGTACTACAGGTCCTATTGCATTGTTGAGTGGACTAACGCCAGACTGGTCTGTGTTATTTGGTCACTTTTTCTGTGTTGCTTTCTATGCTTGCTATGTGAACTTTGTAGAGAGAGGTCTCTTTTTGTTTCCATTGGCTCTATGGGAGAACCTCTGTGTCTTGATCACGGCTGCGTTCGTGATTTTACCTTACCTATTCAGAGAATTGTTCTCGTAGTTTATATTCGTATACTTATTTAATTTAATTTTCCTCCATTTTTGTGCTTTCTTCCAAGTTGTTTATACTCTCTTTAATTTAATGATGATAATTTTATAATCCGTTACTGACACGCGCGCAGAGTGGCAGCCTCCCACGGCTCGAGTGGAATAATCACTTCAACACTTTGCGGTTTAATTGGGTGTTTGGCAACTACCAGTGGATTCTTCCACTCACACCAAAGTCACTGCTTGCCACCAGGATCACCCGTCTGCCATTGCTGTTGGTCTTCTTGTTTTAATAAGCCGAAATTTCCCACTTCTCACAGCTTTCCCTGGTGCATTACCCCTTCCTCCCGCCAATTGCAAGTATACGATATAACACTGGTTATAATTGCTTTTCCCCGTTTTTAATTTCAATAGCTTGGATAGACAACATCCCAATATAATCATTCCAATAAACGCTCAAAATGTCCTCTGAAGTGCCTGAAGAAGAACAAAGAGTTACTTACTCTTCTTCATTGCTTTTCGGTAAGTCACCATTGGAAGCAATGGAAATTTTAAAAATGAGACATTCACAAGTTAAAGCCATCAATCATGAATTGGCTGAATGGTTTACAGCCTACGGTAGGCTGAAATTGCGTTATGTTGATGAATTGAAAAGATTGTTGGTTAGAGGTGAAGATTTGTTTACTAATTTAGAAAACCCAAAATTATATAATGAAAAAATTGACTCTTTAGGTTTAGCTTCTCCTATGTGGTCTTCTGTTTTGAAGGTTGTTGGCGATGAAGCTGAGTTATTTGATCAAAGCACTAGAAAGATGGGCAAGCATATGATCGCCCCTTTGAAATTATACGTCAGACAACATGAATCCGATTTGGTTGAAATGGATGACTTGTGCACTTTAGCTGGAAATATCGCCAAAAAAGAGAAAAAGGGTGATGATACTTCAATTTTAACTAATGAATGGTCTCAAAGAGCCCCTTACTTCTTTGAAATTTTTGAAAATTATGATTTTGAAAGATTGATTTTGATGAAAGATGTTTTCACTAAGTATGAAACAGATTTGACTGATGTTATTGAAACTTTCAGGGAAGATAATGAAACTGGTATTGAGCATGTTTTGTCTTTTAATCCAAATGATGAAATTAAAAGATATGCCGACGCTGCTTTATCAAAGGAAATTTCAATTGATATTATTAAATCTGTTAATGATATTAAACCAGGTTCTTCAAAAGCCACTGCTTCTCAAGGTTTTACTTCTTCTGCTGCAAATAACAACAAGAGTAATAATAAACAAGTTACATCTTCTCCAAATAAGCATAGTCACCGTCTGTCTTTATTACCTTCTCATAAGAAGACAACACAATCTACTTTAGTTCCACCAGGTGTTGGTTCTTCAAGTAGACGTACTTCAACTGCTTCAAATGCGACTAATACCTCTTCCTTCAGTTCAACACCAAAAGCCAATGATAAGAAACATAAAGAAAAAGGTAATTTACGTTCAAGATTCGGTACTATGTTGGGTAGAAAGAAGAAGGATAAGAAATCCGATTTACACAACTCAACTATTGCTGAATCTGAAACTTCTTCATTAGCAAGTGCCCCATCTCGTAATGATCAACTTACTAGATCAAATACTGCTGGCTCAAAAGATAAACTGAAAGAGGTTCCCCAACCTGTTCAACCTCCAATTACTCCAAAACCACTTGAACCGGGACAACAACAACAATCATCATCTGTTTCTGGTCCTCTCAACCATTCCGTTGCCCCTCCTCCCCTTTCTAAGACACCAAATGTTGAACCTCCAAAACTGGCTGTCACATCTCCTGGAACTGAAGAGTTATACAGTGAACCAAGGGCTACTAATGGTGGTCTATCTACTAATGGTAATTTACCTTCTCAATCAACCACAAGCGTTGCCCAATCTGGATCTTCGTCATTCTATCCTGCTATGATGCCTACTAGAAGAACTAACTCAATGGTTAGTTCAAATGATGAATCTTCGATTCAACCTTCAATTCGTAATAATAGTAGTACTGCCCCTACTTCTGATTCTCCAATTGTTGCTAAAGAACCTTCAACTCCAAGTATTCCGGAACCAGTTGTGGTTTCTTCGCCTCCACCTCCTCCATCTTCTAGAAAGCATATTTCTACTGATAACTCTATTACAAACAATAGACAATCCCATGGTACTGCTCCTGCTCCTCCACAGCAACGCAAGAGTATGTTGGTTGAACCAAATTCTGCTGCCCCCGTTTCCTCTAACGGTCCAGCACCAGTTACTTCTCCAATTGCTGCTGCTTCATTGCGTACTTTCCCACTTGATTCACAAACTTCAGAAGCCACTCCGGTTTCTCCTCCAGTTTTTGTTAGTCCTCCACAGCAGAAGCAACCTCAATTAGCTGCTCAACCAATTATATCTCATGCTACCGGTTCAAGTCTACAACCTCAAGGTACTGGTTCAACTATGTTATCTAGAAATGCTACAGGTAACGGAGGTTTAGTTAATGGACAGATTGCCCACCCATCTTTAACCACTCCTGGTTTAAATGCATCCGTTGTTGAATTATTTAATGCTTCATTTAAAGATGGTAAAGTCTCACGTTCAAATGCTATTGGTGAAATTGCATTCAGCTATATTTTGGATGAATCAGTTAAAAGAGTTCCATCCAAGATTGATTTAAATGTTGTTTCAAGATCTGGACAAGCCTTACCAAGTTTTATGTGTAACCCATTAGTTTTAACACAAAGTCAAGTTGATCCAAATACATTTACAATCAATGACCCATCGCAAATTTACTTAAGAACCGTCGGAGGTTTGAAGTATATGTTAAATAACCCAGTTCCACCAATTATTGTTCAACCTATTTGGAAACATGAACAAAATCAATCTACTGTGATTATTTCAATTAAGCCATCTGAAGAATTATCGTCTTTTTTGAAGACCAATACATTAACATTATCAAACTTTGTTGTTTCGGTCTCAACTACAGGTGCACATGCAACTTCAGCAGCAACTAAGCCATCTGGTTCATTTAATAGAGAAAAAAATAGAGTTACTTGGAACTTATCATCTACACCAATCGTATTCAGTAATGAAAATACAGAGGAAAGATTAATCGCCAGATTCATGACTACTGGATTATCAAGAGAATCCGAAGCTGGTGTTCAATTAAGATTTGCCATCAATTCCGACGATGGTGCTTTAGGTGTTATTGCGTTGAATAGTGATTTAGAAATTGCTGCTAATGTTAAGAAAACCATTGAAGATCCGTTTAGTTCAAAAGAAGCATTCGAAGATGATTCGTTTAATAACAACGAGAATGATGGTGATTCGGAGTGGAAGTTGGTTCCTACTTTGAAGACCATTGTTGCTGGTGGTTATTCTGGCCATTCTTAGTTTTGTTATTAGGAATTTTGTCTGATGATGATGAAAAGAAAATGGGTATTTTTTACTTAGCTAATGATCTCTATGTTTTGACGTTGTTGTTTTTGTCTTCTTTTGTTTTGTACTATTTTCTTTCTCTTTAAAAAAATGTTTATTTGTTTTGTTAGATACTAAAACCTTTTGTTTGATATTCTTACACCGTCTTTCTTTTCTTTGTTCTTGTTTCGCCTCCCCTTTTTTTATGAATAGTTTATTACCATTAATTTTAGTATATATACTTATATTTTATTCTTTGTTTTTAATTGTGTTAGTTATAACTTATAATTCTTCAAATCTTACCGTTTTCAAGTGAAGTGTTTTTCTTATTCATTTTATTATATTTTTTAGTTGTTGGTTCGTTCCCACCTTAATATTATTGACTATTAGTTACTTTTGTCGCCTTTAGCCAGTGTTTTTGTTTTTGTCTATTTACATTTCTCTAGTGTTCTTCATCGTGTTTGTGATTCAATAATTTCCCTTTCTTGCTTCCTGTGTCTGTTGCTACAAGACTTCGCTGTTACTACGATTATTCCAAGTAGCATTTATTCGTTGTACATTCGCTGATAATACATCATCTTGTTTACGTGAAATAGTACAACTTAATCAAACGCAGTTTTAGTAATATAATAATGATACAGTAATCTTAAGTTCACAAAGGGAGCATCACTGTTGTTACATTAAAGATTTCAAAGAAAAAGTAGGAGACATCAACTCTAAGGGCCAGCTCAAAAAAACAACTCATAACGTAAAACAAAATAAAAAATATAGAAAAGCACGTACAATAAGAAATAAATCAAAGGTACCAGCATGTATTAAAAAACTCTTAAGATAGTATTTTAAAGATATAAGAACGGGCAAAGAAATGAAAGAAAAAGTATTAAAAAGGACGGAGTACCAAATAAACAACGATGAAGGTGAAAACATCAGTTGAGGTAGCAGATCTACTCTAGAGGCAGCAACTAGGTATAATAGATAATCTGAAATAAGAATAACATAAAGCAATAATAAAAGCAGGCAATTTTCTTTATTTTTGTATTTTTGATAAATGGTCAAAATTTATATCATAAATGAAACAATAAGACCTCTAAAAAGTATATATAAAAATGCCTAAGCAATCAAAAACAACAACAGACACCAATAAAAAACGAGGTAGTAAAAGTAAGAAAGAAGTAGTACAGGGAATGGAAATCTCAAGTAGAGGAGGGGGGGAAACAATAATAATAACATCATAAAAGGATTGAATAAATTAAAGGAGAGTAAATAAACTAAATAGGAAAAATAGGTGTAGGGAAATAAATTAATAAAAGAGGTCCATAAATTAAATAAAATGAGTGAATATATAAAAGTGGGTTCATCAAAAAATAAAGTAATCGGATAGAAAATAAATAAAAAGTGTAGGAGAAGTAAAATAAAAGCTAGGGCAAATGGTAAAGAAAGAAAAAAACAATTGAACTAAAAAAAAGGATTTTTTTTTTTTAAATTTCAAATTCTTCTTTTCTTCAATAAAAGCAAATCATCAAAAAATCAAAAGAAATAAAAGTTTAAAAATCACAAAACAAAATAAAAGCTAATTTACAAACAAAACTTTAAAAAAACCATCGCAAAACGAAAAACAAAAACGAAAAATAAGAAATAAACACCAGAAAAAAATAGTAAAAAAAACCAATAAGGAAATGTAATTGCAGTAGTAGTAAAATGAAACAAAAGTTTTTTTCTATAGGTAACAATAATAATAATGGTAGTGATAACAGTAACATCGTCAAATAACAAATTGTAAAAGTCATAATTTCAAAATTGAAAAAAAAAACTTTAGAAAAAAAATTTAAATGTGTAGGTAAAAAATGCATCATCAAACTTGTTGTACAAGTGTGTATGTTGGATCATTAATGGATAAAAAATAAATAAATATAATCGAACTTTTGCGAAAAACTAAATCAAGCTTGCAACCAAATTGTCAGGATCAATATTATAAGAATAATTAACACCAACAGTACGATTAGAGCCAGTAACAGGTAACTGATAATTCAAAACACCTCTCACAATCAATTCAAATGGATTTTGAGAAATGTTCAACCATTTTGGATTTGGTTCAATAATTGGAGTGCCACTTTTAGCTTTGCTTATATCAACACGATTATCTCTTAAATCATAGTTGTAACTGTATCTATCTAGTCCTGCTCCATCATCATCATCGTTATCTGTACCATTGGAAGGTGACCTTGCAGGTGGATGATGCTTTCTATTTTTCTTATCATCGTCATCATTATCATCATCATGATCAAACGAACATGGATTAACAATTTTAATCTCAGTTGAACTTATATCAAACTGTCTTGTGATAAATCCACCTTGCAAATAAAATGGGATCTCTAAATGGCTAACAGTACCTAATAACGTAGTATCATAACTAGTAGAGTCTCTATCAGAGTCACTTGATGAAGCAGAAGATGTAGCAATACGAGGAGTTTTAGCAAAGAAATCCAATTCAACATCTTGGATAATAACACCTAAGAAACCAGGATTGAAACTTTCAAGTTCCATGCTGAAAACAAATTCTTGTTCTGAAATGAGTATATCATAAACATTTATAATTGAAGTATGCTGTAATTCCTTTGATGTAGCTAATAAGAAGCCGCCCATGAAACCTAATAGTAGTAACATTAAGATAAATAATAATGTGTAACAAAAGTTCTTCAGTTGTCTCAATCTAGCAGTACGGGCGCTGGTGAAATCATGAGGCGAAAAATAATACAAATCAGTATTGTTCCTCTTCCTTTTTAATCTATTACCTTGATTACTATTGTAAGGATTGTTGTTAGTGCCGTTGCTATTGCCAATTGAATTATAATTGAAGCCGTACTTGTTACTTAGAGGACTCTCTAACAAAGGTTGTTGATAGGGATTAGTTGAAGCATAGCCATGATCAGGGGAGCTAGAATATTGATTTGAATGGTCATTAACGTTCTTGAAAGTGGCTTCATTGACAGACAAATCTTCACCATAATCTGAATCGTAATCACTAATTGAACCATAATTTTGTTGTTGTTGTTGTAATGCTTGAACTGCAGTTGTGGCGGGTGGTAAGCCATAACCTGGAACACCTAAACCCATCATTAAATCATCATCTTCATCAAACTCATCGTTATCAAATCTCTCAGCAGCCATATCTCTAATATCCATACCAGAATATCTTCTTGGATGAACACCCTTTGAATCAAAAACACGCGAAGTAATTTGTCTTAAATTATTAACTGGTTCTGATGAAAGCAGAGCTTGTGAAGGAGTTTGAGAATGTTGATCAGTTGTTAAATTAGATTGAAGCTCTGATGCAGTTGATACTAATTCCGGATTTGGATCTTGTTGTTGATTAATAGCCCTTGCTTCTTCTAATGAGGTCAAAGGATCAATTCTACTACTTTTCCTAAATATGTTGTTGATATTGCCGTTATAATAATTATGGGTGGATGATCTTGAACGAGTATCAAATAAAGTATCTTCTGTTTCATAAGTTGGAGTAGTGTTTGATCTTCCTTTGGTCTGATTACTAGTATCTTTGCTGACAGTTGAGCCAAAACGACTTTGACCCACGACAGTATCTGACAAAGAACTTGTCGATTGGTTATCTTTAAAAATAGGATTTTTAGATTGTAAAACAGGAGATTGTTGTAATAAAGTATTAGCGCTTGATATGGGCTCTTTTGAAATTATTGGCTCTAAAGAATGATCATTTGTAGCAGCTTCATACACAAAGGCCTCGTCTAAATCAGATTTATATTTTTCATCATCCCTGATCGCATTTTGAACTTTAGCAGCAAAGAATTCCGCCCTTGACGAATTTTTACTTTGAAGCGTGTTCAGAGAAGAAATTGTATTGAAGTTCCCTTGTTGAGCAGCAGTTCCTCTTAAATTCAATAAACTTGGATTAGTTTTCTTATTTCTATTTGGAGTGGTGTTAACAGGAGTGTTCACATTACTATTATTGGTAGTGTTTGCACTATTATTACTGGAAGGAGCATTTTCAGGAATGGTTGGAATCACATTTAAAACAGGATCTATTAGTGTCGATCTCTTACTTCTCAAATGGTTCATAGGAATGGCACTTTCTAAATCAATTTGCTCTAAAGGATCATCTCTTGGAATAGCTGATGGAGTTGGGATTGAAGAATTAGTTTCACTACCGCTGACAGCTCCAGATATTAAACCTGTATTGACTGTTTGTTGCTGTTGCTGCTGCTGCTGCTGTTGTTGTTGTTGTTGCTGTTGGACATTCATCAAAATTTCAGGGCTATTTGCAACAGCCAAATTCGTTGGAGAAAGACTGGGGTTTGTTAGAGGTAGCAGATGAACTGCTTTAACTGAATCAGCCTGCTCTTGCACAACAGCAACTAAGCCTGAAGATAAGGTTGATTTGCCTTTTGAATCGGGTAGCTTTATGAAAGAAGTCTTAGTTTCTAGCACAGGGGAGCTCGACCTTGATCTGGAGCACGATCTTGAATGTGGGGACTGGGAGGTTATCGTATCCGTTGTATCGGCTGTGGTGAGCGTTCTCTTACTAGAGGAAAGACTGGAATAGCTCATTATATTTTTCAGGTGATGAGGGTATCAGCGTATCAGTTGAGGTTCAGAATGTGAGAGCAAAAAGGGAAAAACGAGTGGACTGTCAGTTGAGAAAAGTAAAATAAGCCCTGTGAGGGAACAGAAAGGATATATAGTAGTTGAAACTAAGGATAAGAGATTTGTTGATAGGAGTGGTGAGTCAAAGCTCTAAATAAAGTGGGATGAAGGGAAAAGCAGCTAGATAGTTCTTGTGAATCTTGGGTGGTTGTAGTTAGGCAGCAAACGAACGGAGAACTCACTTGAAGATAGGATTGGACAAACAGGCCAGTTCACAGGATATTTTATAATGGCAGAGGAAGGAGAAGTTGGTTGTCTGGGTATGGATGGGTCTAAGATCAATATGGAAGAGGGAACACCAGATAGGCAAGGAATTGAGACTGGGGAGGGAACACGATTGGGGGAATTCGTGTTGGATGAGGGACAAGTGACCGGAACTGGCTTACTGGCTGACGGTGGTACTGACTTGTGTTATGAAGTGTGACAGTGGTCAACTGGGCCTGTCTCTGTCAATTCTAGGAAGCTACCTGGAATATGAAATGGAATGGAAATGAAAATGAAAACTGATACATAAAATTAAAAACCAGATCGCGTTTTTGACAGATCGTCCTCGCTTACGTAACGGCTGGAGCCGCGCCGTCTGTGGTCCGCCCGGCCGTCCCTGCTGGTAATTCCACCCACTGCCACCAGGTCTAATTTTCTTGATTGCTACCAAAAAGCACAGAATCTAGAATCCAGCCACCAGTGACTCAGAGCTAGCTCCTTCCCAACTCTACAAACCTGATTTCAGTATATCAACAACAAGGTATCGTTGTAGAATAACAGTATACGTATACTTTTTGGAAGATGGAACTGTCAGATTGCTTGCAATAACCGAACTCTAGTACTTTCAATCTCAAATCCCCTTTATACGAACAACGTACAGTGACGCACTGGAAGGAGATAGAATATTCTGTCGTTCCTGGACACCTGGATCAAAGTATTTCCCAAATAGGTGGAAACTAACTTCGAAAGTGAATCGCTACACTTTTGTAAAATATGATTCTGTGGAATCAGAGCACACCTGTCATTTTGGGTAAGAGAGGTACTAATTTTTCCGCACTTTAATTAGTCATACTCTCCACGATCCATATAACTTTTTGGATCGCAGCACCATCACATACATTCTCGAATTTTGACGGGAGCTGCCCGATCTAGCAGAGTGGCTGGCTAATACGCTCGTACTCGACATTTGGCTATCACTAATTTATTCTGCCTGCCCCAAAAAAGTCCCAACTTTTTTCTCCTTATCGATGATATCGCCTGCCTTGTATTCAACAAAATATCTCAGATATATAACTTTATAAACATAATAGATCAAAGTTCACGAAACCAGGTGAAGATTTGTAAATGTTAGTGTTTCAGTATACGGACCCGAGACCATAAGCTCACCAAAGACAAAGGACAAAGGGCTTTTTTCATTTTCAGACATAATGACTTTCCTAATTTGTCTGTCAGCTATCCACTAAATTTCACCCAACAAAACAAAGCCAGGCCGGTCAAACCTCTGCACCTCCGCCGGTATGGGCAAATCCCGTGGCAACCGTTTAATTGAATTTGGTGTACCGGGGAAGATCCCCTATATGCTATCCTAATTCTATTGGTCCTGGCCGGCCCAGCACCGCCAGGCAAATAAGCCCTGCCGGAATCAGCGGCCCATCTCGATTAAGTTCAGGCCGGCACATGTACGTGGCCTAGCCCAGGCGATGACGTCTTGTGGACAAATCGCCATAGGAAGCCCTGGAGGCTAGGGCACTGTCGTAAGGGGGAATGTGATGCGGCTTCCTGGGAGGTACAGCGGACCCTGGCGGCTGTCACATGAGTCCTATATACAATTGTTATCCTTCTTTCAGGTAGTTTCAGCCAGAGTTCGATGATTTATAAGGGATAAGAGGTCACAAATTCTACTCTCGGATTGTTTAAGTGGCTAGCTTTTGAAGCAAACCTTATTAAATCCTATCTTCTGATCACTTCTTTCTATCAAACCCGAAAATGTATTTGTGTTACATAGGAATTCAGTTTACTTTTTTGCTTTCTATACAGCCCATGAACTTAATCTATGGAGGTAGGGGGAAATTAAAGGTTGCATATATGGTCACTTGACTTTATACGATTGTTGTGCGTTGTCTCAAATGGCTCATGAGAGCTTCCAACGTACGTATCATGATACAGACAACATATCTCTAACTTACCATATATCATGGCACTTTTATGTAAAGGTAAATGAAAGAAAAGAGTTGTAAAACATACGTGTGATCTGGCCACTTCTGACTTAATTTCTGGTAAATGGGGTCTGTTAGAATAAATCAATTAATTCTTCCACACAACATGGAAATTTGTGGGGAAACAATTTTGAAAAATTCATGAAAAATTCCCTATATCTGAGGAATTGTATCCTATTCGAGCTACCCCTGCCGATAAACCATAACTCTAACTTTGTTTGTAAGTATAACAACATACATACATAAGCTTGATTAAACATAGTTACACGGTTTCTTGGTGCTACACGTAATTTATCCAATTACAAATAAGTCAAAAAAACTCCGACTTAGGTGTAAGCTTTGATTGATCAGTCAACAGGTAACAAAATTGCATATACTGTCACTTTGAAACCAAGACTGTTTTTTCCCCTGCGTTTTCTTAAACCAGAGTCGATCCATGGCTTATATAGCACATGTTGATCCTTGAATCATGTTTGGTATCTCTGTTTTCTTGCATGTACGTTATCTCGATCTTGAAATTCATTATTTGAAATCTTGAACAAACACGTTATATCTTGTATGTAGGCACAATATATGTGGAATATACTAGAATACCACAGTATGTGCCACGTAGCCTCTGGATTAGACTATACAGAAGATAGGAGATTGTTCTTTCGAGGTTCCATGTATGTATATAGGCTTTTAGAAGAAACGAATTTGAGCTAAGGAGGAACATGAAAATCCCACGTAGTTCTCCTCTTCGTCACCCACTTTGAGCGCTGGTTGATATAACTAGTTCGTTGTGATAAACGGAAAGAAACGACTTACGACAGCCACGTAGTCACTCTATATCAAAGGAGGCTCAGAAAAATAAAATATCGACAGTTAGGCTTCTCTCCGCTGATAGGGCCAAGTTGAAAGGTTCAGGAAGAAGCTTTTTTAAGGATCTTTTGATCTGTAGAGCGAATTCGGAGTATAGCATCCCTCCTTTGTTCGTTGTTGATTAAACAAACCAATCAAAAACAAACAACAGACCACAATGCTATAATTAGTGGGTCAAAGTTCTTTTGGCTAACGGCGGGTTCTAAGTATTTAAGCAGTTTGAAAAGATCACTCAACTAATGGATAAAAAGGGGAGTTGTCAATTTGAGAACTAAGGTACTTTTATAGGGTAAGATTTTCGATTAAAATGACCACAGAGTAGCCAAATCAGCATGTGTTATCGCTTTAAAAATTAAGTATTTTACCCTAAATCAATCTTACATTCAGTACGAGACACAAAATAAGATTTATGCAGCATATTTATATTTATACTAGATTAAGTTCCTTATTTCGGCACTATGGGTGCACAAAATGATCATTTTTTATACGCCATAGGTATCTTCCAATCTCCATTCAATTTTAAATCAATGATTATTTGTGGTATTTTAAGCATGATAGGTACCAAATTTTAAATACTGAATTGGATTATGATTGAGAGAAATATTTTAGAGTAAATGAATAAATAAATTGGTGATTACGTAAGAAACCACATAAGTAATATTACTTTCACATAATGAAAAAAGAAAAGGATGAGAATGTAAATGGTCGATTGGTCTAGTTGGTTATGGCGTCTGCTTAACACGCAGAAAGTCTCCAGTTCAATCCTGGAATTGATCATTTCTTTTTTATTTTTATTTTCTATTTATAATAGATCATGACAAAGTTTTTTTGTTTAACAACTTCATGATTTAGTTCAAAGTGAGAAATTTTACAAATGCATGTATTAAAGATTTTAGAGTAATTAGAAAATAAATAAATAGTATACAGAGGGCATGAATGATAGGATAAAAGTGTAAGCAAACATATAATAAGGTACAATATTGAAATGAAAAGAATTAAACTTGGGCTCTATTTAGCAACAGGCCTCTTAATAGGAGTAATACCACCAAATGGTTTCTTGATTTCACCTTTCTTAATTCCAAATCCAGGAGGTTTTCTAAATGCACCGGGCTTTCTTAGCCCCACGAAACCACCAGCCCCTGAACTTGGCTTGATTTCATTATTATCACCAGTACCATTATTATTATTATTATTATTGGTATGGATGCTACCAGAATTAGGTGTAATAGGTTTAATATAAGATGGTCTAGATGATGATAACGGTTTAACAACAAGCGAAGTAATTGCAGATTTAATGGAATTTGATTGCGGCTTCAAGTACTGTGGTAATTTAACTTGTGGAATTGGTGGTGGTGATGGTTTAGCTTGTCTGGGTCTTGGAACAGCAGCTTTCTTTGTATTTAAATTATCTGCTGCAGAACCCTTTCTTTTCTCAGGAATAACCTTATTAAAAGGAAAATTAGTGGGTGTTGTTGCTGGAGGTTTCAAAAATTGTTCTAATGGGTTCTTGAGTCCCAAAGCATTTGAATCTTTAAATTTTGCAGTGATCTTCTTATTATTTGGCTTAGATTTATCAGATTGATTTATAGAAAGATCCTTAATTCCCATTAAACTTGGATCAGGCTCAGGCATAGGATGAACAAGATGTGACGATGAATCACCAGAGTTAGGTTCGAATCTAGTAAACATGTAATATAATGAATTCACTAAAGAAGTAACAATTGAAGATTGGCCTCTATCATCTGGATTATTATTGTTATTATTACTAGTATCTTGCCTTTCAGTTTGATTTTCATCACGTTTGTCGTTCAGTTTAAGATCCCATTTACCATCATTAGTTGCAAGATAAGCAGAAAACAAAGACAAAGCAGTGGATGAAATAGCTGTTAATATGTTAGTTGGAGACTTTAATTGTTCAGTAGTAACCTTGTCACCCAATGCAGTTGAAACAGTAGCAATGTTATCTAAAATATCATCTTCTTGTAAAGCATCAAATAAAGAGGGAGGTCTCGATTCTTTAGATTCATTTTCTGAATCATCACCCTTTTCTTCAAATGGTGTATTGCCATAAAGTTGCTTATGCTCTCTCATTAGTCTTTTCTGCTTCCTCTTGGTGAACTCACTGATAATCCATTCTTTTCTAATTTCTTCATCTTGGGGATCAGGATATAAATGTTGCGCTCTTTTAATGACTCTTGCCCTTAAATCATTATCTCGATTTCTTTCAATGTTACTTTCCCTCCATTTCTTCTTTCTATGTCTATTCTCAAGTCTTATTCTCTCTTTCTTTTCATCATCGTCCATATCGGATTCTTTAATATATTTAATTTTTGAGCCTGAATATAAACTGATAGACGAATTAATCAGCCCACGCAATTCATCAATTTTTCCAGAGTCTAATTTACCTGCAACACTTGCAGAATTCAACGATCTAATATCGACAACATTTAATATGTTATTAATTAATGGAGTATTTCTAGGTATAATCTTTAAAGGTAAAGGGGATAATGGTTTGGTAGAATCGACTAATTTGAAAGTATTGTGGGCGCCACCAAGAACCTCAGTTGAACTTAAGTGAGTGAATGCTGAACTATTTGAATATTGACTCAGGCCAGCTGAATCAGTCGTGATGATGTTATAAGGTAAAGGAGAAGCAGGCTTGGATGAAGTGGCAGCTGAAGCAGTGGCCGTGGATGTAATAGGCGCTTTACCATATGGAGGTCTTTGAAATTGCTGAATTAAAGGAATAATATCGGCAGCTGTTTTCTTTTTGGATGCTTTCTTATTTTGTTTCGAACTGGATGAATCTTCTAATGTGGTAGATTGAATACCAGTCGAAAAATAACCAGGAGGCAGTTTACCTTCTCTTTGTAATTGTTGTTGAATCTGAGCAACTCTCTCTCTAGCAGCAGCTTTAATAGCATCACTTGACATATTAATGCTAACACCAGGTGGCAACACAGAAGAAGTCCCTAGAAAAGGTCTCGCAATTCTTTGACTAGGTTGATTACCAGTTCTAACATCAGTTTCAACTAAATTCATACTTGAAATTAAATTTTCAGGATTATCCATGGCCATTTCTAGAGCTTTTTCCATCATTTCATTCCATTGAAAACTTTCAATATCACTTGAACCACCGCTCTTCTTATTTTGTCGTTTTGAACGTGCTCTTGCTGTAGGCTTAATACTTGATTTTTTATTATCATTAGAGGGAAATAAATTAGTCTCAACAACATTTTGAACCATTTGAGACAACGCTTCTTTCAAGACATCATCTTCAGTGCCAGTAGTGGTAGTTGAAGATGTACTATCATGATTATTACTTATTTCAGGATGAGTATCTTTTAAAGCTTCTTCAATAGCCCTGTGCAAATCCATATCAGCGGCTTCCATATCATTAGAAGTAGTGGAAGTATCATGAACAGCAATGGTAGAAGCCGAATTTGCGGATAAAGATTCATCAAATCGTGTAGATCGCTGACTTCTAGATAATTCACGTTCCAACTCTTCTTGAAATTCAGCTTGTTCCTTTGCTTTTTCTTGATCCTCCTGAACATTGGCTAAAGCTTCCTTAATAACATTTGTGAATTCTAAATTAACACGCTCTTCTTCAGTTGGGGTTGAATCTTGTTGAAAAGATTGTGATGGTTGTTCAGGTCCATTTTCAGTTTCGTTAGGGTAATTTTCTCGACTGATATTTTCAACAGTAGAACTAGATTGTTGTTTTGGCACTTGACTTTCAACAGTGTCACTAACAGACATCAATGCATCACTAATAGCTTGTTGCACAGCACTTAGTCCATCGTCGTCTTCATGAGAAGGCTCGTCTTCTACCTGTTGTTTATTTTGTTGCGGCAGAATTTGTTCTGGTTCAATAGAACCTTGATTGTGTGAAGACAGCTGCTCTGGTCTGGTCAATCTATCTTCTTGTACTGCAACCTTTTCTTTGATCAGCCTTGGCGATCGTTCTTGTTCTTCTACTTGCTCATTATTATTGGCCTGATCTTGATCTAATTCTAATTGAACTTCAGTACTCCTCAGAGCATCATTAATAACTTGATTTAAATCTAATTCAGCTTGACTATCAACCTGATCATCATTACGGCCATCGTCATTGGTTTCAGACACCGGTCGTTGTTCTTGGTGGTCTTCATTTTGTTGTTGTTGTTGTTGTTGTTGTTGTTGTTGTTGTTGTTGTTGTTGTTGTTGTTGTTGTTGTTGTTGTTGTGGTGGTGGCGGTGGCAGAGGCGAAGGTGATTGTTGATAATGATCTGTATTGGTATCTTTATGGAAATGATTCGTTTCGAGTTCAAGATTATCTAATTCAAGTTGTAAATCACTATGGCCCTCATGTTGATTGTCATTATTAGTCTGTGCTTCGTTGTCATGATTATTCTCCTGCTCATCGTCATCTCTGTTGTTATTGGTATCCTCTAAGTCAGATGTTTCATTGTAAATGTTATTAACAGCAGCAGCAACAACCGAAGCTAAGTCCACTTCAAAGTCTTCTGTATCGACTTGTAAAGACTCGTTATCGTCAGGATGTTGATCTGACATGATATTGATAAGGATTATAGGTATCTGAGTATCTCCGAAAATCTGGGGTATTTTAGTTTTTCCCGAAACACAGTCACAAAACAGTTCGATTTGGTAATTTGGATCAAGACACAGTTAAATAATTTACATTTCAAAAATTTGCGAGCGACTCGCGGCTTACAACGACGGGTCGATTAGGCGTAACTCTAGAAACAATTTCAGGCATTTGGGCATCGATTTTCCTCATCCGTCGTGGACTATTTTAATCAATGCTTGGCTGGATAATCATTTTTCTTAAGTCTCTTTAACGTCTTTTGAGTTGATTTTCGAGTATCGAATTTTTGGATTGTTTTTCGCTCGTTCACAACTTTTGTGTAGGGTTCATTGTTAACCAGGGTAGACCGTAGGTCTGGCAAAGAATTTACAGAAGAGATTAAACTAATAAGTAATTCGAATATTTTAATTTATTTGTTTTGGAATTTTGAATTTAAACGGATAATAATTTAATAGCTACAGCTCGTTAATTATAAATTAATACTCCAAAAGATTAATAATAAAGCTATATATATTCAAATTAACTAATAAAGTAAAAAGAGAAGAATGTCGTAATAATTATAAAGAAGGAATAAAATAGAATGAACCCCGACTAAACCTAAGCATCGTAAGTAGTAGCAGAGACGTTACCACCCTTACCAGTCCAGTTAACGTGAATGGCTTCACCAACCTTCTTCTTATCATCAGCAAATTCAGGTAAGATCTTGAAAGTGTGGGCACCAAAGTAATCTCTTTGGGCTTGTAATAAGTTAGCTGGTAATTGTTTAGATCTGTAACCATCGTAGAAAGCTAAAGCAGTAGAGAAAGCTGGAGTTGGAATACCAGATTCAATAGCTTTAGAAATAGTCTTTCTCCAACCTGATTGAGCCTTAGTGATAGCGGAGTTGAAGAATGGGTGGAATAATAAGTTTTCCAAGTCTGGATTCTCTCTGTAAGCAGCAGTGATTTCACCTAAGAAAACAGATCTGATAATACAACCACCTCTCCACATCAAGGCAATGGATGGGAAGTTTAATTTCCAACCGTATTCCTTAGCAGCTTCTCTGATTAACATGAAACCTTGAGCATAAGAAATAATCTTGGAAGCATATAAAGCTTGTTCTAAGTTATCAACAAAAGCTTCTCTTTCAGAAGCTGGGATTGGAGTAGCTTTAGGACCAGCCAATTGGTCAGCAGCTCTTATTCTTTCTTCCTTTAAGGCAGATAAACATCTAGCAAAAACAGCTTCACCAATTAAAGTGACTGGCATACCTAAATCTAAAGCATTGATAGCAGTCCATTTACCAGTACCCTTTTGACCAGCAGAATCCAAAATCTTTTCGACTAATGGAGTTCCATCATCATCATTGTAAGCCAAAATGTCCTTAGTGATTTCAACCAAGAAAGAATCTAAAACACCTTTGTTCCATTTGGTGAAAACTTCTGAAATTTCCTTATCTTTGAAACCACCAATTCTCTTCATAATATCGTAAGCTTCACAGATCAATTGCATATCACCGTATTCAATACCATTGTGAACCATCTTGACGTAATGACCAGCACCGGCATCACCAACCCAATCACAACATGGCTCGCCATCAGACTTAGCAGAAATTGATTGGAAAATATCCTTAATATGTGGCCAAGCTTCTTTAGCACCACCTGGCATTAAAGAAGGACCGTATCTAGCACCTTCTTCACCACCAGAGACACCAGAACCAACGAATAAGATACCCTTTTCTTGTAGTTCAGCGTATCTTCTGTTTGTGTCTGGGAAATGGGAGTTACCACCATCAATGATGATATCACCTTTTTCTAAGTGAGGAACTAATTGTTGAATGAATAAATCAACTGGGTTACCAGCCTTAACTAATAAGATGATTCTTCTTGGTCTCTTTAATTGAGCACATAATTCTTCAATAGAATGAGCACCTAAAATTGGCTTACCTTTAGCTTCGTTAGCTAAAAAGTGATCAACTTTGGAAGTGGTTCTGTTGTAAGCAACAACAGTGAAACCGTGGTCAGCGGCATTTAAGATTAAGTTTTGACCCATGACGGCTAAGCCGATTAAACCAATATCACCTCTAGATTAAAAAATGGATAAATTAAATTGTTAGTATAACTTTGTTCGTTCGGGCATATAATCAAAAAGATTTGTAAGCAGAACCCTTTTATTCACAGTCGAGCAGTTCAATTAGCCAAAGACTCAACAATTAAATCCTAACTTGATATTTGTAAGCATTTTTAAGTACCTGTGAGTCAAACGTAGGATTGGAAGGATCATTGAGATGAATAATGAATCAAATCAGATACTAACGGAAACTCCGAAAAAGCTTTTATAAACGAGCTGCATTTATTAAGAAATCCAATGAGCAAGCAACAAGGTGAGGGCTGAAGTAACTGTATAAGATGCGTATAGACAATTTGAATAGTGGTTGAACTCGAAGAGAATGCAGAGTGTGAAAAAAGCAAGGAATGAATGGGTGATTTCGGAGTAGGTTAACGGTTGACCAACAACGTGAAATCGATATAAATGAACATATGAAGAAGGGCAAATCTAACAAAGTAAGGAATACATACTGAGGTTGAGACATGCTGAGTAGTAGTAATTGAACGTTAAGAAGAGGGAAATTCTGTGATTCTCTGAAGCAAAAGAAGCAAAAGATGGCAACGGAAAGAAAAGAGGGTAGTGGTCCTTATAAATACAGCCAAATCGCAGAGTGTCGAGTTGCGGGAATTACCTAATGGCGTGGCGCACCACTCTGGAGGGGCCGGAAAAACCAGCCGTGCGCCACTCCGGGAAACATCGATCCAGGGCAAGGCTGTAGCAGTCCGACGATCTAGTAACTCCGGAGAGTGGCGCAGTTGCAACAGAGGTAATGGCACGTGACTCGGCCACCGGTGGTTTTTCACAAAGTGTAAGCATCAAGGGATCGATTAATAATGATTGAAGTGGTTTCCACCGAGAAAGGGGGTCTAGTCTCATGCTCATAAGTAATTGTATTTTTTACTAGTCAGGACTGGAGTTAAACTAACCTAACTCCCGTGGTGGACAAAGTGAAAGATCTCTAGTGGTCATTACTAATCCAGAATACGATATAAGGATCCTCGTATAAACAACCATCTACCATCTAGGTATGATAATACTAATAAAGAATACGAGTCATTGGTATTAAACCTTCAAATTTCAATTGAAAATTTCGAAAGAATTAAATCACACCCCATATTTAATTTTTTGAAATAATTTTCCTGGCTGGAACTGGAATCAATCAAACAATTAAGCATTGATCACAGCTATGGTTGACTTGCCTTCAAAGTGAATAACTAGTATTAAAGTTATTCTTTGTAATTGATTTAACTTTCTGGATACGAAATTATCGTCTCAAGCTGATAGACTGACAAATGACTATTGACAACTCAGAATAATATGGTTGATATGAAGAGTGCCTATTCTCCAGTTAGTTTTAAAATCTTGTTAGGGTTCCCAAAAGAGCTGAGGTTTTGTTAGGTTTATTGAATGAGCCAACGATGGACCCTGGTCCAGTATAAATGATAGACTAGGAAAAACCGCTGAACCTTGAGAGTTGAAGCTAAGCTCAGTCTAAAAAGACCGCCTATTTACCGCTCTGGTTTACCGTCCGCTCTCAAAATGGCGGAGATATAAAAATTGTTGTATCTTATTTCAGTTTTCTTTTCCTCCACTCCCTTTTCAATTGTCAGTTACAATTACAACCATAGCTACAACAAGTGTTTAATCATACATTATGGCTGAAAAATTAACTTGGGAACAGGTCGGAAAATCAAGAGCAAGCCCTATCTTATCACCAGCATTTTCTGTTGGTGATTTAATTTTCACTGCCGGTTCAGTTGGAGCAGAATCTGATGGCTCATTCACACCATCTATTGAAAGACAAACCGAATTAGCTTTAGCTGGTTTGGAAACAGTTCTCAAGGCTTCTGGATCCTCGTTGGATTATGTTGTTAAAGCTTTGGTTTTTATTAAGAATCCTGAAGACCAACCAAAAATGAACCAAGTTTATGCTAAGATTATGAAAGCACAACCTGCCAGATCTTGCGTCGTTGTTAAATTCCCAAACCCAAACATTTTAGTTGAAATCGAATGTATTGCCGTTAAGAGCGGTAAGCCAAAGTTATAGCCTTATATTATTCGTTTATTTGAATAGATTACTTACTATATTCTGCGTACTATCAATAATTAGTAATTACGATAGGTGCGACGATCGACCCTGTTGCGTGTATCTTTCAGATCACTTGTTCCCTTTTCCCTCTTCTTTTCCTATACAAGTAGCTGCAGCAAGTCAACATGCCCAATAATAGTTTAGATTATTCTGAAATGAATTTATTTGACCAAGAGGAGAAAGAAACAACTTCTGAAAGTTTCACAACCACCTCTGCTGTGTTCTCCCCCAATGTTTTCCCGTTATCATCTACTTCACCAACTCCTACTCCAACTTCTACTCCTAACCCAGCACCCACTCATACTACTAGCCAACCTCCAATTATCCAATTGACAAAACTGATTTGTGGCCCTGAAAAATCCAACATTTCATTGTGTTTGCCTGACAATTGGCATGCTTCAGCATACATAATATTAAGCAAGAAAACGAGACACTACTTGATCCAGACAATGAAGAAGCTATTTAAAAGCCAAAATTCAAATCAGGTACAACAACAAGAAGTTTCTGTGACCTGCATTCATAAATCATTATTTTATTCTAACGAAGCAATCAACTCTTTCTTTAGATTGTTCTACCTTCCAATCAAGATATCAGGTTTACCTCCGGATAAAAAGTTCGAGTATGCTAAATCAACAATCAGAGAATTCATCAAGCTAACATTCAACTCAAACGACATCAAAAAAACCAATTCTATATTGTTCATGCTAAATAACTCTTGGTTCACCACCAAGATAGCCAACGAAACTTTTCAAAAATTAGACTACTTAGAAAAAGTTACACGGAGACCTAGATTCATTATTCAAATTCAAGGTTACAAGAACATTTATATAGTCTTGTGGATTAATAATACAAATGTATGTTCTTTCAACTTATGTAAGAGTGATGGTGCCGAATTTATGTGTAAGTTCTCTACTCGTCTTGCTATGTTTATCAAGCTGGCGATGATGGCCTGCTGGGCTTGCTGATTATCTCTATCTATTTGCTTTTTTATGTATTATACAATTTATACTTTTATATCATTTGTTAATGCTAATGCTAGTCCCCTATTAATTTGCCTGAAATTTGTGATATTTGATCGAATTCAACAGGCCAAAGAAATTGAACCTGTTGAGTTGAAGCAGCGCAAAAGAGTTTTCTGGATCTTCCATCTTCGAGATTCGAGAGCCATCTAAAATTTAAGTCCAAATTTTTGGTTCATGATTCTTGAAATCTACCTCTTTCTTCGCCACAAACAGCAACCAACCTATAAATCATAAATAGAGGATGTCTGTTCATAACCCTAACAACTGGTATGTGTTTTGTTTTCACCAAAAACAATTTGGATTACCCACACCGGAAGGTTCTGTTCGATTACTAACAAAACTTCTTATATCGTCTTCTGATCCAGGCACTGGATTGATAAAAATTGTCTTCCATGGGCAAAAGAATATTTAGATAAGAATTTAAAAGGTGTTTCTGCTAAGACTTCCGAGTATGAAATTGTTGTTTCTGAGATCAAATCAGTTAGTGGTGATTGTGATGTTACTCAAAGAAAAGGTAAAGTTAAGTGTATCTTTGATTTGAATGTTTCATTTAATGCCACATTAACTAACATTTCACAAGAAGAGAAAAAAGGAGAAGAATCCGAATCCTACGTTTATGAAATTACATTACCTGAATTTGAACATGATCAAGATGACGATGATTATAAGTTTGATATTAAAAACGGTAAATTGGAATTGAAAAAAGTTGTTAGAGATAATTTGATTCCTGAGGTATTGTCCGTTTTCAAGAAATTTCAAGGTGACTTACTAGCCACTCATGAACCAAAGTTACAGCATAACACTAACTGATTCCATACACATTCATATATAGTGGTTTCTTTTAAAATCGCTTGGTCATTTTAGTTGGGGTAATGTTACAAAATGTGTCTTTATCATTGTTATTTTTACTGAATATTTAAGACCTTATCCTATATTAAAGCATATTTATAAATTTCAAAATTTATTTTTTATACAAATCAATTTCAGCTCAAAAAAAAATAAATAAATTAAATATTATCATTCGTAATAATGTACAGTAAAATCACAAGTTATAAAACAAAATACAAAATCATTCATTACTTTGAATAAATCTTAAAAACCTTCAGGGACACCTTTAGCATTCCTACCATCATGTTCTCCGAAATAACAACCAATGCCACCTTTATACTTCGAATTCAATCCACCATTATCAATCTGAGCCCAAAAGTATTCATTATCTGCCAATCTTTTCAAAACTTTGAAGCCCTCCACTGAATTATAAGGAACCCCATTAGAAGGATCATAATACATTGCTTTACCACCATCGATCAAACACTTCTTTTTAGACCCATTAGGCAAGTAAATACCAAGTGGAGCAGGAGTTGTGATTTTAACTTTAATCTCTTCTTCTGATTTTTCAGTTTTGGAATCTTCAACGATTTGATAAGCTTCTCCGAATCGTGGTAGTTTTAATAATTTTTGAAATTGCTTGTTACGGTCTTTTAGCATTTTTTGTAGATTAATATCACCCTGATTATCTCTTTTTATAGTGCATATGTTTTCAGCCAAAGGGTCACGACGGGATCTTGCTAACAATGATTGTTCGCCTAGTAAAAGTTTTTTGACTTCATGCTGTTTTAGAACTTGTGGGAATTCCTCTAGTGATATGTAATTAACCGCAACAAATTGTGATGGCCCTTCAAATGTTCGTTTTGGCTCTTCTAGTTCTTGTTCATCTTTTGGATCAATCAAACCTTCAACCGAGATTTGTTCAGCCATAGATGGCGTGCCAGTTTCCCCTGCTTCCATCACTTCATCAGCAAATTTAACCTTCTTTGGTTCTTGCTGCTCTTCAGCTTTTATTATTGGATCAGGTGAAATTTGTGTATCACCTGCCTCTTTTAGAGTAGATGTCATCTCTTCTAACTTCGTCTCATCCATCTTTTCAGTGCTATCAGACATAGGGGTAACTCCTTCAATCGATTTATTATTTTGGGATTCATTCTTATCTGTTTCATTAAATTCACCCTTGTCCTTCTTTTCCGTTGGATCTAGCTTAGGGGTCCCTTCATTGGAAACAACTTCTATCTTTTGAACTTCTTTTGATTCGCCTTCAGAAATAACAGTTTGTTCTTCTATTTTAACTTCCACTTCATTCGACTCCATCTTTTCAGAATTTGCTTCGACAATAGGTGTATCTTTCATCTCACTATCTTCATCAGTTTTTGTTTTCTTAACCCTAGGAGAGCTGACCTCAACAGTAATTATTTCTGTCTCATTCTTAACTTCAACAGAACCGACCGAAAGAGCACTTGTTGTTTCTTTATTATCTACCTCTGCAGTGGTTATTGTTTCTTTCTTATCTATCTCTGTAGTCGTACTTGACGTTGATTCAGAATCCTGATTTGCAACAGGCTTCCTTCTATAACTCTTTCTCCTTTTAGCTCTCTTCAATTCCAATTCTTCTTCTAATTTCTTTGCCCTTTCAACAGCTTCAACTTCCTCCAGAGGAGTAATATATTTACCAAGAGAATGGTATCTAACGAATTGTGACATTCTGAATTTCTTACTATTTGCCATGTCTCTTTGCTTTTTCTTTTTCTGCACTTCTTGTTCAAAGAATTGATGCAACGAAAATGTATTTTCTTTTTCAGTTATTTTAGCTTCTTCTAATCTCTCTTCAAGAGTCATTTCAACATAAACTTCTTTTGGTTTGGGTTTGACTAATTGTTTCCGCTCATTTTCTTTAACCAGCTTTTCATGAACAGCTATAGTATTTTGAACAGTTGATCTTCTTGCTGATGATCTTCTTTGAGTTCTCATCCAATCTACTTCAGCTCTTTGTTTCTTTTCTGCACGTTCTTGAGGCTTCTTCTTGCTAGTAGGCTTCTTAGGTTTTATAATTGCAGGTAACTCAACTTTCTTCTTCTTTCTTTTCTTTAATTTTTCTTGTTTTTGTAATTCTCTTTCACCTTCACTATCATCTGAATCTGATGAACTTAAATCTGAATCGGAAAGCATTTCATCTGGATTAACAACAGCTTCACTATCATTGGTCTCATCTTCTGAATCTTGTTCCTCTGATCTCTTACGCTTTTTTGAATGAGATTCAGCTGAATTTGGATCATCACCTTCTTTTTCAGATCCATCTTCGTCGGCTTCATCCTCACCTTCTTCGTCACTTTCCCGTTCACTTTCTTGAAAATCATCATCGTTCGCATCTTCTTGAAATAGTAAATTGACATTTTCATCATCTTCAGTTTGGAATTGCGCCACTTGGGCCTCTTCTTCTTCTAAATCGAGAAGCTGTCTCATACGAGAGCCAGCATTTGATCTTCTCTGCCTGGTGGCAATGATACTTTCGAATTGCTCTTCTTCCGATGATTCAGACCCAGAGAATGACATGATACTAGTGAAGAGACTACCAATGAACCGTCAATTGTATGTAGGGGTGTGAAACTCCAATAAATCAGGAGAAGAGTTCTGTTTACTAGAAAAGTAGAGAAACACGCCAATCAAGAAGAGGTGCGATCGCGAGCAAGTTTCAATTCTTTCATTTCAAACTTCTTCAAGTTTGGTAAATTTGTTCGAGGTTTCTGAGTATTTTCTCTAGTGATTGAACAATACGTATTCAATCCGTATTCAAAATGTTTAGAAGTTACACTATCAGTCTTACAAAGAGATTGACATCCTCAAGCTTTAAAAGATTCAATTCAGATTTCACTACAATCAACCAATCCGAAAGAGACCATTTCAATAAATTAGCTGCAACATGGTGGGATCCACATGGCCCTCAACGTATTTTACACAAGATGAACTTAATCAGAATGGATTTCATTAATGACACAATTAAATCACACCTGAAATTAAATGAGGGCATCACCAATGAAGAAGAAAAGGTGTTTATACCTGGTTGGAATTATAAAAATTTATTACCATCTGAAATTGCAGGACAAATTGAAAAAGAGCAAAAAGAAGCTATTGCCAATAAACTGAATAAGCTAGAATTAAAATGTCTTGATGTTGGCTGTGGTGGTGGCTTGTTATCCGAATCATTGGCTAGATTAAATGTCGTTACTAGCGTTAAAGGTATTGATTTAAGTCCCGAGGTTTTAAAGGTGGCCGATCAACACAGAGAATTGGATCCATTAGTTGAGCCAAAATTAAATTATGAATTAAAATCATTAGAAGATTTAAGTAATGATGATCAATTTGATATTGTTACCATGATGGAAATGTTGGAACATGTCGATTATCCTGCCGAAGTGCTCAAAGCCGGCTTATCTCACGTTAAACCTGGTGGATTATTATTTTTATCTACTATTAACAGAGATTTTATTTCTTGGTTTACTACCATTTTTATGGGTGAATACATTTTGAAGATTGTGCCTATAGGTACCCATACCTATTCGAAATATATTAATCAGTCTGAAATTAAAGAATTTGCAGAGGAATTTAGTAACGAATATGAAGTTGTGGGATCTAAAGGCTGCATCTATTTACCAGCATGTGGCTGGAAATTCACGTCTAATGAAAATGTAGGTAATTATTTTACTGCTATTAGAAGAAAAGCAAATACAGCATAGAATTGCACATTTTTTAATTAGAAACGAACCTGTACATAATTCTTTTTTGTATATTTTGCATTACAATACAACTCATGACGAAATGAAAATAAAGGGTAGATTGAGTAAAACGGGTATATAGCAAAATAGATACTCTGAAATCTAGATTAGATATAAAAAGGACCTGTCAATTAAGCGTTAAGCATTTCTTTCTTTTGGTCTTCTTTATCTTCGTCTACGAAATTAGGTAATTTATCACTTTCAATACCGGAATCAGTTAGATAACTTGGTAGAGCATCACTGCCTAGTTCATCATTCAATTCTAATTCATCACCTAGTGCCTCTAACTCCGCGTCTAGTTCACTATCAGAAATGTCTTCAGGAACATCATATGATCTACCTAACGCATCTTGTAGTTCATTTGATTGATCAATCAGATCCAGCATTTCATCTTGAAGAGATTCCAACTTATCAATGTTGATCTTACCATAAGTCTTCTTTAATTCTTTATTTGAAGTTTTCAAAGCATCAACCGTTATCATTGTATTCTTTAAATTTTCCGTAGTCATTTGAGCCTGTGAGATATTCCATGACTGAGACATCAGTGAATCCTTTTGAGACTCTAATTGCTTTCTCTGTCTTAGTAGCTTTAAAGCTCTGGTCTTAATGGAATTTTTAGCTGGACCATCTCTCATTTTGGCCAATTTCTGTTGATATGTTGATAATTCTGAGTTTAATCTAGAGATTTTAACATCAAGACCTGAGATTCTATCATCAATGTTATTCATAGCATCACCTAAAGTAGCTTTAGGTGCCGTATTTTTTGCTCCAAATAGTCTATTCATCCTAGAAATATTGTTTGATATTTGTTATGTATATGATTTGATGTATGTTAAACTTGTGGTATAAAGCACTGAACTTCAAACAAGTCATGTAATCAACTTAACTGAACTGATAAATACCGCTCAAGGTGGCAACAGGCCATGGTGCGCCACGTGGCGCGTGATACCTGGTGCATCGTTTGTACGACAACCACTCTTTCCTTAAATTTAATCACAATTTAATTACATAGTCTTCGAAATCAGGGACCCATATCTTTAAAAGAGTCTATAGTAGTGAAAAGCAAAGACATAAATGAATTAAAAGTGTTTATAAAACAGTCTAGATGTATTAGACAACGCAGTAATACTATGTGCAATAAAAGAAGAATAAGAAAAAAGTGCGTACAAATCAGCTAAAAGTTATTTAGATAATAATATTATTGTTCCATTCCCATTTGATTAAGTATTTATAAACCATTAGAATCCATGTGAGCAATTATACTCTTGATAGTGACCAACTTCAAGTTGAACTTTTCAGAAAATTCATGACAATCTGGTAATCTCATCATTAAACCGTCATCTTCTCTGACTAATTCACAAATAGCAGCAGCTGGTTCTAAACCAGTTAATTGAGTTAATTGAACTGCAGCTTCGGTATGTCCAAATCTGGTTCTTAATAAACCATCCTTAGCTCTTAATGGACAAATATGACCTGGTCTCATAAAATCAACAGCTCTTGATTCGGCATTAGCTAGCTGAGCGGTAGTTAAAGCTCTATCATGGGCAGAGATACCAGTTGTGGTTCCTTCTCTAACGTCAACAGTTACAGTGTACGCTGTTCCATGTCTGTCAGAATTTTCTTTTAACATTAATGGTAGTTCCAATTTATCAGCTCTTTCATTTGATAGTGGCACACAAACGTAACCTGATGAATGTTTCACTAGAAAAGCCATCTTTTCTGTGGTCATGTGTTGTGCAGCAATGATTAGATCACCTTCATTTTCTCTGTCTTCGTCATCCATGACGATTAAGAACTCACCATTTTCTATAAGATTAGACAAATAGATATGTTAGTCATCAATATGTGGCCTGAGAGAATATATCAAAAGAGGTAGTACATACTGAACGCTTCCAAAGCTTCGGGTATTGGGGTGAATTTAATTTCTTGCTGTGTCATGTTGTATATTTATATTTGCTAAGTAGCTAACAGAAGTAGAGATAGCAAGTTCAACTGATAAAAAGCATAAAGCAGGAGCACCCCAGCTTATATAAGCGATTACTCCAGTTTAATCGTTGAGATCGCAACTCGAAATTTTTCACGCACCACCGGTGCTCGGACCGCTTATTTCTCCAGATTAGTAACAAAATTAGTCATCACGGCTAATGAGTTATTCAAATATGACTACTGAGTTAATAAATTAAAACAACTATAAAAACAAGAAAAAGCGATTGCATATATGAAATCTACATTCTATCAACAGGAGTGATACCTAACAACTTCAGACCGTTGTTCAATATTTGTCTAACAGCAGAGAATAAGGCTAATCTTGCGATCAAAATTTCTCTTTCTTCACCCAGAACTCTTAACACTTTATAAGTGGAAGAGAATTGATGTGTTAACTTGAATAAGTATGTAACAACAGTTGAAGGCTCGTTGTTTCTGGAAGCATATCTTAAAGTATCTGGGTAAGAGGTGATGATTCTGATCAATGATTGAACCTTTTCGGTTTGGTTCTTTAATTGATCTAATTTTTTGACATATTCTTCTTCAGATAAGTCCAATTTCTTCAATTTATCTTCAGAACCAACTATGTTTTCAAGAGACATATCAGCCTTCAATAACTCTTCTTCTGGAACATTACAATTTCTTTCGATGGATCTTAATCTTGAGTGTGCGTATTGTAGGTATGGACCAGTATCACCTTCAGAGGATAACATTCTCTCCCAAGCAAATTCATAATTGTTAACTCTCTTGGATTGCATATCTTGAATCATAACAGCTGAAATACCAACTAAATCGGCAATCTTTTCAGGATCTTCAACTTGAGCAAACTTTTCTGGGGTCTTCTTCATAATGTCTAGCATTTCATTCTTAACTTGTTCTAAAATATCATCCAAGAAAACAACAGTACCTTTTCTAGTGGACATACCTAAGACCATACCGAAACTAACATGAAGCATTTGATCTTTAACCCATTTGTTACCCATTAACTCCAAAATCTTGAAGAACTGTTTAACATGTAAATCTTGTTGTGAAGCGATAACATAAATCATCTTATCAAAATTGTATTTTTCTTTTCTTTCTAAAGCGGCACCTAAATCTCTGGTAACATATAATGAAGCACCATCACTCTTTTGAACTAAAACCTTACCTAATTTCTTTTCTTTGAAATCTTTGAAATCAACCAACAAAGCACCTCTATCTTCTTTAATTAGTTTCTTTTCATGCAAAGTCTTGGTGACACCGTCCATAGCCTCTTGAGAAACTTGTGATTCACCAGAATAAACATCATAAGTAATATTTAATCTAGCGTAAGTATTCTTATATTTCTTAATGGATAACTCTCTGAATTTTCCCCATAAAGCATGAGCCTCTTTATCACCATCTTCCATAGCCTTGAAGAATGCTCTAGCTTTGTTATTAATACCTTCTGGGCCTAATTCAACACCTTTGGCGGCAGCTTCTTCTTCTTCGGCAGTTATATCTTTGTTAATTTGAACATAAACATCGAACAAATGGTTAATTGGATCGGCAGCCAATTTTTCTTCAGAACCATATTTTTCAAAACCAATGGCTAAAATACCAAATTGTTTACCCCAATCACCTAAGTAATTCATTCTAATAACTTCCCAACCCAATTTTTCATGCAAATTGGCTAAGAAACCACCAATGATAGTAGATCTTAAATGACCAGCATGGAAAGGTTTGGCAATATTTGGAGAAGAAAATTCAACAATAACTCTCTTACCAGCACCAATTGGAGCAGATCCATAATCTGATGATCTAGTTAAGACATCTTTAGTGACTAAGTCTAATAAGAATTGAGTGTTGAAAAAAAATTGTAAGAATTTACCCTTTGGAACAACCTTTTGTAAGTATCCACCTAGTGGGAATTTGGATGCCAAATCTTCGGCCATTTCATCTAAGTTACCTTTCAATCTTAATCTTGGTAATGGAACAACTAAATCACCATTTTCCAAAACGGATGACCATTCTAAAGCTGGATAAACAATCTTAGAATCGACATTGGCTAATTTAGATAGATTTTCAGCAATGTAGTTTCTGCATAAATCAACAGTGTTGGATTCTGGGAAAGAACCTTCGACTGGTGTTGGAATTGATAGTTTTAAATCTTGTAATTTGGAAGATAATGTTTCAATGGATCCGGACATTATTGGGATGATTGGTTTCGGTTTATAAATTTCAGTGTATCCAGTATTTAATGTGGAATTCAATCTAATAAAATTAGGAAAAGCTAAAAATGATTGTGTAGTGCTGTATAGTAAAGGTGATGTGATATTTCTTAAAACCTTGCTATAACGAATGAACATAAACTCTTGTTATGGCGGCACTGAGAAATTTAGAAAAATAGGTTCAATATTAGTTAGGAAAAGATGAAAACCTACGAATTCAGATGATTTGTGAAGTGACTCGTTGATTGCAATCAGTCATCTCTTCTGAAAAGTCACACCCACTTTCTCTGCTATTTACACCAAAAGGAATTGTGAAAAAAAAAAATTTGTCACATACTTCCGTGCACCAAAAAACCTAGAGCGCGTTGCCGTTTTGAGCGGCGCCTTGGAGAGCTAAGGATAATCACCACAAGTAATAAAAGTATGTAAACATGTTAAATGAAGTCGTAAAAGGGAGTCATAAAATGATAAGGGTCGAGAAGAACACCCATATAAGTGCGCAAACAAAAATCTGAAAAAAGTATGAAAAAATAACTAAAACCACAAAACAAAATGCAAAAAAAGGAAATACAACAAACAAAATAATCTAATCATCTTCTTCGTCTTCCTCATCGCCGTCGTCGTTCTTACATTTCCAAGAACAGCAAATGTCATATCTACATCCAATAGCTTGAAAACTAACATACTTAATAAACTTTAAGACAGACTCATCTCTAAACATCAAACTTAACTTATTCCAACAAGCTTGAGATTCATAAACCAAGGAGTCATCTTTATCGGAAGACTTATAAATGGCAGCTTCATCTTCATTAAACTGATTTATTTCATCAGCACTCAAGTTTTCTTCTTCACCATCAACCATACAAATTTCATATCCACCCAAATCTCCACTTTCCCAGCCTTGTGAAGGCGTTAAATTCAAAGTAGCTTCTAAAACACCGTCTAATAGTCTTGAGTCTATGTTTTCATCTAATTTTGTAGCCAAAATAAAATCATGACCTGGTCTGAACTTTCTAACTAGAATTTGCTCTTTTAGGACAGATAAACCAGTCACTTGATATAACCATTTTTTATATGAAATGCTCTTAAAGAAGGTTGCTAGCTCACATAGTTTGGAGTCAACTGTAGTTGAAGTTAAACTTTGACTATTTTCAATCAATACCTCTTTTGGAATTTCAGTGCTTGATAATTCAATTACTTGTTTAGTTAATTGGAAATTTGGTTGTTCTTGAGACGTAATTAAGTTCATTTCGTTGATTGAATCTTCAGTTTCAATATTCTGTGGGGCTAGACCATCAATGTACAAATAACGTTGTTTATGTGATGGTATGGCCAGTTTCCATGGAAATTGTAGTTCATTTTCATGTTGTGGCATTGGCGGATATGAATTCAATTCATATTGTTTCATTTGCTGCTTTAATAAAGATTCATATTGGGTGTTTAAGAATGATAAAACATCGACAACTGATTCTTCTGTGAAGATGTTGTTTAATCTTTCAATTGAATCATTAGTTAATAATGAGGGATTCATAAATTTGGACAAGTATTTTATATCCGAATCCGATAATTTCAAGGGATCACCAACCTCCTGGTTTCCAGGGATTCCCAATTCTTTTAATTCTAATGCAGGGAGTTCATTATACGACAGTTTAGGAAAATCATATTCTTTTAATTCTTTCGATTCTAATTGTTGTAGAGTTGATCTAGCTTCAGTTTTCTCTTGTTCACCAGGAATGAAACCATCTTCACCAGGCTGAGGAATATGGAACCACCCTTGGATTGACATTCTTTGTTTGTCCACTTTAACTTCTTCGACATCATGAAATGATAAACCTGGCTGAACTTGGAAAAATGCAATTTGATTGAATTGAGGAGTTAACTTTGAATGGAAATCTGATTTTGGGACATTTGGAACAATTGAATCAAATAATCTTAAAGAACCACCATAATGAGGTTTCCAATGCTTATCTGGGTCAGGGAGATATAAAATAAAACTAACTCTTCTCGAACCAATGACATCATCATGTGTTAGCAAATGGCAACCTTTGATATATGTATTCAAAGACATGTCAGTTTTAATACCACTTAATTTACCACAACCAGTAACATAAGAAATATAATCTCTAAAAGTTTGGGAATAGATAGCAGATCTTAATTTATATAACGAGGGCAATCTTCTTGCCATGTCTTCAGATAAAGCAGACAAATTAGCCAAATCACCAGATTGGAAAACTTTATAAATATCAGTTTCTTTTTTAGTGAATTGAATCTCTTGCATCATTTCTTTACGCACATTTCTTAACAATTCATCATCCATTAAATTATGAATAGTACCCCAATTATAAGGCATTGCATTTGAAATTGTGGTTTTCAAATCATCTTTGAAAGTTGGGTCGAATACATGAGGTTGGAAATAATCTTTTGCTTTTGCTTCTTCCTCAGCAGTTTGTTTGATCGTTATGATTGATGAAACCTTCTTTTTGGAAATCCTATCGTCTCCCGTCGTTGAATTTGAATTAGCTCTTTTTTTAGATTCAACAGCTGGCATAATTTATGTGGTTGTGATAGGTGGTTAACAAGGGCAAGAGAGAAATACCTAATCAGTATTAATCTTAATAATGAAAAGTTGATTAAATTGGTGATGATGAGCTTGCATTAAAAAAATTTGAGTGCGGCGATTTTTCATTTTCATCAGATGACTTTTCTTTTTGGTGGTGGTGGTTGGTCCGTGTTTTAGTACTGATAGTACGTGTGAAGTTGGAGGGAGTGAGTTGAGCATAGGATAACAAATGATAGGAGATGGTCAGTAATGTCACCACCAACGGGCCCTGCAAAGGAATAATTCAAATTTCGGATTTCAAGTATGTTGCTAGAAGTTTAAGCCGAGACAGTGACCGATAATGATAGATGCACTGATTCGGGGGTGTGTCAACTCTGTTTCACGATATAGAAATACTAAATACATTGGTATTAGGCCATAAAGTCATGGCAGGGCATGGTACGTAGTTCAGATTAATAAACTCAAAACATTTATCAATGTAGCTTCTACCTATATATAGGCTTGTGTAGGCTTAAATAAGATAGTCTAGAATTCTGGCGTTTAATAATAGGATTCATGCTCATGTCTTTGTCTTGCCCCTGCTCCCCCTCCTTTTCACTTCCCTCTTCAGCCCAGTTATAAAGGAGAAGTAGTGATGCTTCAGCTCTATCAGAACCACACTAGGGTCAGCCATGGGAGCAGTACCGCTCCCTAATCATGCTCACATTCGAGTGAGTGCTGCACTAGGCCCCCACTTCCACCTTCCTCTTCAGGCAGCGCCTTTGTTGATATTAGTTCACGCACGCCCCTCTCTTTTTTCTGTTTTCAGTCGTACAAACCGTACAACAGTCCAACTGTGCAACACGTATTCTTGCTTACTACCCTATCACAATCAACACGTACAACACTCACTTACCTAACGAGATACCTCTGATATCACAATGAGCAACGTATGCAACTACTCTGATAACTCTTCAAGAATCTATCACCAAGGTGTACCTTTCCTGTTTTTCCGGAATCCTTCTCCATTACTAACAAACACAACTTGCTCAAATAGTACGACAATCCCTACTCTGAAGCCAACAACAGCTACCAAATGCAACCTGGTGTCAACCCTTTTTTTACCACTATACAAGACATCAAGGATGATTTGAAAGACTATAACGCTTTAATCGATCAATTACAAAGATTGCAATCTTCTTCTTTAAATGCAATTGGTTCCGAGGAAGTTTCTTCTTTACAATCCAAGATTAATCAGACTACCACTAACTTATCAGACTTACAATCTAATACAATCAAACCAAAATTAGCCGAATTATATAAATTATGTGGTCAAGATAAGGATAAACAACATCAAGCTGAAAATTTAACTCAAAATTTTAGATCTTCAATTGAAAGATTAAGAACTATTGAATCCAATTATAACCAACAAAATAAGAATAAAGCTATAGATCAATACAAAATTGTTAACCCAAATGCCTCTTACGATGAAGCCGCTGAATTCGTTCATAATTCTGGTAATCCACGAGTTTTTGATAACGCAATTGCTTTGTCAAATAGAAAGGGTGAAGCTATGACCGTCTTACAAGAAGTCCAAGCTAGACATCAAGAAGTTGAAAGAACTGAAAGAATGGCTGCTGAATTACAACAATTGTTCAATGAATTGCAAGATTTGGTCTTTGAACAAGATGTTATGTTTGATCAAGTTAACGAAAATGTTGCTGTTGCAAAAGAACATCAAGAAAAGGGTGATGCTAATGTTATTAAGGCAAGAGACACCGCTAAGAAGAATAGAAGATTAAAGTGGATCTTATTTTGGATTGTCGTCATTATTATCTGTGCAATTGTCGGTGGTGTCGTTGGTGGTGTCGTTGGTTCAAGAAACAATTAATCTCTCTCTATCTTTTGTTTTGTTGTAACTATAGACATTTTTTACCATGGCCCCCTCCCCCCTTTTTCCTTCAAAAAAATTTATTAATTACTAAAAGGTTATGTATGGTTTCATTTGATATTTAATTACAGTGAACTAATATTCTCTTTATCTCCTTCTTTATTTTTATTTTATATTCCTCTTCTTGTTTAATTAGTATATTGTTTAATTTTTGCTTTTAATAATTTTTCTTTTTACTGTTTTTTTGTTACTAGTGATTTTATTTGAAAAGAAAGTGATTGTTTTTTGATTGTTTGTTTTTAGATTTGATCTCTGTCTTTCTGATCGCCGTCTCTCGTTTTCGATGTTTATTTTATTTGTACGTACGTACTATGAAGTTCACAATTTAGTTTCTTCATGAATTATCATTCTTTTAGTTATAATTTATCGTCTCTTTGGTAATATAGATACCTTCTTTTCTCTCCATTATTTTTTCCCTTCTTTTACTTTTACCAATACGATCCCTACCCTTACTTACTATATTCCCTTTTTTTTGTTGGTCTGTCTTTTTTTATCATCATTCTCTATATTTTAATTTAATGTTATTACTACTACTACGGATGCATTCCATTCTGCGATGTGGTGATCACTGAATTATTGAGTTCAAACAAATTTCGAAGAAATCTGATGATCACGTTTCTGATGTTGGGCACCTCTGCACCAGGCAAACACCCCAAACTTGTTAGCAAGTGTTGGATAATTCGACGATTCTCAATTATTGACATCAAGCCATCCCTTTACTTTAGGATCTTCTAATGTTACAACACAATTGAATTCCAAACACGATATAACTTACTTTTACAAGGTATAATTATTTGCACACCCTCTCTCTATCATAAGAGAGTAGAGAGTATTTGCTGAAGAGTATTTTTTTTATAGTGAGTAATCGACTCGGACCCACTGGCCTTGTTATTGCGATTATAGAGTTGGTAATTTTAAAGGTACGCTCTAGTTTTTGGAGTTTATCGAAAGTTTGGTTATTATTTGTTGTCAATACCGAGTAATGATTGAAGTGAGGTCTTGTCTTATGAGATGATTGTTGGTATAAGCTTTCCGATAACTCTATTTTCGTGCTATTATAAGCTTATTAGATTTATCATGAGTGTGTGAGGTTTTTAGTTTTAAAGATCTGATCTCCAAAAACTTGATCTTCTTCCGTCAGTCTTATCATTTTCGCAGTCTGCATCAGAGTAGTTAACAATACTGTACTTCCGGCTTTCTTAAATATCTTGGTATATCAGAAGAACCTTTCAGATAACGAAGCATTGATTTGGCAGCTTTCAAGTGAACAGTATAGCCCAATTCAGGTCTACTGTATTCGCAGCGAACAATAATTCTTCCTACCGTGCTGCGAAACTCAATAGTATCAGTATCAGTATCAGTATCGTTAAGTGAAGTGAAGTGAGGCGGTATAAAGGCCAATGGAAGAAGGGAAAGGAATAGTACAGAGTTTTCAAGATTATAGTTCACTACCATAATTTGGATATAATATGGCATACCAACAGACACTTTTTCAGCGGATTGTGAAATAATTTCACAAGTTGCGTTATTGAGTCTAACAACAGAACCACCTAGGTGAATCGATTCAATAATTTGGATACTAATATTACAAATTAACTCGGCAGGTTCTATTTTGTGATACTAGGGAGGCCAACTTTAAATGCAGTCTTTCATACATGATGGGATTAACTCTTTGACGAATGAGGATTTAAAGCTTTTTCGTTTAGAACGGCTGGTTTCATCATTAGACTGTAATTATGAAATATTATAAGCATAAATACTAACTAAAAGGCCAAATGACTCTGCAATGGGGAAAAAAACAGAGTCATTTGACCTTTTAGTTATTTCCTATTTCTTAGATGACCTATAACGTTAGGTGAACCAAACCTTGTTTTATCAGCCCCACTGTGGGACTATATTATTTTACTTTCATGGTGCAAGTGTAGTATAGATTGTGTTCACAGTTATATAGTTTGACTATATATATTAAATAGTAACTAGATCAACACTAATCCAATCTACCTACATAAGCTCATGAACTCTCAACGTTTATATGCATGCATTGCAGTTTTATTGTCTACATTCGTTTATAACGTATATTGCAAATATTACATACATGCATAGTACATACACACTTTTAGTTATGACAATTATGGGATATCTCTGTCTAGCTATAGATATTACTGTTTTGATTCAACTTCGGAATCAAAAGAAAGACGACTATTGTTTTACTGGGTATTTTTTGTTAGGGATACCTGTGGATCGTACATCCTGAGTCTTTTCTGTCTAAGCATGTATATGATATACTCAAATAACATCAAAAAAATGCTTATATATAACTAACTGTTAACTTAAAAATATAATTAAAATTCCGTTGGCAGGAACTATCAGTGTTATGGATAATATTTAATATGACTTTACAAGCACCAAAAGCAAGCTCATGGGATTGTAGTATTGGTACCTGCATCCAACTCTTCATGTCCTCAATCACATGGACCCAGTGGTGTTCCGGCCTATATATACCAGGCCCTCTCGAAGTATAACTTATTCCTCTTCCTTTTCAGTTTCCCTTTCCGTTTCCATAAGTGATGGATATATATCGTAACTATGTAAATACGGGCAATTTATTATCCGAATTGAGTAATTCAAGTTAATATGGAAGTAGACTTAATGATATATCGAAGTTTGCAGAATTGAATATGGGTTATTCCTACCCTCTGGGTATTACTACCATTAGAGTCATATTTTCCTCCATTTATACAGTTGTTATTGGTCCCTGGGTTGGTTGATTCGTTGAAGCTTATAGGTATATATACAAGTATATATTTTCTAAATTTTGACATTTGCAGATACATATGCATGGCTTAATTAATTGATATTCTTAATGGTTTGTGAATTGGATTGTTCCTTATCATGCAACTCCTCTTTCTTGGCTATATATGTCCATTTTGTTTTGGCACAGAATTATTTGTTTCAGAAATTGAAATACGCTACCTACACACACAACAAAGCTTTAGTTGTTGCTGGGAGATATGACGTGAGATAGTTACCAGCTATACGAACTAATAGATTCATATGTATCGCCAGCTAACTTTCGATATCCCTTTCATTCGATCATTCCTCAATAGATCCTAACGCGTCAATTCTTTCTCTTCAATTAACAAATTTACCAAGTCGGGATAAATGAAAGGCTCATTTAAGTGATTACTTGGGTGATCCATTCATTTTTCAAGGGTTACCATGGTATATACAGTCTTGAGCAATAACTTTTCACTTTTTTTATATGACTGGCGGTTAACCATCTTATTAAGCAAAATTGAGGCTTTAATTTTAATTATTCGGGATCGATATAGAACGTTTGGGGTGCAGCACGTAGAGAAAAAAATTAACGAATAAATTGCTGCTCGGGTAGTAATTTAATTTCATCATCGCCGATCATACCGCTCTATTCGAAGGTTGCAAAGTATATTGAAGGAAGGCGTAACTGTGATGAAATATACATACTATGGTAGTTCTCAAATAAGGGATTCAATATCAGCTGTAGGAACAAGACGTAGCCATAGTTCTATGTCGCATGCAAAAGGAGAATTACAACATTTATAAATATCTAGATTTTCTGAAGTAGGTGCATATAAGGTTAAGACCAGCGAGGATCAAATTGAAAGGCTGAGCTTGGACTTTGAGGTGAGTATCAATTTGGCATGCAGTTCATGAACTTAATCGCAATACCATAATGATCGATCGATCCAACATTGAATGATTACGGATTAGTTTATTTCTACCCTTAATCAATTAAAGGAATTTGGCATAATTGGGGTCGAGACTCGACCGAATATGCTTGATTTTAATAGGGATAAGGCCACTGGGTGGAAGTACTATACCAGCCCGTACATATATATATATGTTCTTACAATCGTCGCCTCTATATTAAGTACTATATGAAAGATAAAATCGAACATATTCAGCACTCAACAACTTAAATATTGTGGTATAATGAGTCATAAGAGAAAACTTAAAATCGACTTGCTCAATCATGACATTATTCCCGTGTTTGGCTATAAGGTATAGCTGCATACTGAACTAATTTAATGTATAAAATATATAGCTGATCAGAGAGCCCTGCTTATTTAAGATGGTATTTTGTTAATTAGCCTAATATAGCACAGTACTAAAGGACCAGCTTTGATGTATTATTTAATGATTTATAAGTGGTAGCGGGATCATGAAGTTTTGTAAATTAAAACGGTATATACTTGGATATACATGATGGAGGGACGGATGGATATGAAATTGAGATATAAATAAATACAAAGTAAATGAACATGTTATGATTCACCGTGCAGAGCTAAAGACATTCCAGATGTACTCGGCAGTGAAGAAGGGAGAATAAGAAGCAAAAAAGTCAAAAAACAAAAAACAGGGTCTAACAACAAGCAACCACGACAACAAACAACGAAATTAATTTAAGAAAAAGTATAAAGCATGCATTGAACTGAACTGAACTGAATGAAAGAGCTAGTGTATCTGTAATAAATAATAACGGCAAAAAAAACAACAACTAGAAATATGAAGTAATGATTGTAAACGAAACGTAACACCATGAATGAGAAATTAGTATAGGCAATATTTATAGGACAGCAGAGAATTAGATAACCCTATCCAATTGTACTAGTACGAGAACCGGGATGATTATTCAATCTACCAAATAGTCTATTTGTCAAACTTCTTTTTTCTTCGTACACAGGTTCGCCCTTCATCGATCTAATCGTCTTCAAATCGCCAGATTGGTTACCACCAAATCTCATACCAAAACGCTTTGCGGAGGATGAATTTGAAGTCATGTGGGATGGTGTAGCAGTTACTCTACTTTGGATAGTTGAAGCGATTGAAATCAAATCATCTTGATCATGCTGTGAATGGTGAGGCATTGCTGGCGCATCAAATGATTTATATGGAATTGAGAAAAATGGTTCATGTGGATTATTAGTATTATTATTATTAGTGGTATTGACATTGCTGTTCATGCTATTTGGTTCTTCAACTAATGTGCTTTCAGTGGATGATGTAAGTGATAATGATTTATCTTTTGTGCTTGGAGCTATTAGACTAGCGTTTTCTTCAAACACAGTACTGACGGGTCTTGAAGCAGCAATATTAGATGTTTTGCTGTTGGTATTATTTGTGTTATTGGAATTATTAGAAGCAGCAGCAGCACGTTTGACTCTCAGTTTACGTTCTTCGTAATCCATGTGATAGAAAGTAACAGCTTCAGCAGCAGACGCATCACCATCCAATTTGACTAGATCATAACCAGCCTTTAGCATTGAGTTAGCCAAGAAGCAATATAATTTCATCCACAATTCAACAACTCTTGGATCAGAGACATTTCTTTCCAAGACATCAAGCAAGGCATTACCCATATACTCAAAATGGTTTCTTTCAACATTGAAGACTCTTGTATGCATTCTCCCCAATTTCTGTAAATATGATCTCATTGGGGATAAATCTTCCAAGTTTTCCATAGCAGTTAACATAATTGAAGAAAATTGAACAGTCATGTGTCTTGAAGTGGGTTGATATTGATGGACTTCAGGGTGGCTGTGGATCAATTCATCATAAACCTGAATCCAGAAAAATTCACTGCCTAAGATCCTGATGTCTGATTCTTCACCATCTTCATTATTAAGTGGTGAATCATCTTGTTTGTGATTTTTAGGTGGAGGCGTTGGAGGAGGAGTAGACAAAGGTGCATGCTTTCTTAAGTTTCTCTTATCAACATGATGAGGAGATGAAGATGGGTTCCAAGACTCTCTTAATAACTTAATATCTTTCTTGTTGAACTTCAAGGAAACTTCGTTTTTAGCAGGAAGCTCAATAGCTGGGGGTTGACGAGGTGCAAAAGCAGTGGCAGGCATGTTATGTATTAACGAGAGTAAGACTTCTGAAAATAAAGTTTATAAATCGGAGCACTGAAAAGAGTACAATGGGCTAGATGAGATTTGGTTATATGGGAATCGCTGTGGTTTTATATGGCGCTGTAGCTGTAGCTGTAAGGAACTGCACTGCACTCTTATAAATAGCTGATGTATATATGGTACGTGGAGAGCACACAGCAGATTAAAGGCCATAAATGAACAAACCATGAAAATGGCGACGAACGTCAGTATTTATACATCCTCTGCCAGCGTCTAAAACAATTCTCACCGCAACAATTGAGGGCGATCCTTCACATTAAACGCTAAAACCAGGATCGAGTCGAAGTCAATTTTCGTGTTGGTCCCCTTCGGTTACCTAAGCCATACCATTAATTGGCTGCTCAATAGTTACAGCTTGGCTATATATCTATGTGCTAGCTATATAGATATTGTGCCTCAGGGACGCGTTAAGTAATAAAAGAGATTTCATTATACAGTAGTGCTGAACCAGAGTGTACGTTGTGTGAGATATTGGGCGGATTGCCAAAGATTTTTTTGATTGTTTCAGCAATTTTATCGAATCCCACCAGGTTCATCGTTACAGCTTATTATTAGAGAGGTAGGCCAATACACGGCCACAATATACTTAATGCCCTTGTAGTTGTGTAAGGGAAATTCAGGAACTCGGAACCTGGTTAATTATGTACCTTGTTAACTTTTGACGTATATGTGCTAGGTTGGTAGCTATATAGTACAAACTAGAGTTTCGATTTCGATGACTTCAACAGTTAGATAGATTAAGAGTAGGATACTCAACTCCACTATAGTAATTGGAACTTAGGTCCCGGGTGTCGTCTTTCATGAACGTATCAGTCAGTTCAGCTCACCTGAGTACCGGACCACTTATGCTTGTTTTATAGTTGTGACTCTTCGTAGATAGAGCCAGTTTTTATACTTAGATGATCATCATCTATATCACAAATAGCAATCCCCCCCTTTATGCAATCTGGTTAACTTTATGGTGTTCCTGTATCTGAGATACGACCAGTAGCTAAGGAAATGCACGTCAGGTAGTCGAGATATCCGCCCCACATACTCACAGCTAAGTTGCATTGCAATTATGAGCTCTTTGAGTGAATTCACATCTATTTAAGTACCGGCTTTTCCGAGATGTTAAACTTATAACAAACAGTAGCCAATTGCATGGAGCTGGATATCATGATTAATTAAACTAAATTAACGTATAAATATACATTCTAAGCTGTATCATGAGCTATATCTATGGCTCGGTCTCAGAATAATGACCCACTTCGAAGACCGGTTTTTCTGAGTTTCTTTCTTATAATGCTGCAGTCACTAGCTTCTTTTCGCCTCGGATAAGTCATATATACACAGTCATAAAATTAGAGATATTCAGAAATCTTGCTATATATGTATGTAACTAGCTTGTAGCCATATTGTAGGCTTTTTGAATCTATACAAATGTAAAGTTCAGGGGGTAAACGAAAGAATATTCGTCAATTATACCAAATTCTCTTAATTTCAAGCTGCAATTATTAGAATGACAATGCAATGGCTTTAGACTGAGACATGTGAGTAAGCATGGCAAAAGTTGTAATTCCTCAATTACGGGTTAGGTATCATATAGTCTTAAGTCAAGAGAATACTTCGAATTGTGGCATGTATTTCAATTTTGATGAATCGATTTGCGAACTTTATATCAGCAATTTCATGACTGGGAGAAGATCAAAGCTGTTATATGTAATCCACGTACGTGGAATTATTATATAGAGCCTAATGTAGAACCAACTAACCCAATTAGAAGAACTAGAACACAATAGGTTCAATTAGTTGAAATATGCTAATTTACATACACAAAATTTGGCATGTGATGCTCCCGCCTATCCAAGAATACTGACAAATAGCTACAATTAAGATACTACGAAGATAACAACTACACAATCATCAAAAAAGAAAAGAGATGTAGGAAGGTGATTTAGTCCTCAATCTGGCATTGAGTAACTTAATAAATTAAGTAGCCAAACAGGGTGGAGTAGTCCTAAGATCCAAAACCAAAACCATCACAGACTGTCATTAAAACAATCAATGATGGCCTCAATAAGAACCTTTCAATTTTCCAACAGCGTAAGTATTCTCAGAAAACCATAAATCATGACGAATCATAATTGGATAATTGAGAAGGCATACGCATTGGGTGTGCTGCTGTGTATATTGTATTCTAAACAACATTGCATGTTGGTCAGTTAATAGTTTCATTTAGACTAACAATTGGTTTTCATGATAAGAAAATATTCAAAGTCCAGACAATGATGTTCTCAGAACCTTCTGATTAAAACACTTAAAACATCCTTGACTTCTTTTAACATTCCCGAACATGAGATCCAATTATATCTACACCCAGAGCCCATCACTTCCATTAAATTGGAGACATCCATGGATATACAAACAATTAAAGAAAGAGTAGCTCGTAGAGTGTGCTATTAGTATGTGTTTCAAAGGAAGAAGAACTCTAACACTCAGTTACACAAACAATCGATCAAACCAAAAACGCCTTTAAATGTTTTTTTCACTTCGTCGACGAACAACTAATCTGGGTTAGTGCACGACTTTTGTGCGTGCTTACGTAATGATCATAATGCCAGCGGATCAGGGTTTTCTGAGGTTTTGGAAAAGCATTTATATTTATTTAGAAACCATAAATACAGATACCAGATGGAAGACCACTCAGGATTTTGAACAGGGTCCCAATTGTGTAAATACTAGTAGATATATAAATGAATATATATAAGAAAGCAAGAAGAATAAGATAAAGGTAGTACAGGAAAAGAAAAGAAAAGAAAAGAAAAGAAAAGAAATAAATATTAATAGCTATAGCATTTTTAATAACAATAAAAAACAAGACGTAATAGAAAAGCAAGCAAAATCAACGAAATAATTAATACTATCTTGATGAGCCAAAGTAAAAAAAGACAAACAATTTCATGCTTTTATAATAAAACCGTAGGTTCGAATGAAACATTAACTCTTCAGGAGTCTAAACTCAAGGTACAACTAAACGCACCGTACTTAATCATGTTCCTCAAGCTCCATTTCGAGCAGGAAATGATCAATTAGTATTAGTAGCAGAACCGAATGCTTTACCTAGTAGTTTTCGACCAAAACCTTTCTGATGGTTAAACATGGAGGAGGTTCTATTAATGTATGGGTCATTTTCAGACTGGACTGGCTTCAGTGATATCACTGAAGACATATATTTAACCTTACCAGCAACGGAAACCTGTTCACGATGAGCGACTAGTGTAGTTCCAGTACTTGCCGTGTTGATTGAGGCAGCAGAAGGTGATAGTGGTGATAATGGTGATAATGGGGTAGGTGGATCGACTGAAACTATGACACTTGTTTTAGGTTGTGATGAGAAATGCTTGGTTTTAATTCTGTTCAATGTACTTGATGTTGTCGTAGTAGTGCTAAAATCATTATCTTCAGTTAGGGTTGCGTCTTCGGTTGGTGATTTATTTAATGAGGCTTTTCTATTTGATTTACTAGAGGAAATAGTTAAATTACCATTTCCATTCTTCGAGTTGTAATTTGTGTTATTGCGTGAAGTTTGCTTTGGATCCAAACTAATAGGTAAGAGATATGTAGAATTAGAATCGTCATTAATTCCATCCTCAGTTTCTGTTATATGTGTACTTTCAATTTGCTTTAATTGGGGTGCATCCAAATAAATTGGATCTTCTGTCTTAATAATTTCTTCACTAAAAGTATAAACTTCGACACCTGCTTTGGCCATTGAATTAGCTAAGAAACAGTATAATCTCATCCATAAATTAATAACATCAATATCAGTGACACGCCGTTGTAAGACATAGAATAATGAATCTCCCATTCTTTGAAAATAAACTGGCTCTACATTGAAAACTCTAATATGGGTTCTACCTAACCTTTGTAAAAATAATTGGATTGATGTTAAATCCTCCAAATTTTCAATGGCAGTCAGCATAATTGCAGAGAACTGAACAGTCTGATGCTTAATAGTCGGCAAAAATTCACTTAATTTGGGATATTTTCTCATGAGGTCTTCATAAACTTCAATCCAAAAAAAGGTGGATCCAAACATTGTTGATGTTGATTCCAGCTGATCTCTTGTTTCAGTCGATGAAACAGTCACTTTTTTGGACTTGGAATCTATGTGTTTCTTATCTTTCTGATTAGCATTATTCATCCACGAACCTCTTAGAATATCAATCTCTTTCTTGGTGAGTTTGAGAACCGGCTCTTGATTTCTTTGAGATGATGCTGAAACGACAGGGGGTATAGTCATTGCTCTGATGTATTCTTGCAGTGATCCAATTTTCTGTAGCCACTAATATGAGCTAATGAAGATGAGATCAGCTATAATAGATGTAATTAGACATGAGGGAGAACAAGTGGAAACTTCATGAGCTTTATAAATATTTTTAAGATTCAATTGATTGAGCTGTCTTTTGCAATTGGGAAAATTCTTCAAGCATCTTTATAGATTGTTATTATGGCTACAATGTGATTCATGATTAAGGCGACTCGAACCATTTATAGGAAGATGTGCATGATACCAAACTTAGTAGTTTTTTATGCATGAATTTAACGACCCATAAGAAATGCAATGAAATTTGGAAACCTCAGATATCGGTAAAACGTCGTATATAGCAAACATTAGTTGAATAGGCAAGTTTAGATATCTGGTACACGGGTCAAAAAAGACTGAAACAGCTGAACCTCCAGGGTGAAGCTTAATTAAAGCAAACGAAGCAGCAAGAAGGAATTTCTGTAAAACCACTTATGCTTTAATTCTCGAAAAGTTGAAGCGCGCTGGAATTATGTGATTCCAGGCCTAGAATCCACACTTAACCCATCGTAAGTCTACTTCACGGGGCGTACATTTCAAACGTTAGATATACAAACCTTAGTGACATGTCTCCAATTATTACAATAATAGGTCAGTTTACCGGGAATTCGGGTGAAACTTCTGCAGATAACTCGATCGAGGACGAGTATCCGTTATCACGCATATAATGAAACTGAAACGAGCTTTGCTTTTTAATGGCCAGAAGATATGGGTCAACCCCGTTATGGTAATCTGGTCGATTGTTTAACTGTTATTTCATACAATTTTATGCATGAATCAAGTACGTTTGCATATATTTGCAATTCCATGTATTATATTGCAGTAATTAAGGCGGAAAGCTATTATAGAAGCTATGATATATAGTAAGTCTAATACTAAAGCTCTATTGAATGTGATAAGAATATAGATTACTCAGTGCTATTATATAGACTGAAAATGATTAATCCTAAAAATATTAATATGGCCATTTCCATCCCATCCCCCATCGATATCTGGTAAGCGAGAAAGAATTAAGGATGAAAATGATGAAGTTTTTATAAAAGAAAAGCAATTTGAAAAGAATTATGAAATGAAAACCCAAATATAAAGGGTGCAGTATATATATGAAACTATACCTACCTATTTCCCACTGAACTAAAACAATATCTAAAATGTAAGTTATACAGCCACCAAATAAGGAGAAGACACCAACTACTGACTTGCAGCACGACTAGAAGAACTAAACTTACCAAAAATTCTCATACCTAAAGTCTTTTCACTCTTCTTACCGATCACAGATTGAGTAATAAAATTATTATTAATCCTCTTACTAGTAGCATTAGCAACATTGTCACGATAACCAGCGACTAGGGTACTGGTACTAATGCTGCTGTCTCTATAACTTGGCTCATTCTGATATACGACTTCTTCTCCAATAAGTGATTGGCAATCGTCAGCTTCGTTTTCTCTGTTTTCTTCTACAATCGTAGATGCACTAGAGGATAAAGTTTTATATCTTCTCAGAGTAGCCGTATTCATAGAATTACGTTTCATTGAACGAGGTGTTGACCTATCTGGAGTTGAGATTTCGTTAAGTAAAGTAGGCTGATTTTCAATTGAGTTATCATTAACATCACCAGTGGCATTTCCATCAGCTTCAATATCTTCTTCACTATCAACAAAAACAGTATAGGGAGATTTAGCAACGTCTTCATCAAATGTAATGAGATCAGTTGCAGCTTGAACCATTGTATTAGCTAAAAATCCATATACTTGCATCCACAAATCAATAACACGTATATCAAAATTTAACTTTTCTAGTACCCTTGATATAGATTCTCCTAGCAGTCTAAAATGTTCGTGTTCAACGTTGAACACTCTAGCATGAGTTCTACCCAATCTTTGTAAAACAGCTTGAGTTGATCTCAAGTCCTCTAAATTTTCAACGGCCATTAACAAAATGGAGGCATATTGAACAGTCATGTGCTTAATAGTGGGCATAAAGTGGGAAATATGGGGATGTCTATGTATTAAATCATCGTACACCATAATCCAAAGACCGGTCAACCCAAACATTGCCGATAAGGAACCATCAGTAGAAGTAGAAATTGTTGAAGTGTAAGTTGATTTGAATTCTTTCTTCGATGATTTAGGCTGTTGAAAATTTGTATTGCTGTTAGTACCTGTCTCCCATGACCGTCTAATTATCTTTATCTCTTCTTCATTCAATTGTAATAGCGGTACTCTATGGCCATTGGAAAAAGGTGGTTGAAAGTATGGCATGACGATGAATTGAAAAGGATTTTAATGACAATTTAACAAAAAATATAAACTGATGATACAAAACCAACAAAGAAATATTGCAAAGTATATATATATAACTGAGATCTCGTTATAGATAATTGTCTGGCTGAATAATTTGATAAAGTCAAAATCTGAGTATAAGAATGTTCATGAAAGAAGGAAGGCTGTATATATAATTACGAAGATCGCTAATTAATTTCGAGCTTGCTAGTATATATTTCTTGATGGATAATTGTATGGTAAATGCAATACATTATACCTAAAAGGGAAGTTTTCATGGTAGTAAGCATCATCGGAAACATATTATAGAGGGTCATCATATGACTTGAGCCTTGACTCGTGAAGACTTAAAGGGCAGTTAAATATTAAATAATTATTGAGATCGCCTAGCCTGGGGATTAACTTAATTATAAAGGCGAATTAATTATAAGTCGAACTTGCAATTTCAGATGACATAGATATAAGTTCTGACTATGAATAATGATTGGCTGATTGAAACTTTAGTAGATTCTACTTGACTCGTATAACCTGAAGCAGCCGAAATTGTAAAATTCAAGTTGAATTTGCTTTAGACATAGACATATAGATGCAAGAAGAACAATTTCTTCAGTAGATCATAAATCGTGATCTCCAGCTTTCAATGGGAGAAGTCGAAGCTGCCATGTTCTATTCGATGAACAAATGGAATTGCAAAACCACTTTTATATCAACTTCGACAGATCTCCAATTATTTCGATCGATTTTAGATGTGGCTTTGTGGCTTTCAAGCAGCCCCCCTCTACTTGCATCGGGCCGAAACTACTTGTTATACTACAATTTGCATGATCATGTGAAGTAATGAGCTTAGCTTAAAAGGTTGTGTATATGGAGTTATTTTTTGAATGCGGATAAGAATTTAAGAGCTAGAAACAAAAGGGAAAGATGCTGAAAAGCAAGTACAAAACGAAGGTGCCGTGTCTAAATTCTAGAAGAAAAAAGGTCGAATTAAATACAATAAGAAAAGAAATGAAAGCTAGAGGATTAAAAGCTAAAGTGAATGGACTAAAAAATTAAAGAAATTAAAGAAATTAAAGAAAGTAGTTAAGAAAAATGCAGTACTGATGATTTCAAATTCAAAAACAGAGTATATATAGAGTAGAATGAATGATATGTAAAAATCGGGGTGAAAATACTGAAATAAAAATAATATATAGTAATATTCTCTATTCAACTAAGTTGGAGGTGCTAAATCTGTTCAATAGTCTTCTACCAAAACTTGATTGATTACCTGCTTTCAGTGATGCAGTAGATGCAGAACGTGGAATGCTATTATAATTTGGAGTGAAATCAAATGCATCACGAGGACCAGAAATGGTAGACCCAGTTTTAGTTATAATTGAATCACTTTCTGAAAAACGGTTAGATAATACATCTGCATTTGAAAAATTAGTAATGCTGAGATGTTTAGCTTTAAGGCGACTACTATTTGAATTGTTCATCATTGGTGGCACAGAATCGGACTCTTCTTCCACTATTGTTGAATCATTTGATACTGTAGTTGTTGCAGTTCTATATCTTGTTAAGGAATCCGTACTTAGTGAATATCTCTTTCTTTTGGGGCGTGGTTGTGATCTGACTTTTGGATCAACAATAATGGTCTCTCCTGAAGATGCTGAATTATCGTCATTGCTTTGGTCATCTACGCTGATAACTGGGGGAGGTGTGGTTGTAATGTCCTCTAAAAAAACAGTGACTGGATTATCACGAGCAGAAACTTCCGTGAAGGTAACAACATCCATTCCTCCTTGAGTCATTGTATTAGCTAAGAAATTATAGAGTCTCATCCATAGTTGAACAGTAAGTAAATCGGAAATTTTCTTATGGAGTATATAGAATATAGATTCACCCAGCTTTTGGAAATATTGGGGTTGAACATTAAAGACTCTGATATGTGATCTACCTAGTTGTTGTAAATATATTTGTAAGGATGTTAAATCTTCTAGGCTATCAATAGCTGTTAACAAAATTGAAGAAAATTGAACAGACTGGTGCTTCACTGTAGGCAGAGATGATTTTAGTTCAGGGTCTTTTCTAAGTAGGTCTTGATAAACATCAGTCCAAAAGCTTATAGAAGAGAATATATCCGAAGCTGATTCTTCACCAGACTTCAGACTTGATGAAGAATCCGATGATTTTGATGATGATGAGCTGCTGCTCCTGGACATTGAAGGCAAGCCAATAAAAGTGGATTCATGCTTGTAATTACTCAAGTGCCATGATCTTCTTAGTCTTTTTATTTCATTATCTTTGAACTTGATAAGTGGGACAGGAATAGATTCGGTCATTTTCAGGGTTTAATGTTATTAACAGGGGGAGGGGCAGCTAAGTTTTTTTGCGAACGAAATTGGAAAAAGAATGCAATTGATTAAAGAGAAAGACTTAAAGGAGACAAGCCAATCGCAAGATAGCTTAAATTATCCTCTTTGGTGGATCGATATATATAAGTGGAAATATAAATTTGGGCTGACGGAGTTGATTGTTGTGACTGGATGAACCTTAAATAGGCAAACCACTGGCCATTGTCCCTGCAACTATTAAACCATGTGATTAATATCCCTTCAAGCCAAAAATTCCGGGACCAATTGAGTCCTTAGAAAGTTCTTTTAAACCTCTTATAGGCGGTAGTAGTTTCCAGCACTGTCGCATGCCTTAGTTGTGTTCCATCATTATTATACCCTATGGATTCATCTTCATCTGTCGTCTCATAACTATCATTCATTTTAATGGCACTGTAACGGGATCTTCAGGCAGTTAATGGCTGATATAGCAGTTGAAACTTGACGTACAGACCACCTGGCAACGTCTAACAATCAAATGTAACGATATATTGATTGAGCTAAATTTCTCCCAGTTCGGCCCAATTTCACAATCTCCTGGTCAGCTCATCTTCGATTACCTGATACGGAATTTGAATGTATGTTGTGAGCTCCGTTGTGAGCTCTGTTGTGAGCTCTGCTTTGAGCACTCTTTCTTTACAATTCAATGAGGGACTATGAGCGGATAGAGCCAGCTATAACCTTAGGGAGACAGCATTACTTCCAAGAAAGAGACATGAAGAAATCTATAGGTTGACGGGAAAACGGGCAATTTATTAGTTGAGCTAACTGCACCAAGTCAGCCATAGTAATCAAGGCGTTCAAAAAATAATTGAGCATTTAAAGCTAGTCAGTTCAACCTACAGCTTAGATCTACATAATATAATTGTAGGCAGAAGGGCAGAACTATGATTAAATATAATAAAATTAAAATGAGGAAGTGCAATTATATTTGGTGCTTAAGACAGATCTCTACCCAGCAATTATCCCATTGCTAGGAAATACAGGGGAACAAAGTGTTTCATGCAAATCTGAAATGAAATTATTAAACTGGGTTTTGTCTCAACAAACAGCTATATATAGAAATTTTACTGCCTATAATTGACTAGGATGTATACAGTAAGCTATAACGATATATCCCTTATGATACACACTAGAACAGTATAGACTAATGGAAGCAACAATAATAAATTTGACCACCTCACTTAATTGTACTATTTCCATCAACACTTGTTGATCATATAACTCTAGGTATAGATTTAAGCAAGCAAAACTGGTTTCTATGATCTCGAGGGAAAATATTCAACTAAGACAAATAATCAGTTAAAGAAATATGTATTCATAACACCTTTCTAAATTGTCATCATCAATATATTGAAATCTCAAAATGTATATGGGCCACATTTACTTATAATATGGCAATTAATTAATCTTAGTTAAATAAAATGTAATTTTATATATGGGTCAAGATCCTCTAGAAGAATATATATAGGGTACGGAGGTTTAAAGATGCCGATTTTAAACTGAACCTTAATTGCAACCTTCTACTCTATCCTAAGTTATGGTGGAGGTAGTATATGGCTATTTAATTTGGTATAGCTTGATATGTAAGTATCAAACTACATGTGTTGACTTATAATGGTCGATTGGTGGCTTTTAGGTTGGTTGGCTTATGAAATTATTAGGAGGCCATAAACGGATGTCTAGTTACAATTGTACATTTCAGGCTGTAGATTGCTGTTTATCTTATATGATGTATTCCTCTTAACAAAGGAAGAAATAATTGGTAATACAAGCTTTCACGAATAAATCAACTTTGAAAAACTCGATATGTGAATAACGAATCACAACTATATGAATTCAAGTTATTCGATAGTCATTAAAATTCTATGCCTATATACGTGTGGCTATATTTACAGCAACAGGGTTGACTAAATCTATGATTTCCGACGTCTCCCCTCTTTAAATTGTTCTGTGATAAGAGAATGTTCCTCGCATGCACATGATACATATGTGTCTCCCTCAATTAAACAGGTAAATAGAATGTGATGTCATTCGATCTGCACGGAACAAATGCATAATCTCGGTTCGATGAGCCCAATCAACTAATGAAGACACAAATACATGGAATATTGAGACGAGAGGTTAAATTTATTAAAAAGCAAAATAAACTATGTAAGAAAAAAACTAAGATCTAAAGAGAAAGAATATGAGGAAGTATGAACAAAATAAAATGAAGATAGTTAAACAAAAACAAAAGCACAAACCAAGATGATTGTAACGAATAAGCAAACAATTAAGCAGAGAACAAAAACAAAAAAAACACAAGACATAAAATATAAAATATAAAATATAAAACGCAAACATGATAACAAAACCAAAACACAAAAACTAAATGCATGAATAAATTAAATTGAAAAATCGTATTAACAATAATGACAGAAACAAAACAAAAACACTATTAACTGAAAAGAGAGCATGTGATGTGGAATAGTAGCAGTAGCACGTGTGACAAAAAGCAGTAAAAAACATAAGTTAAAAGAAATGGATATTAAGTAAAAATATATCCTTTTCAGATAATGCAAGAGCAAAAAACAAATCACCATTGAGGGGAAAGCATGCATATACCACGGCATCAATCAAAAGGTGGATACCAAGAAACGCAAAGAAGTGGTAATAATTTGACAGCCCAGCACCGAAAAGTATAATGGGAACAGGAACGCTTAATCAACCAGCAATCAGCAGATCATAAATAAATAAATAAATAAACGGACAAAAGGGGCTTGAAGAAAAGTGTTAACTAAGGTTTTTACCTTAACGCATGGAAATGTAAATACCAGAAGCTCTAGTCTCACGTTCACGTGAAGAGAAAGCCTTACCAAAGAATTTCATACCCAAACTCTTTGAGACTTTGCTATTAACTGACCTTGAGTTCAAAATGGCACCTTGATTTGGAACAGCTGGAGCTGCACCGGTTGGTGGAGCTGGAGCAGTGGACTTCATTGGAGCAAGACTAGTTGAAATACCGGTACCTGATAATGAAGATCTTGCATGCTGTTTAGGTTGTTGTGCCATTTCTTCATTTGGAGTCCAAAGTTCAGTGTCAGTGTCATTAGTGTTTGTACTTAAGTTGGACATTAATGAATCTGTTGAGTCTAAAGTGGTGACCGTTTTTCTTCTACCATCGGAAGAGTCTTTGGATGAACTGGTGGAATCTGAAATGTTTTCATATGAAGCACTGGAAATAGTCATTAGTTCAGGATAGAAGGTAACTCTTAATGGCTCAGCAACCAATTCCTCATCTAAAGTAAAATCGTTAGCGGCAGTTAACATAGTGTTAGCAATGAAACAGTATAATCTCATCCATAATTGAACAATAGGTAATTCTTTAACTCTTTGTATTAAAACTTGTAATAATGCTTGGCCTAACAATTCAAAATGTTTTTGCTCAACCGAGAAAACTCTAGCGTGCATAGAACCCAATTTCTGTAAAAAGTATTGCAATGAAGACAGGTCTTCTAAATTTTCCATAGCAGTCAGCATAATGGAGGAAAATTGAACGGTCATGTGCTTAGCAGTAGGCATATATAGAGAAACCTCAGGGTCTCTTTTCACCAATTCTTCATAAACCTCAATCCAGAAATAAGCAGAGCCAAACATCATCGAAGTTGTCTGTAAAGCTGGATTGGATTTGCTCTTGTGATGGGTTGCAGATGTTGGCGAAGTTGGTGCTTTAGCTTTCTTACCACCCTTACCAGCAGTCAAATTGCTTGAAGTCCATGATTTTCTAAGGAGCGCCATTTCTTGTTCTGTGAATTTCAAGTCCAAAGGATCTTGAGGCTCCTCCTCACGTTGCTGTTGGCGCATTGGTAAGTTTGGCAACGATTTTTGGATAGCTGTTTGCAATAAAGTCTTTGGCATCTTGAGGTTCGTAGTGGATGTAGAAGATCTTATCAGACGTTGAGAGTGAGAGTGAGAATGAGCTTTCAAAGATTCTAGAGATTGATATAGTATCTGTGTGTGATGACTCTTTACAGGATAAAGATCGTTGCTTGTGACAGGCTTAAGTGAAGAGAAAAGGTGAAGCATGAGCAGAAGATCAATAGAGGACTAAAGAAGGTGGGAAAGACAGTCAATTTATAAACTTGATCCCAAATTACAGGAAACAGTACCAATATTTAAGGATTAGGTGGAGGTGGACAGACAATAAAAGAAACAATTGTTCCTGCACTGGGTACATGAGATTTGGTTTAAGTAGAATAATTAATTGCCACGAAGGAGATGTACCATCCGATTTGCAGATTTATAATTTCAACTTACCATAAACTGGCCATAGGGATAGACGATGTGAATTTGCGATGGCCTTGGTTTCTGTTTCGGGAGTTGGTTCCATTTCGACCTAAAACTAAGTGCATATGGGCCGATGCGAGACATAACTAATTAGGAGAGGATCAACAACCAGGATGCTCCGTAAAAAATTAAAAGATTCAAAAAATGGAGCACTTAGTTTAGTTTACCGTCTAGTTGAATTGAATTAATTTAATAGATGAATTCTACTTAACAAGGGTGATACCGAATCTACTGCCTCACCTCCTAGTTACAATTAATGATTAGTGGTCAGACAACTATTTCGGCCTAATTACTGGAAATCTCAAGGGATGAAAGATTGCTGAAAACAGAACAAGCCAGATCGCCCAATGGCCCACAATGCATGCTGGCTTTGACGGTTCGGGCCAGATCGAGATATCCTCTATTTGGCCCAATTGGGCAAAACCCAGCAGAATGGGATCCTCAGCGCACCAGGGGCTAGAATCCAGGATTCAGGAACATGATTGTTGAGATGCTGCCAGTTGGCCTGCTGAGCTGATCTTAGGGATACACAGCTAGCGTTACAATCGATTGTTACAGCCTGAGTAAAGGAATAAGTGAAAGGATTAAAACATACTCACTCCAGTTTGAAGTAATGAAAAATTTGGTTGGGAGGATCTCAATTATAAGCTTAAATCTAAAAACTCTATTTAATTAGTAGATCTTCCAAAGAAAACTCGATTCTCGAATGCTTAATTTGGGTTACCTCCTTTCGCTTGAGCGAGAATTTCGACAGTCGCTAGTGTTTGTGGGTGGCGGCAAGCATAGCTGCAAAGAATCCAGCAAGAACGACATCTATGACATCTATGACATCTCCCAAATCCCCAGCTGAAGGACATTTGTTGATCGTATATCTTTGAAATGCTCAATGCAGTTAGGGATTGTCGCTGTTGATTAATGGCAATGGCCTCATTAGCTGAGCTTGAACAATACCACTGGCCTGAATGAAGCCTGAGATCATAAATATCGGTGAATACAGCTAAATCTATCAAATATCAATTTTCACGGCTTTAATTAGCACAAGTTATTATTTGAGAATTAGTTGTCGTGGCTTTAGCTTGTAGATAGTCCTCTAGCCTCTAGTATGGCATGGGGATAGAAGCATTCCACTTCTTTCATCGTTTCTAGGTTCTATGTATGCCATCCTTATTTCACTCATTCAAATTGGATTGCTCTAGGCTGGAACTTCACAATACGTTTAAGACAATTTAATTGCACATAATAAGATAATGTTGAACAATCAATTTAGAGACTAGGCTGTGCTGTGCTTTTCACAGTCAAGTTGTGCGGCTCCCGCGGGTCAGGCTGTGCTTAGCAGGGAACCCGATTCAGGTCCTTTTGCAGGCCTTTTCAGATTACATATGGGGGATCTGGTAGCTGTAGTAAATCAGCATTGGATACCTTGCATGGAAATACCCAGATCAGGTTGAGGACCAAGTTTAATCATGAATTAATCATTCGACCGATTAGAATGTTATGTCGATGATGTAGGGCTTGTGTACGAAACATGCGAATTTTCCAACTTTCTTAGTTTCCTATTTTCCTATTTTCCTATTTTCCTATTTTCCTATTTTTAATTTCCAACTCCCCAAGTTATTAAATCAACAAGTCGTATTTCGTAATTTGCAATCCCAGAATTTTTGTGTATATGCATACATATAGCAAGCTTCGAAACTTTTCAAAATAATCATATCATACTTCGTCGTAAATTAGACAAGACTCTCTCATACTAACGTTTTAGAAGCTTAGGTTACCGTAGTAGTCTGGTACTATAGTGGTCACCAGTGGTTCCATATCATGTGAATGAATGATTGCCCATGTAGGCATGGAATCATGCAATTAATTGCTAGATTCAATATAAACCCGTTATAGTTCGTTGGAATTATAGTAGATTGTGTTATGAAATTGTCAACTGGTCAAACTACCCCTTTTGTACAATTCTCTACTTCTTTTAAATTCAAATTTAAAGATATGCATTTCATATGTTGCTGGATCGGCTCTTTGCTTGTATGCTATAATTAAAAGTGATGCAACTGGAAAGAAGTCTCAAGTCCCCAGAAACTTCAATTTTCTTGATAGAGTTGGCAGTGGCCACTGCCCCCCTACTGAGCTGCGTGAATCTTGAGATGACAGTTGCACCTTTTTACAATCAGAGTGCAAGATTAGATTTTCAGGTACCTAACCAATTGCTTACCTTGAAATTAATAACCATGAATTCTTCAAGATTAACAATTAAGGTTCAGGAAGTATGTTCTTGATGATCATTCTGAAGAATTGACTCTGGTTTTATGAGACATGACGCGTAAACGCGTGAACGAAGAATAAATCCCAAAGAGGTAAAAGAAAAAGTACATCCATGGATATAGTAGTTTGAAAAGAGACATCTCTATATCCATACCAACTAAACACTCACTCAGTTATATTGGCTGCAAGTTGAAAGGATACCATTAAGCTACTATAAATAAATAAACTCAATATACTATACAGGTAATTATTTATAACCTTAATTTTAAGCTTCTGACCTATTCCCGAGGGTATACTGAACGCTGTTGAAATATACATTCAGCACAACATGGCTATAGAATCAGAATGTAGAGCTTCAACAATTCAACTATTCGTTCTAAATTATCACAAATTTCTTCCAAGATTTAAATTTAAATTTAAAATTAATTTTTTTCATCAAATATATATATGTCTCATGCACATTATAACCTTCATAAAATTAACCGAGATCAGGTGTTCATTTAAGTCCCACCCATAATCCTTATCAATGGAGCAAGGAAGGGATATGCGTATCGATCATAGAATCATTCCGTTTACATATATAGCTGACCCATATATTCTTTCACACCCCCTGATCAATATCCCAGTTTGAATTCTTAATTCTGGGAAAGTGATATATGCGAAAAAATCAGCTAATACGGCTCTGTTTTTAGCTTTCACTCAATTATTCCAATCAAAGAAGTATGTATTGGGATGGCCAGGTTTTGTTCTAAACTATCTTTTGTACTCTTTAGTTAGGGTTATCTATGAAATCAGTATGTGGTCAACCTGTATTTCATGATTGATTTTCCCGACAGTAACAATCAGCTATATACGTATATAGTACCTGTCTATATATAAATTGACTGATTAAATGAAATTACTACATTTCAGAAGCATATATGGGTGGTGTACATATCAAAAGCATAAAGAAGGGAAAAAAAGAAGTATAGGAGAGACATCATTAAGGGAAAGAACCTGGAGCGAATGATTTGTTGATAGGTGTGTGAAAATGTTTAAAAATATTTTTAAAGATCGAAAGGATCGGAGGAAAGAGAAGAGGAGAGGAGAGGAAAATGTGTAAAAAGGAAATTTAAAATATTAAAAAAAAAAAATTAACAAAATTACAAATATGTAGTACAATAAAGTTAAGATCAGGTAATGAAAAAGTAAATATAGAAAAATGTATAAAAGAGCTATGCATGAAAAGTTTTGTATAAAAGAATGAATATGAAGGTCAAATGCCAACCAATCTGGCTTCCAATATTCACTTCAAACGAAATCGTTCTTGAACACCAAGAAAATTGACAAATGAAAAGCAAGCCAAAAATAACTTATTAACAAAGGAAAGCTTGAGATATATCACATGTGTATAGAGATAACTCAAGACACGATGCATTTCCTACCAGTAATAATACAATGCTGTAGTACCCAATAAACACAAAAGGAGGACACACACGTACCTTTAAGTAATTAATCAAGGCAGAAGGCAGTATCATGTAAAGTAAAGTGCATGAATGAGAAAATGTAAGAGAATATCTTAACGTAAACAAAGCTAGAGACACAGAGAGAAATTATGATGTGAAGGCAAAAAAAAGTTCTAACGAAATGTGAATAACAAAAATAAATAAGGGGAATCACGAAAGAAAAATAAAACGCTGAACAGCCAAATAGCTGAATAGAAATTCAGCCCCAGACATTTGAAGTATCAGTGGCATCGGTATAGCCACCTGTAGTACTGCTAGAAGTGCTAGAAGCAAATTGCATTGACTGTCTTTGGTCCACTGTATCATTCGTAACTCTAGGGGATGGAGTGTTTAACGGATTACCATATGATGAAGCACGTTTTGAGACCAATGGAGTTGATTGAACAGAACTATGACCTCCAACTGATGTTTGTTGTGGAGTTGAATTAGCTTCACCCATGGCTGAATTTCTCTCTGGGGTATGAGGAACTGCATTCACTTGTCTTTCTTCAGCTGGCGAAGTTGCTGCTGTATTGGTCACCGTGGTTGGTGTTGCAGGAACAGTTGAAATTGCTGATGTTTCAGCTGTACTATCCATTGTATCATCCTCTGTTTCATACTTACTCATTGCATTTCTCATCATCACACCACTAACTTCATTTATCACATTATACCAAACTAAATGTTCATCTTCTGAATTGGCTTTGAATAAATAATTTTTCTTGGATTTTAAAACACCTGTTGCATCTTTACCATTGATGATAAAGGCAAATTGAGCATTTTTATCGTGTCCTTCTCTTGGTATGCATTCAGGCAAATAGAGAACAAGTGAAGGTTGAAATGATGATTCAGGGTTTCTAGACTGAAATTCTAAAAGATATTTGGATCTTGTAATAACATAATAATAAGAAACAAATTTCTTAGATAATGTACCTTCTTTTCTTGATAAAACACCTTCTAAAATAGGATAAGTTGATTGGTGATCTGAATTAATAAAGTCAATATCTTTTAAATCTCTTTTCAAAGAGTTCTTTCCAGGCTTATAAGTTGGAATAACTAATTCTGAAGCAGAAGGAGCTTTTAATGATAAGCTTTCAAGATTAGATTCTAATGAACCACCTTCAGATTTAGTAGACACCATTTTATCACCATTAGCATCTAAAAATCTTTGCCATTCTAAACCATTTGGTATTGATCCTAATTTGTTGTTAAGTTCTGAAAAAACATTGATTGATTGACCATAATTATTTGTAATTAAGGCAGACATGTCATTAAAAATTTTCTTTGAAATTTCAAAGATTTGAGATTCCATGATTTTCAAAGTTTCTTCGTTACTTTGTAAGAAATCAATGTGCGAGTTTTCCTTTTGGATTTGAGCAGAAGCATGATTCACAATTGATCTCTTGAGTAGTAAAGGGTCGTGTGAATACTGCAGTTTGACATCATAATTATGATCAAAGCTAGTAACTGCGGCTTCAAAACTTTGAACTTGTTTTTGACCTGTAAGTTGTAACCTTTTCAATTCTTTTAGTTCTTTAGCACTTGTATTTTCAAATTCTTTCTTTCTGGCAAACACCTGCTTTTCTAAGGTTTTGAATTGTGGAATTATTTGGGATTTGAACTTTGATTCTAAATCAATAGATGCAGTGTACATAGTTTCAACTCTTGACCTTAGAGCCTCTAAGAAGTCATTCACACCTGTTGGCAATGGATTATCACTTGTTGCAGCATCAGTACTTGATCTAGTTGCTGTAGCTGTTGATCCACTCACAGGAACGCTAGAACTCTTATCTAAATCATAAACGGGCAAATTTTCACTCTTCATATAATTGTTCAATCTATCTCTAAGTTTAACATTGGCAGTTATGATATGTAAGTAATGTTCAGCAAAGGATTGTAGGACTTGAATGAACCTAATATATTTGTCATACCGTTCTATAATCAAGCCTGAAGAATCGGGTTGGTTTGAGTTCACCAAATCTGTGGAAGCAATAGACTCAGGCACGGATCCTACGGTTGACGCTCTGTTACTATTCATAATGGTCTGTTTGGATAAGGATCAAAAGTGCCTGTCTTGATAAGCACAATAAGAATGAGGTGGAAGGTAAGTTGGCAGGTTCCTAAATTCGAACCACTATCCCTTCTGTTAGTTAGGTTTGTTGTTGTGAGCTGGCCCCTAACTACTAAACCATCTGGATTAATCTGCAAACGAACTGAAATAGCTGCTTAGCCCAGTTACGTAATCAGGGCAAGGACATCGACGCGTCCAAACCGTTTTTCCCAAAACTCGACGCGCCCAACATTCTGAAGCCGCACACCGCCTTTTTCAACAAAATCCAAATCATCAACACTTTAGATTCAGGATAGTTCAAAGATCTAGTTATGAACTTTCCTTCTCCTTGCTTTTTTTGTTCCCGCTCTTTATCTACTTCTATCACCAATAAATTAACTATGAGACCAGAAGTTGAACAAGAATTATCTCACGTTCTTTTAACAGAACTTTTAGCTTACCAATTCGCCTCTCCTGTCAGATGGTATGTCTCTCTTACCAACTTCATTGCAATAATCTGAGAGTGTAATTACTACACCCTTTTCAAACAAAACAAATACTAACCTTTGTCTTACTTGCTCTCTTTAATAATAAAGGATTGAAACTCAAGATGTCTTCTTGAAGGATTTTAACACTGAAAGAGTTGTCGAAATTGGTCCTTCCCCAACTTTAGTTGGTATGGCTACTAGAACCATCAAGGCTAAGTACCAATCTTACGATGCTGCTTTATCTTTACAAAGAGAAGTTTTATGTTACTCCAAGGATCAAAAGGAAATTTATTACACTCCAGATCCAGCTGACTTAGAAGTTCCTGAAGAAGCTCCAGCTACATCAACACCTGCTGTTGCTGCTCCAGCTGCTGCTCCAGCTGCTTCAGCTCCTGTTGCTGCCCCAGCTGCTGCTCCATCTGGCCCAGTTGCTGATATTGCCGATGAACCAGTTAAAGCTTCTTTAGTCTTACATACTTTAGTTGCTCACAAGTTAAAGAAGTCTTTAGATGAAATTCCAATGTCTAAGGCTATTAAAGATTTAGTTGGTGGTAAATCTACCGTCCAAAATGAAATTTTAGGTGACTTAGGTAAAGAATTCGGTGCTACTCCTGAAAAGCCAGAAGATACACCATTATCTGAATTAGCTGAACAATTCCAGGACACTTTTAGTGGCTCCTTAGGTAAGCAAACTAACTCTTTGGTTGCTAGATTGATGTCTTCCAAGATGCCTGGTGGTTTTTCTGCCGGTGCAGCTAGAAAATACTTACAATCCAGATGGGGTTTACAACAAGGTAGACAAGATTCCGTTTTACTATACGCTTTAACTAACGAACCAGCTGCTCGTTTAGGTTCTGAAAATGATGCAAAGGCTTTCTTTGATGCTGCTGCTCAAAAGTATGCTGCTTCTGCTGGTATTTCATTGGCTTCTGCCGCTGCTGGTGCTGGTGGTGCTGCCGGTGGTGCTGGTGGTGCCGTTGTTGACTCTGCTGCTTTGGATGCTGTTACCAAGGAACACAAGATTGTCGCTAGACAACAATTAGAAACTTTAGCTAGATACTTGAAATTAGACTTAACTAAGGGTGAAAGATCTTTAATTAAAGAAAAAGAAGCATCTGCTATTTTGCAAGCTGAATTAGATTTGTGGGCTGAAGAACATGGTGAATACTATGCTTCAGGTATTAAGCCAGCTTTCTCTCCATTAAAGGCTAGAACTTACGATTCCTACTGGAATTGGGCTAGACAAGATGCTTTATCAATGTATTTTGATATTATTTTCGGTAAATTGACTTCTGTCGATAGAGAAACTGTTACTCAATGTATTCAAATTATGAACAGAGCTAACCCAACTTTAATTAAATTTATGCAATACCACATTGACCATACTCCAACTGCTAAGGGTGAAACTTACGAATTAGCTAACAGATTAGGTCAACAATTAATTGACAACTGTATTGAAGTTTTGGGTAAAGATCCAGTCTATAAGGACATTTCTTACCCAACTGGTCCAAAGACTACTGTCGATGCTAAGGGTAACATTGTTTACGAAGAAGTTAACAGACCTGCCGTTAGAAAGTTGGAACAATATGTTCATGAAATGGCTGAAGGTGGTGAAATCTCTAAAGATATCCAACCAACTATTCAAGAAGATTTAGCTAGAGTTTACAAGGCTATTTCAAGACAAGCTTCTTCCGAAACTAAATTAGAATTCCAAAAACTGTACCAACAATTGGTTGAATTTGTTGACAAATCATCTGAAATCGAAGTTTCCAAATCTACTAAATCAGTCTTAGATGCGGACATTTCTTCTGAATCCGACGCTGAAACCGATGAAATCGCTTCATTAAAAGATTACTCCGAAATTAAGAAACCTGTTTCTCAATCTATTCCTGCTGAAACCATTCCATTCTTACACATTAAGAAGAAGGATAGATTAGGTTCATGGGTTTATGATAAATCTGCCTCTGCAACCTTCTTAGATAATTTAGAAAAGGGTGCTGTTAATGGTCTATCTTACAAGGGTAAGTATGCTTTAATCACTGGTGCTGGTGCCGGTTCTATTGGTGCTGAAATCTTACAAGGTTTATTATCTGGTGGTGCTAAGGTTGTTGTTACCACTTCTAGATTCTCAAAGAAGGTTACTGAATTCTACCAACAAATGTACTCAAGATATGGTGCCGTTGGTTCTACTTTAGTTGTTGTTCCATTTAACCAAGGTTCTAAACAGGATGTTGAAAAATTAGTTTCTTACATTTATGATGACGTTAAGAAGGGTGGTTTAGGTTGGGATTTAGATTTCGTTGTTCCATTCGCTGCTATTCCTGAAATGGGTCTTGAATTGGAAAACATTGGTTCTAAATCTGAATTAGCTCACAGAATTATGTTAACTAACTTATTAAGATTATTAGGTGAAGTTGCTAAACAAAAGAGAGCTCAAAATATCATTACTAGACCTGCTCAAGTCATCTTACCATTATCTCCAAACCATGGTACTTTTGGTTCAGATGGTCTGTACTCAGAATCCAAGTTAGCTTTAGAAACTTTATTCAACAGATGGCATTCTGAATCCTGGAGCACATTCTTAACTATTTGTGGTGCTGTTATTGGTTGGACTAGAGGTACCGGTTTAATGTCTGGTAACAACATGATTGCTGAGGGTATCGAAAAAGCTGGTGTTAGAACTTTCTCCCAAAAGGAAATGTCTTTCAACATTTTAGGTTTAATGACTCCAGAAGTTGTTCAATTATGTGAAGCTTCCCCAGTTATGGCCGATTTGAATGGTGGTTTACAATACTTAGAAAACTTAAGAGAATACACCAATAAGTTGAGAGCTGACATCAATGGTACTTCCGATATTAGAAAGGCTGTTTCCATTGAAACTGCTATTGAGCACAGTGTTGTGAATGGTGCTTCTGCTGACTCTCCATTCAACAAGGCTCAGATTGAACCAAAGGCTAACATGAAATTCGATTTCCCAACTTTGAAACCTTATGAAGAAATTAAAGCCAAGGCTCCTGAATTAGAAGGTATTTTAGATTTAGAAAGGGTCATTGTTGTCACTGGTTTCGCTGAAGTTGGTCCATGGGGTAACTCTAGAACTAGATGGGAAATGGAAGCTCAAGGTGAGTTCTCTTTAGAAGGTTGTATTGAAATGGCTTGGATTATGGGTTACATTAAGTATTTCAATGGTACTATTAAAGGTAAGCAATATACTGGTTGGGTTGATGCTAAGACCAACGCTCCAGTTGCTGATAAAGATGTTAAGAAGAAATATGAAGAAGATATCTTGAACCATACTGGTATTAGATTAATTGAACCTGAATTATTCCATGGTTATGATCCAAACAAGAAGAAGTTCATTCAAGAAGTTGTTATTCAACATGATTTAGAAGCATTTGAGACTGATAAGATCACTGCTGAACAATATAAATTACAACATGGTGAATTTGTTGAGATTTTTGCTGTTGAAGATGCTGAGGAATACACTGTTAAGATCTTAAAGGGTGCTACTTTATACGTTCCAAAGGCTTTAAGATTTGACAGACTGGTTGCCGGTCAAATTCCAACCGGTTGGGATGCTAAAACTTATGGTATTGGTGAAGACATCATTTCTCAAGTTGATCCAATTACTTTATTCGTTTTAGTTTCTACCGTTGAAGCATTATTAGCCGCTGGTGTTACTGATCCATATGAGTTTTACAAGTATGTCCATGTTTCTGAAGTTGGTAATTGTTCCGGTTCCGGTATGGGTGGTGTTTCTGCTTTGAAGGGTATGTTCAAGGATAGATTCCTTGATCAACCAGTTCAAAATGATATCTTACAAGAATCTTTCATTAACACTATGTCTGCTTGGGTTAATATGTTATTACTGTCTTCATCTGGTCCAATTAAGACTCCAGTTGGTGCTTGTGCTACTGCTATTGAATCTGTCGATATCGGTGTTGAAACTATTTTATCCGGTAAGGCTAAGATTGTCTTAGTTGGTGGTTATGATGATTTCCAAGAAGAGGGTTCTTATGAATTCGCTAACATGAATGCTACTTCCAATGCTGTCGAAGAATTTGCTCATGGTAGAACACCAGCTGAAATGTCTAGACCTGCTACTACTTCTAGAAATGGTTTCATGGAAGCTCAGGGTGCTGGTATTCAAGTTATTATGACTGCTGAACTGGCTTTAAAGATGGGTGTTCCAATTTATGCCGTTTTAGCTATGTCTTCCACTGCCACCGACAAGATTGGTAGATCTGTGCCAGCTCCAGGTAAGGGTATTTTAACTACTGCTAGAGAATACCATGGTTCCTTGAAACATATCTCTCCTAAATTAGACATCAAGTACAGATCTAGACAAATCAAGACTAGAACTAAACAGGTCAAACAATGGATTGAAGGTGAACTGGAATATTTGAAAGATGAAGCTGCCGACTTATCAAAGGCTGATCCTAAATTCGATTCTGCTTCATTATTAGCTGAAAGAACAGAAGAATTAGAAAGAGAAGCTTCAAGACAAATTAAGGATGCTCAAAGACAATACGGTAATGAATTCTGGAAGAATGATCCAAGAATTGCCCCATTAAGAGGTGCTTTAGCCACGTTCAACTTAACTATTGATGATTTAGGTGTTTGCTCTTTCCATGGTACTTCTACTAAGGCTAATGATAAGAACGAATCTGCTACTATTGATTCTATGATGTCTCACTTAGGTAGAACCGAAGGTAACCCAGTCTTCGGTGTTTTCCAAAAGTTCTTAACTGGTCATCCAAAGGGTGCTGCTGGTGCTTGGATGTTGAATGGTGCTATTCAAATCTTACAATCTGGTTTAGTCCCAGGTAACAGAAATGCTGATAATGTCGATAAGATTTTAGAAGACTACAAGTATGTTTTATTCCCATCTAGATCCATTCAAACTGATGGTATTAAAGCTGTTTCCGTTACTTCTTTCGGTTTTGGTCAAAAGGGTGGTCAAGCTATTGTTGTTAACTCTGATTACTTATTTGCTGCTTTATCTAAAGATCAATATGAATCTTATAAGGTCAAGGTCGAAGCTAGATACAAGAAATCTTATAACTACATGCACAATGCTGTCTTAAACAACACTATGTTCCGTGCCAAGGATAAGGCTCCATACTCTGATGAATTAGAACAAAAAGTTTACTTAGATCCATTAGCAAGAGTTGAATTAGGTAAAGAAAACAAGTATAGTTACACTGCCAAGGGTATTCAAGCCGATGCTAAATTTGTTTCCAAATCATCTTCTGAAACCGCTTCAGTTTTGAATGCTTTAACTAAATCCACCACTTCTTCATCTAAGGGTGTTGGTGTTGATGTTGAATTAATTTCTTCAATTAATGTTGATAATGAGACTTTCATTGAAAGAAACTTCACTGCCGCTGAAATTGCTTACTGTAAGAAGGCCCCATCTCCAGTTTCCTCATTTGCTGGTACTTGGTCTGCCAAGGAAGCTGTTTTCAAATCATTAGAAGTTGAATCTAAAGGTGCTGGTGCCTCATTACAAGATATTGAAATTTTAAGAGATGCTAAGGGTGCTCCAACTGTTAAATTGACTGGTTTTGCCCATACTGCCGCCTCTAAGAATGGTGTTAAGAATGTTAAGGTTTCTATTTCTCATGATGATGTTCAAGCAGTTGCTGTTGCCATTTCTGAATTTTAGTTGGTTTAATTTACTCTCTGATTCTTTTTAGATTTTAATTTGTCTCACTTTTACTTATCTTTATTATTCTTTATATCTCTAATTTTTAATTAACTTTGTTATTTTTTTAAACATACGCAGTAACTGTAAATAAGACACTAAGCGTTAACTATTAATTAAACATCAAACAAAAGCAGAGACCATCTAGCCGCTACAATATGCAGTTATATCCTCTCTTGTTTGTTTCTTGTTGCAACTACTGTTTCTTGCTTTTGTCTTCTCCTGTCAACCCAACATTCAGCCCAACATACTTCTGAATTAATTAATTAAATCTGATATGCATATGGATCCTCCTAATTTTTGTACTGTGGCTAGAGTGAATGAGATTCAGTTAATCATACTACTTGCGCCTGCATGGATCATCACTGTGATACCCTTCATGCAAATATAGGTTTAATGGTTGTCCAATCAAAGAACCCATCTATACCAATACCGTATATAAATTAAAGTTTTTTTTATATACTTGTTTATGAGCAAGTGCAGGAATATATGCATCACCTTCTCAATTATATTTATCTCTTAAAACCAAATTAAAATGGCGTCGAACATATTTATATAGTACATGCCGATGCATGTCTCTAAGGAACAAATTAAATTCTGAAAATATACAAAGCTAATTGGATAAAGAACAATTTTTTGGTCTATTAGTAAGAAGAACAAATCGAATAGGCATTGGAAGAGAAATTGTCAATGAAGAGTAATTAATCAGGTTAATTAACTTGAAAGACATGAAAATAGCTTAAGAAAGCTTGAGAAAGATCAAATGGGAGAAACAAGCAAGCAAACTATAAAATAAAACAGAATGAAAATGTTGTAGAATTAATATTAAGAAAGAAAAGAGGTCATTCAGAGACCAATATCAAAACAGACGAAGACAGATTGAGTATGTAGTAGAGAGAAAACAAAAAAGTATATGTACGTAGTAGTAAAAAAACTAGAAAACGAAGTTCAAAGGCAAACAAACAATATTTTGAAGACAGCTAAAAGACAAAGGTATAAGAAAAAAAAAATTCGAAAAACATAACAAGAAGTAAACCAGGAGTAAGAAAGAATTGCATGAAAAACTGAACAAACTTGCAGTATAGTCAAGCTAAATGATCCACATTTAAAAACGACCCTAGCACAAACACACACATATGTTATGATCTTATAACTAACTGTAGAGCAATTATTTTTTTGAAAATGATTGAACAAATAAATTTGTGTTCATAAAAAGTCAAAGAAAGTAAAGGAAAAAAGTAGACTATAAATAAACCAGCAACAATTTAATGAGATGCTTTGAGTATAATAGAGGAGAGAAAGAGGTGGGCGAAAAGGACAAAGATCAAAAAAAAGTCATTAAAAGTCAAAAGAAAACACGAAGAAAGAAAGAAATAAACAGAAAGAGTACTGTAATAATATACTCATAAAAAATAACTAAGATAATAAGGGAGAGAGAAAAAGGCCATAGAATCATGAAACGCAACAAAAAAAATTATTAATTGGAAAATAACAACTAGAGTAAAAAAAACTAATTAGCAGCAGGAGAACATAACAAGCAGCAACCAATATAATATATATAATAATGCAATTCGGAAAAATATTTATTTTAATAGAACCATCAGAATAAAAACCAACAAAAACCAGAAACCAGAAGTGTAATAATTTGATAAAGATAAAAGAAAAGAACAAAAAAAATTGAAGACAGAACAACAGAAAATAGGAGGAAAAAGTCAATCAACTAGGAATATGTCAAAGAAATTAAGGTAAAACAATAAAATATAATTCGAATACTATCAGAATATAGGTGAGGAGTATAACAACAAGTAGAGTGGAACAAAGGTGATATCACTGTAAATTTAAAAAATTAAAATAATCAATTCGAATAATGATAATAATTTCATCAGCTATCAGATTTTAAATCCATCAACGCAAAAGCGGCAATTTCTTCATCACTTCTACCATTAATATTAGGTGGTCTAACGACTTGAACATTAACATGATGAAAATTGTGTTGTCCGCTTCCGTTTCTTTGGTGGCCTCTGTTAGTTGGACTCCATTTACCTGTATTTGTAGTAGTAGTTGTATATGATGAGGATGGCGTAATTGTTGAGGGTGAGACAATGCTTGCTTGAGTTGATCTTCTTCTTGTATTATGTGGTGTTGGTCCTTGAGCCTCCCAATCTTCTTCGTCAGTATTATAACTATTATCTTCGTTGTTGTTGTTATTGTAATTTAGAAATTGTTGAGATAGCCTTTTAGCCGTGCTATTGGTATCTGACACATTTGAACCAATTGTAATGTTGCTCATATTCTGATCGTTCATCATTAAAGGATTTGAACGTGGAGAAGTAATACCTCTAACAAATGATTCTCTTGTAACACCTGACGAGTTAGAAAATGAAACTCTTGGTCTTCTGATAGTTGCTTCAACTGTAACATTTTCATCTAATTTTGCTTCGATAGTCTGTGAAGTGAAAGAGGCTCTTGGTTTTCTAGGTTTAGAGACACCACCAAATGAAGGACGACGACTTGAAGATCCCGATCTTATTCCACTGTTATTGTGTCTTCTTCTAAAATCACCATCCATTGCGAAAGCACCTTCATCATCATCTCCTGGTAATGGAGGTGTGTCTTCTAATTCTTCATCATCTTCGTCCTCAGAAGACGACTCGATGGCTTCATCTAAATTATATTTACCTCTAAATGAATTTCTTAAATTTTGTAAAGGCGTCAACGAAGGGGATGTTGGCATTCTGGTATTATGCTGGTCATTTTGAGGATTGGTAATTGATTCTCTTCTGAAAGAACTTCCAATTCCGATATTTTTCTTAGGAGAAGTTCCATACTTATTATTTGCTTTCTTGGAAACATTGATAGTTGCAATAGATCTTGAAGGGGCAGAGGAACTCAAAGCAGGAGCAGGTGGACTGTAATCATCAGCTAGAGACTTTTCTTCTCTTGCCGTTGTATAATTGTTGTTACTATTAGAGCTACCATTAGTGGCATTGGCAGTGGCACTGGAACTGTTAATTACAGCATGAACTTCATCTTGGGTAGTTCTCCTAGCTTCCCATTGACCCCAACCAATTTTATCGAAGACACAAGAGTTTATCACATCCCCAGATTCTAAAGCAGCCATGATTAATCTTCTTTGCTTAGATAGAGAAAGATGGCCGAAAGCAGGGACTTGAGAAACTAGGTGACTTGTCAAGCGTCTGATTGGTAAAGGACCCTCTTTTAACAAGATGTTGGCAACTCTATTTGAAGTGATTTGGGCAGCAGCAGCAATACCTTCAGGAGAGGAAGTTGAAATAAGCATTTTACTATCGTCAGAGCTCGACTTTCTTCTTGATCTTTTAGAAGTTGTAGTTGTATGTTTAATTTCTGACTTAATTGGTGGAGAAGGGGATGATTTCAAATTGGAAGGGGAAGAGTCAATTTCATCTGAAGGAGAAGGGGTGTTTAGCAGGTCTGCCAAATTGGAGGTTCTTGTTGTGGTTGAAGTCCCAGTAGTAGTGGATCTTGGGTGATGAGAGAGGTTGGATGGCATGGAATTTGAAGAAGATGGGACAGACAGAGAACCGACTGAAACAGAAGGAGATATGACAGGAACAGGGCCTGAGACAGGACCCGAAGGGGAGGAGGAGGTGTGTTGGCTGTTCATAGAGGTGAATTGGAGGTGGTTGGCTGTTCAGGTGAAGAAGTCTTGAAGTAGTGTTAAGGTATGAAACTAATGGTATTCAGAAGTAGTTGTTATAGTGGGTTGTGACGATTAATCTGGGTAGTTGCACTGATAAATAAATAAAGTAGGAGATTGGGTCGTAAATCAGGCAAGCTAATTATGACTTGAGCTTCCAGGTGACACTAATAGAGAAGGAACGAACTAAGAATGGCCGGTGTTGGTGAGGCAATGATGGGCAAGTGGCGGATGGAATTTTCAAAGTTTCACTTGGGATTTGCTGGACTGGAAGAGATTTGTGGTGGAAGAGATGATTCCTGCTCTATGTAGTGATAGCTTGGACTTGGAGGATCCGTTGAAAGGTTGTTTTAGTTGAAAAGGCGTGTCTGTTTTGTGTTTTGTTCAATTGGGACGGGACGTTAGAACCTGAGAGGGCAGTGTGGCACAGCACGCGTTGTCCGTGGGAGGAGTCCCGGGCCGGCTTCGGCGCGCCCTGGTAGCTACCACAGAGCTGCAGCGAACCTGCCGGATGCTGCAGATGTGGCGCAGCAGACGTGCGTCCCCACAGAAATTATAGCACGGTTTCATGCAATTTTGGCATGAGTGAAAAATTATGTGGCGCACCACACAAATTTTATATCATAGATTAAATAGTAAAGGATGTTTTAGATACGGAAGGATAAGAGTAGGTAAATTTTATAGATAACAAAAATAATAAGAATAAAAGGAAATATATATATGGTCGTATTCCAACTTGTATGTCACTAGAAACATCATTATTTGATGAAATATTTTTGTGTTTAATGATCGTAGTATCATTGAGATTAATTATAAGTAAAAAGAATAAATCAACTAAATAAAGTCCGAGGTCTATACAAATCAATCAAAAATATAGGTAGAATTTAGCTATGGTGTTGGCTGGCTTAAAGTTATTTATAAAGCTGGGAACTTGGATTCATCGAAGACTGGAGTAGAAGCAGCTGGCTTAGCATCTTTTGAAGCTCTGTCACCCTTGGCACCTCTACCACCTCTACCTCTGGCACCTCTAGTAGAACCTCTGCTGGAACCTCTACCTCTGGCACCTCTTGATGGTCTTGGGCCATTGTCTCTTCTTGGTGGTCTGTCGGATGAGGAAGCAACCTTGATATCAACATCTAAGTAAATCTTTTCCTTCTTAGCCTTAGACTTGGTCTTCTTAACAGAAGTAGCTTCAATGAAGATTTCTCTTTCTTTGACAATCTTTTCAGCAGAAGCCAGCTTGTTATCAACAGTAACAGCCTTTGGTTTAGAGCCTAACTGTGCATGTTGTAATTCTAATTCTTTGAAGTAGTCTTCAACGGATCTTAAAACTGGTGCTTCTTCTTCAGCTTCTTCTTCTTGAGCTTCTTCAATTTCTTCTTCAGCATCCTCAGCACCTTCAATTTGAGCTTCAGCTTCATCACCTAATTTGGTAGCTTGAGACTTGTGGGTTTCGGATCTGCCAGTTCTGGAATGTCTGTCGAATTTCTTATCCTTACCGGTCTTTCTAGAAGTAGTTCTTGGACCTTCAACAGAGTTGTTCTTGTTAACGTATTTAGCACCGGCTTCGTTACCAGTAGCAGATGGCTTACCATTCTTTCTGGCTCTAGATTTATCAGATTTTGGAGCAATGTCGGCCTTCTTGTTGGAAGATTGCTTCTTCACAACTTCTCTAGTAGAAATAACTTCGTCAGCTGGTTCGTTGACATCATTACCTAGAAGGGCAAATAAGTTCTATTCCAAGTACAATTAATGTTAGTAAAAATATAAATTCAATAATAAGAAGGTATATGCTCAGGTGGCAGGCCATCAGTATTCTTGCTTTTATGTCCCGGCATGCCAGTTAACAACCAATAAATATATTCAAGCTCATCGACTTGATTGACAGATTCATAAACTAGATAAACAATTAAAAATTCAAAACTGTACAGCATAGCACATGCTCATTTTGCGTAGACCTGTATGAAAATGAAATGTTCTCCACAGTCTTGTGCTTGCTAAAGAGCATGGTATGGTGTGATCTGAGTAAATGAATATCAAGTGATCAAAAAATGAATATGATCAATGGCATGAATGCAAACTGAAATAAAAAACATATATGCAAAATTGGGTGTGTTGGGCTAAGTCATGGTTCACAATTGTCGATCAAGTAGGAAACTCCAAATCCATCACATGACTCTAAAAGGAATCGATCATGTTTAAAAGCAAGCCAAACAAGAATTAATGAAAAGTAATGTTAGGTATAACATACCTTGTTTTGGAAAGACATCTTTCTTGTGTGTTTAGATGGACTTGTAGGTTCTTTCTTGGACTTTAAACGGATCCCTTCTTCACTTTTCTTACCTTCACTTTTTTGAAATGGACGTCGAAGAGTCTGAAAAATCTTTTTCTCAGAAATGTGCGTGCATCGCTCAAAAGTCAGAAGCCAGTGAAATCAGATTTACTGGCACGGGTCCGACAAGTGACAGCTCTGGGGTACTAAATATAACACGAATTATAAAACAAATACAAATAACAATAGGAAAGCCAAAAAGAAGGTAAATAAAAAAACAAATGAGTATAAACAAAAAGGAACAAAAACTAAAACTCTAAACACAGAACACAAAACACAAGAAGGAAATAGTTACATAATTATTATTAATTTATCACGGAGTATGGGGATTAATCAAGAACATAACGAGAATTGAAACACAATCAAAATACAAGAAAAAAAGACTAAATTAATCAAAAATCACTCTTGTCCTTTGCCATTCTGTTGTTGAGGGCCATGATGCCCATCATTAATGTACACTTCACCGACTCTAACAAAGAATCCTTTCATTGAACGTCTCATATCATCAGTTAAATTCTTATCAAATAACATGCTTATCAAATCATAAAGATCAGGACAACAACGGACGAAATCTTCATCATCAAATTCAGAAGATGCTTGCAAAATCTCAACTATCACTGGTCTCCAACTTTGAATGTTTCTTGATTGTTCTAATTCATCTAATGAAACAAATCTTTGTAAAATTGAAACACATAATGGGATTAAAGTTGATGTTATATGTTTTCTAGTTTCAGGATTAACTTTTTCATCGTCACAGTACAATCTAAATAACACACTAATGAAAACCCCTGAGGATGCTGTTTCTTGTTTTAATAAGTTTGGCAATCTGTCTATGACACCAGAATTCCAAATTCTAACCCTCAAATTATAATCTTCATTAAATTCTTTGGAAAATTTATAGCTTTTTTCTAATAACTTAGTTAATTGTAGCAGATTATCAACTGGAACATTATTATAAAAATCGTCATTATCAAACAATTCAGAAATAATTTGGATCATATGTAATTGTAAAACACATTTAATAACAATGTTAGACTTTTCTTGAGTCTTTTCCAACGAATTCTTACTATCACCTGTTGAAACAAGAACGGTAGAATCGCCTTCCATTGCACCATCTGTTGAAATAACACTAACTTGGTCTTCTTCATCTTCATCTTCGTCATCAAATCCACTTGCAGCTCTAGCATTATGATGTTCTTCTCCCAAATCACCATTACCATTACCTGCTTTTCTTAATGGGTCAGCTAAAAATAACTCTTTAGCAGTAGTCAACTCGAATAAATTAGCAAAAGCACCATTAATCTTTTCCCAATGGGAGGAATTAAATTTAACAATATTAGTAACAATCAAATCTTTGTAGCAAGCGATACCAATCTTTGAAATACTTTCATTTTCTTGACATATACAAGAAACTAGTAATTCCAAATAACCATCTAACAGAGAACTCATTGGCTCAAAATAATGAGTGAATAGCCCAATCATATTTCTCAGTGCTTGAATTAAGGTAGTTGACAACCAAACTGGATCTTCTTCATTGGCATTAATCTCCCAATGCGTACTTAAAATTCCAAAAATAGGGAATAGCAATTCTTTACAAATCTTATCCCAAAATTCAACTTTGAAATGACCACCATTTTCAACTAACGCCTCAAACATGTAATTCAAAGCTTTCTCCCTAACTTCCAAATCATCACCACCCATAACAATGTCATGGAAACCAAATAGTAATGGGAACCAAAGTTGAGTTAGTGTTGTTTCATCAATTGTATCTGTTGTTCTTTGACTAATTAATCTTTCAATCTTTCTCATTGACTGTAATGCTTGCAAACTCGTTCTTTGGAATTGTTCATTTTTGGCATATTCAGTTAAACAAATTGCTAAATGTTCAAACCCATCTTGTTTGAAAACCGGATCAAAGTAATCTCTACCAATCATATTAGAACATTGGAAACCTTTAGCCACAATATTTTCATTTGATTCATTTGCTGCAGTTGTTAAAATTTCTAATAGTGTAGTCCAACCAGATCTAATTGAATCTGCCTTTTTATGAATCATAACTTGAACACAATCCAATACCATTTCTTTAACTTGTAAATTGGGATTTTTTAAAACAACATAATTGAAAGGTTTTAAGAAATCTTTCTGGAACTTAAAATGAGACAATTCTTCAATATCGAAGAAACGCTCAGATAATTGTCTTAAAGAATCAATAGCAAAAAATGCAATGACGGTATTAGAGTGACAACCAAATTCATTAAATCTCTGATTCATAACTGCCCATAAAGCAGACCATTGAACTCTGATTCTACCCATATTGTAATAACAGACATCAACCATCTTTTGTAATGAAAACATTCTAGGTTGAGTACTTTGACCAGAAGAATCGATTTCATCACGTGCAACGTCAGATAAGGCAGCAATAAAATCAAATATACCATCACCTTCAATGTCACTTGATTTAGCAAACACTTTATCAATTGCAACGTCTAATTCAGTAAAACTAATTTTCGATATTATTTCAGATGATAATTTTTGATTGATATGATGTTGGAATGCTTGTTCTGAAATACTTTGTCTTTTGCCAAACCAGCCACCGCCACTATTGTTTGATCTTGAACTATCCATCGAAGTTCTATTAGCCAATCTTGCATTTAATAAATCTGGTAAAGCTTCAGAATCAACACCTTGTGCTAGTAATTTCAATCTTTCAATTTGCGAAATTGCAATTAAAACATCTTTCCAGGATTTTGATAGATAAGAATTTTCATCAATTCCAATTTCTAATAAAACAAAGATAGCAGAAATGTTTTTCATTTTTAATTCTTCAGGATTATTGAAATTACAGAACTGTAATAAAGCTCTAATAAAAGAAGTTCTAGCATCAGTTAAACCAAAAACGCAAGCAATATGAATTGAAATTTTGATACCTTCTAATAAACTTCTAGCTGTATCTTCGTCATCATATTCTCTAAATGGAGCTGTCAAGCCAGCTAAGACCGACATCCAAATATTATCAAAGATGGATCTAACATATTCAGGGTTACTTTCAATTGAAGCAGAATAGAAAACAGTTTTTGAATCATTTCTGGCAGATCTTGATAACAATTTAACAGCTTCTTCAGTTTTCGACGACATTTCTTTTGATGCTTTGGAATATGCCTCTTTGACCAAATCTCTACCACTGAATAAACCGGCTGATTGTTGTGTTGGCTGGAAATTATTTGAGATTAAATATGCATGTTGTTCAGAACTCAATTTAATTTCATTGGTTTGAATGTCTCTATATATCCCTTCTAAAAATTCTCTCGGAAAATCGGAATTGTTATTAATACCTCTGTTGTTAGCAATGAAACCATCCAAAGTCATTGGAGATTTGACTTGATTATTGTGTTGATCGGTGTTTAACATAATGACGGAATAAGATAAGACGTAAACAGCCTCAGCATTAGCAAAGACATTGTCAGGATTATCAGTAACGTATTTTTCAGCGAATTTTAACATAAATCTGTCAATTTTTTGGGACTCACCAGGTAATCTAAAATGATCTAAATAATATCTTAAGGCATCTAAAAATTGCTTATCTTTAAAGTCCATTAAATCAACAAATGCATGCATAATGGCAATATTTTTTTCATCACCTTCACCTAAGTATTCACCAATTGCAGCTTTATTTAATGAATCAGTTTCTAGTAGGAATTTAGCAATGCTTTCAGGTTCATCATTCTCAATGAATTTTTGTTTAATTAATTGTTGAATACCTCTTTTTGGTTTAAAGTTAAAAGACCTCACAGCTTCAATTAAAGCAGTTTTCCTTTGTTTGACGGTATCAAATTGAGAAACATCTTCACTTCCATCTGTTGTCGCTGTAGTAGCAAGTCCAAGTAAACTTGTACTTGAAACATCAGGGGACATAGGTTGTTGACCAAATGAAGCAACTGAGGAACTCCTGTGATTATGAGTTAAAATGCTTAAGCTATGGCCATGTACATTGACTGCAGGAGCTGATAGTGCGGTTGTTGAAGAGGAATTATTATTCAATGTTTCATCAGTTGGTGTGACACTCATCAATGGTTTACCCGAAAAGCTGTTCAAAGATTTTAAAAATGAAACGATACATTTAATAGAGCCCATTTTCAAGCCATAATCAATTGGGAAAGTCAAATTTGCATCAGGATTAGGAGGATGGCCGCCTAATTTACTAACATTTAATTGAGGGACAGAATTCAAAGGATAAGTAGCCAATGATCTGGTTAAACTTTCTCTATAATTAACTTTCTGGGCCGCGGTTGCATCGGCTCTAGTTAATGCTAATCTATCCAAGTAATCCATAAGTCTTTCACAAATATTTGTCATATTAGCATCACAATCATAATTTAAATATAATTCAATTATAGCCTTTGGATCCTGGCAAACTCTATGAATGATTTCTAATAAGTATCTTTTTTGATGTGAAGTTGAAGTTCTCATTTCACCAATTGGTAAATAAATTTCTTCTAAGAAAACCGGAATTTGAACTTTAAATTCATCTCTTAATTGACCAATCATAATCCAATAAATTTCTAAACTGATTTCAAAAACTGGTGCAATTTGAGAAGCTGCATTTCTTGATAAAATCAGACATAAATATTTTCTAGTTGCATCAACGAGTGCTGTTTTTTCAGATGTTGTCTTATTAACAATTAAACAATCTTTATCTAAGAAACATTCAATATGGTTTTTTAAAATCCAGTGAATAATGTGTAATGATAATAATTTTGATCTCATTGCATGTGATCTCATGTCAATTGAATCAGCTTCTATTATTTTAACAGCCAAGTTACTCATTGATCTAAAAATTAAGAAAGAATCCTTAATATACAATTCTCTTGAATCACCAAAGATCTCATCGTCGGAAAATTGAACACCGTCATTACCACCAGCAACAATACTGGCTTCCATTTCTTTCAAGGTCAACTTTCTATCAGTGTTATCAGGAGTTTCTTGATTCACAGTTGGCTCACTTAAATCAACAGGTAGCATTGATTGAGCATCATCGGCACTTTTCTTAGTTTCTTTAACTTTTGAAAAAACAGTGTTAATAATTTGAGTTAATGTAGCTTGAGCAATACCCTGATTAATTGGAGAAAGAGACAATAAAAAGATGTTATAAATTTGTCTAATGGCTTGTAGTAAAATTTTACCATGAACCGGCATAGTTTCATTGACGATAGCGCCAGTTAAAACTCTAATAACTTGTAATTCAACCCTCTCATCAGTTCCTTCACCATCAAAGCAAGAAATGATAACTTGAACGGCTGCATCGATTAACAGAAGCTTATTATCAGTCGTGAATTCCTCGGTTGGTGTTGCGTTATTATTATCAACATGAGAATCCATATCGGCATCAGTTTTCAAATCAGGCTTAGACTTTTTATATTCAATGTAAATTGGTTGATTGAAGACATTGAAAGTGAAAATTTTACCTAGACAATCTAAAGCTTCAATTTTGGCTTCAACATTTGATTTTTCACAAGCCAATTTTAAAGGAGCAAAGATTGTAGCTTCGTCTGGCAAAACCCCAGTTTTCAAAATTTCTATAGCTTTAGTTGCAGTTTTCAAGACATCTGGATGCTTTCTATTAATTTCTTTAATTGCAATGATACTTTCTAATGATTTTTTAATGAATAAAATAATTGCGGATTCATTAACAGTTGAAGAAGCCCTACGTTTCAATGAAGAGATCGTGCTACTTGCTGTAGACCCATTTCTTACTCTACTCATTGAGTTCGATGCAGAATGTAAAGTTTTAATGTTAGCTGAGGTGTTTGCTAAATCATCAGTATTGACTGACTTTAAACTTGCAGTAGTACCATTTGTGGAAGATTCTGGTTCTTTTATAGTCGGGGTTGCTAAAGCTTCAGAAGGGGTAGATTCGGAAGCAGTAGATGATCCATTAGTTTCTTCAGATTTGGTGATTTGTTCAGGAGAAGCTGGATCCGGGAATGATTCCAGTTGTTGATCCTCTTGCTCTTTCAGTGTAACGTGTTTATAGTCGTTGTCTTGCTCCGGTACTTGGGAGCTTGAGTCACGTGCTTGTTGATCCTCCATACTTTGCATGGACATCTATGAACAGGGATGAACTTGGAATGTAATTGGGGAGGGATAGCGCTATGTGGTGAAGCTGTCTTGCCGTGAAGTCAGTAGTTTTGCTGATTCTGTTCACCGATTCAGAAATTCAGATTCCTCTAAGAAGAGTTAAAGGCTTAGAATTGTAGCGCGATTGTGAGCACTGAACAGCACACATCTACTACTATACAGGGCCATGCCGAGGATTACGCGTTACCCTGGAGTGCAGTTACAATGACAGAGAAATGGGTGGGTTAGCAATAATGGATGGGACCCTTGATTGGACGAATTTCTGGGGAAAGGTAGAAGAGTGAAATGTATACGTGTTCTGTTGACCGTTCATTAGACCAAAATCCCTTTTTCAGAGTGACAGTGCTGCGTAACCTCGCGACAGTATCTTTGTGATGGGTTACCCGGGTGAATGATGAATGATTACTTAGTAAGTGGTAAGTTAAATAAAGGCTTAACCGACAGTATGTGTTTTTGTTATTCAATTCATTTCGCCAATGGTTGTATGAACCCTAACATATAATATGGCGAATTTTACCAGTCCATCATGTCTGTCCGAACTTCTCGATTATACGCTCGTAAATTCAGGTTCTCCACACTTCTCATTTAACCTTTAAGGAACAAATCTTGTTTAAATAAGTCGAAGTTTCTCCTTAAACAACAAAATATTACAACAAGATTTACATGGTATATTTAAAATGTCAGTATATAATACAGCGAACAACATGAAAACTCTATCAATCCCAAAGATCGACTTATTAAACTCCAAATCCAACATCAACTCAATTCCATCATTAGGTTTAGGAACGTACCAAATATCAAAAGAAAAGACAACTTCGGTCGTCTTAAAAGCATTGCAACTTGGATATACTCATATAGACACAGCATCAGATTATGGTAATGAGCAAGAAGTTTGTAATGCAATATCACAATTCTTATTAAGCAATCCAAATCATACTACAAGATCAGATATTTTTTATACCACTAAGATTTGGGACGATGACCAAGGCTACTATAAAACTAAATCGGCTATTGAAAAGGCTTTATTGAAAGCGTCTGAAATTGAGTATATAGATCTCATTCTAATTCATACTCCTCGTACTTCATCCAATCTAAGACATGGATCGTGGTCTGCATTACAAGAATTTGTTGAGTTGGGTAAAGTTAAAAACATCGGAGTTTCTAATTACGGTGTGAATCATTTACTTGAATTGTTTAACTATTCAGATTTGAAATATAAACCTGTTGTTAACCAAATTGAATTGAGGCCTTGGTTAACTCGTTCTGACTTGGTTCAATTTTGTCTCGATAATGGAATTGTAATTGAGGCCTATTCGCCGTTGGCTCAAGGTAAAAGGTTGAATGATGCTTCGGTTTTGATGTTGTCTAAAAAATATGGTGTAACACCTGCCCAACTTTTGGTTGGTTGGAGTTTGAATAAAGGTAATGTTTGTTTATGTAAGACGGTCAGTGATGAAAGATTATTAAGTAATTTGAAAAGCGTGGATGTTAAGTTGGCTGATGATGATGTTAGGATGCTGGATCTTTTGGATTGTTATGATTGTGGTTGGGATCCTTCTGTTTTTCCTATTGATGGGGAATAGCTTTAGATTGATCTACTGGATCATGTAGATCCATCTTGGAGTGTTTTAAGCATGTTCCGGTAATCTGGTCCACCTCTGTATCACTCCTAATTGCACTCATGGTTCCGAATGTGTTTTCTTTGTTTACATTTACGATATTAGTTTGTTCCTTTCTATAATTAAAACCTTTATATTGTTACATAAGAAACTTTGCTACCAGGATTTAAAAGCCCTCCTATAAGCATGCTAGCTTCTTGACTTTTACTATACCCATGGATATAAGGATCGTTTCCTATCTAGGTGACTTTCAGGAACTTTTCAATTATTCAGATCAAATATATCTGTATTTCCAGAATGTTCAAAACTATTGTTAAAGCATTAATTGAAATTGACTAGTTGTCTCTCTCATTTTGACTATCGGAAAGATATCGGTAATATGATATTTCCTATCCCGAATCAATACTTCTAGTGGTGGACAGGCTCATCCCTCTGTAACAGCTGCCTTAATGAGTTGATCTTCGGTGAATATCATAATTTTGGTATTTGGTTGAATCATATGAATGAAATTAGCTCCAGCCCATGTGATACGTCGTGATGGACTTTTAAATGGTATGAGGGTTGCAGGATTTTGGCCTCGAGCTCTCGCCCCAGCACTTGGCCGAGTGAGTGTCTACCCATTTTAACCATCTGAAGCTGCAACGAAGCAAATATCATTGTATGCTTAATGATAAATTGCCACTATATAAATTTCTCGCAAAGTATACTATTCTTTTGTATGTACATACACATTAATATTACCTGCTGCAAATTTACAATTCCAAAGTTTTTCGATCGCTTATGTGCTGCTACCAGTATGCCCTATCTATAATTCCAAGGATTTCTAAGCATCCCTGTTAACATCTTCCCTTATATACACAGTAGAATTAGATGCATGAAACAAAATATATGTTCACTCTCACTGCAAATTCCAAAGTTTTTCGAGTGGTTTAATAAATGGATTTGGTTCTGTGGTTCATCGTCTAAAGAAATATGTAGGCACAGCATGGAAAGGGGGATATTTTAACACGAATTCCCATATACTGCGATATACTGCTATCTAGTTCACATCATAATCGCCTCAACCTTAATTATACTGTGTCATGATACAATAAATAAACTTGTTTGAAGGTGTATGATGGTAGCAAATTTAAGATTGTGCCAGTGGAAGCATACTGTAAGTGTAATTACTCTCAATTTGCCAATTAATTCGAGATGGATCATCTAAGCAGTACATAAATTGGCATCAAGAACCTTGCGCATTAATAATCCATACCCCAGGCAAAGTTGGTTTCTAGTTAATAGTTATACCCTCACTTCGGAAATTTAGTTAAATCACTCAAATATATATTTGAATTTAAGAATTGAAGCATATATCTAATTTATAATTTAATTGCGCTCATCGATGCCCGCAGGAGATCCTTTTTGGGAACGGGAGACGAGCCGCACCCTACTTATTAAAAACCACTGCACACTGTGCGGCAGAGAGGTGTATGGTGCCCGGTGCGCGATAAGTGATTGGGATGTGCACGTCCTCTTCGCTATCTGCGTGGGCCAAATAATTGATCGTTTATATTCGATTTAAAGAGAAGAGAAAGATGAATTGGTAAACTGATTCAAATTATAACCAACTTGTTCCAATTTTTCCTGTGCAATTAAGCTATAATTAGTTGGACCATAGATAAATTATAGTCTGCCAATATACAGTTGCAAGTCTAGACATTCAGTTATCTGCTTTCCCCACCGGCAACTTTTCTTTTTCTTGCAATTCCTTGCAAGCCATATATATTAAGTCTCCTTTCCAATTAATTTCCAATTTTCTGATTATTTATTTCACACTTTTTTTGATTCTTATCTTCTCTTAACTCTTAAGTATTGCTTCTTCTCTATTCAAAATTTAACTGCCTCTCAACATGGCACCTATCAGAAGGGTCAAAGCTGCCTGCCAAAAGTGCAGGTCGTTGAGACATAGATGTGATTTCAAATATCCAAAATGTTCAAGATGTCAAAGAGCAAACATAGACTGTGTTATTCAGGATCCAATTACTAAAGTTCATAAGCTAAGACAAGAATATGGTCCCCCTTCAGATCTTTCTAATACATCTGCTCGAGATGAAGACAATGCTCCTGCTGCCGCTAATACTCCAGCAGACACTATCACCACTACCACCACCACTGCTGAGGTTAAACTGTCTCCTAATTCTTCCAGAACATCGTCTGTTAAACAGAAGAGAGAATTATTTCCGTTTGAGCTGGGCTTGACTTCAATAACTTCAATGCCCTTTGGCTTTAACACACAAATATCAACAACTGATATTTCAATGTTTGCAGGATACAATAATAAAACTTCATCGCCTAATGGCGAGTCGTCCAAACTGATGAAACTTCCTTCTAGACAATTCACAAAGACCTTAGTTGCAAATTATTTTAAATATTCTTGGACTCAGTCGCCTGTAATTCCAAACGATGATACTATAATTATTAAAATTGATCAATTGTTCGATGATCTCGAATCTAAACCTTCAATTAAAAATCCTGCTGAATATTTAGATTATTTAATTAAAAACTTCAGTTCTTTAGATGTATTCATGATCTACATGCTAATAGCCATTGGTTCAAGTATTACACCTTCTACTTCATCAGCTTCTTCTTCATTAGATACTTCAAATGATGCTAAGAAGAACACCCCAGCCCTGAAATCACAATCAAGAGATGATGATCAGGCTTTGAATTATTTTAACACTGCAACTATTTTTTTCAATAAATTTGTGAAAATTGATATACCCAATTTACAAATGAGTTCGAGTGTGGAATGTTCTAATGCTCAGTTAAAGACTATTCAATGTACATTTTTAATGTCCACTTTCGGATTGTTTGCTCCAATAAAGCCTGGTATTTGGTATATTTTGCTTGGAACTACGGCAATGGTACTTGATCTAAATTTATATTGCGAGAATACATTAAGGAATTGGGAAGAGTTTTATAAGAATCACCATCAAGTTCCAGAGATTAATATCAGGAAGTTGAATTTGAATGATTATTATTCAGGTAATTATAAACAATTGCATAGACTTGTATTTTGGAGCTGTTATTCATTAGAACGTCAAATTTGTTGTTATGTTGATAAACCATTTGCATTAAACGATTCAGATATTACTTCACACCAAGTTAATTCTAACACTTCAGATTATGAAAATTTTGTTATTCCTGTGTTTTTCATTAACTTAAGAATGTTTCAAGGTAAAATCCATCAATTTGTTAATGGATCTAAAACTTCCGAATTTTCTTTAATGAATTACATAAATATTGATGAATTTACCTATCAAACTCATGCTTCTTTAAATGAATTGATGATTAAATATTTAGAAAGATTTGCAATTACTAAAAATTCCAAAATTAAGACAAGTTTCCAGTTTACTTCCGATTTTGCCATTTTAAACTATTCCTTTTTAATTCAAAGTTTATACAAGCCAACCCAATTTAGACTTAAATTGAATTCAAGAGAATTAGAATTACTGCTCAAAGTTGCTAATCAAATTGTTACAATATATTCAAAGCTGAATTGTACAGGAAAAATAAACTTCAAATATTTGTCAGTTCATTCAATACATCAAGCTTCAATTTCATTTTTTTATGCATTATGTAACAGCAGAAAAATTGGTATGAATTCTGAAGTGTTGAAATATTTAGATGAGTTTTATGAAACTGTTAAAAAGCTACTCAATGATTTATCAGAAAATTGTAACCAAGCAATTGCAATTAGAAATGTTATCACTAAATTTTACTCAACCATTAGAAGTAATGTAATCACTTATCACGCTGCGAAAAATCCTATCGTTGATGATGGTTATCTAAGTGGATTATTAAGTGCTCCAAATAGTTTGCAAGGCTATATAATTGTTCCCATTAGCAAAGCCGCTCCATCTCAATCTCCAGTTAATGCTATCTCCAATTCTCCACTATCCAATTTCAAATCGAGACAATCAAGTGCCAGTTCAAGTTCCGGTTCAACTAATCTGATGGATCCAGTGGAACTACTTACTTCAATTGCAGCTTCAGAAGAAATCCAACAACTGTATAATCCTCTTTGTCAACAACCGCAACCCAGTTTCGTGATATCTCAAAGCCCTCCCTCAGTTACTCAAAATTCTGTTCAAGATAATAATAGTAGTGTTGGTAATACATTGAAGGATTATCAACAGCATTTACAGCAGCAACAACAGAAATTCGTTCCGCAGCAATCGATTCGTAGACCTTCATTATATTCAAACAAAGTTCTACAACAACCTCAACAACCTTTACAGGGGGGTCAGTATTTTCAACAATACAATAATTTTACACCCCCTCCATTAAATACCAACTATTCTTACAATAGCAATATAAACGGAACAACAACCATAATGACCGCTCCTTCCAGCTCATCGTCGTCGTCAATAAGTACAGCGGTAGATCTACCACAACAACAGAACCAACTTCATGTCCAAATCCAGCAACCAAATCCAAAGCTGTCTTTCCCACAGGGAATACTTCCACTTCCTTCTATGTCTACTTCAAATCATGTTAACAATATATCAACACCACCCCCAATATTAACACCTCATCGTAATTCTCCACTACCACCTTATCCAGTCTCTCAACAATCTTTACAAAGAATACCACAAGAACTATTGCAGCAACCACCTCCAAATCAAACATTACAAACAGGTATACTCTCAACTCCACCACCAATCGAATCTCCAACAGCGACCAAACAGAAACACAATAATGAAGATACATACAAATACTGGAACCCGCTGTTTAGTCAGCCTCGGGATTTAAAAGAATCAATGATGTTTGGAAATAATGTTAATATTCCACCTAATTATTTGGAACCATATTTTGAACTATTTAATATTTCGAATAGCTCAAATAACTTTGAATTAAATGGTGTTGGTAATGGTACTGGAAATGGAAATGGGTATAATAGTTACAATAACAGTGCTTCTATAAATGGCAATTATAATAACGGTAATGCTCCGGCCCTTCCGATCAACAAAAATGGACTTCTTGGTATTGGTAATACTGGTACTACCCCCAATAACAATGGCTTTAATAACAGTAATAGTTTTAATACTGGTCCATCCTTTGGTTTATGTGGAAGTGGTAGTAATGCTAGTTCTTTTAGTGGTGGGGTGTTTAGTAATAGCTCTAGTTTTTCTGGTGTTTGTAATAATGGAAATGGTAGTAGAAATGGTAGTGGTGGAACTGATGGGTTCTTTGATTCCAATAGTGGAGGTTCTAATGGTACTGGTAATGGTAGTTCTTCTGGAATCTTTCAAATTTAGGGTATTTTTATTCTCTTTGGTTTTATGGTACTGATTTGACCTATATGCATGTTTTCGTCTTTTCTGCTATTTAGAAATAACGAAAAATAACAATTATTTTAAATTAGTGTGATAATTTGTTTATTTAGTTCTGATTTTCTGTTTTATTGCTGCTCTTTTTTGCATTTCACATTGCTTTTCCGTATCTTATTTTGACGATGTATACTATTTCTTATTTACTTTCGATCTACAATGCTTGTTAGCTTGCTTTTAACAATAACACTCCCTCTTTAATTTTGTTTAATCGTTATTTTACTTGATTTGATTCGTTGTGTACAGCTTTACGCAGGGTCTTCTCAAGGGTCCATGATGCCAACACCAAACCATATCTAAAGTACCGAGAAACTAACCGTGCGTTGTGTCTTGCACTTCTATTTGTGGATCGTCCATCGCTTCCACTGTGTCCTGGATTGCGGACATGTAATTGAATCTAATACTTTTTGTTGGGTTTAACGATTTATAAAATTATTTATAGCAAACTATGTATAAGTATGTATGTCTGCGAGGACATGCAACAACAAAAGAAATAAAACAAAATAGCTAGAAAAACAAATGGAAAAACTGTAAGCAAACAAAAACAAAGTTATAAATTAAAAAGTGAAGTAGAAAACAAAAACAGCTAAAGCAATTACAACGTGTAGTGTTGGGTGTTTATATACAGCTAACACCAGAAAATATGAAAAAAAAATTAAAGAAATATAATTGTTCATTATAAAAGAAGAAGAGAGTGAACATAAACAATCACTCAACACATAAAATTCTTTTCACAAAACACAACCATAAAAGCAAAAATAAAAAAGAACTAAAATGAAATAAAACAAATAAACTGAAAATAAATTACAAAACCAGAAAAACTAAAAGCTGAAAAAGGAATAATTAAAAGAAAATAAATTATAAATATTGCTTCGCAAAACTAATAATAATGATAAAAAGCATAAAATTATGTACAAATTGAAAAATAACTCTCTTTGTGTATGTATTCAAAAATCTAACAACAGTGATTCGGCTGCTCTATAGTAACAATTAACTCTCCCATTAGTAACATTTAAATAATCTTTTAAGAGTATAATATAACAACTATGAATAACCTGAACTAATTAAACCGAAAATTCCAAAGAAGCAAAAACAATCATCTTAAGCTCAACCCATCAAACTCCCTCTTCATTTCTAAATCACTATCACTATCGTCATCATCCCTAGCTACAACACCAGTAGAATTAAAAGGGGCAATCATACTACTACTTAATTCTGTACCATCATCACTTTCAACGGGACTAAACCCAAATCCACTGGTACCAGTCGTACTGACACTCGAACTAATGGCAGACTTAGACGGTTGCTGTAATCTAACCGAATCAGGAGAGACTATGCCTGTCATGTCTAGACCAGTGGTTGTTAATTGGCCTAGGTTCAAGTTCAACGCTTCTTGCCGCTGATGCAGTTGTTGTGTTTGCACGCCATGCGATGGCGGTGAGTTAATTATTCCCACAAATCCTGCATTTGTTTGTGGTGAGAGTGATTGTAAAGCTGAACTATGATGACCATGATATACGTTAGTCGGCTGTGAAATTGAAGAGCCATGATGTCCATATCCAACGCTTACTGTTCCAGTACTACCCATCAAAAAACCTGAAGAACCTTTAATTGAACTATTGGGAGAACCAACTTGTCCATTACTGACTAAATCTGTATTATTAAAGGTAAAGAAGGTATTTTTGATGTTAGTTGGAGTTGATGGAACTGAACTTGATAATTTATGTTTAGGTGTAGTAAATGTTGGCGTTTTGTTGTTTTTAAGCCGATGGAGCTGAGACTGGGATTGTGACTGACTCATTCTGGTTGTTGTTAATGGTGTCAATGCGTATTTAGATTTTGTTTGTTGTTGATGATGATGATGATGTTGAAATGGTATTGGAGGAGGAGGATTTGGGGGATGCTGTGGATGCTGCTGAGATTGATTAGTTATTAATTGCTTTATAGAGTTTGATGAAGATGATGAAATGTTTGGTAGTGCGTTACTAGATTCTGAATATGAATTTGGTTTTGTAGTCAACGTAGATTGTGAAACGGTACTACCATTTGATGATGAACCCCTCTTTGAATCCATTTCTTGAGTAGGTGATGCTGAACTATTAATAATATTGGAATACTCACTTGCAGTATTAGTTGGATAAAGCCATGTTGAACTTCCATTATTGGCAAATGGAAAGGGGGCATTATGAGATTGCTGTGGGCTGGCATTACAATCCATTGAAGCATCAGATGAAAGAGAACTTGAAGAAAAATTATTTAATTCACCTTTATTAATATCTCTGTTTAAATCACTGATTAATAGTTGAGTCGATGTCATTTCTGATAATGGTGGAGCAGTCTTGAAAACCGGAGACTGAGAGGTAGAGACTTGGTAAGGCTGTAAAATGTTATAACTGCCACCAGGAGAACTACCACTTGAATTAAATTTAGGACTAACACTATTTGAACGCTGTTGACGTTGAGGATAAGTTGGTCTTGGTGATCCACCATGATGTAATAGAGATGATATGAACACTTGTGGTGTTGTTGGTCTTGATCTCTGTTGTTGCTGTGGATATGATGGCTTAGGTTCAGCTATCACTGGTATTGATAATGGAATAGGCATTGCAATTTGTTGCGGAGATTGTTCGGATGTATCACTTTCTAGAGTCATTCCCCTTGACCTTGTGTTGCCTGAAGCTGAGCTACTTGTAGAAGACACTGTTGATGATGTACTTGATTTCTTTTTAGACATTTTAGCTCTCCCGTCTACAGACTTATCTCTCTTTTTAAGTTTCTTTCTCAAAGGTCTAAAAAATGACGATGCTTTCTTTGTGCTAGTCGCAGAAGAAGGACCATTTCCAATTTCACGGGGAGAAGTCAGAGGCATTTTACCAGATGATGAAATACCTGGCATAGGATAGCCTTTACTAGATATATTAGGAACGGGATAAACAGGAGAAGGTGATTCACTCGAGGATTCATTTGTTGATGATGAAGACAAATGATATTTATGAAAGAATCCAGTATTTGTTGTTGATGTTGGAGTTGATGCTATCATATTTGGAGGTACAACACGACTTGTAATACCATCAATGTTCGCATTGTAGACACTGTTATCTTTAGGAATCTGTTGATGCATTATTTGATTTGCATTTGATTGATGATTCTGTAAATGGTGAGCGTGCTGATTTGATGGAATACCATGAATAATAGGATTAGCTATATCCATGTCAATAAAAGGAGTTTTGATCTGATCTTGCTCGGGATCGCTAACCTTACTTTCTTGCAATCTTATAAATGACCAGTAAACATTTTGCCTTAATAAAGATAAAACCAGTTTCTTAGCTTTCAATAAAATACAAGGATCATGAATACTTTCAGCTTCATTAGTGTGGCTGTTATGATATTGATCTTCCATTAATAGTTCGTGTCTTGCTTCATAAGGCAAATTCAACTCCTTTAAAGAACCTTCATTTATATAAGTATCTATTATTTGATTCCAAGATTGTTCTAATTTTGAACATCTTCTTCTAGGGTGATGGTGCTGTTGCTTCAGTGTTGATTGTTCTTCTTCTTCTTTATCTGTCTGATCTGAATCATACTCTAAATCAAACATTAAATCATGATATTCATGATCATCATGAGTATGAGAATGATTGTGATGTGCCATATGCTTAGACGACCTTAAACTAGCATAATGCTTTGATGATGGATCATTTCGTATTTTGTTGTTGGATGAGCTAGAGGTAGAAGAATGGGGTGTTGTTGTTAAAGATAATCGTTTACATTCGACAGAAAGGATATAACAAGGTTTGTTAGTTTTTTGATTCCATAGCAGTTCATATTGATGTATATCCAATAAAAAATCCAAATTTTCTCGGCAATGAGACTCTTTAATAAATTCAATAAAATTGTGTCCATTGAATAAATTTTGATCGCTCAAGGAAGACCAACTTATAGGAGGCTTGTTGTTACCATCTGAGACCAAGAGTGATTTGCTTAGATTGGGGTTATTTAGTTGATCTGGGTAACATAGAAAGACGAGATCTTCTAGAGCCAAAGGGATATAAGACCGAGAGATTGGAGAAATTGAAGCAAAATTAGAAGGGGACGGACGAGGATGGGGAGAAAGAGGAGAGGGCGTGGGGATGGACATGGCTTGTGTTCATGGGTCTCCGTCAGGGTGGTGGTGGTGGTGGTGGTGGTAGTAGTGAAAAGACAGGCGTTGTTTTAGTCAAGGAGGTGAAAAAGGTGAAGTTGTTCGAAATGGTTTCTTTTCTTTTTTGTAGAGTGAGATGCGAATTAAGCGTGTAGGCTTATTGTTGGTCTCAGCAGAGATAATAGGTGAACTGCTGGTTGACAGCTTCAGTTCGGTACAGTTATATATATATTATAAGAGACTGATGTGCTACTACAGCTAGAAAATAGAGAAATGCAGCCAGGTTGGAGAGAAGGACAAGGACACAATTCAACAAATCAAGGCTGGTGTCGTGAAAGTTGTTCCCCTTAGTACTGCAGTGAACAAAGTTACCTACGACATCAAACTAGCGACGTGTATCAAGTTCATCGGCGCGTCGGCTACTCTCTCAACGCCACACCCAGCCTCAGCCCAGCTCCCTCTTATCGGAGTCTCGGCAACGATCTCTTGTGCTACAGCTAGATATGTGAATTTGGACTGGTTTGAGAGGATGTCAGACAGTATTCCTCTGAATTCCTTTCAGACACTCCACTCTGCTTCCTACTTTTTGCTATTTGCTCTCTCTAATACTCTGTTTCCAATTTTGTGGCTGCAATGTCAAATAAGAACTATCAAAACAATAAAAACAAAAACAACAATAACAGTCATCCTCCCATATCTTCAAATGACTGCTCTTTACAACAAAGCCAACTATCAAACCACTCAGCTTCTTCAACCAGTAGTTCAACCCCTACTCTATTGTCTCCTTTATTAAATTCAACTCATCCTGTTAATTTTTCGTTTGAGAACTTGTCCAGCTTGCCTTTAACAACAACCCCACAAAACAGCCCAGCCACACTCCTCTTATCACAGCAGCAAGATGATCAAGCTCTCCCAATAAGTCCTCCGAAATCAATTATGGCTAGATTAACACCACTCGGCAAGCATAGAAGATCATCTTCTCCTTCTGATGATTTGAAATTGCATGAACTAAGAAAGTTGAAACTGCTAGGTGATAAAGTTAATAAAGTTACTAATTATACCACTAGAGTTCAAAAAAAAGTTATTTCAAATAAGCTAAAGAGTCATTCAAAGAGAATGAAACTTAAAAACAAACTAGATAATGCTAATAGAAATAGAAGTATGATCTTGGAAGAAAGAAGAAAAATTGCAAGAGCTACTTCCGAATTTATTCTGAAATCTGGTATTGGTGGCGGAGATTTATTTGCTTTGCCTTTATGCTTAAGCCAATCTACTATAGCTTCCACTAAATTACACGAAAAAGAAGAAGATCCTTTACAATGCGAGAAGTTTAAGCAACTAGATGATTTTAAAAAAATATCTTTAGCTTTAATTGATTATACAAATGAATTTAAGTCTTTTGAAATTGATAACAGTTTAAATCCTTTAGCTAATTTAGCTAAAGTATCAATATTTACTAAATTTGATAAGCTGTATGATAAGGTTAAAACGAAGTGTATTGACCATCTAATTTTAAATCAATCAATCAATCAAGCTTTAATTGATGCGTTTAAGACGGAGCTTGATGTGCAGTTAAATTCAGTGAATAACGAGTCTTATGATTTCTATGCTCAATCCTTATTACAATCCTTAAAAGATGTCATTAAGGATGTTCATCCTGCTACCACTAAACTAAAATTTGCAAACCTGTTATTGGTACATAACTATATTATGCACCATATAAAATCAAATCCGCATCCGAAAACAGACGCAAACTACTCTGAGTCTCCACCTTTAGTTCAACCCAAATTGTCCCCAATGTCGACTAGATTAGATCATTCTAAGTTAATAAAAATTAAATCTGAAATTCCAAACTTAGACGAACATCATATTGACCCAGAAAATCAAAGACTTATTTCTGAGAAGTATATAAAGACGGCCAAATCAACATTACAAGAATTTCAGAGACTTTTACTTAATCCAAAACACAAGTTGAATCAGCTGATGTTTGTTAACAAATTTAAACGTGAATTTTTGCCCTTGTTTCTATTATTTTCTTATTATAATCATTTAGATTTGTTTGTTGAAACTTGGTTATGCCGAGAAAGTGTTCGGCTTGAAATAGATTATATTACATCAGTGATGGAAATTCAAAATATTTCTTTACCTAAAGACATTAACAAGGTTCGTCATATTGAAGACAATGATCACCATACTTCGTCGGTCGAAGATAATGTTAACAGATACGAATATTTATATTCTCGACTAATCAGACGATTAGGGGCCTTGGATAGAGACATTGCTATGTTAAAGTACAAAAGATTGTCGGTCATAGATAAGGATAACGATAGTGAAGAAGTTCGGTTATTTAAACTTAGACAAATAAGATATCTTGAAGTAATTGGATTAAGAATTGGAATCAATAATGGAAGAATTCTTGTCCCTCGAAGACAGACACAGAATGATAACCGTAATTTACAGATTAAAACTGTAACTGATAAAAATGGGCATATCTATAAATACTCAATTTCAACTCAACCTTCAGAGACAATATTTCCTTCACAACCACAAGAGTCAGCAACACCAACACCAACAACACCAACAGCGATAAAGGACACGGAATCACTGAGCACTACTAGTAGTGATGTCGATATGCTAATTGACGGAAATGACCTACCTAAAAATGTTCTCTTAAATCCATTAGTTAATTCAAGTTGCTTAGTCATGTATGCTAATAGTGATGCTTGGAATATGGCTAGTTTCACTAAACTGAAGTTGATCTTTGGTAGTCTTAAAGATGGTTACAGTATAATTAATAATGCCGGGTTTCATGTTAGTTCAAATTTCAGTCCAATATTGGCCTTTCGGAATAAGATCTCTACCGGCCCAAATTCTAGTGATCGAAGAAAAGAAGTTATTACGGATTTTGTTGAAGATGAATTGGATTATCCTTCGTTTTGTTTTAATTTTGATCAATGGAGACAGTTCATTTGCACACTGCTATTGAAATATCATAGCGATGCCCGAAGTGGCATATTTAATTTGAAAGCTGGTGGGTATTTCGATGATGTCGTTGAAGTTCTGGCTTGCAGTGAAACTTCTCATTTACTTTGTCGTGGCTGCTCCAGCGATGATGGGTTTATGAAATTCTTGAAGAATTCTTTAACAAACGGAAGTGATAATGAAGATGATACGATTAAGATGTTATCTGATGTTGATCGTATTAGACGTTGGTTAGGTTTGATGACTTATGATTCTGGATTAGAGATGATTTTAGGTCAAATTGATGAATTATTTTCAAGTTGTGGTGACTCGTCAGTTTGGAATGATACTTCTAAAATGATTGATTTAATGAAGTTAATTGCTCCAGTCGTGGAAACTTGCATATATGCGTTACATATAGCTGAAAGAAAACGTAGCAATGGATTCTTAACATTTTTCAAAAGGATTTCAAGAAACGAGAACAATAAAATTGATTTTACAAATGATAATTTATTCCATTTAGTCTTAGATTTAGTCGATTCAGAGAAATTCATCTTGAATTTAAAAGCATTTAGTAAAAATGGCATTGTCGCCATTAATGACCGATTACAAAATTATTTCGATGAATGTTTAAAATTATTAAATTCAAAGGATTACGATTTACAATTACCTGACTTTTTGCAAGTTGAATTAACACAGTTGACACAGCAGACTTACTCTAGTCGTAAATCTGATTGCCAGTTTGTTTTTAGATTGCTCAAGCTATTAAAAGATTGTATCATGTATGGAATGAATCAACAGATCATCTTGTATGTTGCCCAATTAGAATCTGAAAAGAGTGTTAAAGAAGTAGAAAGTGGGTTGTTTTTCTTGAGTTATTGTAATATTAATGATAAGATAAATGATGAATTTATGTCTGTTTATGAAGATGATGATGATGTTGCTCAAGTGCAGGATGATCTTGAGTGCAGAGCTCCCGTGTTGTTAAAGATTATGTGTGATTATAAAGATGTGAATTCAATTGAGCCTTTGATTTCGAGTTATTATTTCAAAAGGTTGTTCATTCGTTGGCTTTCTTTATCTGAATCATTAACTGGAGTTAAGTGTTTTGATGGTGGGGAAGTTGTGACCGAGATTCCTGAACCATTTCAAGTTTATCAGATCCAAATTAAACAGATTGTTAAAGTCAAGAAATGTTTGGTTATCGTTTCTTCATTCATGACTATTTTAAATACGAAGTTGACTAAGTTGGGCAGTTGTTCCAATGGTATGAGCTTTAAAAGAATGATCGATTTCAGTACGTTTGTTAGAAAATTGTATGATTATTGTCGCACTGGTATTGATAATGGACTTGATAAGAAATGTTTTGTTCGTGATGTTTATCAAATTTTGATGAGTTGTGTTATTAGCAGTTCAGATTCTGAAACCACCATGGCTGTTGTTGTTTTTAATGAGGTTAGGGAAAAGTTAGATATTACTGAAATTGACTCGATTGTTAATTTATCATTGACATCTGATTCGGCTGGGTCAGTTTTGTATTTGATGAATAGTTCAATCCATGATCTATTGGTTTTGAATAATTTTGATGATAATGGTAAAGGGGTGTTGGGTCAAGTTTCACAGAAGTATAGATTGGTTAATAGATTTCAATTTGAATTTTTACAAAGATTGCTGAATGATGTTGTTATTGATGGTTTTAGTCATATTGTTGAGTTGATTTTGGAGTTTTATAAAGAGGGGCTGTCTTTGATTTATGCTGAATTTAAGAAACAGGTATTGAGTGAATATCGATGACTGCTTTGGTGTCGGTTTTTTTGTTGGTTACTTATTTTTGGTTGACATATTTGTTTTTTACTTCTATTTGTTTTCTTTATAAAATTTTCTACATTTTACATTATGTCTTTTGTTTGATTAGAGTAGAGAGCTTACTTTACTTTTGAATATTTGTCTTATTTTATCGTGTATATTTGGTTTGGTTTGGTTTGGTTTGGTTTGGTTTGGTATGTTTTTTATTTAATGCTTCTAATTAGAATGGCCCATATTTGGTTACATTGTTTTTTGTTTTGTTTTTAATTGTTGTCCCTATAGAAGTATAAGCTTCTTTTCTTTATACACAGTTTACCATTTTATTTTAATATAAATTACACATTTTTATATACTGTTCTTATATAATTTTCTAGCAAAAGAAAGCTGAGCTATGCCGGTTCTCGAACCTCATATCTTGAATCTAGCGTCGGTCTGAATATTCTCTGAAGTACCGAAATTGGTCCTATCAGTATAACCTTACCAGTATAGCACTCACTATCAGTATACGTACAGGTGATATGTGGATCAATGTGACAGAATATGTAACGATTCTGGATGGAGATATCAGTTTCTGGCTGGCCTATCTGCTAGAGCCATAATTAAACTATTGCCACTCAGTTTTCCCCACAATCTGTAAGTTGGGCATGATATATATGTAAGCGGGTTTAGGTTTGCTTGCTTGCTACACGAGGACCACACCACATGTGTGTACCAGTTAAAAGATAACCAGAATTGAAATGTTGCATTATCCCTCAAGTAGATAAATGTTTCATAAGATACATGAGGCCGCAGGTGTATATAAGTTCCTAGCTAGATAAGGTCATTAGAATTAAGGAGTCTGTAAGTCTCCAGTAATTACGCCAATCTGCAATTAATTTCCAAGCTATATTTTTATGGCAGCATTGCGATTTTATATATATATATTATCATGGTTTAATTCAACTAATGTTTGAGGGATATTTCGACAAGTTGATATTTCATCAAACGTTGAGACTTGATCGACCCAATCTGGATATACGCCCGTGGGACAAATACGGGATCTCGATGAGGTAATCGGTGATTACCTCAAATCTCGTCCCGGCCGCCCATATTATTACAGTACGTTATTATTTAGCGTACGTAGGGTCTGTAGCTATAAATATTTCAATTTATATGTTTACATGTATAATAAGCCCTCACAACCTGATGTTAACAACAAGATGCAACAAAATGAATAAATTATATCACTCTATGAAATTGTAACCTTTATACCATCAATCTCAGAGCCAGAGCTTTGTATATCGATCGCTTAACTTCAACTGAAGTGAGGGAGCATGCAAGTGACCGAATAACTGTGTGAATATGATTCTTCCTCTGTTAGACATAGTATGTATTCCATGTATGATTAAACTCAAGTCATATCCCTATATATAGGGGGTCATATAGAATTCTAGATGTAAGTAAATCGCCGGGCTATATTGGTGAAACTGTAGGTTTATACATACGAATACATTAAATACTATGCTTCCTAGTGTAAATGTGTAGATCCATATATGTAGGTTGTGAAATTCAGTATAATTCCTTGTAGATAACTGAAGCATGGGAGATCGACATTTCTTGTATTTATATGATAATTTGAATTATAAGAATATTACTTCATCGATTTAACTCATATTTGTAGCAATCTATAGTAAATCATGCCACTTATAAGATAACTTGTCTGTGGGTGCTCAAATATTCGTATTTGTTTAATTTGCAATTACTACGTTTCCTATCCAAAGGTATTATATAAATCTGCGAACCTGCTTCTATATAAAAATCAAAAAAAATATGAATTCTCTCTGCATTCTTCCACGCAGCAATTGCGCTTTCTAGATCTCGCTTCTCGGCCATCTTGATTAAAGCCTACGAACCTAAATTAATCCAGATTGGCGAACGAGCACTTATGCCTAGAAGATATGTACTACTAAAGTTCAACCAAAAAATGATGGATATCGATCAAATATCAATCTATATATCCAGTTCAATATTTTTTTGAGTATATCGTTTAAGATTAATCACTAGGCTTAAAGTTCTATATGGGTGACCATAAAGCCTAGAGTTAGATGAGTTTCTAGAAGCACGTGACTGGCGCGAGAAAACGCAAGCTAACGTACTGGACCCGTTTTGATTTCCAGATCCGGTATGTACGCGAGAGAAAGATATTTTTATATTGGAGATATCGATTTATTAACATGCATTATGCACCTGTCTGCTATGCGAAATTGCTAAATTAACTGAATTTCTTTAACCAGGCTTGTAATTATAATTCTTATAATGTATATTGTTCCTGGGTAAATATATATATACACGTATGGAAGAAATGGTATTCATATAAATGTTATTGTATATAAGGTGAATTCTTCTAATGCCCTGTCTACATATTCAGGGTATACGTTAACGTAGCTATAGTAATAGCTCTGTATGTTATATATGTCATAAGCTTTGTGAATTTCAGTCTAATTTAATTTATCCTATATAGGTCTTACATCACAACGTTTGTTAATTGCAGCCTTTATGACCGTTTGGGTTTTTCTTTAAGTTCCATAGATACTTAAAACGAAAACCTAAAATTTGACATGAGAAGTTTAATATCTTATATATCCTTTTCCATGTGATTTTGGAAATCAGGCCTATTATCATAATTGTATTAGCTCAAGCATTAATTATTTAACTGATATTGCTATCTATCCATATATATATAGTTAATATATTCCTTAGCATGTTACAAATATTGTAGGGACGGCCAGATCTCTTCCATGCACTGTCGCTATATACCGCCGATCAGGAAAAACTATGTGCCTCCTCGGAATTTTTCTTTTAAATTTGTGCTCTGGACGATCATTGGTAGCATGTGTATACAGGTGCCAGACCTACAGTACAAAACAATGCCAATGAAATGCTTGCAATAACATGATTTATGTGTATATTTATACCTCTATATGTATTAAATGTTCACCAGTTATATATATATTTATCATTGACTAAGCTACAGATTAAAGACAGTATAGCTCACCAGGATTTAGATAGTTTATCTCCATAATATGTTTTGTTACTAATATTGGCGAGGGGTCTGATTTTCATCATGGTGTATTTCAATTGCTATAATTAACATATGTCGACTAAATTATAAGCTGCTTTTATAGTAAATTAGTTAAATTGGGTTCAAAGGTATGCCTGCTTAAAATGCTAAGACTATCCCTAAAAATTAGGTATATAGCTAGGGGATATGTTAAACAAGTAAAACTATAAGTAGTTGGAAACGCCTTGGATTGTTTGAAAGATGAATTATTCCCAATTTGGTACATCGTGATATTAAAATCAGCCGACTGTATGTATGTATCTGAACATCAATACAGAGCCATGGCTTAGGAAAGAGCCGTCATACAGTGACAGGAAAACTGTATAGTTTCTAAAGGTCGATAGAACATCATGAAAACAATAGTCTAAGAGTATTTAACTGGCTAGTTTCATGTTAAAAAAGAATTATAATATTGATTGAAACCAATTTAGTACATTGTATAATTAAGTAAACAATTTACAACCGTTTGGCTACAGTTAGAAGTTGGAAACTTAAAGAAACCTATATCAAGTGGTGAATTCGAAAACTAACTGATTCTTGGTGGTTTTCAAGCACTATTTAGGGAAATATCATTGTAAGATAGAAAAAATGTAATATATTAAATAGCAGTTCGGCAAAATACCCCAATGCCCATGAAGGTAAAAAAAAAAGAAGTGTACAGAAAAAGCAGGTAAATAAACAACCAAAAAAGAACAATAATTGCACGTAATAGATCAATAAGTAAACTTTAGACTAATAAGGAGTAAACCAGCTTTTGAAAACGTAAAACAGAAAACAAGCAATATGGAGGCAACTAGCGGAGAGAATTAAAACGATATAGAAACCATGAAAGGGAATAGCAGTAAAGCAATTGAAATAAAAAAAAAACAGAAGACACTAGATTAATCAACCTTCAATCTTGTAGTCAACAACTCCTCTAAGAATCTTGATAGTACCATATATTTTATGCTCCATTAAATCGTGACTAAATTGATTATTCTTAGATCTGTTCTTTCTTTCAAGGCCTGCCCTTGGCCATCTACAGCAAATAGAAAGTCTTTCGCATTCAGTACAAATTGGCTTTCTTTCGCAGCATTTCTTCTTTCTTTGTCTGCAGGTTAAACAACCATTTCTTGATCTTTTTGCTTTAGGTTCTGGAGGATACAAGTGTAATGATGAAGCATATTTAGAGGAGTATGGCGAACTTTCGGCAGTGGTGGAAATTGGAGAACCTGGTTGCATAATAGTAGAACCAGAGTGAGAAAAGGATGATGCGGCAGAAGAAGAATTGGTGTCAATTTCACTAACACCCTCAGGAATATTTGGAAAGTCAGAACTGGAGGAAGAAGAAGATAGATAATACATCTTTTGTGGTTGAGGAGCTGAGAGAGAAGACTGTGAACCATTCTTATATTTATTGGAAGTGAAGTTAGGAGCCAGCGAAGCACGTCTATTGGCCAATTGAGAAGGCAAAGAAGTAGATGAGGATATTGAAGCATAGGCTGAACTTGGTGAGAACTCTTGTCCAAATTGATTGACTTCATTATTGGAATTTCTATAACTATAGTTGGGATACACGGCATTTGCTTGACCATCAAACATTACCAGAATGTTATCGTATTGCTCTGAGGATGGAGCAGGGCCGTATTGATGAGGAGTATTTTGTAAAGGTAATCCAGTTATAGTAGACTGTTGATATGCTTGATTATTCATTTCTTTTGGAAGTTTACTAAAATTTTCTCTCTTAGAGTTAAATTTGTTGTATCTTATTGTGGAGTTATAGTCGTCCATAAGTGTAGATAATTTTAGAAAAGGGAACTGATTATTCTGACAATGTTGAAGCAATATAACCAAGAGAATGCAACTAAATATTATACCTTGTAATCGGTACTACCACAAGTTGATTCAGGAAGGTACCTGAGCTTCCATGGAAGCAGGAACTACAAGGTCTTTTATACTTTTGAATCGAATTGCCTAAGGGAGCATTTAAATCGGCAGGCTTGCTTTTGTGACTTCTTCAAAGTTAAATCGTACATCTGGGTGCTATTTGCTTTTTGAGCACACATATACTCGGATATGAACGCCTTACACATGTTATAGATCGAGATCGTTAGTATAATACAAGCATAGGAAATTGCGCATTTCTAGGTCGACTGGCTACAGTAAGATCGATCGAGATCGTATATTTGAAGTCGCGATATTCTTTCTGGTCATAATTTATGGCTGGCATATACGTCTTGCATAATTTCTTTTTTTCCACGCACAGCTCGGCAAAGTTTAGGTAGTGCACGGGTGTGAACTGAGGGGTGGAAATTATTGTGCTTAACACATGCCTATCACTATTCAGAAAATTTCTTGTAAGAAAATCAATTCTTATTTTCAACTTGCTACCTTACTTATACTGGTAAGAGATACCAAAGGTTTCTGAAAAGTAGTATTTCTACTTGAAATAAACTTCTAGAACGGTATATCGGTAAAATGCAAAGCAAAAACGAAGAATCAAAGGATTAGAAATTTATTTAATTGTATAAGTGAAGAATACATTGTATCTATAGGTCAATAAAGAAAGTATTTTTGCATTAGCATCTATAACTATAGATGCCGTTCAATGCATATTTTATATAGTATTGATTGTCAATTTTAAGAAACCTTACAAACTCAGAAACTTACAATTAATGAAAGCAAGTCCTTCTAAGATAACTTTCAATTGTTTAGAACTGGGCAGTTAAACGTGGAAGATCTGGCAAATAAAATTGGACAAGTTATAAAATATTTTGTTGGGGAAGAAAAATATAGGAATTAGATTGAAGAACATAAAAAGCAGAACCTATGTATAGAAATACTTATAGTTAGTGATTAAATTTTCTTAATTAGTATAGTTATTTGACATAAGGGCTAGGTCAGACACGGGCTCGCAAAGACGGCGTATACAACTCAATGTGAATGTAAGTTGGATCGAAGGCGGTCGGCCACTTAAACTAGGGGTCAATATGAAAAACCTGCATATACGCTATATAGTTATAGTGGTGCCAATTTAATTATGCTTAAAGGTCTCAGAATTTTAAAATCTTTAATTTCTAGTTGCAGTTACGTTAATTTAAAAATTCTAATTATATACTAGAGAGAAAACTATTCTTATAGGGACATGGATGACGCTGTCGTGAGTACAGATGGGTACGTACTCAATGGTAGCTATTAGTTTCTGTCTTCGAATTTTCAACTTAATTTTAAGTTTGGTTATACAAATTCTTCATACCATCTAGATTGAATCTGTAATCCTCTGTATCATAATAAATGGATGAACGATAAATATCATTACTAGAAAAGTAATGAAAGAAGGTGACAGTAATTGTCCTCCTTCCACTCATTTCCGCACATAGGAGTTTGGACAATTTCGAATACATTTTGAGGTGGAAAAAAAATCATATAAATTCTGATTGGTCCTAAAATGTCGAAATCCGTACATATGCAGCTGAGGATTTTCTGATTTACTTCTCCTGCACTTTTTTTCAATTACAATCCCCCAAGCTCTCAAGACATCAATCGCGAGATTAAGAAATAATGATAGACATACCATTAAAATTAAAACAACCCCTAGCTGGTTGAATCGCTTTTAAATAGAAATTTTCATCACTACTTTCAGTAGCGTTTGAAAAAATGTCCCCTTTCTCTCCAAAATTCACTAGTCGTTTTCAATCATCAGTATAAACTGGACAGAGAACAGATACAGTTAGTAATCACCGCCATGGCGTGTCGCTCATGAGGGTGAACAATTTTAGGTGTAGCTCGTTTGAATAACCCTACAAATATCCTCCCGAAGAAAATTACCGTCGCAATTTAAGTTGAACAAATAAATTCCATTATTTCAATCTCTATGTCTAACTAGTGTGTACGATATATACATATCCAGTGAAATTAACGTACATGGCACTCATATTGTCAAATTTATAGACTCATCTACATATCTAATGAAGTTAAGGTTAATATCGGGTAGTATAAATAGACTTAACTGCCGAAAATATCTATATGAATGCCGATATTGGGGCTCCTTCAGATTAAATTTTACTAATCTTCGATTTATATAACTTGTATTTTTCCATGATAATCAAAAATTTAATTATAATTGGACAACCATAAATCATCATACCTAACTTTAATGAACAAACACTCTCTATGATAAGTCAATAGTCATATAAAATACTCATGTAATCAATGACTAATTACCAATATTTTGTTTTATAATTAATAGCATGAATATATGCTTGTGGTTGTAATTGTTACTAGCACTGAATGTACTGATACACTACAACATTAATTCTATTGAGTTCAGCTCTATAAAATTTTGATCATGTGTGTAAATTGAGGATAAATGGACCTGTTAATGTAACATACCTACGTCATAAATTGTATATTGAGATCTCGATCGATCGAGCATGGCTTTTCCACCTATAGCGCACATATGTACATGCCATCGGAAAAATTCTGCGGGCCGACGGCTTGCTACCAAATTAAATCTTATCAAAAATCATATGAATTACGCTAATCAACCACCAGACGTGCTTAGAGGGAGACTTATTATATATGATAACAATACTCGTATTCCCTTAAGTGACCACCAGAGCTCTGTTGTAAGTTATCAGCTGCACAGCTAATCTGTAGTCTAATCCGCATCCCCATATGTACTTAAGTAGTTCACTTAGTAAAGAGAAATTCAAGATGCCCTCCATTGAGGGTTTTCAAGCCAATTACGAGAACACTCTATAGTTTCTAGATATATACTACAATAACGGATAATAATCTAAAGAAACGTCTTTGGACCATTCTAAATATGATCGATTGAAGCCAGTTCACCGATTCAACACTTGACCCTTAGATATTTCAGCCACGACGCCGTAGTCTAGCTAACTATACAAAGCGGAATAGCGGTAATTTAATATATTTGGCTGTCATCGCTTTCATACATTTATGACACTTATCTATGCAGTACTTGAGTGTAAGGGTAATCTTTTTTGGACATGCGCTTATCTTTATGTGTAGACAGAATTTCGGGTTTACTGGCAGAAAATGTGGCTAACACCTAATTATAGTATAAAATGTGTCAGACTTTTTAAAGCTTTAATTCACATAGATCTGCCAGTTACCAGCATACCTTTATTAGGCTATAATTGGATTGAACTACGCGAAGTTTAGAAATAACTATTATCCTGAATACAAATCATTATCTATTGTTCACTTAAACTGCAGAAGAAGCGCTTTTAAATTTCCAGAAAGCCAAGGAGAATTAAGGCTGAGGCTCTCAAAAGACAGTCGCTTACAAGAGACAACAAGTGGATCAATTTCAAGTTCCTTCTATTCTGGTAACTATATAGGCCAAAATTGCATATGCTTATAGCTGGTTTAATAGCAAAAACTATTACTCGCTGTTTATCTATGTTATACTAGCGAAGAAAAACTGCGTATAAGAAATCGGAAGTCAGGTGACACATTCCGCTCCTCGTACTTTTTTGCCCGATTTTGATTTACGAGTGGAGAAAAGAAAATACTTGAAAGCCTACTTCATAACTCAATAATCAAAATTGTTCTAACATGCCCACTCCTTATGATATACCAACTTCTATAGGAAGTATATCATGTCTAACAAGCTTTATGACACAGATATTGAGCTTTCTGATGTAACCTCATTAAGCACACCATATATAGCAACTTCAACATCCAGTGATAGGGACTTCTTTGATTTAAGTTCCTCGCAATTTGATGATGCTAATTCAGATTTGCCTTCGAAGTCATTGATATCACAACCAAATACATCTACTGTGGAAGTTAATGAATATGATGATGAATTCAATTTACCTAAAACTGTCGACTTCTTAGGTCATCAAGTTGTTTTAGAATCTAAAAATGTTTTGAAATCTCAAAGACTTAAATTTCAAGCTATTGTTTGTTTCTTAAGTTTGGGTATCTTAGGGTTAATGGATCAAGCTCTCGGATCTATCTTACATTATTTATTAGAATACTACAATGCTAATAGAACGCAAATTTCATATATTTTCTTGTTTCAATTTATAGGTTACATGGCAGCTAGTTTTGTAAATGAAAAGTTACACAAAGTAATAGGGATGCAGAAGCTAATGATGATAGCCCTGGGAACAATTATTATAGATACTTTCATGTTCATTTCGAAAGCCCCTTTATTTGTTTTATATATTGCTGCTATTATTTTGGGTTTTGGTGCTGGCACTATTGATTGTACTTTAAATCTATTTGTTGGTAAATTAATGTACTCAAATCAATTACTTGGTGCCATGCATGGGTTTTACGGTCTTGGTTGTTTTATCAGTCCCATTTTAGCAATTGGGTTAATCGAGAAAGGTATGATTTGGAATCATTACTATATTATTTTGTTATGTGGTGCTGTAGTTTGTTTCATTTTGATTGCTTTATTATTCCGCAATGAGACCAAATGGAAATATCAATACTATGCCATGAAGGATGAAGAAAAAGAAACCAATCAAGATCCAGTTTCTACCGTTGAAGTCATTTCCAATAAGTATGTTTTAGCATTTTCTGTTGCATTATTTGTTTATATTGGAACGGAATTATGTGTCGGTGTTTGGCTATTTAATTATTTGTTAACTATCAAGAATGTTATAGAAACACAGGCTTCCTATATTACTTCCTCATATTGGGCATTTTTCACAGTTGGAAGATTCGTACTAGGCTTTGTTACAGGTCATTGGTTTGAAGATCGGGAGGTTAGAGCCATTGTCATTTATACATTCATTATTAGTTTTTGTTGTTTAAATTTCTGGGCGTTTTCAGCTAGTACAGCTTGGCAAATTATTAGTATAGACATTGCAGGTTTCTTTGTTGGTCCTATGTTTGCAACGAGTATGATCATTTCAATTAAGACGCTACCGACGAGACTAACAAATACCGGAGTTCCAATGGTCTGTGGTATAGGATCAAGTGGAGCTGCCGTAATCCCTTGGGTTATGGGAGTTATTGCTGAAAGATCTGGTGGGGATGGTGCTGGATTAATTTACTTTCCAACATTGATTTTTGGTACTTTTTTTTCGGCCTTCGTATTTTGGGTTTTTATTTATTTGCTGAATAGACAAAAGTTAAATAACTACGAAAGATTGGGATAGAAACGCTCAATTCGCAGATTACATATTTTACTTGCATTTATTTTTAAAGAAAAGATTTAGTTATGTTAAATCTATATATTAAAACATTAGAACAGTAGACCAAATCGGAAGTATACAAACAGATAAGAGAGAGATATCTGAATCTAAATTTGTTCCGCGATAAAATCATCAATATTGACTTCATTTAGAGGAGCATTACCAGCATTGTTAACTTTGTTATTACTCTGTTCTTCTCTTAATTCGATTCTCTTTAATTTACTTAATGGACCCCAACCATGAACAGGTGGGTTTAATTTCATAGGTTGCATGAACTTGATACAACTCTTGAAGTTTTCACCCAATGATGCAATTTCATGAATGATATCTTCAGTACAAATGATTCCTAATTCACCTAATTTTTCTTCAATTAAATTATTATCATTTAAAGCAACTTCTTTAACAGTATTACTATCTTCAGCATCAGTTATTTGAACAGTAGCTCTTTTTTGGATCAAATCTCTAACTGTAGCTAATGATGGGGTTCCTATCACAATATATGGGTTGATTAGTCTTAATAATGGCTTGATAGTGTTATTAGTTTTGATAAAAGTACCCGTGTAAACATGTTCTAATCTTAATAAACCTAAAATTTTCTTAGCTTTAGATGGAACTTTAGCACCATGAGGACCTGGAACTCTAACGACAAACTGAAGTAATTCTTCTGATTCTTCTGATTCTTTCTCATTTAATTGTAATTTTTGTTTTAATTTTTCATTTTGAGTTATTCTTTTTATTCTGTAACCTTCTCTTTCAGTTGATCTATGTTTAGCAACCAAAGTTTCAGCTCTGATGAATTTTGATTTTCTATTTTGTTGTTTCTTTCTCTTGAGTAATTCTGCTTTCTTTCTAGCTTGTTCTTGCTTTTCTAAACGTAGTCTATCAGCATTCTTTCTCTTTTTAAGTAAGATTTCTGGATTAGTATTTAACTTTGTTTCTGATTCAGACATTTTTATTTTAATATGTAGTTGGAAGAGGTTCAGAATCAAAGAGATTACAGGTAGGTAAATAATTCTGATAGAGATGAAAATTAGAAAATAGGAACTGAGAAAAAAAAATTAAATTTTTTTTTGTGCGCGCCACGACAAACCGAGATATCTCGGAAGGAAAATCGGGACTTCTAAGAGCTTAATTCTATCTTTTTCATAAGTTCAGAACAAATAATTGAATAGATTAAGTAGAATAAGCTAACTAATATACAAAGATTCGTAATTACTATTCATTGTCTCTTTGCACTAAAGATCTATTACTCAGTTCCAACTGTTTATTTCTCAAGCTTCTCAATGAACTAATCAACAAATTAACAACACCTTTAAATCCTAAATGTTCCAACTTTTTTAATATTTCCAATCTAAAATAATCAAAATCTTGAACTAACCATGAATCATCACCTTTAATCCATTCACCTTGGTTAACCAAATTGCCAAACTGGACTGAATCCAAGGGACCAGCTAATCTTGTTTCTGCATTGTTATTATCTTCTAGCTTTCTGATTATATCGGTTATTAAAGATGCAAATGCAGGTGCATAGAAAATATCAAATGTTTTTTTCAATTGTTGTCTTAAATCGTCCTCTGCAAAACTTGTATTAGCTAATTCATCTTCATTTGTATTGAAAGAAGAATAAGTATAATGATGATATGTTTGCTTCATTAATTTGTCAATGAATTCAGATGGTAATAGGAAACCTTTTGCTATTGCCTTCTCATTTTTCTCAAATGCTTTGCCTCTCCATAATATATTACAGAAATCCATTACACACGTATTATGTATTGATTTCAAATCACCTAATTGATAATCACTAATAGAGTTGTGAATCAAACTTGTTGTTATGCTGTTGGTAGTCATTGAAGATCCATATTCACTATAGTACTTCTTACAGTATGTTATATGACCTGCTATTCTATCCACTAATATCGGATTACCGCTGAAGTATAAATGATAAGTTAATATTGGAGGAAGAATTAAATTTGTAGTTCTCACTTTATCAAACGGAACAGTATGTAAAAATTGCAATAACTTTGTGAAAGATAATAAACTTTGCGAATGGTCATTTGAAGATGATAATAATAATTTAATATGTTTATTGAATAGATTTTCAATTATAGTGTTTATTGTGTGCCATAAAATATCATCACTATCAATACTGTTTGTTTGCTTAACTATCCAGTTTTCGAATAAGTTGACCATGGTGTAAGTGAAGCAGGACAATTTAGATTCGGCATTAGAATATTTGGACTCCAATTGAAAATACAACTTTTTAAAATCATCCCATTGTTGATACTCTATGAATGAAAGAAAATCCCAAAATTTTAAAATTGATAATCTCTCCGATTCAGATCCATCATACTTTGCTTTAATTTCACCTTTGATTATTTTAAGCATAGTTGGAGGAATGATTGATAAATATCTAGTTATATAAAGTAAACCTTCAAACATAAATTCATCTTCTTTGTTAATTGTAAAATCAGCACTTTGTAATGAAAGCTGTAACCATTTGTCTATCCATTCTACATCCAACTTTAAAATAGTGCTATAAGTGTGTAACTTTAAAGAGTAATTGGATGAAGCGGGTAATAACTCTATTGATTCTTCAGATAGGTCTAACCACCTTGACTTTTCATTTGAAATCTCACTTAAATGTGTAATCAAAGAACCCATTTGAACGGGGAGTTCAAATTGATCTATCTTTGAAAGGAAAGTGCCTAGTGAAAGACATTTCTCATATCCTAAAGAATTCAAAGTGCTCATTGTAATAGAATCATTTGCGGTGCTTATTATGCTATCATCAATCTTTCTTCTTTTAACTGCGAAGCCAGTTTCGTTAATACTCAAATTTTTTTCATTTATTAATAACGACAAATAATCAATTAATTGAACATATAGTTGTACATTGGTTTGGAATTGCTTTAAGTCTTGGTCATTTTCCAACATTTCAGCAACTGTTGGAGAATGATCACCCTCATTGTATCTATAATACTCCAACTTCATTTTAATCAAAGTATCTATGTGTTTTGAGTTCAGGGATCCAAATGCTGTTCTAGGTAATTTATTATCTTGAGTCAAATTCATGATTTTGTAATAGTAATCATCAAACACATGGGACCGAGTAGGAGTTTTCTTCAAGAGTGACTCAAAAATCACTAACAAAGGCAACAACGCTGGGTCTCTGTCATATAACTCAATGGTTAAATCTAATTTAAATGCATTTAGGAAATACTGAATCTTGAAATTAGGGTCTACTTCAGTAGCTATTTCTAGCAAATAAATTAGAAACAATGAAATGTTTTTCTTAATGTAACCTATACTAATTAAATTAAAAACAAATGATAAAACTTTCAAAAAATTCTTATTGAATTTGAAATTGTAAAAATTAGTGACTAAAAATTCAGACAATTTGATTTGAATATTTCTATGTAATGTCTTACCTTCATTTGCGTAAGAGCTTAATTTAAAACTTGAAAGAAGTCGAAGAAAAGTGCTGAAATCAATTAATTCATAGCTTTGGAATAATCGAATGAGTCTAGTTTTCAAAGACACTTTGAACTTTTTTGTGTTTTTAGGATCTAATACTATATCTAATAATGTATTTAACTGTGTCAAACTTATTCCATAAGTGGGTATAACTTGTGCTAGTTCTGTTATAATTTGTGTGATTTCTTCAGTTGTTTCTGAGGATGGTGCAATCTTTTCAGATATTTGGAACTGATGTAGCTTGTGTATGGATTTGTTTATAAAGTCAAAGTATTTACTTGACCTCTGATACCAGCTGAAAGACATTTTGGAGTGGTTGTGGAGTGTTGACAATGCTCATTTCAAAAGATAAGTTGTTGTTGTTTGTTTGTTTACTCCGAGTTTCGAAGTGCTGGACGCGTCTTTAAACACTCATCTTAACTTCGGCGTTTGAACTTTGAAGTGCCCTTGAGCTCTATGATGGACAATTATGCATTACAGTTAACAAGTAGAAATGTTCCAAGTGATTGAAGCATAACCATAAAAGAAGTGGTAGTAATAAATATCAATTGTTTATATACAGTCCGAAAACAAAGCCAAAAAGAAAAACACTTCATATATATATACAGTATTATTATAAAATCAAATCAAAATAAATAAATCAAGTAGAGGTATCTAGTTCTTCGAAATGGCAGTCATATAGTCATTGAACTTTTTAGCCAGATCAAATTCACCCAGATTACAGTAGTCATTGACCAATTCGGTGCTTCTCTCCCTAATGATACCCTCTATCATTTTTTCATTCTTGAATTTATTCATGATTGATTGTGCTAGTAAATTTTTATTTCTGATCTTTGCTTCAATATCTCTTAGCCCATATGGATCAACTCTAAGCAGTTTGTTTCTTTCTTCTTCGTTCAATTTATCCTTCTCTTCAGTTTTAACTTCCACCAGCATTTTTTCAGATTCATCTATACAATACTGTATGCTGTCAACTCTTTCTTTCCATTGCGGAAAGATCAATTGTGTGATTAATGGAATACAAGGAGAATCGGATGGAGATGAAGGCTTTCTGAATAGTAAAATAGACCTTTTTTCTGATGATTCATGATGATTTAAGATACCGTTCAATCTGGTTTTCAAATTGTCATCCACATTTTGTCTCGACAATTTCAAGAAATTGGTTAATGACTTATTATCAGCAAGACAGATGCCACGATGTAAAGTTGGTGGTCTTGGGATGGCGCTCTCTGGAACAATGTCTAGTGGGGATGAACCTGTTGAAGAAGGCAAAGTGGAATCAACGAGTGGCATTTTCTGTCTGTCTGTGTCTAGATCTTCGGCTGAACTTCTGTTTCTGCTCCACATGAACCTATGCAAAGTTAACTAGGTGAGCGGTTGTTCTGTGGTACTGTTCTAGCACTTTCTTTCTTTCTGTAGTTGAAACTTCAAAGTTGAAGCGCTCGAACAGCGTCAACGGCAAAATCTAAATTCGATTTTTAATGATCAGTGTCAATACCAAAGGTGCCTCTTTTCCCGAACAGCAGTACATTAAGCACGAAATCCACCATACAATGGCTTCTATTTCTTTTGACCAGTCCAGAACACTGGGGAACCAGAAATTTAAATCCGGAAACTACGGTGCTGCTTTGGTCCACTATACCGACTGTATTAATCAGAATCCACAGGCATATGCCTTGTATTGCAACAGAGCTGCTGCTTTGATCAAATTGGATTCAATGGATGAAGCCAAAGAGGATTTGAAGAAATCATTGGAAATCAATCCTGAATATATTCCAAGTTTATGTCGTCTGGGGTTCATCTTATTGTATGAAGGTAATACAATCGAAGCTTTGGAAAATTACGTTAGAGCCGTTTTAGTGTGTTCAAGAGAAAGGGCACAATTAGAAAGATTCAAGAGCCAATTAAAGGAAGCTATCAGGCTTACTGAAAACAGAGCAAGACAACAAGGTTACTCACAAGAATATATTGATGATATCATTCCAGATAATGTCAGAATACTGCTGGATTCTTATAGGTCCTTGGATAGAGATTCAACTAGACAAACCAATAGAAGAACCCCTACTGTTGTTGCCGGTGGTACAGAGCCTGCAACTAATACTGGATCTGGTGGTCTGGGAATTACTGGAGTTGGTATTCCCGTTTTCAGTCGTATTTCAACTCGTCCTAGAAATAACAATAACAATGACGGCACTAATGCTGGCACCTCTACAATTATGGGATCAGCTGGTCCTAACAGCAGTTTCTCAATTTCGTTTGGTAGTGCAGATGGTGCCACTGGTGAGTTGAATGATCTATTCAGCAATCTGTTTGGTGGCGTTGGTAATAATACTGGTGCACAAACAAACAACACTAACACTACTGGAAATACAACTAGAGCTCAAGCAAGTGGAAGTACTGATCAAGATGCAATGGATACTACACCTGATACAGAAACTCCGACTCCTACTCCGACTACAAGTAACATTAACCCCACCAATACTAACAATAACCAGCAACAAAACTTTCAACAAATAATCATGGATAGAATGCGTCAAGCGGCCCAAACTTATGTAACCCAGCAACAGCAAGTTCAACAAGCTCAGCAAGGAAATGGCCCAAATCCGCACTTGGATCCTGCTTCATTTGCTAGGAATATAATGGGAGCTGTTGCTGAATCCTTTAATGGTGGCAATGGTGGAGCAAGCCATATTCATGTTGTTCCTCAATCTATTCAACTTGAGATGGGTGGTAATCCAGCTAGCAACGTTGCAACTGGCACTATCAACAACAACAATAATGCCGCTAATGCTACAACTGGTGCTATCAACAACAACAGCAACAGCAATGCTAACAATGCTAATAACAATCAAGGAATTCCTGGTAACTTTTTCACTGGAAATGGCCAAGGTGGATTTAGTATAGGTAACGTGATTAGTGGATTTGTTGATCATATTTCAAACGCTAACGCCAGACACACTGACAGTTCAAATGGTAATACTGGTAATACTGGTAATACTGGTGCTACTGGTGCTACTGGTGCTACTGGTAATAACAACAGCGCTGATAGCATACCCGATGATTTAGACTTGGATTAGTGATATGTAATAGTCTTTGCTTTATGTGTTTATAAGTGCCTTTAGGTTTATGTTTATCATTTATTATTATATTAAATTTTAATATCATTTATTGGGATATATCCTATTCTTCATTTAATTGACTAGAATCGAGAATTTTCTTTGGGAGACTGAGAGCGAGCGAGAGGCTAACCTGATCCAAGAAAGGGCAACTTGGCCTTATCTATTGTAACTTCTTCTTAACAAACGCATCAAACCATCTAACGATTAAATCGATGAACTCAACATGAACTTCAATCAGCCGTTTGTCAACTGTGGAGTGTGCCATATAGGCAACAATGGCAACTTTAAATTCTTTTTGACCTCGTGTGCTCACATACTTTGTTCAAATCACCTAAACATCGGTATGTCCAAGACCTATGTTTCTTCGCCATCCACGGACTGATTAGTTGATTCATTCTAACATTTTATATTATTTCTGCTTGTTCGTCAATTACATGTAACAATTGAATGCTCGGAAATCATATCTTGCTATAGATAGTCTTCCAGCAATCGTTGTCGTGCAGGGATTTGACGAGGAAACGTGAATTTATTAATCTAGATACCTCACAATTAGATTATATCAAGAACCTGGATCAGGTTAAAATTAAATGTCCGGTATGTTCAACTAGTGGAATATCTATATTGGAGATCAATGATGATTTACCAAATGATTTAAAAGGTTATTTTAAACCATTCCCAAGTCAATTAGAAACCTTTTTTGCAAATTCACAGTTTCAATATGTTGGTATGGTTGAGAAGCTGGAGTTTAAAGATGAAATCATAAATAAATTAAACTTTAAAATAGGCAAATTGAAAGAATTACTATTACAGGCTAAGGATGAGATTAATTTGATAAATTCAATTCGATCTGAAAATGAATCCTTAAGAAAAGCCAATTCACAATTAAAACAACAATTAAGATCAATTACCGCCAGTAGCGATAGGACTGGCTATTCGAACTCTCAGAAGAGGCCAGCTACTATCGATTTGACCAATTTATCTGACTCAGCCAATGATTCAAGTCAACAATTGCAATTACAACAATTAGACAGTCAAGATTACAATAGAAGTAAAAAACAAAGAATTGCCTCTGGAGATTATAAAAGCTTTGTTGCAAAAATTCAAAAATTTTCATCATTGAAAAAACTACCTGATTCGGAGTCTCAATCTCAAGTTTCGCCCTCTAGATCTGCTACCCTCATAAGACATACAAGCAATCAATTTCAATCATCTCAACAACAACAAAATCAAGCGATTACATCATTTGCATTTCAAGCTGAATCAACAACAGCCAATATAAGTACAGCCAACTCCAAATTATCGAACTTCACACAACAACAGCAGGGCAGTACGTCGAACTACGCAAAAATACGGACCCAACAACAATCACAATCGCATACCCATCGTCATGTACCACCATCTCCATTATCATTAACATCAAGCAGTGGTGCCACTAGAGGGTCGGTTAATAACTACAATCGCCAGAACAGATCGTCTTCGATCTCATCGAATTCATCTGGTAATTCTTCATCAAGACTGATAATTACACCAACTTCAAAATCTATGGGTTTTATAGCAACCACTAAATCCACCCGTGGTGGTGTCAATCGTGGATCGAAATTCATTACTAGATCTCCATCAACTGGTATTGTGATGTCATCTTCTAATAATTCTTTAGGTGACGTTGCTGGCAGACCTACTGGATTTAGATCAATTTCCTTAAGACCCCCTCAAGTTACCAATCGTCTTGGAGCCGGGGGTGGATTGACCGGTAACAGAAGATTGATCAGTTCTAGTAGTCTAAATAGTGGTAGTACAAGAAGGGCTAATAGTAAGGGTGGTAACGGGAAATTTAGTGTTCCATATTTTGGTGATCGTCAGTTATAGTTCTGCCCTGTTCCTAGATTTAATTTTTCGAGTTTTTTAGTACTTTATATTATTTCTTTTGCTATGTATTATTCTAATTCTCTTTGATATGTTGTTTATGGAGTTTTATTTTAGTTTTCTTTTCTGTTTTGTTAATTGTATAATATATCAGTTTTCCCTATTTTGATTACCATTCCTTTTATGTGCATGGCAACTACAAATATCAACCATTTCCTATCTCAAGACTAAACAATCCCTGAAGAAATCATCAGGAATCAGCCTGGAAGGTACTGGAGTTACACACAAAACTTACAACTTCAAAGTGACAGTGCATTATTATAATTCAATAAATAAGAGAAGAGTTTTATATTTGGTATATAAGCCTTGGATAAGCAAAACTCAAACACAATGGAAGATTGCAACCATTTTAGTAGACAATCAAAGAGAGCTAAAACAAAGACAAAAAAAAACACATCTGTATACGTTAAGCTTTAATAATGTTAAATAATAATGATATACAAATAATAAAAATGCTGTAATATGTGAATTAAAAAGAAGATACTATTAATAATATAAAAAACAAAAGATGAATGTGTTGAATGTGTTTGCTATCTAAATTCAAATGGAACCAGATCTCTTTAATTGGACCCAACAAGCAAAGAATGGGATACCGAAACCAAGAGCTATATTAATATGACTTGATGTTAGTATTCTGTGTAATTGTGGTGAGAAGGTTTAGGCAGAGGAATTTGTTTGAGTTCTCTTAATGTAATAGTATATAATTTTGTGATCTTGAACAAAAATGCTTCCACTTTAACAAAAAGTAATTCGTTGGGATTTGGTTTAAGCTGGTGACTATGGTGTTCAGTTTCGTTATAAAAGGATTCAAATCGGGTGTAATCGGATCATATCAAACTAATTTACAGTTGATTCGATGGTCTCTGATATCCAATGATATCCCGAAACAAAAACGGGGTTTGCTTGAGCAAGGGTAAAGTTTAGGTTGTACTTAAACAAATTCAATAAAACCAGACTATGATGATCATTTAACGTGTCAGACATATTTTTCATTGATATTTCTTAACAACTTGTTTGCCATGTTGACCAACAAGTATATTTGAGCAAATAAACAATTTTAAATATTTTTGTAATATTATCTAAAACGAACACTCTTAAAACACTCAAACAAATAGGAATACCATTGATAATTGGATTAAAATTTGTTATTACATACCGAAATAAAGGAAATGAGGAACAGCATATGGGATTCTTCTGTTGTGGACCTTGAAAGGTAAGTTGGTGTATGGACCAGAAGGACCGTGAGCGTTTAATTGTTTGGCAGAAGAGGAGAATAATCTGGCGGATTGTCTGGATTGTCTTTGAATGGCTCTTGAGAACATGTTTAGATATAAGTTTGTGTGGTTTGTTTTGGTCGTTTTGGAGGTAGAAGCTGAATTTCCAGTATCTGAAAATGAAAACGAAAATGGCTCCACTGTTAAGATTTGAAAAAAAGAGGTTACCCGACCGGGCGCTGCTTTCTTTCTCGGCGCGCTGATTGGCTGGCTAGCTGATTAATGGCACGCGCTACTGAATGGCAGGCCTCTGATCATACCACAAGCAAAGGAAATTTGGTAAATTTGTTCAACAGCTCCAAACAACTGCTTCAACCACATTGGCCCACACCATCACACACATACATACTCATACGCAAAATGGCTATTGCTCCAATCACAGGTTTCGTCAAGAGAAGAATCATCACTGATATCACTATTGGTGTCGGTTTAGGTACCGTCATGGCTGTCGGTTTCTGGTACAAATTCCACACACCAATGGTTGCTGGTAGAGAAGCTTACTATGCTGAATTAGCTAAAAAGAAAGCTGCTGAAGATGATGCTTAGATCACATTTTACATTTCACACAACACCAAATATATTCATGTTTTCTTACAATTATAGTTTTTTTAGTTTTAGCATGTTGTTTCAATAAATTATTATTCTTCTTCTTATTTATTTAATAAAATATTCCAATATTACAAACAGAACAGTTGATACAATAGGGATGATTGGAGGGTCACTGAATCTTTCTTAATGTCTCATATGTCTTGTCTATGTTTTTATTTGCATCATTTTAGCAATACGATTAGATTATCAAAAACAATTATCATGTCTGATAAGTAAAACAAGTTAGAGAAGTTCCCCTTATATAAAGAATTTTTTCTGATAGCTATTTTTGATATTTTTGATTGAAGAAGGACAAGACTTTATTGTTAGACTAATCAACACAATTGTGATGTTATGGGGAGTGTTGTTCAATGTACAATTTATCGATTGTAGTTATTGGTAGTACTTAATTTGATCATGATTAACTTCTCTACTTGTCATATGTAGTCTAAACATGTACCATTGAAAGTTAACGTGGTGATTGTTATGAATAGCATGTATTGAGTAGGCACCGTAGGGAGAGTCCAGACATGGTGCACGGGTGACTGAAAGTTTTGAATTTTGAGACATTCAACCCAAACTCAATGGGATCAATAAACAAATCGGTGTATTCAAGAAAATTCAAGAAGGCAATATATACAGACTATTTGGGCATCAGACACAATTACTCCTACAACCATTACAATGAGTACACGAAGTCGTCAGGGAGTGTTTCCACACAAACCTCGGGTTGTTCAGAAACAACATCCAGTTCCACCAAAGAAAACATACTCTTACAGCAAGATCTTTGAAAAGGTTACAGTTCAAAGACTCAAATACTATAACAAAATATCTTTTCTAATATCACTAGTACTTACCGTTTTAGTGGTCTTACCATTCAAGACCAACGTGTTCATGTTCCCTCTTAAATTTTTAATGATATGGTCTGGATTGTTACTTATTAAACAAGCAAGAGATATAACATTGAAAGTTGATTCAGCTGCTTACTCAACTGTTTTACAACAAGCTGTCTCTGAAATATTCTCCTCTGACATGTTTTCATCTCTAGTTGCTTATTTATATTCAACCTTTTGCGTTTATTTCATTATTTATTGTCAGTCTGGTAATAGTTTAAATTACTACATCTCATCTCCAACTAAGACAATAAAGCCACTAGTAAATGATAAATTCGTTTTCTTTTGGTTTTACTTTTTCTTTTATGGATTTGTTTATACTTTTCAGTTCTTAACCTTGGAAAAAAATAAGTTACCTTTTAAAGCTGGCGTTTACAGATCAGAGCCAACTGAACAATTAAAATCTATTAAATGGATTTCATTATTTAAGGAATCTGCTTCAATTAGTGGATTTATTACAATTTTAGCTCCTTTTATTTATTTCATTACTAGAAAGTTTGTTATTTCTGTTTTACTAGCTCCGTTCATTTACGCTTTCAGTTTAAATCACAGAATGCCGAAGACTAGTTTCCCTGTCTTCCTATACATCGAGCTATTCCTTTTAAGTTTTTTAATCACCTTAGTGTTTGAATTGGCTAACAAAATCTATAATATCTATTCTATGGTTGGTTGCTTAAATGTCAAAAAACCATTAAGTGTATACTCTGAAGATCAAGTTCAAACTTTAATTTCGGGTTTAGTTGATTACAAGAAACCATTTACTAGACTTACAGCATATCAAGAACTAGCATATTTATCGACGGCCCCAGAAACTTTCAATAGAGGCGTTTTCTACTCTAAATTAAATTGGTCACTCTTCTTAGAGCAATGCAACTCTGTTATTGCTACATCATCAAAGGCTATTAAGTCAGATTTACCTCATTTAAAACAGCAACAACAACCACAAAGTGCAACACTTAATGCTCAATTACAACATGAAACAAATTTGAAGGCTGAACCCGCTAGTATTTTTGGTAATACTAAAGGCATCAAATCCACACTAGGAGATGAAGAAATCAAGAGAGATAATGCTGCTGACCAAACAATCTATCAAAAGTCGATTGATGCAAGTGATTTGTTCTTCACACCAATGTCCAAACCAGTTCAGACAAAATCACAGCCTGCAAAGCCTGCACTTAAAGCATCGGATACATTGAAAACAATTCAAGGCATAGCGGTTACACAATTCAACAATTTTCAGAAAATTCAAAAGGTTCAAAACTTCAAAAATCAAATCAACTTGAAAATCAAAGAGAATAAAAATCTATCAAAATTTTTGGATATTTCAACTCAATTAATCGAACAAACTTTCTCGAGATCAATAATTAGAGAAGCTAATAAAAGATTACCAAATAAATTGAATTTGTCACATTCAATAATAACAATCTCTGAGATTTTATTACATGCTAAGAATGAAGATAAGAAAAATATGATAATTACAACATTAGGCGAAGTTTTAACGTCGTTAACTAGGATTTACATCGCAACTTCTGAATTTGTAAATAATCCCCCTGTTCCAATTAAAACTCCTGAAGATGAAAAGGATTTGCAAGAAACCTGTATTAAAGAAGTTAATCAATTAGCATTAGATTACTTCTTTAAATTGGTCATATTATACAACTCTGATGTTAATGAATTGGTCCTAAGTCCTGAAGTTTTCAAGCTGGCCAAATGGTGTATTGATTTAGCTTTACAGGAACAGAGAAATCAACAATGGGATGAAGATTTTGAATTTTAGAGAATCTATGACTTACGTATGGTATACTTTAAAGAGAAGATTATATAATCCTTTAATTTTTTTCCTCTTTTGTATTTTTATAATTTAATTTCAAAAACTTTAACTCTTTCCTTAATTTCACCCCAGGGCTCACTGTACCCAAAACTGATTTATAATCCGAGATATAGAACTTATGCTGCAATGTTTTGTAAGAACAGTAGAAATACACAAAAACAAGAAAAGGAAATGATATAAACACACAGAAGTAAAGCATAGTAAGAGAAGTGCAGTCAAACCAAGTAGCGGAATAAAAACATCCCAACAAAACAAGTTAAACTCAAAAAACAGAAGAAAAAGATATATAACAACCAAAAAACAAAAAAGGATAAATGAAAGTTAATGTAATTAATAATAATAAAAAGAAGGGAACATCTATCCTTAACCTAAATGAAATTGTGAAAAAATAATTCAAGGGTATGCTTTTTGAACTAATTATTAAACAAAAAAATAAAACTATATCAAATATGAAATAATGTGTAGGTAATATATTTTACAACATATTTAAAAAGATTCTAAAATTAATTATTGTTATTATTACTATCACTAACATCACTTCCCGAACCATACTTCGAAGGAGGTAAAGTATCTAACAAGACAGGCTTTAGAACATTTTCATCAAAATTCGTAAACCATTTGGCATGTTCATCCATACTTAACATATTAGCAAATTTTATACCAGTGGACTCACTTTCAGTTGGAGACAGAAGAACGCCATTACTCGATAGATGTGAACCCACTGATTGTGAAGATGAAGTTGGGAAATTGGCTAGAGGGGCCGAAGGAGGTAAATCAATATCCATATGAATATCTGAATCATTCATTATGTCTTCTTCAGAAGCACTTCTTGAACGTGGTCTATCATCTGAATAATGTGATTGTTGAGCGGAGGTAGTTCCATGTCTAATATTGCCTTTGTAGAAAGTTGTTGGAGCTGGTGAAGGTCTAGGTGCTTCAATATCAAATTCATCGTCACTTTCACTTTCTTCAACGCAACCAGTTTTAATGTTTAACATTTCAAGCATACCAGCAGTAGTACCACCAAATAAGATAACTGTTAACACAACAACAACCAAAACTGTGGCAACTAAAGATGATTTTGATTCACCTTGTAAACCCATAGCTAAAGCGACACCAACAGCACCTCTTAACCCAGCCCAAAACTGCATCATTTGATAATTGTATGGAATTTCGTCCTTAACGTTGGTCAAGGATAACCCTCTATTAGCAGTTCTAGATCTAGCAACCCAATTAATCAATCTTGATAATGGGAAAACAGCAGCCCATCTAGCAACACAGATACAAGCAAATGTAACGATAATTAATAAAGGCTTAAAAACTAATTCAACTTCAGTGAATAGAGATAAACCTAAATAAATAAAGATGAAATTCTCAGATAACTGTGCCAACAATTGGAAAACGTATTTAGTTGCAATTTGGGTTCTTCTTGACATATTATAGTAGGCATAATGTTTCATGGTGATTCCACAAAACAATAAAGAAACAATACCTGACATATGACAACCATTTGAAAAGAAATAAGACTCATAGGCAAATAATAAAACCAAACAAGTTTCAATTTGAGGATATCTTCTAATATGAGAATGTTTCAAAACTAACGCAATTAAAATACCAGAAATTAACCCAATAATAGTTGAAATGGTAAAAGTCATCATGAATAAACCGATACCTTCAAAAATACTTGAGAATTGAGCTTTTTTACCATGGAACTTTTCACAGGTTTCAAACATAACAATACAAATAGCATCATTTAATAAAGACTCACCAAAAATAATAGTATATAATTTTGGATCAACTTTATACGAATTAAAAATAGATAAAATTGTAATTGGATCAGTAGCTGATAAGGTTGCACCAACAGCCAAAGCATCAACAAATGAAATATTAATACTTTCCAAACCCAATTTTGTGTAAATGAACAAGATCATACCAACGACCAAAGCACTGATAATAGTACCGGGAATAGCAAACGTGAGAATTGATCCTATATTTCTAAAGAAATTAGCTTGATGCAATTCATAACCTGAATTTAAAATAATTGGAGGCAACAAGATATTAAAGAAATAACTTGAATTAAACTTAACAGCATCTTGGATATAATGACCGGGCGAAATTCTAATGATCAAACCCACAACCATACCATAGAAAATGGACAGCACTGTTTCATGAATTGCTTTAATTCTTCGTTGTTGTAAATAATAAGAGGACCATAAAGCTGAACATAACAAGAAGAAAACAATGAATAGAGCCCAGGATGAAAAGATTTCCTCAGCAACTGGATTGGTGTCGTCTAAGTTGGTATCATCAGGTGTACCAACATCGGGACTGTCATCAATAGGTTGTTCATCTATTGGGTCGGGAAGATCAGGTGAATCAATGTCATCATCTGAGCCAGTTAATAGATTAGCAGCCGTGGAGCCCAGAATACCTCGTTTGCCCAAGTAAACTACTGAATTGACTATGAGAGAGTCCATGCTTGAGTATGTGTTGTTAAGATGGTTTTGTTTTTATGTTGTTCGACCAGTGAATTGTCAAAACACAAAGGATTCCAATTTTTTGATAGAGAGAGATACGTATAATTATCGAAAAGATGGAATTCGTTGCTTTTAGGTTTCTTACGTAAGCAGCGACGTGGCCTGTAGGGTCGGTCGACCAAAAAGAAATTCCAATTTCAGGCACTTCTTTTTTATCAAATTTCAGTGTACACGCGTATACGCTAAAAAAGATAAAAGACAACAGGTAAATAGGTATTTAATCTTTTTTTTAATATTTTAGAGCCAGCCATAGACTTTATAAATATCAAACGATGTCCTCTCTATCACGTCCTATTGTCATCTCCGGTCCATCTGGTGCTGGTAAATCTACCTTATTGAAAAAATTATTTGCTGAATTCCCAGATACTTTTGGATTTTCCGTTTCTCACACAACCAGATCCCCAAGAGCAGGTGAAGTTAACGGTAAAGACTACAACTTCGTCACTGTTGATGAATTTAAAAAGCTGATTGCTAAAAATGGGTTTGTTGAGCATGCTCAATTCTCAGGTAACTACTACGGTACTTCAATCAAAGCCATTAAGGATGTTTCTGAAGTTTTGAAAAGAAGATGTATTTTAGATATCGATATGCAAGGTGTTAAGTCTATCAAGAAAACTGACTTAAACGCAAGATACTTGTTCCTGTCTCCTCCTTCTGTTGAAGAATTAAAGAAAAGATTAGAGGGTAGAGGTACCGAAACTCCAGAATCCATTGCTAAGAGAATTGCAGCTGCTTCTGCTGAAATGGAATTTGCTAAAACTGGTGCCCATGATCAAATTATCGTTAATGACGATTTAGATAAAGCTTACACTGAGTTGAAGACTTTTATTTTTGCTGAAGATGCTAAGAAATAGAGAGCTAGGTTATAACTTGCTTTTTTTTAAAAAAAAAAACACCACACTACATTTTTACTTCATTATATTATTTTACTACAAGTTTTTTTATTAGAGAGCCAATTGATTATTACTTCCACATATTCATAAAACAAAAGAACGAAAAGAAAAAACATAACCCGTAATTTAGTAGCATTAAACTATATAAAAAGATGACAAAATAAATAAAACAAAATAAAACATCCACGTAGACAAGTACTCACAAGTTCTTGAGATCTAAACTTTTCATTTTCAATAAAATATCATTCAACCTATCATCTAGCTTATCTTGTTTATAATCCTGTAATCCTGAAGCATCGATAGGCAATCTAGTTTCAGTCAACTTATTAAAAATATCATTATATAATTTCAGTTGAATTTTAATGAAACTTTCAAACACAGGATCAATCAATGAAAATCTCAACGAGATATATTGTTGGATCTCATCTTTTAAATTCGTATTCAAAGGATTATACACTTGATCAATCTCATCGAATTCTATCTTCAACTTATTTAATTTATCCAATGACTTATTTAAATCTTTTTCTTTCTCAGCCATATCTTGATTCTTAACTTGAAAGTCCAAAACTTCGTACTCTTGTTGTAGTTTGTTCAATTTGAACTTCATCATATCGTAGTCCAGCTTCTTTCTGTTTCTTTTCTTGATCAATTTATCTATCTCAACATTATAATTCTTCAATTGATCAATTGGATTCAAAACCGTAACATTCAAAGGTTCTAACAAACTTGGTAAAATCTCCTCTTTAATTTCATTGACCAACTTTAAATACTCTAAAGTAATTCCATCTCTATTGTTAATAGGCTTAATCTTGGGTGTTGACAATGTAGACGAGGCAAAACTATCCACACTGAATCTATTATTTTTCTTCCTGGTAGAAGCGGATCTACTCAATCCACCACCAATACCACCACCGACACTTTTCTCATTGATAGCAGATAAGTTATCCATTTTCTTATCCATTTCTAAATCAAAACTATAATCACCATAGAAAGAATCCATAGACTTGACGATATTCAACTGCACTTCAATCAAATTTTCAAAATTCTCAATGAACTTAACTAACTCATTATTCAACTCAAATGTCAATTTCTCAACTTTATGGAAGTTTTGTTCTTGCTTATTGAATTCCGGATCATTCGACTCGATCTCACTTCCGTTCTTATTGGTTTTCATATAAACGTGAGCTCCGGCTCTATTAACAGCTTTTTTAAAGCCTGACCAAGACATGTTCTTTTTGTGGGTGTTACTACGCTGAAGTGACATTTTCAGGCTAGTATTGAATTCAAAGTAAGGATAGGTAGCTTGTGATATATAAATAGTTGGTTCTGTTGTGGTTTGAAGTCATAGTCAAAAGTGTTTTGAAATTGTTTTATCTAACAGCATCTTGAATTGGGAAACCTGTCGACGGGCAATTATATTCCTCCAGTGTAAGGATGTCTAAACCTCCTTCCGACAAGCACTTGGTGCACGGATGTGAATGCAAGTTCCGGCTCATGTCGAAAGTGAAGGTGACTAGCCGGGTCCGAAGGCGTGACCTGGCATGATCTCCGACCGTGGTATATAGGAATTAATTTCTCGCCGATCCTGACGCCGCGCGTTGACGGCCTGATCACGTGATCATAATTCCGGCCTAAACTTTAAATTGCTCGAGTTGACGAATCAGGGACCGAGCGGCTCGAGGAGGTTAATCGTTGGGGAAACAACATTTTCTAAATGCGCAAATACACTTAAAACCAGGGTTCCAAAGGTATCGTTTAATCCTAATCTGGCTATATAGCATACATGGCTGTACATCTATAAAGTTTGCTGCCTAATGAAGAGACCGGGTTTAATGGAAATTACTCTATGTTAAGAGTCAAGATTGCAGGGGCATTGCATCCCTCATAGTTTTACGGGGAAAAGGTGAAGTTTATAGAAAAGAAGAGCATCGAGATCCAAGAACTTAAAAAACGGTGAATCTTCGAGGAAGCGCACATCAGGTGGTGTGTATAACGGGCGCTCTACTTCTATTCTGGGGTAATAAAATAATCAGTGAATTCTAGAACATCCTGTGTTGTGTTTCAAAATTAGAATTTCCAAGAAAAAATGTATCTGAGAAACTACTGTCTAAATCTAGAAATTAATTGTAGAGTTTGCACCACTTGAAATAAATTTTGATGGACCGAAATCAGTGGAAGGAACAAACTTTGCAGGCAAAGTAAATTGCGACCCTGTGGTTTATAAGCTAATGTAGTCCGCAGTCGCCGTCCCTTGCTGTTAAATGGTATTGACATGTGGTGTACCATATTTCACAATTATATGGCCCATCGCACTATATGTTTGGTCTGTCTTGGGTTACAAATTAAAGACCCCCGCAATTGGTAGTCGTGACTCTTTCGAAAAAGGAGATGAGCTCCCTCTTTGCTTTTGCTTTGCTGGGTCACTTGCAGTTTCCGGATCCAATCCAAACCCGTCCAAACTCGCAGTGTCACGGTGGAGAATCGGAGCTCGCATTCGGACACAGTAGCACCTTAGTGCCCAAATGCCGTGCCAGCTGGGACCTATTTACGTTAATTTAATTTACCACCACGGTCCACACTGACCTCCAGCTGAGCAACTCGTAAATTACCACCACCACATGTCTGGAAGTGGCCCACCAGAGTGCCGAATCCATTTCCCTCTTGGGCCCCAAAGTCCGATACACTCTCTTCCTATAAATACGTGGCGATTCCCCTTTTCCGCTTCTCCTACACACCCACATCGACTAACAAGCTCTTCTCACTTCGGTTTTGGTCCCCGTCACACATAACATTACTTACCTCCTTCTTGATTTTAACTGGTGCTATGATGTCCCCTTTCCCAAACAACAACCTCTTCCACAATTCCCAGCCTGTCTTCTCGTCGTCCGGTAACGGTTCCACCTCTTCAACTACCCACACAAACCCCAAGTCGGTCACGGCTACGGCCAAATCAAATGTTTCCAAAAAGAGGGAAACTCCTCCTGAGAAGAGAAGAGTTCGTACTGGGTGTTTGACTTGTAGAAGCAAGCACAAGAAGTGTGATGAGGTTAAGCCAGTTTGTAAGTTCTGCTCTTCAAAAGGTCTTAAGTGTGTTTGGCCAGAGAAAGTCAGATCAGATTATAGTAAAATCAATTCGGAAGTGCAGTTGATTTCTCCTTTGTCGTTGGCTTCCCATTCTGGCCCATTGGCTCCGGAATCTTCCATTCCTAACTTCTCATTGGATCCAAATAACATTCAACAGTTTAATAACAACTCGCTTGGTCATCAATTATCCTTCCAGAATCAGAACCAAGCAGCTCTGGCAAGAATTCCTCCTTCTGTTCCTGCTTCTCAGATTTCTGGTGGCAATTCAATAGAGAATTTATTGGCCTTTAATTATTTATTTCCAAACAATCAAAGTGCGACAGACTTGTTCAATAGTGCTACCAATCCACTGACCGTTCCACGTTCGAAGTCCACCCCGGGTAATAACAACATAGCATTGGATCTGATAAATACACCTCCAGTTGATATAATCCCTCAGACTTATGCATTATCCGAAACTCTTTCTGATCTAGTTGGCATACTATGTACGAAACAAACCCCACTCTCACAATCTCCTATAACATTCTATCATTTAATACAATCAATATCCGTTAATGATTCGACTTTGCTGACTCCTCATTTAACAAAGCAGGAGGAATTATTATTATTAGACAGCTATTTCTCTTCCGTGATTCCTTTTATAACAACGACTAGAAGCACCTCAACTGATTCTTTTATTAGGGATGTTCCCCTGTTAGCCAAAAATTCGAGCGCTTTGAGACATTCTATATATGCTGTCACTTCAAGATACTTGGAAAAAACAAACAGTTTCAAAGCTCTTTCAAATACTCAATCTATTCAAATCTACAATTTTGCAGTTTTACAATTGTTGAATGAATTAGAATCTGATACCATTGATGAACCTGCAACTCTTGCCTCTTGTTTATTCTTACTCTATTTCGAAATTTTCTCAAGTAAGCCTGAATCTTGGAGAACAAGACTAAGTAACTTTGGCTTATTATTGAAATTATCATGTGGACCATCTACGAAACCTATTCTGAATGATAAAAAATCTCTATTTAAGCAGAATGTCTTTTGGTCTTTTATAAAGTTAGATCAATTGGCTAGTGGTACTTCCAAAAAACCTTGCTTGATCCCAATAGAATTCTGGGCTACGAACAGCACACTCATTACTTCAAATTCTTCAAACTCTAAACTTCGTAATGGAAACATGTTAACAGGTTTAACTAATCCTAACAATGTGAGTTTTCTGGGGTGGTTGCAAGATATTGAGAAGTTTACCTGTGAATTTCAAGCCATTCAATTCATCTATGGCAAAGTTTTAGATTTCATGTTCAATGGTAAAAACAGATCAACAATAAATTCCATGGTTAACACTCCTACGCTATCATCAGCCTCAATAGCAACACCAGGCACAGGCATACGGCAACATACCCCTGGTGGCTCCACACCAACAACTGCCACCACCACCGCCACAGCCACCACACAAAATTTAGATTTTGACACTGAATGGTCTTTAATCTGGGAACTACTAATGTCATGGGACAACAAACGCACTTCGGCATACAAATCTTGTTACGCATTAAGTTTTGAAAACAACCTTACAACACCTGTGTTAATCTACTCCAACTCCAAAGCCATCGCATCCAAACTGCTCTTCCACACCTGTTGCATCATGCTCTTGTCTCGTAAGCCACATTCTATCAATTTCATGCATAATTTGAACCAATCGACAATCAGATCGCCTTTGAAGTCCATTAGATGGCACTTAGATCAGGTTTTGGGGTTGGTGCTGGGGAATTTGAATCAGGCAAACAGTAAGAATGGTGGAAGTGATTCATTTGCATTTCTGTCTTTGCTCACAGTGATTAAGAATTTGAATGTTAATTTTTCCAGCAGTGCAATGCCACCATCCGGTAGTAATGTTGGTTCCAATTCTAGTACTGGACATGGTGGTGATATTCAGAAGATGATTTGGAAAGAGTTGGTTGAGAAATTGAACAATTGGAGTTGTTTAGATTTCAAGTGGATGCTTGAAACACATATGGTTTTGTGAAAGGCTATTGTTTGTAATTACCCCTTATTTGGTTATAAATTCTTTTTAAGAGCTATTCATTACCGCTTAAAAATACTGCTTACTGCTCACTTCTTGCAATATTTCTACTCAAATTACTTGCTACTTACTATTTATATACTACTTACTGGCTATCAAAAAATGAAAATTGGGGGTTTTTAAAAATTAAAGAAAAGAGAATGAGTTTTGTTCTGTCTATTCATGTTATTTGTGTTATGTCTTATTTGCTTTTTTTGATCTGTGTTGTGGTGAGGAGACGTGGTCCCGTTTTGTTATATCAAAAGTTTTGTGTTATTTCTGCATTTTTAGTTCTATTTTCTGTATGTTAGTTATGTATACCTATTATTATCTATAAGGAGTTTCTTTTTTCATGGTCTTTGCTTATATTCAGTTTGTTCGGAGTTACTAAACTTCTTCGTAATTACCTCAGTATAAGAGTAAATCTGTCTGGGAATATCAAAGTACTGTCAAGAATATGGGACAAGCCTGTCAAGGTTGTTCAACTTAATCACTCTCATATAAGTAGGCATTCTCCGTAGCAATCCTCTCTCTGCTCTGCCTACCGCTTATTTACTTACTTACTTAGAGACCAGTACATTCATGGACTAAGGATGATTCATTTAAACAAAAAAATTAGTACTTATTTAATCTCCTCTTTGAAGTAAATGTTTCGATCTGAAGATGGTTGTTTGAACGAATAGGTTAGCTCAACAAAGTTCATTTGACAAAATGAGCAAATGTTTTGCTTCAAAACTTGATCCTACTACAATTAACAACTCATTTGATAATATTCTCTTAAGGTAGTATCTGCTCTATGGTTGTCCATTTACTTAGAATGTCAACTGTCAACATCCTAATTAGCGCACCTTCCTTAACCACCCCTAGCTTGGTTGATTTGAAAGCGTCTCTAGCACCTGTGGAATATTGGGTTTATGAGCATGGTTTTTCGGGTGCATCAGAATCTTTATATGCCTGTCATGGTTAACAAGTTTATTAACCTTGGCGATACTATAAAATTTCTTGATTTCAAACATGGTTGAGGTGCGTTGAGAGCACAACCATGGAGTTTCTGAAGGCGCCTTGATTCTCTTCTTGTGTGTCAGACAATTCTTTCAATTTCTGGTTTTTAGTGGTCGAAACTGCCGCTGGTTGAATTTTGAAAAATACTATGCTATCAATAATTGCTACTTGGACCATTTAATTTATAAACCTAAGCCAGATTTCCCATCTTCTACACTCAAACATATCAATAAACTACTCCTTTATTTCATGAATAACAAAGTTATTTGTTAAGGAAGAGTAAAGCGAAGGGGGTAAACGCCAGCCCGCCACACATTACTACGTTGCCACTTCGCCTCTCTGTCAACTATAACTACGTGTCAGCAAAGCCCCTGCCCAGAAAACTGATTACGTAACTTGTGAACTGCCACTCCTGTTTCTTGAAGTTTGAACCCTGACAATCTCACATCACACAACTTTGTTTTCGATGGCTAGATACTAATATTAATACACAGTAATACAAATAACGCAATTTTAATTAGCAAAGATGTTTTTCTTCTTTTTGATCGGAGGTAAGTCACAATTCCATACTTCTTACTAGAGACACCCCAGAATATCATTATACTAACTTACTAAATCACATATAACAGTTGGTGATTCCAGAAAGTCATTGGATGTTTTAAATGGTATTCAATTAGTTTGTCCTCATTGCCATAATGTTTCGATGCATGCTATTAGACATTTCAAATATATTACTATATTTTTTATCCCACTTATTCCTTTCAGTTGGTATAAAGAGCTAAGGTGCGATATTTGCGGATTTGAGCAACCTTTAAGAGACAGTGATATTCAAAACATTCAGCAACAAGCAGGTGGTGGCAACAGAGGACTTGGTTCTGGTGATAACAAAGGCCCCACTATGCCTCAACCTTCTTACCAGGTCTAAGTAATTTTCGTTTTTGATTTTTGTCTAAATTGGGTTTTTTTGTTGGTTTTCTGTTGGTCTTATTATTTGGGTTTCCTTTATTTTTTTCATCGTATGGACCTTTCTTGTATATTTTAAATATATAACTTCAATTGTATTTTTGATAATACCCAGATCTAACTCTTTCTTCATAATTACCACATAATTCAATCAATCCGTAAATACATGATTTGGTTGCATCTGTAATAGCCTCTTTTCTAGCTTTACTGAAAGCCATATATTTAACAGGTTGGAAATCAGCTCTACCTTTGCCTGTCTTAATAATTGTAGTTCCATCTTTCAATTTCAACTTAACATCAATCTCTAGCTCTAAAGTAAATCTATCGAGTCTATCATCGTCTTCCTCTCCCAGGTGTTCAATCTTGTCATATTGTTTAGGCTTAATAGTATCAAATAAAACTTCAGTATTCCAACCTTCAAACCCAAATGATTCGTTCGCAGCTTCAACCAAGTTGTGCAATGCCAATTTATTAAATTGCCATTTATCAAAATTTCTAGTCCTTTGTTTTAGTTCTTCATTGCTTATTTTTTCTAAATATTGTTGCAGTTTGCTAATACAATAAACTGACCATCCTGAAGCTGGCTTCAAATATATCTCACCACCCTCCCGTTGCAATGATTCAATTTCCCAATCGGATGTATTTGGGAACCATTCTGCTTTGCCCGTTTCTTCTTTTTGCTCTGAAGTTGGCTGTGCCTGAATGATTGAACTTAGTGGGTTTGGACGCAACTTGTATTCGAATTGTTCTTCAACTGTTCTTTTTCTTTTGAATTGGGTTGCTTCAATGCGGTGTTTCTGGACTGTGGTTAAATTAGGCCTAGACATGGTAATTAGTATGGACCAAGATAAGCACTATTCTTGATAAGATTTTTGATCAAAAGATTTTGCATTTTAGTGAGACGCGTTTTTCCGTTTTCTGAGGCCGACACTTGGAACTTGGATTCCAGTTTAGGCTCCAACTTATGTATTCAAATCACAATAATTTCATTACAAATAAAATAAATTAAACAAAAGCAATACAACTATAGACAAAAAAATTCAACATCTATTACTTATTCAGAAATAACAGCTTCGTAAATTGGCTTGTATGGAGCTTCAACACCAGTGAAATAGCCAAACTGTTCAACACCTTGATTGACTAACATTTCTCTACCTGGAATAACATTCCAACCATATTCCTCCTTTGCTAGTTTCATAACCGCAGTAACTAATGGCTTATAAGCAGCTTCAATTAAGTATGAATCTTTAGAACCTTTAGCTAAAACAGCCTTAATCTTCTTTAATAATTCAGAATCAATTTCCAAATTACCTGGAACAGTACAAACTGCAAGTCTAACATCCTCCACCTTTTCAATTTGCTCTAACGATTCTAATACTTCAATATTGTATGATTCTGGGAAATCTTTCTTGATATCCAATAACTTAGAAGAGGTTCTATTCAACATGTAGATCTTCTTACAACCCATACTATGTAAGGCATACAAAGCAGCTCTGGAAGTACCACCGCCACCAATAACTAAACCATTACCATCAGTCTTAACTGGTCCATCATTTCTAATGAATGAGTTAACAATTCCTAGCCAGTCAGTGTTAGTACCAGCAAATTTACCATTATCAATTGGGTAAACAGTATTGATGGCGCCGATAATCTTAGCAGAATCAGACAATTCATCAACGTATTTAATCATATCGATCTTTAATGGAATGGTAATACAACATCCACCAAATTTAGAGTCACTCATCAATTCTTTGTGAACTTTGGCAGCATCTGAAGTTTCAAATTTGGTCATTTTGTAAGGTAAGCCCAAAATTTCATAACCAGTATTATGTAATGGAGGAGATCTGGAGTGAGAAATTGGTTCACCAACAATGTAAAATTTCTTAGTTGGTAAATGTCCAATTTGATGCAAAGACTCATGGATTTGTTTAACTGATAATTGGCCAGGAGCAGAAGCACTTGGTAATAATGGATGTGTGACTGGCGTTAAAACAGGATTAACAATTCTAGCTAATTGACCTAATTCACCCATGTTAATAGCAACTAACGGTTTTTCTGTATGTTTGAATCTAAATGATTCTAATTCAAAGTTATCGGTGAATGAAGTAGCTGTGCCAACGAATTTAACAATATCAACATTTAATTTCAGAGCTAATTGATATTTGTTCTCCCATTCAACATTAGACCATTTGAATTCACCAGAAAAATCATGGTGTGAACCAATAATCTTAGTAAATCTTCTCTTTGAAGCAACAGTGTCTAATAAACCTTCAGGCAATGATAATTCCAGATCTAAATAAGCGATACCCAACTTATAAGCCAAAGCAATGAGCTCTTCAATATCGGAAACGCTGTTATCTGGGAAAGAACCACCCTGAGATTTAGTTCTAATAGTGAAAATAATTGGTAAATCAGTATGGCTTCTCAATAATGCAACTTGTTCAGCAACAAAATGAGGTTCAAATGATTTTAATAAATCAACACGTAGTTCAACAGCATCTGAACCAGTAGTAATAGCTTCAATATTAGATAGCACCCTTTCATCATTCAAATCTGGATAGGTTAAACAAACAAAATATGATCTATTAGTTGGGACAGCTGGAACTTCACCTGTAATTTCAGAAATAAAGCTACTCATGGATTTTTTTAAAGTGCTGAATTCTTCAGTTGAAGCACAATGTGGAGAGTAGAAATAATAATTAGAACATTCTTGGTACCATGGCTCACGTCTCTTCCAAACTTGAGCGATTTCCTCAGCATAGGCAGGTCTTGATGTATCCTTTTCAGATAAGAAGTAAATAGTTTCTTCAATATTTCTATGAACATGGAGCACAATACCACCTTGTTTAACGTGATCTTTCAATAATTCTCTGGACGCTGGAGTCTCAACAATACCACCACCAGTTGAAATAACATGGCCTTCAGCATAGGTCTTCAAAGCGCCAACAGTAATCTTTAATTCCTCCTTTCTGAATTCTTCCCAACCATGAGATTTAATAAATTCCCTAATATCACCGAATTTTTCTTCAAATAAGTGATCAAGATCAACCAACTTCATACCATTGACTTGTGATATAATTGAAGACATAGTAGTCTTACCAGCAGCTCTCATACCAATTAAAATAATACTCTTGTTACCATTCTTAGCTGGAATGATTGATTTAGCAGAACTTTGAGAGATACTAGAAGGTTCGTGACCATCTAACTCGGTATTTAATTGAGTATGTAAAATGTCCCACCAGCCTGGCCAAGTCTTACCAGTACAACGTCTCTCTTGAATAGTAACGGGACTTCCACATAGACCTGCTAACAAGGAGAAACTCATTGCAACTCTATGATCATCGTAACTGAAAACACCTGGTTCTTGAGGAACTTTCAATTCTTTGTAATCAATACCATGAATCACAATACCATCATCCAATTCAGTTGCAACAACACCAAATTTAGCCAATTGAACTCTCATAGCTTCAATACGATTACATTCCTTGACTCTTTGATTAGCAATGCCGGTGATAGTGGTGTATTGCTTTGGATCGTTAGCAACGGCAGCGATAACAGTGGCAGTTAAGAAAGCGTCAGTCATCGGTTCCATATCAACTTGAGGTAATGGTTTTAATTGGCCAATTGGAGGACCTTGAACCGTAGTTGAAGTGGCAGTTTGAACAACTTTACAACCCATTGGTTTCAGAACATCAGTAGCAAAACGAGCGTCACCTTGTAAAGAAGAAGATCCAATGTTTGGGACAGTACACTTGGTACCCGTCATAGCAGCAAAAGCTAATGGGTAAGTAGCAGAAGATGCATCAGATTCAATGACATACTCAGCTGGGTTAACATAATGACCTTGTGGGATATGATAAGTGTATTCTTCAGTCTTTGATTTGGTAACATTAATACCAAAGGCAGCCATCATTCTGATAGTCATGTCAACATATAATTGGGAAATTGGTTTACCCCCAACTAGGGCTAAAGTAACTGGTTCATCAGCATATGGAGCACACATCAAAATCGAAGAAACATATTGAGAGGAGATAGTAGCACCTAATTCAATTCTACCACCTTTCAAACCCTTACCACATTTAACTATAACTGGTAATGAGCCTTCGTTATTTAAACACTTAATATCAGAACCGTTAGTTCTTAGAGCATCAAATAATGGACCATTTGGTCTTTGTTGCATTCTCTTGTTACCAGTTAAAGTGATAGTATCAATGTTTCCATTAACTCCTACTAGAGCAGCAACGGAACTTAAAAATCTCGAAGCAGTACCTGCATTACCTAAATATAATTCTTCATCAGTGGCTAATAATTTACCACCATTACCCTTCAGAACAACGGTATCACCATTGTCCTCCCAGGAAATTTCGGCACCTTTCAAAGCAGCAACAGCAGCTAACATGTATTGGGTATCATCAGAATGTAATAAATTCTTGATTTTACATTGGCCTTTACCTAAAGCAGCTAAAATCAAAGCTCTATTAGATATAGATTTGGAACCAGGTGGAATAACTTCAAATTCTTTTGGTGGATTGGTGAAAGGAGAAACAATAATCTCATCTGTTAAAATAACTCTTAAATCATCATCATTAACATATGAAGCCTTTGGTTCATAACATTCACCAATTCTCTTTAATAAAACAACTTTCTTCTTAGAACCATCATTCTTTTTATCAATTGCCATTTTCTTCAATAAAATATCAACTGGACAAACTTTACCGTTAACTCTACTTTGTAAGAGCTTATCTTCTAAAGAAACTGGAAGACCATAACCTGCAAAACATTTTGATAATCTTGAAACAGCAACTGGGGATAAAATACCCAAGTATCTACTCAATTCAGCCTCTTTAATAGCACCAACAGAAACGCATTCACCATGTAAAGCTTGTGGAGTTAAAATGGCTTCATAAGCATGACCAATGGAATGACCGAAATTTAATAAGTTTCTTAAACCACCTTCTCTTTCATCTAAACTGACAACTTCAGCTTTAACTTTAATTGATTCTAAAACCAATTTGAAAATGTGATCTAAAATTGAAGTTAAATCAACTGAACCATCCTTATTTCTTTTAGTAATAACTTCTAAAAATTGTTTAGTATATTTTTCCAATCTTGTAAATTCTTCTTCATTCCAAATTGCAGCAGTCTTAATAACTTCAGCCATACCATTGATAAATTCCCTTTCTGGTAAAGTTTCCAAGAAAGAAATATCAGAAAAGACATACTTAGGTTGCCAGAAAGCACCAATGAAATTCTTACCTAATGGAGTATCAATGGCAGTCTTACCACCAATTGAAGAATCAACCATAGCTAATAAGGTAGTTGGAATTTGGACAAATCTAACACCTCTCATGAAAGTGGCAGCAACGTAACCAATCATATCACCAATAACACCACCACCCATGGCGATGATGAAAGTATCTCTTGTACAACCTTGAGCTAACAAGTAATCTTCAATAGCAGCCTTCGTTGTTCTATTTTTATTGGACTCACCTGGAGAAACAACATAGGTTAACAGTCTTGAATCAGGTCTGTGATTTACAATGGCAGCCTTAATACTCTTTGAGAAAGTGTCAAGATGACCGGCCTTTGCTAAGTTTGTGTCTGTAATAATAACATAGGTTGATGATGCTTGTGTGGAGACAATCTCATCACAGATGTGGGAGGAAATCTTGTAACCAACATGGATGGTTTTGGAGCCCAAGATCTCCACCTTTTCGAATAGCTCTTGCTGGACCATGCTTGAATCAGTCCGACCCTGGTTTTTGGAAGTGATGTGGGTATGCAAGCAGTAACCAAAGAATAGGTGACTCCCAACCTTCATTTTTCACTTCAACAACGTGCGAATGCGCCGGCGACGGGCCACCGAAATTTTATTTTTCGTTTTGTTGACTCATTTATTTCATACACAATCACTACACAGTAATATACAGATTACGTTAAGAGGTCCATAGGGATTCCGTAGTCTCGTGGGCCTCTGTCAGTGACACATAATCCATCCCGAGATCCTGCAGTTCGTCCAAGCATTCAACCCATTTCATCACCTTCTCAAGATCACCAACCCCATACTCACAGAACTTGAAACTTCTTAGATCATCTACACCTTTATCCATATACCCCTCCACTTTCTTTTTGATTTCTGCGTCGTGGTATTTAGTTAAAGTTATCAAGGGACCAACAACTTGTTCATAGGTGCTCAAAGCTTGATTCAGCAGAACTGAGACGAGTTTCTTCCAGTGTACGACACTTTCATTGATTAATTCAACTTCAACATCGTTATCAAACGATGTTTCTCTTTGCATACCATAAGCACTTCTTTCTTGATCTAGTTTGTCTTCCAAATATTTTCCTATTTCAAGAACAACTTGCTTGTAATCTTCTAATAGTAGGTGTTGGTTGTAGATTTTCTTATCCTTAACGGATCCATCACCTTCTTGTGGGCTTGTAGCGGAACTATTAGTTGAAAGAAGTGGAGATGGGGAATGATGATCATTAGGTGAAGGTTTTTTAACTTTAAGATCCTCTTTAGCTTTATTTTTTATTCTATTGTACTCTTCTTCTAATTGTTTGCATCTATCTTCAAGGTTTCTGTTCTTTGCTCGTTCTTGAGCCAACTGATATTTAATGATCTCAATCTCCTTATCTTTAGTATCCAATTTCTTTTCAACTAATCTAATTTTTCTAATTGAAGCAACTCTACTTGAGTTTGTTGAGTCTTTCTTATCGATATTGCCCGACAATGGTCTTTTCTTCGGATTTGATAACTTAAAGGGAGATTTAAGCTTTAAAGAATCAGCATTACCGAGTCTTAGCTTCCTTAAACTTTTTTCTAATTGTACCTGTCCAACTTTAGGCTTCACTGGAGAAATGATCTTGGTAGAATCTATAAGCTTACCAGGAGAAGCACTGTTTGAAATAATGGTTGAATTGCTAGGAGAATCCAGAACTGTTATATTTTGATTTTGTATATAAGAAGGAGGCTCAGGACTTAAAGATGGAGTTTTAATTAGAATATTAGTATCAGTTTCATTGTTGTCCTCATCTTTATCTATAAATAAATTAGTAAATTGTTCAACCACATTAGTCTTCAAATCATCCAACTCCTTTTGTTTTCCCTGCTTTTCCAATTCAATCTCCTCTTTATTCAAGATTGAGTCATGCTGATCGAATCTAACACTTTTTTTTCCGTTTCTAGTATTTTGGTTGGCATAAGCTCCAATGCTATGTAGTTGTTGATTATTTAGATTGATGGTATCGTCTAAAGCTGAACCGGTTGAGCAATCGTTGTCTGTAGAGTCAACCTGGTCTTTGAAAGGATCGTCCGATGTGTCAATGGAGCTGCCTTCTGGTGATAGCATATATTGCATTGTTGTCGTTTGTAGCAATTGTTGAATTGTTTGTACACCAATGAACACCCAATCCTTCAACCCAGCTGAACTCCCTTGTTTGAATCTCTTGTATTTGATTTTGCACCGAGCGAGCTACCGAGACTGCCGAGTGCGTTGAAACTTTTAACAGCACATCATCCATTATTCATCACAACAACACACCAAACTACTCTCCAAAGGCACCAAAATTGCTTGAAACACCAGATACACTATGACTCTGACACCTACAACGGGCAAATGGATCGAGTACACAGGGTTCCCTGAAGGCACCTTTTCATTTGGAAAGGCCACTTGGTCATTAATCATCTTTTGGTTACTAATACCAATTGTATTTTACTCCATCCTAGCCAGAATCACATACATCCTCAATACCAGAAACAAACTAAATAGAAACGCCAAAGGAATAGTCATAGCTGTTTTGGGAGACTTGGGTCATTCTCCTAGAATATCTTATCATGTTAGAAGTTTTGCCAAGTTAGGTTATGATGTTGATCTATGTGGGTATCTAGAAAGCAATTTACCTGATTATTTATATGATGAGGATGTGACCATTAATGAAATCAAGGTTGTAAAGAATACTCACAAGCTGCCATATTTGTTATTTGGTGTTTTGAAAGTTGTTAAGCAATCTTGGGATTTATTCAGTTTATTGAAAGATGTTGTTGACATGGATACCAAATACATCTTGATTCAAAATCCACCTTCGTTACCGTTACTTGCCATTGTTGTTTTAGTTCAGCGTATTTTCCATGCACAAGCTAAATTAATCATCGATTGGCATAATTTGAATTACACAGTTCTAAACATGAGGTATAACAATTTGCATCATCCCGTTATCAGAATTATGAGAAAGTATGAACAATTAATGAGCAAGAGATACGCATATTTGAACTTAACAGTCAGCGAAGAAATGAGAAGTTTCTTAATTGAAGAATTCAAATTAAGTCCAAGAAGAGTTTACACATTGTATGATCGCCCAAGTGACATTTTCCAGCCTTTGAAATCCCAAGATGAATTAAAACAAATAATCAAACACAATTCCGAGATCTTCCAAACACCTAGAGTTTATGATCAACAAAAGGATAGAATTTTAGTGAGCTCATCATCATTCACTGAGGATGAAGATTTTGGTGTTTTGATTGATGCCTTGGTCGAACTAGATGAAAAATTAACAAATACCGGAATCGATTCACAATTGTGGATGATCGTTACAGGTAAAGGTCCACTGCACTCTGATTTTTTAAAATTAGTCGATTCACATGAATGGAACAAAGTTACAATCAAGAGTGCTTGGCTTCCAATTGAAGAGTATCCTAGAATCTTAAAGATTGCGGATATGGGTATTTCATTGCACTATTCTACTTCCGGTTTAGACTTGCCTATGAAAATTGTCGATTTTTTTGGTTCTGGTGTTCCTGTAATAACATTAAGTTTTAAGACTATCAGTGAATTGGTCAAACAAGGTGAAAATGGCTTGATCATGAAAGATAATCATAATGGACAAGAGATGTGTGATAAGATTAATGAAGTGTTGTTTGAAGATAGAAAATTATACTTGAAATTGAAGGAAGGAGCTTTGAAAGAAAGTCAAATTAGATGGGACACTGAATGGGATGCTAAACTTATGAAAGAGTTTGAACTAAGATTAACTTAATAACTACTGTACATAAAATAAAATATAATCTTTTCTACTTAGTCTATTATACATAAGTTTCTCCATAATTTAATATTTCTTAACTCCTAAATATCTTATCTCTGACACTTTGTAGATATTCTAAATCATTCAGATCCCTCATATTAGTAGAATGATCATTACTCCAGAATTCATATTCTTGAAAATCAATAAGATCTTCATCGATCCCATGTGGTAATACATCCCATGCAAGACACTCTTCTTTACCTTTAACAAGCAATCCTGTTATAAACGTCCATAACTTGGCCACTTCTAAATTATTATATCCACCACCACCAAGCAATAAACATGCACCACCATACCTCTGTATTAGTTCGAGCAAAGACAAGCCATACTCTTTTATAGTTAAATTCCATTCATGAAAATCAGATTCTGAACAAAGTCCATCACCACCACACTGAATCACGATACAGTCTGGTTCGAAATCCTGAATCAATACCTGGACCACATTGATCAAGATCCAATGAAAACTAAAATCACTCAATCCTTTCTTAGTAGGGAAATTAACTTCATACCCTTTCCCACGACCCAGCCCATCTTTTGGCGACTTTCCTGACCCTGGAAAAAACCCTAAGTCAAAACGGTGTAACGAAAAAGTCAACACATTATCACTGAACTTAAATGCTTTAGTAACACCATCTCCATGATGTAAATCTAAATCAATGTACATAATCTTAGGAAAGGTGGCTCGTAGCTGTAAAATAGATAGTACTATATCGTTAACATAGCAGAAACCTGATGATTTTGATTTATGTGCATGGTGTCTTCCTCCAGTCCAATTAACAGCTACTGTTTGATGAGCTTCAGAAGAAGGTGGTAAAGATGACGGGTTTCGTTTGATTAGCCAGTTGGCTGCTGATAATGATGTTCCAGCGGTAAGCTTGATGTAAGAGTTTATGAACGGAAAGATGGGACAGTCGAATTTAAGACCATATTTGTCCAATTTGTCTAGTCTTGGTAATGAAGAGTCTGAATTCGAGTCGGAATCTGAAACATCATCAGTATCAGAAATAGGTAAGTTTATTGAACTTTCAAGAATACAAGAGTGCAAGTGAAGTTTTTCGAGAGTTTTTGATTGTTGTTTTGAAAGAGGGTTCTTAAACTCCGACCAGTCTCGTTCTTCCAACAATTGTTCGATATACTCTTGATCGTGGAACTTGGTAAGCTCTTTCAACCCGACATAGGAATATGGTATAATCTGTAATTTTAATTCCTGAGTTAGTGACGGGTTGTCTAATTGATAGACATGAAGCAAGTTTCTGGTTATTGATGAACGGGTCTCGTTGGAAGGTAAAAGGTCGGCTATTAGAGAGTCCTTCTCTGTAAGATGGACAAGGCCGACTTTGAGCCTGCGGTTGCATCGTTGGCTCATTTTAGCCCTGTTCTTGTAGTTTTAGACCGGCAAATAGGAGGGCTAACGCCAAACTTGCAAGCAGCAGCAATTCCGGGGCCCATACAAAGCTGACTGTTAGCTAATAGGCGGAGATGCAGAGCGTGTGTCGATGCCTCACTCTGGGCCATTTGCGAATTGTCTCTTGTGCCACACGCAGCGTATTTTTCTCATCTTCAATTACCATTCTGACCTTTTATGTACTTTTTTGAATTCACCCTCAGTTTTCAAGGAAATGGGATTCTAGATAGTAACTTAAAGAGTATAAAAAAGAATATGAGTGGCTTTAACTGAAAGATGGTAAGAATCAGAAAAAATGAACGTGAATCAAGAAAAAATTGCAGGAAAACGGAATTTGACGCCCAAATCAGTAACTGAAGAGAAAAATGAATACAAAAGGAAGACAAGTAAAAAAACAGTTAAAAGAAAGATTAAATAGAGTAAAATAGTTTAGTATAAGAAAAAGTAACGGAAATAACGAAAACTCAAAAAGCCGGCAAAACTTGACCGACTCGGAGACTATGCCAAAAGTGTCGTTTTTCTCTTAACAAGTTCACTGTCTTCAGTGTAATTCTCTTCATTGTATTTACCCGTGTATTGTAACTATAGTTACTCCCAGAAAAGAAATGTGGTCTATCACACTCATTAAATTTCAACTCTTTTTTTAATCTATAAGGTAAATCGGGATTTGAAGTATATTACTAAAACTAATCAAAGTTCTGTTATCCGCTCCAATAGTGTCTATTAACAACAAGTCGGCAATTTCTAAGATTAATTTCGAATCTCGATCTATTCTCAATTGATCCTCCATATTTATCTGTTCGTTTATTTGATGAAACATCAAGTAATTGGCATAGAGTGTACATATGAGATGAGTGTAATAAATTTCAATATAGTCAAACCCCGAAATATTGAAGGCCAACTTAGCTGCATTGATGTATTCTTTTTTTAGTTGTTCGATGTCATCTAATGTAAATTCTTACAACTCATTTCCAACCCTTTTAGCCTTTTGCTCCCCGTGTTCATCCAAATATACAGCAGAAGGAGCCAATAATAGTAGTCCGTACTCTTGTAATAACCCAGGGTTAGAAACTCTGCCTAAATTCCATAATTGAAAGCATATAAAACTTTCCTTTTTGTGAACAACATCAACTATTTTCTTCCAGGATTTAGTATGCCTTTCAGTCGGTATCATTGGAATACCTTTATGTAAACCAGTTTGGTATGAAATAAAAGTTTCATTTGTAACTAGTCAACCCCCATTTTTTTCAGATCTTGATCTATAATGGTCTTTCATTATATCAATTGGGATCATATCTTCTGTACCTCATACTCTTGTCGTAGGTGCAAAGACCAATTGGTTGTTCAAAACCACCCGAACTACTTTAGTTGACCTGAAAAAGTTGGTGTATTGTAAAGATCGTGGTTTATTTGATGATTGAATTATTTCTCTGCAAATCTTTAATTACTTAGTAAAAGGAATATGTATATGATATGTAGGCAACCAATTAGTTCAGTTATAAATGGACAGATGATGATTCAGGCCTACCTTGGTCCACTGTGGCATTTGAATACCCGTGTAAAAACTTTCAGTTTGAATCAAAACTTCATCAGGTGGTTTTATTGTTTTAAAATATATCCTCCGATTATTACGTAATAATCAGATTGAATTGTTAACAAGGCACCCGTTGATGTCATTTTTGGAATCAATTGCTTGCCTAAGAAACAAGAGTCTCATTGTTTGCTGCATGATTGGTAAAACGCTACCACGAAAGTTATGGTATAATATTTTCAGAATTGGAATTTAAGTTAAAGTTTTCCGATTTGACTCAAAAGCCAGGCGATGCTCAACCGACTAACGGCTTCTGTAATTATATTATCGCAGTTAAAATTAAAGTTAAGAGCCAACAAGGTAATTATATAATTTAAATAAAGCTCATTAATACTAATACCTTACAAATTATATGCTTTTAAGATATTATCGAAATAAATAGAAGCTCTAATTTCTTTCTTAATCTTCAATCTATCAAAAACCAATTCAGTAATCTTTAGCCATCTTTCAAAGCCTGTAGATCCTTGAGCTAGTTTTACAACTGGCCAATTGCTTGCCCAAATGATTTTATCTTCTTTCACATTTACAAAAATAAACTCGAAGTATGGCAAGCAACGCTCGACCAATTCATCATCATCAAGGACAGTAGTAGTATCACCAAATTCTTCAAACAATCCACTAATCTTATAGTAAACAGTATTAGTGGTAAACTCAGATGTTTCAATTATAGAACCCATGCTTTTAGACCAATGGTCAAATTGCTGTTGATAAGGCTTATCTTGTAAATTAGGTTTGCCAAAATGATTTGCAATATAGACAACATTTTCTGTTTTTCTCAACAACTCTTCAAATTCAGTATATTGCAACGCACCACGTCTATGAAAATCAATGCCTAAGTCAAAAACCAATTTTCTTTCTCCTAAGTAATTCAAAGCTTCTATGAATTTTGGTTGTAACATAACACCATCGGGTTTATCTTGTAATAAATATCTGTAACCTTTGATTAATTGGTTCAACTTAGGATCACCATTTCCTAATAGACGCTTCTCATATTTTATAAATTCATCTTTACCTAAAGGTAAGGGAGCCCATGGTATGATGGCTAGCATATCTTCTTGCGATTTAACAGCTTCTTGTAGCACATATTGATATTCTTCAATTGCAGGAGTTAAACCTTCAGAACCAAGTTCCAAACTTGTACTGAAATTAACTTCAATGTAAACAAATCCTTCAAATTCAAACTTTGATTCAGCTATATTTTTAACACTTTCTCTTTTGTAAGTACTGTAAGAATGATCATAATTGATTGGAGAGTCGGCTGTCATCCAACGAAGCTTGCTGAGTTCGTTCGGGCCGTATAAGTGGATGTGAGAGTCAATTAGCTTATACCTTTTCTGAACCATCTTAAAGATCTTGTGTTTGTGCTCAATGCTGCTAAATGCTGCTAAATGCTAATGTGTAGTCCTAATACAACTCGCCACTTTAGAGAGACGAATGAATATTTAAACATTTCCAAATTCCGAAGAACGACTTCGGCTCAAAAATACAGCGAGCGCCGAAGCAGCGGACTATCTTTACACTTTCTCCGCCTTAACAATAAGACTCGATCTCGTGGTGTTCACGGTAAAACAGGTATTTATATAAACTATCATCAACCCTCAAGTCATCAGCAATAGCCAAGGGATACATAAGGAGAACGATATTTTCAATTTTCATTGATCAATATTATAAATGTCCAGAAGATTAGAAAACAAAGTCGTTGCAATTACCGGAGCTGCAACCGGAATTGGTAGAGCCATAGCTATTGGATGTGCTAAGGAAGGTGCTATAAAGTGGCCATTAATTATCACGCTGGTAGAGACATTGAAATTGCTGAAATGAGAAAGGAAATCCCCGACTTGTTAGCTGTTCCGGGTGATATTTCTCAGCCATCTACAGCTGAAGACTTGATTAAGAAAACTGTTGAAACATTTGGTGAATTGAATGTTTTTGTTTCAAATGCTGGAGTCTGTAAATTTGAAGAGTTTACCGATGTTACACCTGAGTTGTACAAAAGAACAATTGATATTAATGTTGGTGGTGCTTATTTTTCAACTCAAGCTGCCGCTAAACAGATGATTAAGCAAGGTAAAGGTGGTTCAATTATTGGTATTTCTTCAATCAGTGCCTTAGTCGGAGGTGCTCAACAGACTCATTATACCCCTACTAAAGCTGCTATTTTGTCATTAATGCAATCAGAAGCCTGTGCTTTGGGAAAATATGGTATTAGATGTAATGCTTTATTGCCTGGTACAATTAAAACTAATATGAATGAGGAAGATTTATCAAATAAAGAAAAGAGAGATTATATGGAAGGAAGAATTCCATTGGGTAGATTAGGTATTCCTTCGGATATGGCTGGCCCAGCTATCTTTTTGGCAAGTGATGATTCTGTTTATGTTACTGGATCTCAATTGCTAGTTGATGGTGGTTTGTTCGTTAATTTACAATGAGTTTGTAGTTTATATAGAATTGCTTTTCATACTCGTTCGCAAACCTTAATTTGCACTAATTGAAATTTTTCAATCACTTTTACGCATTTTATGATTGTAGTTGGTTTGTTAACTGTAGAGCTGTCATCCTGAAATACAGCAGTGACATTTAAATAAAATAAAGTTTGAATTCTTATAGTCATTTATTACAGATCAATTATTTTTTCTTACCACATACACTATACCAAACTACTTCTAAGTTCGTATATTAACTATGAATGTTTATTTATGCTCTTTAAAACAAAAAGGGAACTACTCGGGTAAATACTCTGGACTATAAATTATTTTCAGCACTTTGAATATCTAAGAAATTTTGACTAAAGAATTGCCAAGCAGCCTCATCAACATTTTGATTTAAAGGAATTCTACCAAGATAAGTTTCACCAAATCCTTGTGAGTTAATGGCTTTCTTAATACCAATGACACCAAATCTAACAACTAATTCCTCAGCCCTAGAAGCAATAAATTGTAGTTTTGCAGCTTCATCATAGTTCTTATTTTGAAACAATTCAAAAATCTTAACATAAAGCTTTGGGAATGCACCGGACAGAGCATCAACTGTACCTTTACATCCAACTGTTAGAACAGGTAATAATATTTGACCTAACCCGGTGAAAGCATGAAAATTGTTTCTTTGAACTTCAGGGCTACCAGCAATAATTGTGTGATGAGAAACATCCCCATATGATAATTTACAACCAACAATGTTTGGATGAGCTGATAGTTTCACAACAGTATGAGGTTCAACCACAATGTTATTGGTCACGCCAGGATAAACATAAATCAGAACAGGTAGAGATGCTTTATCAGCAATGACATTGTAATAATCAACAATACCTTCTTGTTTAATCGAAGGACCAAAATAAGAAGAACTTAAAACTAAAGCATATGAAGCACCAGCAGCTTTAACCGAATCAATTTCATCAAACGTTTCTTGAATAGAATTTTGTGCAATACCAGCAAGAATTGGGAAATCCCGTAATTCTTTATGGATAGCTTCTATGATAGATGCTCTTTCTTGTCTGGTCAAGTGAGCAGCTTCACCTGTACTCCCCATGATCACAAGACCTTTGATTCCATTTTCTTTTAGGAACTTTGCATGTTTGATTTGTGTTTCGAAATCAATTGTGACTAAATCATTTTTAAAGAAAGTTGGGATTGGAGTGTAAATTCCTGGAGCTGGAGGACAAGGATAAGAAGAAATGGCCATTTTTTCAATTGACTGATAATTTTTGCCATAGTTTCGAGCAATGCCTTGTCTGCTGACGAAAACTCCTTCCAGAAAAGCTTTCCGTTTTATAGTCTAGCTTCCCCAGATTTGGCGTAATAGAAGTGCCGAAACTCGGCCCAACTAACATGCCGTCCCGAGCGCACCCCCGCACGCCGCACGCCGCACATTCACAGCCCGGGTTGTTGGCTGACGCTGCAGCCACTCGATTTTGGCGCTCGATCCATCAATCTGCCGTGCTTCAGTTTGTAGCACTTCCTCTTCAGTGGAACACCTATCAATAGACATTGACCAGATCAGAGCAGCAAGATATGCTCTCTAAACTATCGAAGGTTTGCGACATATGCCGGGCTAAGAAACTCAAATGTGATAATGCCCCGGTGTGCTCCTACTGCCAGAAACATGGTACGGTCTGTCACTACTCTGTGATGAAGAAACCTGGGCTCAAGCCAGGATATGGGGGAAATGTCCTCAAGAGATTAAATGCCCTCGAAGAGCAGAATCAGTCATTTTTGTTGAAATTTGAGCATTTGTCTGATGAACTTACAGCTTTAAAAAATCAGCAGATTCCACTTCATCCCCCACAGCAGTCAACTTTACAACCTCCGCTAAATACCACTGGACCTGTGCCAATTGCCAACATATTAAATCCTTACGTCCCCGATAGCCATTCCTCTAGTCACATTTTAACTAACGGCACTACTACCACCACTATTACTCCAGCAACAAACTTAAACACTACCAGCAACGATATGAATTTTGAAGAACGTTCTTTCTACCCCGGATTACCTCCAGTGACAATAGTTCAGAAATTAGTCGATATTTTTTTTGCAAAGCTGTTTCCTATATTTCCAATAATCCACCCAGAGTATTCCAGACAAAAACTTTCTAAATATTTGAATCAGTTTGAAGTTAACAGACCTGAAAATAAAAAGCTGCCAGAACCACCGGTCATTGTCTTTTCTATAATTTTAAACGCGTTGCAATATTCAACTGACATAATCCTTGATAAAACCGAAAGGGAGAGAATCATAAAATTATGTAAAGAGAAAATTATTTTAACTTGTTATAGTGTATCATCAATCCAACAACTCCAGGCTATGACTTTATTAGCTTTCTATAATTTGGGAAATTCAAGTGGAATAGAATCTTGGTCATTAATTGGAATAGCCGCAACTGGTGCTATTCATTTGAATTTGTCTGATGTTAAGCAACGTATTCCCACTTTACCTGCTACTCATTCTCCTTCTTCTGTTGCTTCAACTAATAACACGAACTCTTCTTCGCCTATAGTGATTAGAACAAAGAGAGCTAAGATATTGAAAGCTCCGATGGACTGGGTCGACGAAGACTCCAGAAGAAGACTTGTCTGGGCCATAGCTCTATTAGATATGCTTAGCTCATTTGCTTCAGGTACACCCTTACGGATCCCAAACTCTGAAACTGAATATTCAACCCCATTTGCAACTGATGTTTGGTGTAAGAGTTCAAAAGGTAACGAACCAAGAATGTTCTTCATTGAAGACGGTGAGAGGCCTGAACTCAGTTTTGATTCTTTTAGTTATTATACTCAATTAGTGAAGATTTCAAGGCAGATTCATTCGTTTTTAAGTCAATCTCATGATATTAATAGTAAAGGTGCAGTGGGTGATTGGTTTGTTACATTTCATCAACTTGAAAATGAATTACAGGACTGGAAAGAAAAACTTCCTTCTCATTATCAAGATCTGTTAGATAATGGGGATTTAAACATAGAAGCATTAATTGAGTCTACTGAATTAGGAACTTCAATTCAATTACATGCTGCATTTAATATCTCATTAATAAAACTTCATAGTGCTTATGGTTATCCTCATCTTCAATCAGCTTCATTTAAGCACTCTAAACAATCAAGAAAAATAAGTATCCAATGTGTTCAAAATATTAGAATAATGGCAAGTAAAATAATGCAATATGAACGAGAAAAAAACGTGAATTTGATTGAGTTATTTGGTCCACATTATGCATTCTACATTTGGGTTTGCTCTAGATTACTTATAGCTGATTCTATTTTTAAGCAAAAAGAAGGAATGACCGAACAACCCCAAGCTTTGGCTGATGATGTTACTATATTTCGACAGATTCTAAGATCTATTGGAACGTACTGGCCAACCGCTTTAAAATACTACAAGATCTTAACGATGCTAATCAAATTAAATATTCCTCTGAACGAACCTCTTAACTTCCGTAACGACGGTGAAAGCACAGATGAAGAACAAATTGAACCATCTCAAGCTATTGCCGATATGACCATCAACACACATTTGTTGTCTACTATTTTAACTAATAAGCTAAGTGAATTGGATAGTTCAAATGCCTCTGGGTTGCCTGGTACAAATACGAATTCTGTTTCGAATCTCCAGGAATTTGCTGCTAAGTATAATCTAAACCAAGAAAACCAGCAGGACAATATTTTGCTTGATACTTTCCAATTCGATGCTAGATCTTATGGGTTTGAGGACCTTTTCGGATATTTAGATCAAAATAATTTTTCTGAACTTTGATATATACTATCTTCTTTTTCGCCTTTTCGCCTTTTTATTGTTTACCTAACTCAGTAGTTTAAAAATTATGACCTTATGAATGTTGACTTTAATCCCTTACACCGAAAACAGTATTTGAAAATGACAGAGGGGTGACCATGATTCATGCATGATTCATTGGATTCAAAGAAGGCGCGAGTGTGTCCAAAATAAACAGGTACCGCGAGATTAATGCTCCGAAGCAGACGAAGAAGAAGGGGTAGTTATCAGAGATACTTGTAACGATGATTACCCCAGAAAACAGTGGCTAGGAATAGCAATACCCCGAAGAAAATTCGTTTGCATGATTTCCAAATGCTTTATATATCAGGCAATCTAGAAACCCCCCTGATGAATTTCAGGCTTTCTCTTTTTCCTATCACAAGTTACAACACTAACCATAATGACAGCACAAGCTAAAGAATTTCCAAAGATTAAGGCAATCAAGACCTATTTGTTAACAGGCAAAGGTATTGGTGGTGATTACCATAATGTGGCCAAAGGTCATTGGTTAGTTGATAACTTTATCGCCAATCCAATGTCCAAATTCGAAGAATACAGGGCTTCTAGAACCTCGTGGGGTATTAACGTGCTAGGCTCTTTCTGTGTTGAAATTGAAGCCGACGATGGAACTAAAGGTTTCGCCACTGGTTTTGGTGGACCAATAGCATGTTGGATAGTCCAGAATCATTTTGAAAGATTCATCATTGGTGAAGATCCAAGAAACACAAATTTGATTTGGGATAAGTTGTTTAGAGCTTCTATGTTTTATGGTAGAAAAGGTGTTACAATGGCAACTATTTCAGTTGTAGATTTAGCTATTTGGGATTTGTTAGGTAAGATTAGAGGTGAGCCTGTTTACAAAATGATTGGTGGTGCAACTAAGAAGAGAATCAATTTCTATTGTACTGGTTGTAATCCATCAGCTGCTAAAGGCATGGGATTCTGGGGTGGTAAAGTTGCATTACCATTTGGACCGGATGAAGGTCATGAAGGTTTGAGAAAGAATGTTGAATTTTTAAGAAAACACAGAAAATCTGTCGGTCCTGATTTCCCTTTAATGGTTGATTGCTATATGTCTTTGAATGTTTCTTACACTATTGATTTAGTTAAAGCTACACAGGATTTGAACATTAATTGGTGGGAAGAAGTTTTACATCCAGATGACTTTGATGGATTTGCTTTATTAAAGCGTGCATTCCCAGCTATGAAATTTACTACTGGCGAACATGAATATTCCAAATATGGTTTCAGAAAATTGATTGAAGGGAGAAACATTGATATTCTACAACCGGATGTTATGTGGGTTGGTGGTATGACTGAATTATTGAAAGTTGCCGCACAAGCAGCAGCATATGATATCCCAGTGGTTCCTCATGCTTCAGGTTCTTACTCTTATCATTTTGTTGCATCACAAGAAAACACACCATTCCAAGAATATTTAGCTAATTCTCCGGACTCTAAATCTGTTTTACCTGTTTTTGGTGCTTTGTTCACGGATGAAACCATCCCAACTAAAGGCTATTTGGACGTTTCTGTTTTAGATAAGCCAGGTTTTGGTTTAACTTTGAACCCAGAAGTTAAATTAATTGATGCAACTAATATCTTGAATCCCTCTCCTGAAAAGCCATTAAAGCTTGAAGCTGTCAATGGTAATGATGCATCTAAATAATTTTAATTATGTCATCTATGTTTCCTTATATGTTTAGCTAGGTTACAGTTTAGGTATTTCGTCTAATTATGATTGCACTTGTTGATACTTGGATGTTACACTACCCTAATCGGGGACCTGAAGTATCCACGAAGTACATGTAAAAAGTTTTATGCCCTCCAGAATAATTATGAAATTTTAATAGTAGGTTATAGAAATGAGAAATGCTAATAAGTAAAATTATGAAACTCTTTCATAAAACAAGCTGGAGGTATTGGTGAAATTAAAAAAGTTAAGGATCAAGGGTAAAATTAAAAGGAAAAGTAAAAGGAAAAGTAAAAGTAAAAGCAAGAGTAAAAGCAAGAGTATAACCCTATCATAAACTAAGATAAAGAAAACTTAGGCTCAAACATTTTCAACATGTTCAATTTTAATGTCCTTTGTATCATTATATGCTTTCTGGGTTAATCTTTCAACATTTGTAAGATATCCTTTCCAGTGTCTAGCTGGAACCTTAGCAGCAAACATTTCATCAATTTCTTCAAATGATCTATGAGCAGTTTCAGGTTGGTATAAGTAGAAAACAATGACTGTAAACCCTGCTAAACCACCAAAGATCCACATGATATTAGAACCCATGTTAGCCCTATCTGGATTAAACATATAAGGCAAAACAAATGACCACATGCATTGCATGGCATTGTCAGTTATAAGACCTAAAGCCATGGTCTTAGCTCTTAATGAAACGGAGGACACTTCAGAGCCAAATATATAAGGCAAAGGGCCTATTGCCACATTATAGAAAAAATTGTACATTACAATGAAAGCAGAAGCGGTAGTAAGACCAGCTGTATTATCTGTATCTATTCCAGAACCAGCAACCACAAAATTCAATATAGTTAAAGCTATCATGCCACCAAATAGTAAAGGTCTACGACCAAATCTATCGATGATAAACCATGAAGCAATAACCCCAGAAATTGATAGAGCCTGAGCACCGCAACTTAATTGATAGGAACGTTCAGTAGAGAAACCTGATAACTCATAGTAATATGTGGAATAGTTAGAAATAAATGAAACACCAGACAATGGTTGAGCAACAAATGCGAAGATAACAAGAAGAGTTCTTCTACGGTCAGACTTTCTGAAGCAATCTGAGTAGGTTGTAGAGGCGGAAATTCTGGTTGATTCTTCAACTGTCTCTTTCATCAAGGCAAATTGTCTTTGAGCTTGGGCTGGCTCAAACAAAGAATTTAAGGATTTTAAAGCTTCTTCATTTCTTTTGTTTAGTAGTAAATAGTAAGGAGATTCAGGTAGAAATAGCAGGGGAATTAAACAAGTTATTGAGAAGATCCATTGAGGAATGAAAACAGCCCTATATGACCATCTAGTAGTATAAGAAGCTGTAGTATTATTAATTAGATAACAAACGAATGGACCAATACATAATGATAAAGAACAAGCAGCCGCAACAAAACCCCTTAAAGCTAGTGGAGCAATTTCAGAAGCATATGAAGGAGCAAGAGAAATAATCACACCTAAGCTACAGGCATTTAGTAGTTTACCAACAAAAAAAACTTGAATCGTAGTAGAAACGAATTCAATAGCAACAAAAGGAATGGTAACTAGAACGGCGACAAATAAAGTCCATCTTCTACCAAATCTATCAGCAAACCAAGAACCAATTACAGAAAATACTGCCAAAGCACCAGTGGGGCCTCCAGACAAAGCAGATTGCCAATCAGTATCCAAAACATAATCCGTACCATCACCATAAGAATGACCAAAATCCTCTCTAAATTGAGGAATTGAAACAACGATACCAGAAGCTTGATTTTCATAACCCACCAAAATCATAGCCCAAACCATCAACATCATCCAACCGAAAGCTTCAGGGTATGCCTTGATGGCTTTCCATCTAGTTAATTCATGCTCAACTCCTTGTTGAGCTCTTGCAGTTTGCTGTAAATTATCAAAGTTTTGAGAAGCATCAGATTTTTGAGTTACGTTAGTCTGTGATTGGTAAATCCCAGTTTCCTGTAGCCCTTTATTTGTAGTAGGAGAAGACATGGTTGACTGAACAAGTAGATACTTTTGAATTTGAAATATAAAATATCATCTCTTTATCAGGTTTGACATCTTAAAAAACCTTCCAGATGGGGATTGGTGATGGATATTTATATCATTGTTCATTTTTATTTAAAGTCCCCTGTCTTTTTTATGAATATCAAGATATAAGTGATGATTGTGCACCGTGTACATTTCAGGGCTGACTTGTCAATTAGGGTATTGGATCATGCGCCCAGCTTTGATGGGTTGTTTTGAATTATGGGCTATAGTTTTCGGGCAATCTTCTCTCCTTGCAAATCACAGCACCCCGGACGGAACCCCTCATTTAAACTATTTTATGGGGAAATAGTACCTAGAGATATAAACTGTCACTAATCATCCAAAATTGGAAGACCGGATCGAACTGCCAAGTCTTGCAGTCAATCTAGGTCCAGTAGGAGCCTTTGAATATTGCACATCACTTTATATTCACGCACGTTGACAGGAATCATTACTATAACGAAACAAAAGCAATATGATTAATGACTAAGTGTAGCTGATACTGTTCAATCAAGCAGCACAATCATTTAATCCAAATAAATGTCTTACTTTTAAAATAACTCTCAGTTAATCGATTTAAGCTAATAGAATTTTATATTATTAATTTGCATATTGGCGGTTCCTCTGTAATTTTCTATGAAGTCTAATCTTCTAAATTGGGTGCTAGTAAAATATTAAGTTCTGTTGAGTGATATTCGGTGGATTGAAGTTCTAAAATCAAAAATTGTTGTTTGTAATTATTGGACTGATCTGACGGTGATGGATTAGCTTTACAACAATAAGTGTGATATTTTATATCCCTTATATGGGGTAAGTAATTTTTTCTTTTTTTGGAGTGTTGACAAAAGGTATAATTTTATCAAGCAAGTCTTAAACTTTATCGGAAAAATGATTCATCTTACCACAAGTCACCGGCACATAAATGTTGTCAGACTTGGAGATCAGCCCCGTTTGAACGATATTCGGAGTGTTGATGTGCCATGAATCTTGAAATACTTCTTAATTCACAGGCAATTACAAGGAGATCAACTGATTTCAAAATTCCAAGTAGCAATGGATAAATGGATTAAGTAAAATCGATGACCCGCTTAAGCTTAGCAGTTGAGAGATTAATTTAATTAAAGGTCAGAGATATAAAGGAATAATAAAGGTAAAAAAAGAGGTAAATTAAGAAAACTTAAAATTCAGAAATAACAAAAGCAACTGCTTGAACATCATCATGAGAAATAGAAACCTTAACATTCTTAACACCATTATTAGATGGTGCAGTATGGGCAAAATCAGTCAATTTGACAGTTGGAGCACCATTAGCATATCGTAAAATTTCAATATCTTGTAATGAGGCACCAGCACCTTTAGATTCAACTTCTAATGATTTGAAAATAGTTTTCTTGGCAGACCAAGTATCAGCAAACGAGGAAACTGAAGATGGGGCCTTCTTACAATAAGCAATTTCGGCGGCAGTTAACAGGGTGTGGGGTAGTTCTTGTTCAACTTCTGGTCTCATATTCAATTGATTTGTGCTGAAAGTAGAACAGCTGTTAAAAACTAGTCAAAAATAGAAATACTTTGTAACTAGACCTGTAAAATATTCTGATTCCAGAGTGTTGATGATACGGATTTTGTTGAAAAAGGGATATGTGATTCCAGAATGTTGTTAGGAGAGTCGATTTCTAAGAAAACTGGTTGAACAGGTCAATCTCCTGGCTCTGATTACTAAGACTTGTTATTTCATTTGCCTTAGCCTGTTGCTTAATCCACGAACTTGGTGGACCAAAATAAAACTACTGTCTGAACAAAAGCACAAATAAGCATTGCAATTATAGAAACCGCTTTTCCACCCTTTTCTTTGTCTAGTCACCACCCATAAATACTATAGATATGATTACTTAAGTTAAGTCTCGGACAAATGATTTGTCGTATAGAAGTCAATAACCCATAAATACATGTTATAAGTTATTCTTAAAGAAATCATAGTTGCAGAAACAATATTTATGTATCTCAAAGTACCTAAAACTCTAAAAGGAATGATCATACTTAACAAATACAACTAGTTCGTGGTTCCTTTCCTTTAATTCATGGATTAAAACAAGTCTACTTGTCTCTTTCAAAATGAAAACAACTAGAAAAATATCAATACCACCTAGACCAGTCTTTACCCCAAAAATAACTCTTCTATTAGAGTAAGTGATAATAAAGTCACCTAAAACAAGTCCAAGACACGGACCCAGCTGAGTTCCTGGTAAGACCCAGCCCATTGATCTACCACGTTCTTTTGGTCTTTTAATATCACCAATTATAGAGTTTCCAAGAGAAAAGCGTGAAGTGCTAGCAATAGCAGTCAAAATTCTAAATATCAAAAACACCGGTAAATTCGTTGAAGCACCACTAATAGCAGCAAAAGCTGTGTAACCTACAGTACACAAAATCACCATTAATTTCTTACCATAAATGGAAGCTAGGGGAGCCAACAAAAGAGGTGAAAGTTTCATTCCCATATTGAAAGTAGAAAGCATTGATTAGCTGGGGTGTTGAACTTAATAATTCAACTAATTCAAGTGTGGCTGGGACCAAAGCTAGATTTGATACAGAAGAGAGAAAACATGTGTAGGATATGATTGCCACAAAGGTCTGTTTTTGTAGTGATGAAGGCTTATCATAGAATAAATCATCTTCGACCAATGATGGTGATGTGACCGAAGCGTCCAGGTCATGGAGTTGAGTTTTGTGTTCTTCTGGAAATATATTGTTCATTTGACTTCCATGGGGTTGAAAATCACTAATTGAGCCTTGCAGAGGAGGAATGTTTTGGAATATGTTCGTGTGTTATCATTAATGGATTATATTATACTTACCCAATTACTAAGAAGAATGTAAATAATTAAAGAATCACTTTAGTTAAAAGGTATCAATTATATACTTCTCTTTCAATCTATCTTATCAAAGTTGTGAGTTAGCAGATATTACTGACGCTCAACCAACACCGAATCTCGTTTTATCCTGCTTGCTGATATTCGGTCTCTGAGCATAATTAAGAAACGAAAGCATCGGTCTTCCCAACTTTATTTTATGTTCCTAATCTTGATTTGATCCGGGTTACCATCACAAGAACGGTTTTCACTGCTCACTTAGAGTTATTGGTAATCTCTCCGAAAGATTAGTTCAACGCCGAAACTTCAAGAAGGATAGTCCATAAACGATTAATGGTAGAAACCGTAAATATAATAGCTCAAACTGGTCATGAATTCTTAAACTAGTATGAACCCAGGATATTTGATAATCGAAGACTTTCAAATGACATCTATCGTCTTTGTTTCTTTGAAATCTAAGAAAATGAGTAACACTAATAGAATACACCCGTGCACCGGTATCTACCCCACACAAAAGACCAAGAACAAGGTCGAATTTCACATGTTCCCAGCTCGAGTTCCGGTGACTAGCCTTAAGTATAGTTATCTGGTAAAACTGGTAATTCATTAGAGATCAGTCAGAATTTTTCACATGCTCTGGCTCATACCTTATAAAAGCATTGAAACCTGCTCTTTTATGAAGTTTTGGAAAATATGCCTCTGGTGATGATAGAGAATAACTATCAACTAACCGATTATGGAAAGATTAAACCAAATCAAGAACCACTTTACCTCTCAATCGGCTTCAAACAACTTGAAAGAGAAACATCCGGATGATATAGTCATCGTGGCCGCTTATAGAACTGCTATGACTAAAGCTGGAAAAGGTTTATTCAAAGATATCAATTCTGATGAACTACTATCAAAATTGCTAGTTGAAGTTTTCAAAAAAGTTCGGATAGATAAATCTTTAATCGAAGATGTCATAGTTGGCAACGTTTTAAATCCAGGTGCTGGTGTTAATGAGCACAGGGCAGCTACTATTGCTGCCGGTATTCCAGCAAGCGTTCCATTTATGTCTGTTAATAGACAATGTTCTTCAGGTTTAATGGCAATTAATGATGTTGCAAATAAGATAGCCTCCGGACAGATTAGTTGTGGTTTGGCTTGTGGTGTGGAAAGCATGTCCAAGAATTATGGTCCTCAAGCTGCTCCAAAGATTTCGGGTTCTATTTTAAATGCTTCTGACGATGCCAAAAATTGCTTAATGCCAATGGGTAATACAAGTGAAAATGTTAATGAAATGTATCATATTTCAAGACTAGAACAAGATGAATTTGCTGCCAAATCATATCAAAAAGCTGATGAAGCTGTTAAAACTGGCTTGTTTAAAGATGAGATTTTACCTTTACAAGTTGATATCGAAGATGATGATGACGATGAAGACGAAGATAAGCTTACTAAGTTCAAAACAGTTACTGTTGAGAAGGATGAAGGCCCAAGATCAAATGTTACTGCAGCCTCTTTATCGAAAATAAGACCAGCTTTTAAGAGAGATGGGGCTTCTCATGCTGGTAATTCCTCTCAAGTTAGTGATGGTGCAGCTGCCGTTTTACTTATGAGAAGAGAAATGGCCGACTCCTTGAATTTACCAATTTATGGAAAATACATTATGACTACTATAATTGGAGTGCCACCTCATATAATGGGTGTTGGTCCCGGATATGCTATTCCTAAAATTCTAGAAATGTGTGGATTAACTCAAGATGATATTTCTGTTTTTGAAATAAATGAAGCTTTTGCAGGTCAATCTCTATTCTCTATTAGAACTGCTAAGATTTCTCCTGAAAAAGTGAATCCTAGAGGTGGGGCTATAGCTTTAGGTCATCCTTTAGGTTGTACTGGTGCTAGACAAGTCTGTACTTTGCTAAGAGAATTAAATCCTGGAGAGTTTGGAATTACCAGTATGTGTATTGGTGGCGGACAAGGTGCGGCTGGGTTGTTTGTTAGAGAATAAACCATTTAAATACTCTATATATATTATTCGTAAATATTTTACTATAGTTTTGATACAAGCTGTTTCGTTGTAATTTGTAATTTGGTCACTACTATAAAATTACCAGCGAAATCTATCTGGAAAACAGTGGCGGTCAGCACGATTTAATTTGTTCTTTATCAGATCCTAACTAACTCGACTTAGAAATCCTCCACACGTCCAACCCCCGAAAACTTCATTCCAAAGAAACAAATGCAAATTAAGGATCTACAATGTTGTCAACAGACTCCCTCCCTGTACTTTTTAATTGAGTGACCCCTACTCAATCTAATCACCTTATTCAACTCTTTTTTCTCATTCACCATTACTATGGGAAAATAAACATTGAGTATATATACCAATTGATTGATGATGACTACAGAACATCAAGAGCGTCAGATAGATTTTAGCAAGTTCAATGTGATTATCCCTGAAACGTCATTTAATTACACGTTTGAGGAAGGTCAAGATATCACTCATGATGTGTTTGTGAATGCTAAAATTGAGATTAAAAAATACCAACCCTGGCCAACTGATACGATTTGGAAATTGCCTTATTTCAAAGCTTGGTTTTGTAACATAATGGTTCAACTACATGGCACTGAAGGGTTAGATTTTGAAAGAATTCTGAATGCTAAAAAATACAATAGATGTCCAACTCGATTAAGTCAATTGATTTCACTTGCTATAACTCATTATTTTCAAGGAAAATTTCATTCTAAACATGGTGGGTTGCCATTACTGATCACATTGAATAAATGGTGGGATCATAAGAAAACTTATAGTTGTTTACAGCATGCTGAATCTTTTTTGAAAGAGAATAAAACTAAATCGAAAGTTGAAAGGACTAAAGATTTAGAAATCATTGATCTTTTTGCTCCTGGTTTTAAAACAATTGGTCCTTTGTTTGTTTTTCTATCAATTGGCGCCGAGAATTTGTTTGCATTGGCTGGATTCGTTGTTAATAAGTATGGTGGTATGAAATCTATTACTGATTTTACCATTGATGAAGCTGAGAAAGTAGTTGAAGAATTTCGAAAGAAAAATAAATTAACTGTTAAAGAAAAAGATTATGACGATGATGATGAAGAAATCAAACTTCCAGAGAAACCAAAACCAAGTGCTTATAATAATACCCAGAAGCAAAAAAGTCCATGTTGTAAAGAGCTTTTAAATTTATTTAGTATGTGTGATCCAATCACTGTTATGGGAAGACCAATCAGTTCACTATGTATGCCCATTGATAAATTTTTGTTTAAAACCATTACAAGATTGAAGGATGATGATGTTTTAACGATGTCTCTCTCATTCACCACCTCTTGTTCCAAATTAACTTCCAAAGAAATGAAGATTGACTTAAATATTCCGGCTAGATATCCTACATACCCATTTACCCCTAGTCAATATCCTTGCATTACTATCCTCAACACTGATGTATCACCAGATGAAAATAAGATGATCCAGTTAGCATTTAAGTATACCGTAGTTACTGTACTGAGAAGAAGAAACTCACGAATCTCAAAGAAAAAACGTGACGCCTCCGTTTGCCTACTATCAAATGAAGAACTCGAAGAACCGATTGAATTAGAATTTGGCCATGGCTATGGACTACATAGGGTCTTCACTACATTAGAGAATAATATTGAAAAATTTATGGAGTTAGAACAAGAAGATATTAACAATGTAGCTGTGTTTATTGAAAAATATGAAAGTGCAAACGAAGGATGCGGCGCAGGTAATAAAGGTTCAAATGAGTTAGTCCATACGGTTACGATCGGTACAGGAGAAAATGAAAAGAAAGATGGTGGTCCAGGTACTACCTCTTCTTCCAATTCCCAATGTGTATGCTCTTGAGATTGTAATTGGTTACCTACTTTTTTTAGCTTTGAAATCTGCCCAATTTTAAACGAGACACCGAAGTTGTATATATAAGGTACGGCCTCAGCATTATATAAGCTGAAACTGCCTTCGCCCGGGCTCCCCTTATACTAAATAGTTTGATTTACAGTTATGTGCAGGTTTGACGTTCGTTGTATTGTGCTTAAGCTGGTCTTGCATTTCTATCGTTTTTTTTTTAACTGCCTTAAAATTAAAAATATATCTCATTTTTGTTTGAATTGTATATTTTTTTAGTGTCTGTAAATTATCGTATATGAAATTATTTTTATGCCTGAAGTAGTAATTTATCACCAAATAGCACAAAATAGAATCGTTCTTGTCTCAAACTCTGCGGCCTTCGCAGTCGTCTGTCTATCGGTAAAGATGATCCTACTTACCGGTGTAGCTGGTTTCTGAACCCTCTAAATTGATTTCTGGAAGCTCGTCACAGTCGTGAGGAGTTGGTCCCGGTCATATTCCAGAAACCAGAAGCTAGCAGTCGGGGGAGAAAAATTGTTTGACGGGCGATCACACATATAGGGGGTGCAAGTTAGGTGAACTTGCTAGTCAGAAAACTCAGATTATACGTGGTATAATTTAGAGGTACAAAGGCTGTCCCGTGCGCCAGCTCCAAACCAATCTAGATGGCTGACGGGCCAGAGAAGGAAAAGAACAAAACAGCAATTTATAAGGGGACCAATAAAAATGGCGATGAAACAAGTTCACGATTACACAGCGGAATTTGAGGTAACCGTATATGATTAAGCTAAAGCCCATGCGTTGCTTAACATTGTATCACTTTTTGCTTCTAAGCTACGTTACTCTAGCTCTGTTTTTCACTAGAATTGAATAGGTTTTGAAGTCTTTTAACCCATGTCGCAAATCGAAGAAGAAATGAAGGATATCAATGCAGAAACCACCTCATCTATTGAAGAAGGGGATTCTGCTGGTGCTGCTACATTTTCGTTTGAAGACTTGACTCCAGAACAATTCTCTCAAGCAAAAGAGCTTGTTGAAACGTACGCCGGTTGGAGAGGTGAGAACATCTGGAAACTACCCTATTTTAAAACTTGGTTTACTGAAATTCTCTCGAAAATTACACCCATTGTTGATGTTTCAAAACTTATTGAGGCTAAAGAATGCAACTTAGAATTACCACAACTTGACATTTTGCTTACTTTCTCCATTTCGAAATATTTTGAAGGAAAGTTTGATAAAATGGAATCTGCAAACTTAGGCGGTTTACAATTCTTAGCTTCTTTGAATAGAAAGTTTGAGTATAAGAAAATGATCACTGGACTTGAGCAAACAGACGAATTCTTTAAAAGTTACAAAAAGCAATCCAGAGTTGAACGAACCAAACAATTGGAAATACTATCCAAATTCGATCCCAAATTTCAAAATATTGGCCCAGTCTTTAGTTTTTTGTCTGTTGGCCCTGATAACTTACATCATTTATGCAGCTATATCATTACTAAGTTTGGCGGTACTAAAACAATGGCTGATTTTACAACTGAAGAAGCTGAAAATGTAGTTGCGGACTTTAGAAAAGAAAGAAAAAAGGTATATGAAGAATCTAAAGAATTTAAAAGCTCTGAAGAACGTCAACCTCTTCAATCATTTAAAAGGGTTGATTACATGAAACCAGATAAGTATGCTCTGTACAAAGAAGTCTTATCATTATTTAAAATCATTGATCCAATTAAAATATCCGAAAAGAGAGTTGAAACATTACCTATGCCAATAGATTCGTTTGTGATGGGTGTGATAAAGAATATGACAAATAAAGACCGTATGATAATTATGTTTGATTTAAGTCCTTTTGAGAATGAATTCCCTTACCGAGTTTTGAGGCTATCTCTACAAATTCCATCAAGTTACCCTACCCGTTGCTTCACTTCAGACAAATACCCAACTATTAAAGTTCTAAATACAGATATACCTAAAGATACCAGAAATAATATTGAAGCTGGATTCCAATACATTGTCGCAACAGCTTTAAGTAGACGCAAAACGGGTGATGAAAGAGGTAAATCTAAAGATGATTTCAGACCTAGAGAATTCAGTGTAACGAAACCCGAAGAAGGAGTTAAAGGTGAATTGGGACAAATAAGAATGTTATCAGGTAATGCATTATATGGAATGTTTGTTACTTTGAATAATAACTTAACTAGATTCTTAAAAATGGATGAGGACTATCGTCTGAAAATCAAAAAGTATATGAAAAGTCAACAAACAACTAATAGAGTTTGGAAGAAGGAAGGGACACCAATAAATAAAAATTGATCCTTCTATATATATACATTTACAACCATTTAATTTTTTGACCAAACCATATAAAAATAATCTTTTAATAATAGAATAGACTTGCTTTTTGCTCCATAATTCTTTTCAAACTTATATACTATTTTGCTCTGCTCTAACTAGGAAAACCTTTTATACAATAAAAATTCATTATATCATCCGTCCGCCATACTGCATATATATTCTTTAATTAACTTAGGAAGTCTAGAATGTTTATATAAGTTTGGAAGAAGATGAATAGGGACTGTGTGTGCTTGTTTTTCTTCCAAAGTTAGGATCTCAGCTTCCCCTTCAACAAACGCTGATCAATGAAGCATGCTTTTTGCCAGAGAACAAAATGTCCATGACAGAACAAGCGTGACATGCTTTTCATAATACATTGCTTTCAGATATCAGTGGCACAACACTTCTACTAAAATAATGATTTAGGAACGAGCTTCCTTCACAAGACAGGTTGACTGCCTTATTTAGAGCTTTTGATAGATTTTTAGTTCATGAATTCTGGGAAACAAGATTATGCTCAGGTAGATAGATATGTTGAAAAGCATAGGGGCAGAAGTAAATATCCTTCATAACTTTGATTTAGTAGCAACATAATTTTGGGATAAAAGTAATTCTGAGCTAAAAGTTAGAAATAGTGGTTATATTCTGGTTTTGTATTTATTTGTTTCAGTCTACTGTATTTTATGCCTGTATCATAGTTCCAGAAACCGATCGATAAACCGGTTTCCGGTTAGCGTGCCGTTTTCTCAGTAGGAGCGGATTTTGCAGAGTGAGTCAAAAGATAATCAATAAACGAAAATTTTCAAAATATCACCTACGATGAAGAAATTAGAACGCTCAAACGGCTTTCTACAAAACCAATATTTGCCTATCAAGGATGGAAGTATCTGGATCTGGATCCAATAATTCCACCAGCTCCACTGGGGCAGCGAACAATCAACAGAGACGTCGAAACAATAGACAACGTAAATTCAAGAATAAGAATAACAATCAAGAGAGATCCGAAACTCCAGTTACAGAAACTGCAGTTGAAGGCACTTCCACAAGTAATAATACACCTAGAAACAGAAACAGAAATAAAAACAGAAATAAGAAGAAAAACAGCAATATCGACAACAGTAACAATAATGAAGGCAACGATAACAACACTAATAACAACCACAACAAGCCAAACAACAGAAAAAACAAGCATCCACCCAAATACATGGAAATTCAAAGACTTTTACATAAATTCAAGCCTATCACAATTAACGGTATTCCTACAGCTTCATTATCTAAGCCAACTAATGAATTTTTGCTTGATTTGGTCTCCGATAAATCTACTCAGGATAGTATTTACATTTCATTTTTAATGAAACCATCAGATCCAGATTTCCCCTATGAACTAGATTTCTTAAAAGTTTCACTAGCCATACCATTTAGATATCCCGGTCGTTCAGCCCAAAATCCTTCAATTACTGTTTTGAATGATGATATACCTAGAGGTTTTAGTATTAATATTGAACTTGGCTTTCAACAGATTGTCACCACAGCTTTGAAGAACAGAGAGTTTAAAAAGAAAGGAAATAAGGCTAGTAAAGAAGAAACCGCTTCTCTTAATACTGAGAATGAAGAAGATGATGAAGCACAAAAGATTGAAATTGTTTCTGGTAATGATTTGTTAGGTATGGTTATAACTTTGGACAAGTATTTGGAGAAATTCTTAGCTATGGAGAAGAAGGATACTATTAAAATTGTGAAATATATTAAGAAACAAGAGGATAATAGAAATGGCAAGGATACAGAAAAGGAGAAGAAAGAAACAAGTAAAGAGAAAAACGAAAAGAAGAAGGAGAAAAAGAATGAGGTTACACATGTCACTAACGAATTGATGCAGAAGAGAAATGCGGAAATCGAAAAAATGAAACAAAGATTAAGACTCGATAATGTGAAATTGTTCAAAGAAACGGCGCATAATTCTATTTACAAGATGAGTTTGTCTTTCAAAGAAGAGAATTTCACTATAGAAATTGAGAATATGGAAGAGATCGTGATCGAGAAACTTAACGTTAAATTAACTATTCCCAAAGACTACTTGAGTAATTCTAAGAAAGGCTTGAAACTTGAACTGGATATGTCAAGTGATTACAATTTGAAGTTAATTAGCTCCATTAAAGATAAGAACTTAAAGTTGATTTTTGGTAAATTGATTAACAATATTAACAATAATTTCAATTATTTAGGAAGTGAGGTTGCTAAGTTGAATGTCGTTGAAAAGAAGGAGAAAGAAGAACTACTTGAAACTGACCCAGAACAAGCTGACGAGAACCTGAACTACTGGAGTATAACGTCGCAATTGAACTTCTTTATTCAGAACATCGAGAAGTTTTTGAGTCCTGTTAACGAGTTTGGCAAATGGATGGAGAATAATAGGCTGCTCAACAGATATTTGTAAGCTTACGTTTTGCGTAGTAATTTGTAGTAATTTGCATATTGTACAATGAAGTTGTTTGTTGTTCAGTCTCTAATGCGCTGCCTTACATTAACATGTCGATCAGAAATTGGATTCTGCCAACCTCCAACACGTAGTACCCCTCTAAGAGAACTCTAACACGTTAACCACCCGTATCCAGAACCTTTAAAACTAGCCATCTCCTGTGGCTGAAGACCAGATAAACCGCAAACCCCTTAACGGTCCCCCATGTTGGCCTAACTAAGTAGCCAGAAAAATTGGCGCTCGCCTCACGCCTGCTTAACGAGCACGAGCACTCACAAAGACAAATCCAGAATCAACTCAGATCAGATCAAATCAAATCAAATAAACAACAAGTCGCTTTCGATAGAATCTTCCCCTACAAACCTCCAAATTCCAATTAGTCCCCGAATCTAAGATCAAGTTCATCTTTCTGCATTCCCCAACCCCTGCTGAGCTGCTTTTGGCGTTTTTTCCCTGTTTTCGTGTCTCTTCAATGCCTAGTGCCTTCATACACCTTTAAAACCACTTTTCTCCGGACATGCAACGAAGACCTTCAGATCGTGACGACAACTCCACTTCAACAAAAACGAGCTCAAAACTATCAATATCAAAAGAAATGATTAACCAAGACCTGAACATTATTATGGACAAGAGTCGAAAACATACAGGCGATACTCTTAACACTCCAAACGATAACAGCATAACATCACATAAAAACGACAATAACTCTAGCAAAAGTTTAGTCTCTGGATTCCGAAAATTCAGTAGTAAACTCAGAAGAAAAGCATCGGCTAACCTTGTATTACCAGGAGAGTCACCCCCTCTATCTAATTCCAAGTCCAGCTCAAGTGATGCATTCAAACATCATAATAGTTCAGAAACTATTTCTCCTGTGGATATGGACAGGAATTCAAGTTCAAAATTCAGGGGCCTTTCTCCCACAACTTACAAAATTTATGATAAATTAGGTTCGCCAATAACGAGTTCTGTCTCCAGTTTTGAACCTCCCGTTTCTCCATCTAGAGCTACTATTTTAACTTCTAACGTTGCTAAACTAGGCTTAAGCTTAGCTGGGAAACATACTTCAGACCATCAGTCTCAGCGGCAACAACAACAGCAAAAGTCAGCTTCCAGAAAAGGCTCACATGAACATAATAATCATCTGAGTAAGACACGTTCAAATGAGCATCATCAACAGCGATTTATCTCACGAACACATTCTAATGATACTAAAAGTTCCCCCATAACATCTTCTAAGAAATCATCCATTGAAGCTCCCAGTTTTAGTATGATTAAACAAGCAACTCCTGTTAAAGAGAAAAAGATGTCAATATTCAAAACAAGTTCAAAGAAATTAACAACAGATCAATACTTACAGATGATAATTGAAGGTTCAATGACTACAAAAAAATATGCCCAATTAGAGAAGATATTACTAAATATTCAAGGTAAAAATGAATGGATACGAAACTTTCTAGTTAAACAAGGTCATCTGGCGTTAGCAGTTGCGTTAAAGCAAATCAATTTAAGATCAATTAAATCAAATGAACAATTAGATAGAGAGTTTCTTATTCTTTCGTGTCTGAAGCATTTAATGAACTTTCAAGAGTATTGGGACACTAAAGTTATGATGAATAAAATTATTCCATATATAATTCCTAGTCTGCTGTCGCCTCGTATTATAACTAGAAATTCAGTTAGCGGTATGTTAGCTTTACTGATCGCTCACGGTAAAGTTGAAGCTTCAAACAAAATTATTGAATCGTTAGAGAAGATATGCCAGAAAGCCAATAGATCATCTAGTACTTTCTTTTTGGATGATGGTAGCGAAACCGCTACTTTTAAATATAAACATTGGATGTCAAATGCAGAAGAATTAATTTCAGAATTTCAGAAGGAAAATCCAAAGACAATGTTCAGTGATTCAGACTTTGGTGATGAAGGTAGATACACCAGAAAATCAGCTATTAATGAATATGCTTTATTAACTGCATTTTTAATTTCATCTCTGGTTTCAACATTTCCTGATTTGAATAGAAGGGTTTCCATTCGTACTGAATTCGAACATTCCGGCTTAAAAAGTCTTTTCAGTACCTGTAAAATGCTTAACTATGATGCTATTAATGATTTAATTGATAATTATATTATTGCCGCTGAAGATGACTCTGAGGATCTAAAGGATCAATCTGTTGAAGATGAATTTGAGGTTACAATTGATTCCAAATTCGACTTCGACGTTGAAATGACTTATTTTATGAATGAATTAAAGCATTCAACTTTAGAACCTCATGTTATCTCGATTTTTGAAAATTTAGTTTATATTAAGCAAGTGAAATCCAAAAGAGAGGCTCATAGCACTTATAAATTGATTAGAAGTTTGATTGAACATATTGCAAACATGAAAACTATTGGTGGTGACGCAAATTTGAAATTCCTCATCCAAATGTTGATGGATAGATTAACCACAGATGATATTGCACACCAAGCTTTGGAAGAATCAAAGGAAGCTGAGAAAACAATAAAGTTATTACGAGCCAAGAATGAAAATCTAGAAAAGCAGTTGTTGATGGCAAAAGACTCAGGCAGTCGCTCATCAACAAGACCACCTTCAATTAGAATAGTCAAGAAAAAAGCGACTCAACAGGATCAACAGTCATTAACGCAACCTGGTTCAGGTGCTACTTCAACATTTTCGGCCCCTCCTACTCAAACAAAGAATTTTTACACTGTTAAAAGCCATTCCACACGAAGCTTGAATAATCAAGCCAATGGCGTTAGTGAAGTTAGCTCAATATATAGTAATGATACAGATATGGAATCACCTGCTATGAAGACACATCATAAATTTGAATCTGCACCAGCTTTAGCTTCAAGTAGTTACGCAACTAACAATTTTTCAAGTAATTCACTGTTCTTTGAACCATTTGAATCGTATGACATTAACGCCGTAAGTGGATCTACCTTGTCTCTTGCTGAACCAAGTTTGGGCATCACTCTGAAAAATTCAAATCCTGATAGTGTCAACAAAACTCAATTCTACCAAACTGGCCCTATTGATTCGGAATATTTACTACCACCTACATCTCATACACAATTAGCTGATATTAAAGAGGGATCCGAAAATGGTTCGCGTACTTCATCTTTACACCTTCCACCTCCTCGTCCTCCATTCTTAAAGAATGAACCTTCTGTGAACCCTCCTACATTACAAGATTCTCCTTCTCTTACCTCTCTACCTAAATTAGAAGTTTCCCCTGTTTTATGTGCTGTGTCTGAGAAGAACTCACAGGCTTTAAAAGACATTTCGAAATATGATCAATTGCTACCTCCTCCAGCTAAATCATCATCCACTAATGTTTTGAGAGATATTTCTAACAATTCATCTGATCAGAACAGCCTAAATTCTAAAAAATCTTTATCATCCCTGTCCAACTTTATTATTCCAAATACTTCATCATCTGAACATGTGGTTCGTGGTCATCGTTCTACACCATCTCTTGTTATATCAGAAGCCAAGAAGGAAATGCTATCACCTGTTCCAGGGTCTGCTACCTCTGAATCGACAATTATAGCACCCCCTCTAACACCTCCAACCCCATCTGTTAGTTCAGTCCAACGCCCAATTCCACCTTCTTCGGTTACTTCTTCGGTACCTCCTCCACCACCTCCGTTACCATCTTCTCTTCTTTCGCATGTTAAGAATTCAATTGAAAAGAAGCCTTCACTTCCACCTCCACCTCCTCCTTTACCTTCGTCTCTATTGAAGAATGTTAAAACTGATACAGTTCTTCCTCCCCCTCCCCCACCTCTTCCTGTTTATATGAGTAAGACTAATTCCATTTCCAGCATTATCAGCATGCCTCCTCCACCACCACCTCCCCTTCCACCATCTTTGTCCAGAACTAATACCAATTCTAGTCTACCTGCTCCACCACCTCCACCTTTACCTGCTAGTCTCACCAGAATGAATTCAATTAATGATGAGAATGCCATTCAGGGCATTTTATCTCCTACTCCAATAAGCACCAAAGATTCAGAGCTTCATGCTATTACCCCAGGTAAGTCTTTTTCAGTTGAATCCACAGTTCAGGATCCATTTGAAAAAATTATGTCTGGTCATAGACCTTCAAATAAGTTGAAGCAAATTCATTGGGATAAGCTTAATAATGTCTCAAATACGTTTTGGAGTGCTGTTAATGATGAAGAGGTTAGTGATAAATTGAATGAAGTTGGTATTTTGAGTGAAGTTGAAACATTTTTCAGGGCCACAGAACCAAAACTTGTTGCTAAGTCTAAAGCTAAAGAAACTAAAGCTACAAAGAAGGTTATGTTTTTATCAAGAGAATTGCAACAACAATTTGGTATTAATTTGCATGCCTTTAACGTCTTATCTGAAGATGAATTTATATTAAATGTTCTAGACTGTGATAAAAGTATAGTTGATAGTGTTAATGTTGTTGAATTTTTCAACGTAGAGACTCTAGTCGAACTTTCTCCAAATTTATTAAAAAGCTTTGCTCCTTATTCGACAAGGTTGAACGTTAGAGATTTTAAGCCTAAGAAAGATGTTCGTGAGCTTAGTAGGTTTGATAGAATTTATTTAGAATTATGGTACAATATGAGATATTACTGGGTTTCAAGAAGTAGAGCCTTACTTTTGAAGCTTACTTTTGAACGTGATTACCTTGATCTGGAAGCTAAGTTGAAGTTGTTGGATGGTGCTGTTGAGAGTGTTATGACTTCTGAAGCTTTTATTCAAGTTCTAAATATTATTAAGAGTTTAGGAAATTTTATGAATGATAAATCTAAGCTGGCTTTAGGTTTTAAGTTATCAACTTTGCAAAGATTGAAGTTCTTAAAAGATAACAAGAATACCATGACTTTACTGCATTACATTGAAAAAATTATTAGAAATCATTTTTCTGACTTGTGTGTATTTGTTGATGATTTACAAGATGTTGGAAAAGTTGCTACTTTATCAATTGAGAACCTAGAGAAAGAGTATTTGGATTTCAAATCTGCTGTTGAAAGTTGTAGAATGTCTGTTGAAAAGGGCAGATTAAGTGATCCTTCTAAGCTGCATCCCGATGATCAAATTTTATCTATCATTGAGCCAATGTTGAAAGTTGCTAAGAGAAAGTTATTTGTCTTACAAAAAGACAAAGAACATACTATTAAGAAATTAAAAGTTGCAATGGAATATTTTGGTGAAAATCCAGATGATGACCTAGCTAGAAACACCTTCTTTGGTAAATTTTCTACTTTCCTCGATGATTTTAAGAAAGTTCATGGAGATAATATCAGAGCTGAAGAAGATGCTAGGGCTTATGAAGTTCGTAAGAAAATGATGGAGGATTTCAAGAACCAAAGAAAGAAGAAAGAAAATCATTTGGCTAAGCATAGATCACTTGCTAGTGATCCAAGTAAATCTAATTCTCATATTATTGAAGATCTTTTAGATAGATTAAAATCAACAACTGGCCCAACCAATAAGAAAGCTCCGAATCCATCCCCTAAAGATAAAACAATTAATCATGTTGATACTGAAATGATCACTACTAATGCTCAAGAAATGTTAGAAAAGTTGGTTACCAGTGATAATGAAACATCTGAGGAAAGTGTTAATGTTGTATCCATTCAAGACAAGATTTCGCCAACCTTGACTGGTGATTCCTTGGAAGAAGCTAGTTCTAATGGTAATGGTGTTACTATAGTTCCTAGCGAATCACTTCATTCAATTAAATCACGATCAGTATCCATTAGTAGCAAGTCTACCGCTCAATTGTCTATTATTGCCATGCTCATTAATGGTAACTTAAGTCCAAATAGACATTCTTATATTGATCCTGGTACCGAAGATGAAGACGATGATGGTGATGACGCAGATGATGACGAAGAGCATAATGATACCACTGGCGATACTGAAGATTTGAAAAGTCTTATTGATAACATAAGTGCCATTACCGAAAAAGATACTTCTCCTTTGAAACTTGCTGCTGAGGCCACGGTTTCGCAAGAGGATGATAATTTTTTTGATGCAGATTCTTCACTTCCTAGTATTTTGATTACCAAGAACAACGAGTCTGAGGTATTTGAGTTTGATCCTGCTGTTGATAAATAAACGTTCCTTTTTTTTTTTAACTTACAATTAAATTTGCATTTACATTCATTGTACGATTTTTATATATAATAGTTTCTTTTATTATATTTTTCCTCCTTTCCTCTCTCATTTTAATGTTTTATTAATACCCATTCTTAGCATTTCCTATATCTTTTTAAATTTTTTGCATACTTTATATATTTATTTAGTTCTTTTTCCAGATATTTATTCTTTTAATTTTTACTTTATTTTGTTTTACTTTGCCTTTTTACTGATTGTATATAAACATCCACTTTTTTACTATATTTAACTAGAGCATTTGATTTAAAAATTTTTTAATTAGAATATTTTTATTCCATTTTTTCACATAAAAACACAAGAACACAAGTATATAGAGAGAAAATAAAAGTTTGATAAAACTTAGTTAGTTTTGGTTTTCTTTTCTGCGGGTTTAATTTTTAAATCAACTTTTCTAAGAACATACAAAGCCATCAAGGCTAAGAAGGTGTATAATGCAGTGATTAGAGGTTTCTTTAACATATCAAAAGTTGAATATCTGTAATGAACGATTAAATCCAAGCCCCTCATTTCATCCACCAAATTTTTAAAAGTGAACGTCACTTTAGTATGACCGGAAGAAATATCTAAGTAGGAGTACTCATTATCAATAGTAATATTGTCCCAATTGAATGGAGCCTTAGCTTCAATAAACTCGGCTCCTTCAGGTAAATGGACAGAGAATTCGACATTTTCATAAACAGCATCAACTAAACCATCCAATAGTTTAACTTTCAATAAATACTCATCCGGTTTATCTTCAAGTTTCTTCGCAAATTGGCTTAACTTGTTGTTCCAACCAATAGTAAAGTTATAATGCCAATCACCAAAAATTGGGAATCTTGGCTTTAACAATAAATCACCGTGGACAAAGGCCGATGTTGAAACATTACCCACTTTATCAGTGTAATAAACTCCGTCGGTATCCACATCTTTATTTAATGGAATCATAACGGTAGTCATAATTGAAGATTGAGTCATCGGAATATGACTCTGCATCCAATCAACCCTTGAGAATCCAGAATCTAACTTCACAGCCTTATTGGATAATTCATAATATTCCTCTAATTGTAGAGCATCGCTCCAGTGGGAAATCCAGTAATCTCTATCTAAAGTGTAAACATAAGGTAGAGGGAAATCATGCTTGTAGGAGAAGTGGAATGGAACAACAATGTTAGCTGGGTATTCTTTGACAAATGGGCCAAATGTAATAGCATCTTTAGAAATGACTGGCTCAAAAGAATCTTCACCCTTCGTTGACAACTCTTCAAATTCAGATGCACCTAAGAGTCCTAATTGATAACTTTGAACTTTGTAACAAGTCAATGGATCTCTAACCGTGTGTATTTGAAGATATTGCGAACTACCCATCTTGGCTTCTTCGACAGTTGGCGTCAATTTATCTGTTAAGATGTAAGATAATAATAATTTGATTTCACTTTTTGGAGCAATTGGTAAACTAATATCAAGTCTGTAGTATGACAAACCATTTTCGGTCGAAACTAATTCAGAATTTAGCAATGGTGAAGAGAGTCTTGGATAATCTAGCATATTCACATTCAAGGCAATATCATCATCATTCTCAGGAAGGATGACATAGAACTCACTAACAGGTTCTGAACCAATGTTTCTTGCTATGATTTCATGTCTTTCTTTAACATAGGATTTGAGTACGTCTATTGTTTTAGTGTACTCAGATATTTCCCAATTTTCTTCAACTTCAAAAGCTAAGCAGCCTGAGACGTAAATCCCTAAAGCAACAATGATGCTAGATAACTTCATTTATGCGAGAATTGTAGAGGCAATTGGGGAGGAAAGTAAGAGAAATTCCTTGATTTTCCAGCTGTTGATAACTGAAAACTGAAAACACGTTGGCAGTTTGCGTGAACGCTTCGCTGCCGTCAGCGCTTACGTAATTCAGAGGGCCGCTAGAACAACTAGAAAAAAGAGCATTAATTAATTAAGTAATATACAGTACATAGAAAATAGTAGGAAGACGGTATTCACAGTGATTCATGTTCTCCAGTGAATATAGTGGTAGGCTGATTCATCACGTTTCTCTCATGAGATTGGTGCTGTAGTCTATCATCATCAGGGAGTGTAGCACTCTCGGGAGGCATAGTTACAAGGATAATATCGGATTGATTAACAATGTTGAAAATAGGGGAACTCGAATCTAGAGAACTTCTAAATGAAGTTCCCACATAACTTGAGATATGTGTGATTGTCGTTGTCCTATCAAAAAAATCGGAAGATAAGACATCCCCTTCTTCGTCGTCTTCAAATAAATCATTTCCGTAAGCAGACAGATAAACACCATTCTGCTTCTTATCTTGAATACTTTTATAGGCTAATCTTGATGAAATAGTTCTTCTCAAAATGCAAAGAGTGGTACCGCAAAATGCGGAAAGTACAACAGGAACCAATAAAGTCCAACCACACCAATTCAAATGAGGAATGAAAAGTAAGATGTCAACCAAGAATGAAAGCAATGATAACAGGAAAGTCGGTAGCGTCCAAAACAAAATGAGTAATAAAAACTTTGACCAAGATGAAAACTTATTGAATAGTAGTAAAACAGTCATAATTAACTGTGCCCCAGTAAACGCTAACGATATAGGATGAACCACAAGTAAAAAAGAAATGCTATGTCTAGCATTTGAGGGAAGTGAAAACCCAGACAAATCCGAAAGTTCCGAAGGTTTATACCCTATTCGAACCGAAGTGCAAACATTATCATCACATAATCCAAAGACCCCAAATTTGTATCCTTGAAACGTACAGAGTGATATCGATGAAGTAATCGGAACTGAAAGCACTGCGAGTAATTGTAGCACAAATGATATTAAAAGGAGACAACTCTGTATTAATACGAGCTTGCTGTGGAAACTCAACTTCAGCATAGCTGTGTGTTGTAGCAGCTTTAATTATATATGTTATTGCTTAGGGAAACAAACCGTGTTGATAGGAGTTCATAGAATATAGTTCTGCACACCCATCACTTACCTTTAAAATAATTGATGCGCCGTGGCTGATTAATTCATAGATGGCTGTGAGCTTGCGGTTTGCATTTCACTGCCTTGGTTTGATAAAAATTTAAAATTTCCTGTGTTTAGTGGATCGATTTACTAAGGACGTTCGTTTTTCATTAATGCAATTAGATCAATTTATTTTCATAAATTGATACTTGCACCTCTATAGCCAAAGAATAATCATGGCTCCAAAAATAAGGCAAAACAACAAAATAAAGTTCACAGATGATGAAGAAACTGCCCCATCACCAAGACCTGTTCAAAGAGATACAATTCAAAAGAGACAAAAATTAAATCACACTAAGGAATACGTAAAAAAACATTCTCCGCTTGCTAGAAGAAATAGAAACGGCCCACCCAAAGATGTTCGATTTTTCAGCGATGATGAACGAGATGAAGATGATAAGTATGACAGTGAAGATGAAAATGAAAAAATAATGCAAGGAAAAGTTAGAAGCAACATAGTTGAGATTAAAGCAAAAGCAAGATCATTACTCGAGGTCAGGAAAACGTTGCCGATTTTTAAAGTCAAAGATGAATTAATTTCTAAGATTATGAGTGAGAAAGTTTGTGTGTTAATTGGTGAAACTGGTTCTGGTAAGTCTACTCAAATTCCTCAATTTCTGATGCCTCATAATAAGAGATCAATAGCAGTTACACAACCTCGTAGAGTTGCAGCAATGAATTTAGCTACAAGGGTTGCTCAAGAACATGGATGTGTGATAGGTAATGACGTTGGTTACTCCGTCAGATTCAACAATGTGTCTTCTAGAAATACTAAATTAAAGTATATTACTGATGGTATGTTATTAAGAGAAATGATGTTAGATCCATTGTTATCAAAATACACTACAATTATTATTGATGAAGCGCATGAAAGAACCATATTAACTGATCTTTTGTTAGGTTTCTTGAAAGACCTATTGGTGAATTCTCGTAAAGATGATCCTGATTTCAGGGTAATAATCATGTCTGCTACTTTAGATGCAGAAAAGTTTTCTGGATTTTTCAATAATGCCCCAATTTTATTTGTTGAAGGTAGAATGTATCCAGTGGAAAAGATGTACTTGAAACTTCCTGTCGACGATGTTATTGATTCCATGGTCAAGGCCGTTATCCAAATTAATATGGGTGAACCAGAAGGTGACATCCTTTGTTTCTTAGCAGGTCAAGAAGAGATTGATAAAACAGCTGAAATTTTAGAAAAGATTGCCCCAGCGCTACCCAAAGAAGCCCCATTAATTGTTCCAATGCCTCTATATGCTGCATTACCTTCTCATATTCAAATGAAAGTGTTTCAACCTTTGAAGAAAAATCAACGTAAAGTCATTCTTTCAACAAATATTGCTGAAACTTCTGTTACTGTTTCGGGTATTAAATATGTTGTAGATTCTGGCTTACGTAAAGTTAAAGTCTGGAGACATCAATTAGGCTTATCTACCTTACTTACTGTTCCAATTTCAAAGGCTTCAGCTACTCAAAGATCTGGTAGAGCTGGTAGAGAAGCAAAAGGTAAATGTTTTAGATTGTTTAGAGAGAATGATTATATTAAATTAACAGATGCAACTGAACCTGAAATTTTAAGGTCTGAAATTGTCTCCCCGGTTTTAACGTTGAAGAAATTAGGTGTTGATGATATATTGAATTGGCACTGGTTAGAGAATCCTGGTGTAGATGCTTTGAAGGCTGCTTTACAACAATTATATGCCTTGGGCGCTTTGGACAACTCAGGAAATGTTACAAGTTTAGGTGAAAAGATGGCGATTCTTCCTGTTGCTCCCCATCTGGCTGCTGTTTTAATTCAAGCTTATGATTTTGGGGTTATATCCCCAGTAATTGATATTGTTTCTTGTTTGTCAGTTGATAATTTAATGTTAAATCCTCCAAGCGAGAAGAGAGATGAAGTAAATGCAAGACGAAAGGATTCATGCGCACTTGGTTCCAAGCATGGCGATTTACTGATGCTGAAAGAGCTCTACGATATTTTCAATAGTTTGGGAAGTAGTGAAGACAAGAAGAAATGGTGTCGTGATCTCGGTGTTTCTTACAAGGGCATGAAAAATGTTTCAAGAATTAGAAAACAGTTAAGAGAATATATGAATAGCATGGTTAAGAAGGATACCAACAATAATAATAGTAAACATTTTTCAATTTTTGATGATAATGATGAAGATGAAGAGACTGGAGTTAATTTCAGTGCTCCGATTGATCCAGAAAAGATTATAAAATCCTTTTTGAAAGGTTTCATTACCAATACTGCTATTGGTATGCCAGATAGATCATATAGAACAGTTACCAATGGTGAATTAGTGTCCATCCATCCTTCTTCGTTGTTGTTTGGAACCAAAAAAGATGGAGTTATGTATATTGAATATGTTTATACCGTGAAAGGGTACGCAAGAAATGTGACTGCAATTGAACTAGAATGGCTACAAGAAGTTGCTCCATATCTCACAGCGAAGATGAATGTTACTGACTAATTGTGATAATTCTTAATAACTAATAATTTTTGTAATATATATATGTGTGTTTCTTATCTAATGATCTGTATATCATAAATTGGATCAGATCTGGAAATGTCCGCCAGGGTCTCCCGCTTGCCGGCCGTGTTATCAGCCCAATCAGTAAAGTTGAACCGAGATTGGATTGAGCTATAAATTGAGCAAAAAACTCGACGTTTGCGTATAGTGTCTTCCTGATTTCTAATCGGTAGTACCTGATCTATCTACTAGAAATGGCTAAAATTGTTGTCATCGGTGCTGGTGTTGTTGGCTTAACAACAGCTTTACAATTGGTTAGAAAAGGTCACAAGGTCACCGTCATTGCTAAAGAACTGCCAGGTGATTTCAGTGACCTCTACACAAGTCCTTATGCTGGAGCTTTTTTCATTCATACATCTTCCTTAAAGAACCCAAGATTTTTTGAAGAATTACAGGATATTTCTTCTTATTTCGAGTTTTTAGAGATTGCAGAAAAGGATCCAACATCGGGTGTTACTGAGAGAGAAACGAACGTTTATATTCCACGTATGTCCATGGACGAAAAATTAGAAGAATATGATGGTCCATGGTATAAAGATTTAGTTAGAGACTATGCTATAATCCCAAGTGAAGAATTTCCCGATGGTGCTGCTAATGACGATATTGTTTTCGCTTTCAAATATACTGGTTTCATTATTAATCCAGTTCAATACTTACATTATTTATTAAGCAAATGTATTGAATCTGGTATCCATTATATGAGAAGGTCTCTAGAAACATTAACCGAAGCTAAGGAACTATTCATTGAGCCAGCCAAATCCCTAAAGACTGGGCCAACCTTTGGTGTTAATCCAACTTTATCTAAGAACAAGGTTACTTTCTCTACGGCAGATATTGTTGTCAACTGCGCTGGTTTAAGAGCCATGGACTTGAATTCTAAGGATTATGATAATCAACTCCCAATTAAAGGTCAAACCCTTTTAGTTGAAAATAATGCTGAAAAAATCATCGTCGTTGAGCCTATGGACAAAGATTATCCAACCGAATCATTATACATTTTACCAAGACAAGGGTATGGAACTTTATTAACTGGTACTTACTTATATGGCGATAAGTCTTTTGATTTTGATCCTGAGTTGACAAAAAGAATCAGAACAAGAGCCTTAAGATACGCTCCAGAATTACTAGATGAAGAGTTTATGAAAAATCGTAAAACGTTCGTTGACGTTAAAGAATTTATCGGAATTAGACCTGGCAGAAAGGGGGGTGTTCATATTGCCAGAGATATGGAAAATGGGGTTGACATTGTTCATAATTACGGTTCTGCACATAGTGGATACCAAAACTCTTATGGTATTGCTCATAAGGTCTTGAGGTTAGTAGATGAGATCGTGCTAGAAAAGAAACTCAGTGCAAAATTGTAGATGGAACCAAAACTTGAAAATACTGTTTATTTCTTTATCTTTTATTTCTTGAACTTTATATTATTCTGTTATCTTATGTGAAATATTGACTTCTCTGATTTCGACCCAAGTAAATCGTAAGAGCAAAATCCAGCCAGGGCTACATGTATTGAAGTTCGCACTTCGTCGATTCACTTTTTATATAAGATAATTTACTGTCATCACCACATTATCTTGCTTGGTACACGTATATATATCGTGCTAATAATTATTCATATCAAAAATGCAGTCTGCAGCAGATACTTCCAAAATGTTGGTGACGGAGAAACGAAGAAAGGTGAACGACGCCGATGTTAGTGCCTATTTGTCACTGAAAATCCAACTTGGAAGAATGGTCAGTTTAATCAAAGAAGGAAAGTTAGATGAAATAGAGGACAACGAACTAGAGTCAATTCAGAATAAACTAGAATATTCAAGATTTAAGAATAATCAAAATTTAGAATTGGAGTCCTTGAAATACGTAAGATTCAATCAAGAGAGTTTAGGCTTCGATGCATCGATTAATGCAAGACTAATTTCTTACATAGATAAAGAATCAGAAAAGAACAAATTGCTATTAAAGAAAATAGAAATGACAAGGGATTTGCTGGAAAAAAGAAAGAAGATTAATTTAACCATTGAGCAATATTTGAAAACTGCTAGATTGATAAAGATGACCAGAAAAGAACTTAACGAATTATTTGGTGCTGAACTAGATATTAACGTGTTGGTCAAATCTGGGCGTTTAGTTAAGCTAAATGGCGAAGATCCAAGTTTGAATGAATATGAATTTAACATGACTAATAATCCCATGTTTCAAAAGAGTTTAGAAGAGTTAAGGCTGTCAATAGACATAAAAATTTCTACTTGCGATAAAGTGAGAGTTGAAATAAAAGAGAAAAAAGATAAATGGGAAAAGGCTTCCGCTAAGTTGTTGGATCTAATCAGTAATATTGAAACTGAAATCGATTTAGATTAGGTGCGTCTCCGGTGTGTAGTATTTGTATTTTTATATTTTTACGGTAACAGCATAATGTATTTAAATTATTTACAGTTCGTTATGTACAATATATATTAAACTCTACAAGTTTAAAATTATGCAGTGGCCGCATTATTTTCAGAATCTGTTACAAAGTCTTCTTGAGATTGTGCAATCTTATCATCAATGAAACCTTGGACAACTTGAATTTCTTTAGAGCGTGGAATAACGATGTCACTTTCTCTGTATTCATCAATTTTTGCACAAGCTTCTTTAATACCATCAACTGTAGCACTTTCCTCAAAAACAGTATAAATTTCAGCAATATCCCTTAATTCACCTAAGTCTTCTCTGCTCACTTGCTTGATGAACTTTTCATATTTTAATTGTCCAATGAATTTAACACCTTCTAAAAATTTTAAATCAACTCTAGTATTGGTGTCTAAGATATCTGGAATACCGTATATCGAAAACTGTAATCTTTCTAATTTATCAAACCATGCATCGGTTTCAACATCTTCAGTTTCTAGATATGACTTTCTGAAATTATCTAGGTAAATATCACCAACAACATCAAATTCAGCTTGAGCATTTTCCACGGCATGTTCTCTCTCTGTTAACACTTGCTTTATTCTCCACATAGTGGCCCTTATTTCGTCGTCTAAAGAATCAACCTCACCTGATTGCATTGATCCAACTTGGGTGTAAACATGTTCTTCTCTATATAACTTATTTCTTTCTTTCAAGCAGACATACCATAGTTGATGTAAATCTTCAAATGACTTTCTTCTTAATTCACCGACAGACCAAGCTCTACCAGTGAATCTGAGTTGGCTGGACTCTCTTGCAAAGCTCTTATCACTGAAAAATTGCCAAAGAGGGTGATCATCCTTGACTTCAATGTTGTTTATAGTTGGGAGAATTGGAGCTCTCAATTTAACGTGTGGGTTGATTCTGTAACCTTTTGGAGTCAACTTTCTTCCAAGTTGAGCAGCAGAAGTGCTGAACTTCGCTATCTGTTGTTTCATCATAATTTTATTGAGTAGAATACTGTGTTTATCCAATAATATGGCAAGCGGGGAGTTCTTCAGCTTTGCTATCTCCAGTGAAGAACCTCTCAAGTTCGTTCACCACTCACAAACGCAAATTTTCAAAATTTTAGGCTTCTGGCTGTGCCACCTGTAGTGCGGCGAGTGCAATGCGCCACTGATTAGTCCCAAGAAGATAGATCTCGTTAGCTTCAGCTGAACTTCTTCATCTTTTAGAAAGTATAACAAAATAAGTTTAGCATAATAACAAGAATGTTTTCCAGATGCTTCACGAGACAGAGAATTATCAGATTACAGATATGGCCACAGTTATTGGGAAAGAGCCCCCTCGTAAAGTCGTTCAGTTTGACCGTCTTCAATCTACAGAATGTAGTTCCAGTTGATAAATCTGAAAACACACAAAAGACCAGACCCAAACTCAAAGTTCCGAGGGCTAACAAAATGCCATCGCGTCCCAAAGTTTTGGAATCAGATATAACGGAGAAATTTATTAAGGGTGGTTCGGGTAAAGGTGGACAGAAGATCAACAAAACCAATTCTAAGGTTCAATTAACTCATATACCTACAGGGATAGTTGTCACTTCACAAGCGACAAGATCAAGATCTCAAAATAGGAAGATAGCAAGAGAAATACTGGCTTTGAAAATTGAAGATATGGAAAAGGGTTCTGAAAGTAGGAAACAGAAAGTGATTGCCAGACAACAGATGGTTAAGCAAAGAGCTAAGAAAAAAACAAAAGCAAAATATAAGAAATTAGAAGAGGAGAAAAAGAAGCTAGCAGAGGCTCAATCATCTACCCTTATAGATGATAATACTGAAGAGCAGGAGTTTATAATAATAGAAGAAGATGACGAAATTGCGGAAGACCCTTCAATAAAAAGCAAATAGTATTTAACGCACTGTATTTCTATCTTATACTTGTACATAGCGACCAGCACCAAACCAAAAAGTATATTAATCAAAATATTATATTACACAATATCGCTATAAAAATTTCAATAAACTAAAATACATAATAATACTAAAAACATAACCAAGAGTTTCATTTAAAACCAACTTCCTGCTTCTTTTTGATAATAGACAATTCGTGTTTCTCTCTCTTTTTAACAATAGGCATTCCATGATAGTTAACTAATTTCCTATAACTTTCCTCTTTTCCCTCTTTCAACATTGCAACAGCTTTATCGGACCACACTCCCGGACGAATACAAAGTAAATGTTTACCCTGAGACTCGACATATTCTTTAATGCATGAAATTATATTTTCAAATCGATTAGTAGATTTATGACGAGTGCATCTTCCAAGCAAGAAAATACTGTAGTATTGACTTACTCCAACAGCTTCCAATGCATCAATAAGCTCGGCATATTTCAGTGAATTATTAATTTCTTTAAGTTTATCAAAGAAGACCTTCTTGTTCTCATAAGCGTGAGGTTCAATCGGTTCGTTCTCTCTAACAACATCAGGAAAAAACTCTTCAGGAAATCTAGTAGTATATGCATCAACAAAGTCAGTAACAGCATTACTGTAAATATCAGATTGTGCAGTGGCTGCTTCAACTGTTACTGGTAGAGGTGGGTCTGAAGCTGTCTTATGAATAGCCTCTGATTTCTTGCTAGGGGAAACAGGAGGATTGAGTCTGCGCTTTTTGATTTGCTTGTCTAAATCTTCAGGTTCTTCTGGGGCAGGATTTCTTAATAATGGATTGGATTTTTTAACAGAGTCAAAAGATTCATCACTCAGGGGTTCAATGGTATCAATTGAATCCAGTACATCGTCTGAGATAGTAGAAGCAAGAGGATAAAAAAGTGTAGGAGGTGGGTCGACTTTCTTCGAAAGTTTTCTAGCTCCCATCCAATTAGAATACTCTGTACCTTCGAGTGCTCTAGAGGTTACTTCAGGAGATTGGCCACTCTGTTTAGTTTTAATATAGTATTTCAAATAATTGACGACACCAAATACTTGAACGAATTTTTGGGCTCTGTGTCTCCAAGAATCAGTAGGGTGGTGAGGATAATTCTTATGGAAATCCTCAAAGAAGCCACTTGGATAAGGAATTTGTTCAAAATTATGAGGATCTGGTTGAAATTTAATCTTCTTGTATATGTGCCTAGCCAAAATGAATTCATCTAAGGGAGTAAAAGCATTGGAAGTAATGTCCCTTGGAGCATTTTCTATATCTTCATTTTTAAGATAATTGCCAAATTCATCAGTTAGCAAGGTATGGTTAGAATCTGCAACGTAAAGAAATTCAATTGGATATTTTTTGGTTCTCATTCTTTCTCTAAGAGAAGTGTAAGTTCTACCTCTATCTCTAAAAAACTCTAAACTAGCAATTTGTTTATAAATGGCGTGTCCACGGAAGCCCATCCAAGGTCTCTTTCTAATTTCTTCTAACAATCGATCATCTTCTTCCTGAGTGAATAATCTTGTCTTACGTGGTTTGTTTACTTCTGATTGAGCTGATGAGGTTCCTAAAGTTCTAGATGGTTTAGATGGAATAGAGATGACATAATCATTAAGATCGAGAAAACGGCCAGCCTCAGCAGATTCAAGAATTAACCGATAATCATAAACCGTATAGTTGTCCAATAGTAACTGCAGAATTTCAGTGTCCTTAGCTAAAAGTAAAGTTTCTTCTTCAGCGTTTGTGACAACCTCACCACCATGTGAACTAATCAAGTCTCTTAATTTGGTGATTCCATCCAATGGATGACAGAGATAAAATTTGAACGGCTTGCGAGACAAACTACTTTCAAATAATAGAGGTTCTGATTCATCGTTTGAGTCCATCTTGCAGTATTGTAGTTGAGTTGCTTAATTGCTGGTTAAGAGACGTGTTTGGTGTTGCTTCATTGCAATGTTGTGAAGGTCAGAAGGTAAACAATTAGAATTGCAAATTTGCAGAGGAGCGAGAGTGTGGCGAATGTGGCACATAAGGAATTAGTTTGTGATAGTCAGACCCGCGCGGAGCGGGAACCGCCACCGAGCCTTTCCGCTTCCAAAGCTCAGAGCTCTTCTTCGAGGATCTTATCAAAGAAAGAAAAACGATAAACTTTATCAAAATTACTGTGGAACAAACAGAACTGGTAAATCTCCATATATGTCTGAAAAGGCTCATCTGCGGTCTTCATCTCCTAGTTTTGCGCCTATTCGCAAAAGAAATGCTCTCAGGGCCGATTCCAGGTCCAGAGAGTCTTCACCATTTAGATCAAAATTACTCACAACAACTAAATCAAATAGAGATCCATCTCCACTGCGCTCAATGTCAAGATTAACCCATCATGGCTCAAGATCAATATCACCCAGAAGGTTTAACGTCTTGACTGGTTCTCGTGACGAATTACCAATTCTAGAAGATGATGAAGATGAAATAGATGAGGTTTCCAATAGACCTATTTTGCCGATCTTTGATAAAGGTGCAGGAGAGCCTTTGCCAAAAGAAGAGATTGAGTCAAGAGGAAGAGAAAGAAGTAGACTGCATAACGATCAAGTGTCAGGCAATAAAGAGTGTTTGTCAAGATCAAGACTTACTTCTCAAGAAAGAATGGACCGTATTCAAAAAGAAATTGAAGGTGATTTTGATAAAGAATTTTATGCTGATACACCTCCTGTTTTCCATTCTAAATCAAAAAGTGAAATAATGTCAGAAACTCAGAAAGAAGTATTAGCTGAATCTAGTCAAGGGGAGACAACCGATGACGAAGCTAGTGATTACGATAATAATGCATCTAATTATCATGAGAGTTATCCATTGGGAAATATTTCACAAAATCAAGTTCAAGAAGAAGCAAGTTCCAATAATGCATATGAAAGTGTTTTTGGTGATTCTAACTATATCGATGATGATGAATATACTCGTATTTCAGCTGAACAAATTAATCAAGCAATGAATCAGAATGATACTAGTCTTGCCTCAAGATTATTTAAATTTGGTACTGGTGGTATGCGTCCTGTTGCTAAAACAGACTCCCCAAGAAAAACTCCCAATGATGAGGAATATTTACTTGAAAACGAAATTCCTATGGATCAAGCCAAAGAACTTGTTAAAAATCATGTTCAAAATCTCGCTCCTGTTGAAAATAACCTGAATAATTCCCACGGGGATCTTCTACCATTGCAGTTTTCTGAATTTGATGAAATTCAAAATAATTCTGATATTTCCTTGCCTTCCAAGGTTAGGCCTGGAATTACTTCCGGAATTCTACAGCTTTATGATATTGCAAATGATATGTCTGATATACTTTATTCAGAAGATGATTTAGGTAATACATCCTCTGATTCATTAGATAAACGCAAATCATCTAATTTAAAGGAGAAGCTGAAGAAAAAGTTAAGCATATATCCCAACAATCATCATCAACCTAGTTCACAGCAGAATTTACTTTCTCCTAGGAATTCCAGGGATAGTATTATTTCAAACTCACGTCCACTTCATAGAAGGTCACTATCTGCTGGTTCTATTGCTGGTGTTTTCAGACCAAAGATTTCAAGAAATTCATCCACTGGTAGCTTTGAACTGCCGTCCTTTATGAAGAAAGATAAAACTACTTCAAAGCCTAAGAAAAAGAAACGTAAGCGTAGAAATACTGCTAGAATCACTATTCATATAGCTGATATTCTTCAAAGACAGAAATTCATTTTAACGTTATGTAAAGCACTAATGATGTATGGGGCTCCGAATCATAGACTTGAAGAATATCTTGGTCAAACTGCCAGAGTCTTAGAACTTGATGCTTCTTTTATTTACCTTCCCGGGTGTATGCTAGTTTCATTTGGTGATCCATCAACTAGAACATCCGAAGTTAGGCTGGTCAGAGTTGCACAAGGTTTAGATTTAGGTAAATTAGATGAAGCTCATGATCTCTACAAGAGGGTTGTTCACGATAGAATTGGTGTTGAAGAAGCTGAAAAAGAGTTGGAGAGTTTACTCAATAGATCTCCATACTTCAATAATTTTTGGATTGTCTTTTTCTATGGCTTGAGTAGTGCCTTTGTTATTATTTGGTTTGGGGGTAAGTGGTTGGATATGATTCCAAGTTTTGTTCTCGGTTGCTTGTTGGGCTTCATGCAATTTTATGTTGCTCCGAGATCTAAAATCTATTCTACAGTTTTTGAAGTTACGAGTGCTGTTTGGCTCAGTTTCTTTGGAAGAGCCATTGGATCAATTAAAGGTGGAAAATATTTTTGTTATGGTGCTATAACACAGGCGGGGTTGTGTATGCTATTACCAGGTTATTTAATTTTAAGTGGTGCTTTAGAAATTCAAAGCAGGTCTTTGATTTCTGGTTCTGTTAGAATGTTTTATGCAATTATTTATTCATTGTTTCTTGGGTTTGGATTAACTCTGGGTGCAGCTCTATATGGTTGGATGGATAAAGATGCTACAACCGTTACCGCGTGTACTTCTGACTTGTCTCCGTATTGGAATATATTCTTCATACCTGTTTTCACTGTGTTCATGTCATTAGCTTGTCAAGCCCAATGGCATCAAATATCGATTATGACTATCATTGCATGCAGTGGTTATGTTGTTTATTATTTCAGTGCTCAAAATTTCTATTTCCCTGAGTTTAATGCTGCTCTGGGCGCTTTCACGGTTGGTTTACTAAGTAATATATATTCAAGAACTGGAAAATCATTCACCAAACTAGGACATTGTAATAGTGCTTTTACATCTATGCTCTCGGGTGTTTTTGATTTAGTTCCAGGTGGTGTTGCTTCCAGAAATGTTTTAAAAGCGGGTATAGATCAGCTAAATAAAGTTCAAAACGGTACAGCTTCTTCGACATCTGTAGTTGCAGATAGTACATTCAGTTTCGGTTTCACCATGATCGAAGTCGCTATCGGAATCTCCGTTGGACTTCTTTTAAGTACATTAGTAGTTTATCCGTTTGGTAAAAAGAAGACTGGTTTGTTTAGTTTATAGATATCTTTTCACCATTACCCTTTTCTTATATAACTACTGATGTTGTATTAGTGTGATATTTTATAGAAATGATTTTTGTCAACACTAAATCCAAGGATCAAACTTTCCTAGCGAGGGAAGGGAAGCAATTGTTGAGATTGTAGCCACAGCTCAATTACAAGACATCAAGTGCCATGGTCATGTTCGTGTTTGTCGGACTTCCACAAATGAGGGCTGTGACATCTTCAGTGAACATGACTGGATGTTCCGTTTGCCCAACAACTGATGGGCCTCTTCCTGTGGATGGTAAGTCAACCGCATATCACACAAAAAGGCACATACCAGATGTAAATTAAGCAACCACCACATGCTCCCAAGTTCCCAGATCTGGTTGATCTCCATGTGGGGGTCTCTGTAATTAGACGCCCGGGCAGCCAATGAACGTGCTCCACCCTCCACCCGTGCACCGCCGGGCCGGTGTTGACACTGAACGCTCGCTTAATAACCAAAAATCGATTTGTTGGACAATGTGCAAGACGTGAAAGATGTGGATCTAAACTTGTTTATCTTTTTCCTCATACTGTCTTTTCTTCAGATACCACAACCAATTCAACAACCCATCACACAATGCCACCAGCCTTCACAGATATTGCTAAGCCAACCAACGACATTTTAGGTAGAGATTTCTTCCACTCTACCCCAGTTGCTTTAGACTTAAAGACTGTTGCACCAAACGGTGTCACTTTCACCACTAAAGGTAAAGCTTCCAACGGTAAAACTTCTGCTTCTTTAGACGTCAAATATTCTGACAAGGCCACCGGTTTGACTTTATCTCAAGGTTGGAACACCATTAACTCTCTAGACACTAAGATTGAACTAGTTGATGCTTTATCTCCAGGTTTAAAGACTGAATTAGTCACTGCTGCTGTCCCAGGTGCCACCAGAGCTTTGAAATTAAACTTATTCTTCTCACAATCCTCAATCAATGCTAGAGCCTTTGTTGACTTATTAAAAGGTCCTGTTTTCAAGGGTGATTTCACTGTTGGTCAAGATGGTTTCACCACTGGTGGTGCTTTATCTTATGATGTTAAGTCTGCTGTCTTAACTGGCTACTCCGCTGCCATCGGTTACAAAGCTCCATCTTACGCTGTTTCCTTAGTTGCTAACTCTAACCTGTCATTATTCTCTGCTGGTTACTACCACAAGGTTACCCCAGAAATTGAAGTTGGTGCTAGAGGTACTTTTGATTCTAAAGCTACTGGTGCTAACCCAGTTGCTATTGAAGTTGCTTCTAAATATGCTTTGGACAAATCATCTTTTGTTAAGGCTAAATTAACTGATTCCGGTATTTTAGCTTTAGCCTACCAACAAACTTTAAGACCAGGTGTTAAATTAGGTTTAGGTGGTGCTTTTGATACTTTAAAGTTAGGTGAATCTGCTCACAAATTAGGTTTATCTTTATCTTTTGCCGCTTAGATTTAATTTAATTTAATTTAATTCTTATATATATATATATGTTAAACATTTTTAAAATCAGCTTAAATTAAACTTAATATACATAGTATTCTTTATTTACTTGCATTTTAATTTTTAATTTAGAAAAGAGAATCTATTAATCGGTAAATATAGAAAAAACTATGCAGTTAGTTAGCTAGTAATATATCAAATTCTAACAAAATCGGGAACTTTTTCCAAATCAACTTTTAAAACCGGTCTAAAAATCTCAATAAATTCCAAATCCAATTCACCTTTTTCTCTAGAGAACTTAGAATACTCATCAAAGGCTCCACTTAAAGTCCAGCCTTGCAGGAATTTTCTGATTAACCCGACCAAGACGCCAACTCTATGCTTTCCCTTATTTGAATGAATCAAAATTGGATAATTATCTTTATTTAATAGTAAATTCAAGATATGATTCCAAGAATCTTTGTTTTCTTCAATCTTGATATTTTTCAATTTAAAAAAATTGAAAGATAATCCATCTTGACAGTTGATCCATTTGTAATAATCATAGTTGTCTGTTTTGTCACCTATGTAAATTATCGTTTTTAATTTCAAAGATTTTAAAAACTGATAGTTGTTAGGCTGTGGGTGGCCGGACCTGTACAAGTACGATTCTATTGTTGAGAAGTTTATCGGTGGCACGTATCTGGGCTTGTCCTCTTTTATTTTTAAGGAGGTATAGTAAGATTGTTGCTGTTGTTGTTGTTGCTCGTAGTGCTGTTGTTGGTAGAGTTGGCCTTGCTCGAATTCTGAAATGTTTTGTAAATCGGCAGATTGTGATTGCAGTGGTTCAAAATCAAGCTGTTGTTGGGGCTGAATGGGTATTGGAGTTGACTTAAACGGTTCTGTGAGATTGTCAGTGAATGGAACGTTTTCATGAATATCTAAAGAATTGGAAGCGTTGTTATAATATTGTACGGGAGAGCCTCCATATAATGAAGAAGACATTCGACGATTAACCAGGGGGTTTTTGGGACTAGATCCATTCCCATTGTTCAAGAGGTTATTTGATCTCCAACTTGCGGATAAGGACATTTGAGTTGAACTCATTCTTCTAGACTTGGGAGTATTTGAATTAGAGTTGTTTAAGTTGATGTTGATTCCAGCATGAGAGGATAGTTGAGAGTCGGATGCTTGTGATCGAAGCTGATACTTCCTCTCGTCAAATTGTCGGAGCTGATCTAGGATCTGGTCACCTTGGGAGAACATTTGGTAGAGCAGGGTATGAGTTTAATCAGCTGACGGTAAATAGTTATTGGTCAAAAAAGCAGTACTTTAGTGTTCAACATAAATCTAGATTCAGCAGATCGAACAACCTGGTGCACGGTTTAATATAAGCTTTTTTCGCCACATACTTCTGAACCACGCCACCCGCTCCACGGACCCTATTATTGGAAGCTGTGCTTGATTCCAGTAGGCGTCTTCCGGCGATCTGATTCGACGACTGTAGAGAAGCTAAACACTAAAGTCTAGCGTAAGGCAACATCCATATCTTAAGACACGTAAATCCTACCTTATTATAGCCAGGAACTGTAGGATCCAACTACCTAGCACCCCACCACAGCCTACCAGTCCTAGACCACTAGCTACTTTGAAAAACGTCAAAGATCGAGAAGTGCGAAAACAAAAACAACAGGTATCAACAACATCAACATCGTTCTAGTTGAGCCTCTTTTCCTCTTTTTTCCTATTTTCCTACGTTTGTTGTCACATTATTATACCCTCTCTGGCCCACGCTCGTTCTCTCATATCATCCCTGCCAGACTACAGACCACTCCTAGATTGCAACTAGCCCTAGAATTAGAGCTCCCCATCTTCGTCATCATCAGCAATAACAACAACAACTACGACTGAAACAACTCAACTAATAGATATCCCATACATAATACACTAATACATTAATCTAATTATGAACAGAGTATCTTTCCTAATACTATCACTGTTCCTCATACTGACTCCAACAGCTCACGCCTTGGATCTTCCTTTTGATCTACCGTTCAACTGGAAACTCCCTTGGGAAAAAAACTACTTCAAAAAGGGAGAAAGAGTGGATTTACACGTTAATACAATTGATTCTGAGCAAACTAATTTACCTTTCTCTTACTACAGTTTGCCATTTATTTGCCCCCCTTCTCAAAATGCCAAACCGGTTCATCTTTCTTTAGGTGAAGTTTTAAATGGTGACAGAATATGGCAATCCGATTACTATCTGCTGTTTGAACAAGATGAACCTTGCAGAAGACTATGTGATAGAATAGTCTCTGCAAATGCAATTAAAAGAGCCGATCAATTAATTAGACAGGACTATATGGTGGAGTTCTTAATAGACGGTTTACCAGGTGCATCCACTTTTATTAAACCTAAAACTGCCTCTTCGAAAGAAAAGAAGTATTACGTTGCCGGTTTCCCCTTAGGTTTTGTTCAGGATGATGTCGCTTATTTACATAATCACGTCATGTTTGTTATCAGATGGCATAAAGAGAATGGTCATTCAAATAAAAAAACAATTGTGGGTTTTGAAATTTATCCAAAATCTGTTTCCGATTATCATTGTCCTGGTGCTTCCAAGAACTTCGCCAATTTCCCATTAAATCCAAACTCAAATGAGAAAGGTTTAATTCAATACACTTATTCTGTCTACTGGAGAGAGGAAAAAGATGTTAGTTATGATAACAGATGGAAAATGTATATTAATCCAGAAGTGTCCTCAGATGATGGTAAAATGCATTGGTTTGCAATTATAAATTCTCTGGTTTTGGTCACTCTATTAACTTTAGTGGTTGCTGTGGTATTTTTAAGAACTTTGAAAGTGGATATTACAACAACAAGTGATACTGCCATTTCAAGCAAAACAGCCTTAGCTACTGAAACTTTAAAACCTGAAGGTTGGAGAGCAATCGCAAATGATGTCTTCATTCAACCAACCTGGCCTGTTTTACTATCAGCTTTAGGTGGCTCAGGTATTCAATTAGCTTTCACCATATTGGGTGTCTGTTTATTATTGACAACTGGAATTTCGGGCCCTGATCATAGAATCTTATCAACTGCAATTGGTATGTTTGTTGGTGGTGGCTTCTTCGCAGGTTTTGCAGGTGTTCAATTTTTTAAATTGGTTAGTTATCAACCAAATAGAGCTTGGAAGGCTGTTTCATTTTTGGCTGGCTCTCTATTAACTGGCTTTGTTTTAACTGTTATTTTAATTTTAAATATCGTTATTTGGCTAAAAGATTCTTCGTTGGCTTTACCTTTTGGTACTATCATTGTTTTAATATCAATCTACGTCCTATTAGAAATTCCAATAAGTATGATTGGTGGTTTCATATCAAGTCATATGAATTTAATTACAAGAATCATGAAAAGCAGAGTCCCAAATGTTGAGCCTCCTATCAATAAATCTGTTGCAGCCTCAAGAATCCCTAAACAACCATTTTACTCTAGATTATTGTTCTCTACTATAATTTCAGGTGCTTTCCCATTTGGTATCATATTTGTTGAGATGTTGTTCTTGTTTAAATCCCTATGGGTTGAGAAAGTATCATATTATTACATGTATGGATTTTTGACTTTTACAACATTATTACTATTTATTGTCATCTTAGAAATTTCAATAATCACAACTTATCTAAGACTAAACTCGGGTGACTTTTATAATTGGCAATGGAAGGCATTTGTTAATTCATTTGGATCGATCTTGTTGTATTTATTGGGTTATACCTTATATTACCTATTTTATCATATGAAATTAGTTGATGTTATATCGGTCTTATTATATCTGATTTATGCATCATTATTGAACTTATTGATATCTGTGGCTTGTGGTTCAATTGGCTTATTGACTTCTACATTGTTTGTGTATACTATTTATTCTTCAGTTAAGAAGGACTAGAATCACTCTGCTCTCTTTGATACCTTACCAACCCCCCATATTTTTCACAGTTAAACAAGTCTTTTACAACAGTTAGATAAATGATTAAATGATGACCCCCTTGTTACAAGTTTGGCTTGACTTGCTAGATGATGATTAAACCCGTTATTTACACGGAGCAGTCAAGTTTTTAAGAACGAATGTAGTTTATTTTACTGTTTTGTTTAATTTATGTACACTACTACATGTACATAAAATTATTAGCTTTTACTCGTTCTAAATATTTATTTAGTCCTCTTTATTACTATTTTTTCCTACTTTTTTTATTCTTGTTATATTTTAGTTTTCTTTAGTTTTTTTCAAGTACTATTATCCTTTTTTTCGTTTTGTTTTGTTTGTTTCTCTCTAATTATTTTCTGTCCCTTTCAATGCATTATATATAATATGTTATAAACCCTTCCTTTTAATTTTTTTGTCGTCTTCATATTTCACCTTTTTTATTATTTTTCATGCCAAGACAGATGATTCTGTTTTTGTCTTATTTGCTTGTGTTTAGCTAGTTCTTTCCTTTGAGTCTTTTATTTAATTCATTGAACTATATTTCGGCATTTTTATGATTGATGATATCTTAGTACTGTATTGTTTTCTTTATCCCTTTCTTTTCACCTTTTTGCAGTTTAAAATTGGAATAGTACATCACAGTCTTCTTTAGCATTGCATTTCGTTTCATTACTTCTTGGTTTACAGTTTTGTATGTCATAATTACTCGATTCTTTGGATTTTTGATTAACCTTGTTTATATATATAATTTGTAATAGTACTGATGACAATTTCTCTGCATAAATGAGTTAGTTAATCGACGAAAGAGAATAATATTTAAACTGTAAACACGCAAACCCTATAAAAAAAAATAGGAACAGGATAATGCAAATGGGGATAAACCCATTTACTATCCGGGAAAGCCCAAGATCTATGTAATTTTCACTATCCACTCACAGTTTAGCCTTAAAGGTGAAATAATCAGCAAAAGTTCTCAAAACTTTATCAGCAGACCCCCAACTAGCCTGGTAACCAGTGCCACCATGACCATAATTATGAATCAAAGGAACCCCATTTTCAAAAGTCCATGTTTGATCCAATTCAATTCTAGGACCACCAACTCTACCAGGTCTGAATCCAACCTGCTCCCTAACAATATCCAACTCACCTTGATCATTCAACATACGTGGAAAAAACTTCTTGACTTTTGTAATCAATCTTTGTTTTTGTTCGGGTGTAATCGTAAATTGTGAATCATTACCTATTTCCATACAACCACCAATAACTGTACCTCCTTCTTTTCTAGGCATTAAATATAAGGATTCAGCAGGATATTCTGGATTGAAGTCCTTCACAGAGTATTTGTTGTCCAAATCATTTTCAACTAATAATGTGACACCTCTAATTGCATACAATTTAGATGCTTCGGATGGTTCAACTAAATCTCTAGCTAACAATCCAGTTGAATTGACGATTAAATCGGCAGGAGATCCAGAATGATGTAACTTGATAGCTTCATCTAAAGACTTGATGGATTTTCTCTTGATTGCACATTTACCAGTTTTTAGATTCTCATTCAACAACCAGGTTAAATAATAAGTTGTTGAAATGACAACACCATCGTATGAATGACCGTATTGTAAGCCTAATCCCTGTGGGACTTCAGATTTACTATACTTTTTAGCATTCATGCCAGGCAAGTTTAAGTACCAAGGATACTTCTCTATACCACCGTCTTTTTCAAATGCTTTAGTTGAAACATAGGTGTAATTGACCTTGTCATGAACTCCGGTTTCTGGTATTTTGGCCAATTTTTTAAATTTATAATAACCTGGCAAGTCAATTTTTTGTAATTCAATCTCATCCTTACTGGCAAATGAGGCCCAGTTAGCACCAGCAAATGGTGATGTGTAATTTGATGCGAATTGGAAATCTGTTGGGATCTGTTTAGCTATGATTGTAACTTCATGACCAGCTTGTAGTAGTTCATAGGCTGTGGTTAAACCAACAACACCTGCTCCAACAACGACAACGTTCACCATTTATTAGAATTGGGCTGGATATTATTAGCTTAATTTACACAACATACTTGCTAAAGTAAGTGGAAGTTTGGGGGGAATGAGGTCGTATTTATAGTTAGGTGGATTTGAATTGGAAATTTGATTCCGCAAGTTTACCGCTCTCTTATCTGACCCACCACCACAACGGATGTTCTGAATCTGAAAAGCTCCGACATTTATGGCAAACTAGAAAATCAGTTCATTTTCTAAAGATTAAGTCCATACCGTACTTAATTACAGATAACAATAATTCAATATCATGTTAAAAAATTATGGGACGACTTTGAATTATGAATAAAATTTGAAGTTCATCTTAGAATCCCATCACACTTATTAAAAAAAGATTTAAAATACCTCAAACTGGATTTAAGGAGGTTATGAATTATAATAAAATATAAAATTAATGTAATTTAGGTAAGATCTGAAGCATATATAAATTGTAAGACTTTAGAGAAGTCGATTTTATTCCAACCAACCAGACCACTACAAGTTCTATAGTGATTCTCAGCTTATCCTTAATGTTTAGTCGCTTACTACCAAGAGTTTGGTTTAGAAGGAAAAATAGATGAATAAAACTATATCTAAATAAGTCGGAAGTGCAAAAAATAGTAGATAATAACAGGTCAAAAGTGTAGATAAAAAGCATATAAGAATAAATATCAGAAACAAGATCAAATGCATTTATACCAAAGTATATTTGATATAAAAGATTAAAAAAAAAGTAAAGTGAAAATCAAGCAAAATTTAAAAGTGAAAAAACAAAGAAAAGCCCCAAAAAATATAATAACAGCAAACAAGCAGTAAAATGCGAATATTTAAACAAACAAGCAGTAAAATGTGAATATTTAAACAGTCAAATAGAAAACAAAAGTAGACGAATAAGAAAGACGATCATAAATTCAAAGAAACTTGAATTAAGTTACCTAAGCAGCATCTTTATCAGCTTCAGATTCTAACTTCTTCTTCTCTTCCTCTAGCTTTAACCTTTCCTTTTCTAACTCGGCCTTTTCTTCAGCTAATTTCTCTTCTTCTAACTTTTCTTTCTCCTTTGCTAGTTTTTCTTGCTCTTCTTTTAATCTCTTAGCTTCAGCTTCCTCTTTGTCTTTTTTGTCCTGCTCTTCTTTGACCTTTCTCTCTTGCTCTTCTTTAACCTTTCTCTCCTGCTCTTCTTTAGCCTTTCTTTCCTCCTCCTCCTTCTTTCTTTGCTCTTCCTCTTCAGACTTCTTCTTGGCTTCTTCTTCCTCTTTCTTCTTTCTTTCGTCATCTGCCATCTTCTTCTTAACAGCATCATGTTTACGTATTTCATCTTCAGTCATTGGAATAGAATGGCCATATTTAACATCAGAAGCCACCTCAACTTTACCACCATTATGATTGAAACCTTGCTTGTATAGGTTAATGATATTTTTAGCATCAGGATTGAAATATAATGAATCATCAGGATTTTCGGACGATAAATAGTTAATCAAGTTGTTCACATGAGGGATATTGCTTGAGATTTTCTCTTGAGTTGAAGCAACTGTTTCCTTTGGTAACAAAGGCAACAAGATGAAAGGAGAGACTAGTAGACCTAGGATGGCTATCTTTTGGTATTTACCCATGTTGAGATGTATGAGATTTGGTGTGTTTGTGCTACTTCGACAGAAGAGAAAGAGGTCTGTGGTTGGGCAGAAAGTAAAAAAAGAACACCGCAAACGTGAATTTATTTATCTAACCGTGGTTGTTGCACGAGCCGAACGTGTGGGCGTCTCAGGATGCGAGCCCACTCAACTACAGCAGTGATCAGTATTCACATATAAAAAGTGCTTAAACACGTATAAACATAAGATGAAAACGAAAGAAAAGAAAGTAAGCGATAATAAGCATGGAACAAGCACATAAGTAAAGGAACAGAAAAGCCAAAAAAACACATAAAAACAAAAATAAAGGGTAAAATAAAGTAAAATTTCAAATGAAATATGAAATAGGAGAACCTGAATAGAAAAGGCGACTAAAAAAAATGGTATGTACAATATATATCCATCGTAATCAAAACTGAATAAAAAATCTCTAAAAAATGTAACAAAGGTAAAAAAAGAACTGAACTAAACATAAGCGCAATAAAGAAAATTGAAGTAAAACATAACAAAGCGTAATGATGCGATGGCGAAAGTTTAACGAAAAAATATGGCAAAAAAATAGTAGTAAGTAATAGTAGCAACCCTGGATAAGACAATAATAATAATGGACAAAAAAGAATGAAGTAAAAGAAAAACATGGTAACAGAAACGAATGGAAACAACCATATGAATAAATGAAAAAAAAAGCATAGATGTTAAACACAGTAGCAATATTATCTAAAACCAAAAAGGCTAGAACTATGCAATAATAATTAAATTCGTCGAATTAACTAATTGAAGAATATTGATGTCCGGAAAGAGAAAAGGAAGTATCATGAAATAAAAGAAACAATCTCTAGAATCAAAATTTGATTTGTTTGTGTAGTTGGTAATTTGAGCATGTATGTATAACTATCCAGTATTAAAGATTGTTTAATTGATTGCACAATTTATTTAAAACTAACTAGCAGGTTTAATATAAGCCCTATTCAAACTGAAAATTTCTCTGCATAAAATACTCCAATCAACTTCTCTAAGAAACCCCTTAGCATTACTTTTTATAGTTCCACTTGGTAAACTTAAATCAATTGAAGATTTTGGACTAATTGTTGTATCCTCAATATTACCTGAAGAATAACTTTGATTATTCATCATTATTTGTGTTGCAATTGATGTGTTGTTAGCAGAGGAAGTAGCAGATGTTGGACTAGCAAATGAAATATTCTTAAATTTAGTAGTTGGAATAGTAGTACTAATACTACCTGAATTTGGTTCTGAAGAAGACAGTAATGCACTTGGAGTTGATTCAGAATCTGATGAATCTGAATTGATGAAAACATCGTCAATTACTTCTTGGTCTTGTTCTTCGTCATCCTCTTCTTCCACGACAGATCCAGCATCAATTATGCTCTGTCTATTGTAAGTGTAATTTCTTGTTTTGGAGTTGAAACTATTACGTGAATCTCTAAAACTTGATGATGAGCCAAATGTTGTTGATATTGATGACCTTTGACTTGTCGTTAAGGAAAATAGGCTTGAACCACCTGTGGACTGTGCTGAACTCAAACTGTTAGTTCTATTGGTAGTAGGTGTTAGCGACAACCTTCCTGCATTGATATGTTGTTGCGCCCGACTCTCCTGTATTTTAGTCTTAACAAATGATTCTTCCCATTTAAATAATTCATACATCAATTTCAAATTAGGTTGAATAATGACATTCAATCTGCGAACTCTCACAAATAGATAGGCCCTTGGTAATGTAATATTTAATCTTTTCATAACTTCTGCGATACAAACGGTAGCCGATCTTGAAACACCAACTTGACAATGAACTAAAACCTTACCACCATTATCATAGCATCTCTCAATAAATTGTAGAGCATCATTAATTGTAGTTGTTAAAGTACCGACACCATCATCATTAATGTTACTGATTCTCATAACTTCTAAAATTCCACATTTATCACCTGTCGAAGTAGATTGATTTGGCTCTATAGATAATATTTCACAACCTGATTGAGTTGTTGATAAATCACAGGTAAGTTCGTCAACCCATGGAATTCTCTCACCAACACTAACAATATAATTAATTCCTAAAGCTTTCATTAATGGCAATGAATTTGCATGGCTTAAAGAGCCTAAATATAAATGAGGTAAAATTCTTGAAGGCAGCGAGCCTTGAACTTCTTTACAACAGTCAGCTGCACTATGATGCGTTGGGTCAGGAGATACAATATCAGGAATAACTTCTTCAGCTGCATGAGTTGCGCCTTCTCTTAATTGAACAATATGATGACCCGTTGGTGTAACAAAAGATTCACTGCCATCAGCGTTTGATGTTGAATTCTTAGTTGTCATTTGGAAACTTTTTGGGAATGTTGGTGATCCTGCAGATTTTGGTGTTAGTAAAACTGTTTTAACATAAAAGGAATCAGTTTCAAGCTCAAATTTATCACTGATACCAAGGTTCAATGGAGAATAATGATTCATTATTGGTTCTAATTGTTGTAATAAAGCATAATCAGATTTGAAAATAAAGAAAGGTCTACCGTAAGTAACATGTAACTTAATGATAGCTTGATCTAGTTTCAATTTTTCAGCATACATTATAAAGCATAAACCTAACAGGGCTGTTTCGGTGTAACCATCAGAACAATAAAATAAACCAGTCCGTTCTTCATTACACTTGTAAAAGCATAGTTTACAAACATTCACAACTGAAAGTATATCTTCTTCAGACATATCTGAAATGCAAACAGAACCAGAAGGAGGTATCTCCAGGTATATTTGACCCAATTCATCGGAATTATCAAACAATGAAGCTAATTCTGCTAATGTTGGGAAACGGACTCCTTCAACACAATGAATGAAAATTTTCCAATTTGACTTCGGGAAAGTAATTAATCTTGAATCCATATCCTTTGGTTGCTTATTAGCAAAATCTTCTTTGGTCAGAGTGACAACTGAATTATTTGGGTCACAATGTAAAGGAGGACTGAAAGACACTGGAGAAGTCAATTCTGGAGATGGAGTGTACTCGTTATTATTTTCATTCAATTGAATTTGTAAACATTCAAAATCCGTTGTATTACCAAACCAAACATTAGATGTAACTGGGGTTGCGGATGACATTTTTGAAATTTCTAATTTTTCTCTATATAAATAGTTACAATCCCAATTATTAAAAACATTTAAATCATATTCCGAACATAGACTTCCAGGTGATTTAATTGAAGAGTCGGGTGATAGTATTGGAATAGCTAATAAATTGAATTTTGAAAATAAGTTGATATTTGGATCTTCAACAACGAATGTATTATAAAGCTTTTCATTTCTAGAAAATTGTAAAGATAAATTATTATTTTGAGAAGAAACCTCTGGGTGTTCTATAATATATTGTAATTGAGCAATATGAATTAGTCTGGCTAATGAAACACATTTACAACTCTTACCAATTAAATCAGAATCATTTTCAATATTCATACACCCACAATGGTCATCATTGAAGCAATAAACTAAAATATCTGAAATATTACTAACTTTTGAAACTTGGATATGAAAATTTCTTAAAGAAACACCAAATTGAGGATCCATATCCTTAAAGACAGGTAAAACTTTTGCAATATAACAATCTCTTAAGAGTGACTCTAATGAAAACTTCTCTAGAATTGAGGCGTCTATAGAATTAGACAAATAAAGACTTAAATTACGGATTCCATTAACAGAAACAAGTATATCATCTGACGAAACAGTACCCTTAACTAGACCAACAGTTTCAGTGATGATACTTTCATAAGCTGAAGAAACTTCACCATTGGTGTTGCTTGATCTAACAATCATTAAGCTTCGAACATTTGAAGGTGTCTGAATTGTCATAACTGATTCATCATCACTATCCTGATCTGGACCTAGGCTACTACTGCCATATGTTAAATTGGACAGGAACCTTATTTGGGCCAAATTGTTCTTATGAACACCATGAAGCCAGGGAAACATAGTTTCAACTTCTGGTAATTCGGTTGTATAATGATTTATTAGGAAGTGGCATGCTTCCTCTGTAGTTATTAATCTACAGTCGGAACTGTTTGAAACCCTTAGTGATTTATGTGAACGAAAGTATGAGGAATTTGGATCGAACGGAGACACGATTTCATTTGAATGTTTATATAAGCTAGTTGATGAGGTCATTGAAACTTTATTTGATGTTGAGTTTTTTCTTGATATTCTTAGTTGCCCGTCTATGTTTGTAGCGGTATTGTTATTGATGATGTCTTTGTTAAAAAAGTTACCAAAATTCATAAGTCTTGATCTGACTTTTTCTCTATCTTCGAATGTTGAGCTGCTGCTGTTTGCCCGTTTTAACTTTGAAGAGCCTGTTCTGGGGAAGGAATGCTGCTTAGGGTCCAGGGAAGAGGGAGAGGGTTTGGACTTCTCAAATTGGGCCTCTGAAGACTCGGGGATGATGGTGGCAGCTGAATCGTTGTTTACGAAGCCTTCAGGGCATGGAGAGGTTGTTGTTGAGGCGGGAGGGTCTGTTGAGGTGGACGAGGAGGAAGAAGGAATGCGGTTGTCCATGTTCGTGGAGGTCACCTGGTCGTGATCCAAAGACTCCACTAAGTTCATCTGGGAGATGTTGAGGAAACTGAGAAGTTGATAGTTAACGGGAGGACAGCTGGTAGTTGTGCAACAGGTCGAAGAGGTCTGGTGACCACCCTCCAAAGGGATAGCTCTTTTGGCCTGTCCACCTATGTTGATTTCGCTCGGCGGCAGCAGGTCGTGCGTGCGCAAATGCCAGATAGCGATACAATCAAAGCGATAAGAGCCATTATCAGATTGATTAAATTAGGGATAAACATATACACAATAACTACTGCTTATACTTCTCAACAAGACCCATCAAATACTTGAGGAAGTGTCTGTCCACGCTCTTGATCAACTGTTCCACAAAATCTCTGCTCAAATCTAGGGGGAAACCCAAGTTGCTGACCAGAGCGTTGGAGATTGCTCCACACATCATCTCATTAAACTTCAAATCTCCAATGCTAGGTGCTCCGCTAACTTTATTACCATTACCATTACTTCCTTTTTGTTTTAGAACACCATTATTACCCTCTGGCATTTCATATCCAACATACGCAATAGCTTTCAATAATCTCGCAACTTCCAAAAACACACAGCTTCTAAATTGTGGATCTTTTAACATCGCTGGGTCACATTTAAAGCATAATTCTAACGAAATCATAATTACGTTATTAATCAACAATGTCTCTACTTGTTCGTAAACGTTATTATCATTCTTAAAAGCATCTAACGGATCAACAACTTTTCCTGCTCCAATACCTTGAACTAGTGCGTTTAATTCACCAAGTGAAACCTTTACTAAACTTAAATCGACAGCTTGTTGTTGCTGATGATAAGTGTAAATGTAATTAAACAATAAATTAATCACGGAAGTCAAAGTTTCTTTATTTTCATTAGTCAACCACAGTGAGTTCAGATGATCATTGGAGATCCCAATTAATAGTGTAATCATTGACTTTTGTAAATCTAAAATCTCAATCTTTGTAAATTCATCATTGACATTATTGGTTTCTAATTCAATCCTGGCTAATACTTTTCCAATTAATGGTGAAATTAATGAATTCAACATACCATAAATACTCTGGGAGTTGTTACAACCATGGAACACTTGTGTAATGAAATTTAAAAAATTGGTAATTTCTGGCATCTTGGCTTTATCGAAATTAATCATCATTGTAGAAATAAACTTAGATAAGACATCTCTAGTAATATCTTGAGTTGGTAATTTCGCTAATAAGATGAATAATCTAACAATACAAAATTCGGCCGCTTCTCTAACGATATTGAAATCAATGAAATTTTCCAACGTGATTAAAATAACTTGAGAAACTTGTTGTAATAAGGAAACAAATTTCTGATCAAATTCATTAACTGGTAAACTTTCAAAACCTTTCAATATAGTACCAACCGAATGCATTGAATGATGAACTTGTATAACAATATTTAAATTTAAATTTGATAAATTATTAATACATTTTTCAAGATTTGAAAATAATGGTTGTAAAACTGATTCAAACATTGCTATCTTCTCTTCTGGTTTATTAATTAATGTAATTAATAATCCAATTGCTTCAAATAAAAATAATTGGTGTTCAAATCCAGATTCTTCTTCAACGGTAGTCAAATCTATATAATTAGTTAATTGATGTTGTTTCAAGTTGATATTTTCAAAGTTGAATATCAATAACGGTAACAAATTGCTAATTAATTCTTTAATAATGAAGTCATCGATACGAGGCTTGGTAAACTTAATAAATCTATAAAATAAATACCACGATCTATATTTCACTTTTTCATTATCACTGAAAACACCAAAATTAGAAACAAAGATCTTCAAAACTTTCAATAAAATTTCATTCTTATCAATTCCTTCCACTTGAATATTTGAGTTATTAAAAAATGTGTAGTGTTTCAAAACTAATTCAAAAAATAATAATTGAATTAATGGGTGGCTAATTAAAATTGATGTGGAATTGTCTATAACTTTACATAACATTTCATTGAAAACAAAATATGGTCTAGAATTATTAATCATAGTCTTAGGCAAGTTCATAACGTTATTTCTTAAAACCTCACTATAATGAGTTAATTGATATAAGCCAACTTCAATAGTTCTCCAATCACCATTTGAGCCATTCGAATTGAACAAAGATTCATTAATACAATTAATCATAACTTCTAATGCCAATTCTTCATTAATAATCATAATTGAGTCCTGGAATGTTTTTAATCTGTTTCTAATATCGGTAAATTGCTCTATTGTCTCGTCATCGTCGCCATCATCATCTTCATCATACTTCATTTTCATGATGATTTTCTTCAACAAGGTAGTTAAAATCTGATCATTACTAATTGCAGAGAAATCAATATCTTCATTAGTTATATTTTTCTTCAAAAATAATAAGAAATCAGCAATGAACGGGAAAATCTCTAATGAAATATCATCATACTCATTCTCTAAGAAGTCAAAAATCATTGGTAACAATTCTAAAATTTTTGAAGTTGCCGTATTTTTAAAATCTAAATTTAATAAATCTTGATTCGAACTTGAATCTAGAATTGAAACTAATTCAGAGCCTAACTTATTAACCAATTTGGCAAATGCAACAGAAACTTCATAATGTAAATTCTTTGATTTTAATCCCATTTGTGAAAATACGTATCCTAAATTTAAAAAATTAATTAATTCTAGCTTCTTAACTGGTGGCATCTTCTTGTGTAATATTTCATTGAATGCATTAGATGTTATAACTCTTTGTTGATAATCTTGAGAATTACCTAAAAATTGATATAAAATAGTTAAATAATCTTGATCTAAAATTAAATTGATTTCAATCCATGAGACATAAGAGCCAATACACTGAATAGTTGAATTAATGATATCACCAGATAATTTAGACGAAATGTTTGTGTAATGTTGTAATACTTGCTTCCATATAGTAGCCATTGAAATCATATCATTTTCTCTAATGGCATCTTTTAATAAATTGTCTCTCTCTGCTCTTTCCTTATCTCTTATAATCATTTGTTCACCAATTTCTTGATGGATCACTAATAGTGTCCTTAGATAATAGTCAGTGGCTAAATCATTGAAAGTATTTGAATTTGAAGGTTTGGCTAATGATAACAGGTCTTTAATTAAAGTTGAATAGCAAGTCAATGTAGAATTAACGAAAACGGAGCCAAAAGTCTTAGCTAATGCATTTCGTAAATAGGTAGGTTCCACTTGATCCTTACTAATAAGTTTGTTTAAGTATCCGAACAAATAATCTTTCATAGTGATTCTCTGATCATTTGATAATGAAGACAATCTATCATTTAACACTTGAAAAATAAAGAACTTCACATTAGGAGATAAGGAATCATTAGTGTTTAATAAATTGATACAGTGTTGCCATCCATCGTCCGAAGATTTGATTTGATTAATAAATTGTAAGGCTTGTTCTTTAAGGTTTTGGTCATTGGTGGCACTAGATGCTATTTCCACCGCCTGTTGAATCTGAGCATCCATCTTGAAGAATTGTTGTTTTTCCCTGAATTAAAATATGGGTTATTAATATATTATTTGCCACTCTTAGGATTATAGTAAAAGAGTTGTATATGCTGAAATATGCTAATAGAAGTAAAGTTTTCTTTGATCGCCTATGTATAAGATCAATTTTTTTTATCCAAAGAATGCTGTTTGTTTTATATAATAGTAGTACAAATAGAAAAACAAAACCGCTGTGGGGAGGAGATGTCTTTCAGAGTCAAAATCTATGTGCAAGAAGGAGCTGTGCTGTAAGGGATATGTATCAGTCATACGACAGGCGTAAAAGGGTTCGAATCAAGCAAAATATCAACAGATGTCTTTTCGGAGGGCTCAGGACGTCGTGCGAGCGCGGCAGGTAAAATTTTTCATTTTGTTTTCCATCCCATATGGGGCACCGTTTGCAGCAGATCTGACGAGTTGTTGGAATTTGACCAATCTGTGATGGTGAGTTGTGGTTGGAAGGTGACTCTTGGTGGTTTTTTGATAATTGGTAGGTGTTTCAGAGAGTGTTTTGATCAAAAAGCAGTGGAGTTTGTTGTTTACCTAATCTGATCCCCAGATCGGCCAAAAGTGCTTTCACAGGTCACACATCCGTTTATCTAACTTCAAAATCATATTACATCAAATTTAACAATCACAAGTCTTTTATCTCCTCCTAATTAATTGATAAAGAGTATATTTTAGGTGAAAATGAAGGTTTTAGCATAGACAAAACAACGGATAAATATGTGGCACATTTTTAATTAATTTGTGGCGTATGTTCATTGGCTACTGTGCTTTATAAGCTAAGAATTTCGGTATTAAGCCGAACTCCTCCCTCATAGCGTAATGGTGATCGCGTTCGGCTACGAACCGAAAGGTTCCAGGTTCGAGTCCTGGTGGGGGAGTTCATTTTTCGTAAACAACAGCTGGTTTTGTTTTTGTTTTTTAAAGTAAACCTTCAGAGAGGCTTCAGAAATATTGTCAAAATAGGTTATTTTAACTTTCGAGAGAAATAAATCAGATTAAGGGGCAGGGTTCAACTCAAATTATTTGTATTAAGGGTGTGAGTGTGCGTTTCGAGATTATTTTTTTTTTTGGCGGGGGGGGGGAAAGAGCCATTCTGACAGACTTCATTTTTTACCTTCTACTGCTGTATAAGTAGCATCAATTAGTTCGGAGTTTCAATTAATTAAATAGGAGAGATACATAGTAGGTAAATAATTAAAAAAATATAGTAAAAAATTTTCAGGAAAATAAAAATGAATGAATGACTGTATGCAAAGATATATAAAGTATGTAAAATAACAAAAAAGATGAAACAAAAAGACAAGCATTACGAAACAAAAAAACGGCTTTTTCAACAAAAAATATAATAGTAAATCATGACTATTCCTCAAATAGTGTTGAGAGTATGAGCATGATTAGGTAAATCTTCCAATTCAACCTCTTCAGTAATTGGTTCAGAGTAAGCTTTACTAGGAGGAACTCTACGACGATGACTAAAACCAGCTTTTTCATGGTCATCTAACAACAAATCCTTTAATCTTTCCTTAGCAACCTTTTTAGTTTGATTTAATGTAGCAAAAACAATTGTTAAAATTGGTCCTAGCATTTCCATGTTATAGGCAACATAGACACCGGACAAAACAATTATTGATAATCCAAATAGTAATGGGTTCCTTAAAATGGCCATAAATTCGTTCCATCCTAAAACAATAATAATAACATAGATGTATAATGGAATTTGAGTTGAACTTAAAACAATTGATCTCTTAGCTTCCACGTAAATAGCATCTGTCTCTTTCTTTAATCTCTTGGAAATATTGTTTTGCTCTTTATTGGAAAGTAAATGAGAGAAATTATGAGAGTTACCATCCTCGTCATCTTCATCTTCAAAATCATCTTCATGGGCCAAATCAACATCAGGTATAATTTCCTCGCCGGTTGAAGATAAGGTAGCATTGGAAAATAATGGCAATAAACCCAGAGTTTCTATTCTAGCCTTATTGAATTGAACATCAATATCAGCTGTGTTTTTCCAGACTTTAGGTAACCCTTCCTCATCATACTTAAATAAATCTTCAAACTGGTTTCTTAGAATTCTGGCTACGGTATCTTCACTGACAAAATCATGAATGATTTCTCTGAATCTTAACCAAAACGTTTTTTCAAGTTGAGCAGCTGTTGCTATATTAACCTTTGTTGGTAGGCCTAACTTAAAATCATAATCACCGTTATTCAATTGATATGCTTCCAGTGTAGTTGATTTCTTTTCTTGGAAATTAGTCAAGATATTATCCCACGAATCTCTGGTAGGGTTGGTTAAAATATCAACAACATCTTCTTTGAAACTAGCTTGAAATCTCTTGGTTAATCTAGCAACTAGATTAGATTTTTCCTTCAATTTTAATTGTTCGGAAGTTTCAACGATAGATTCTTGTAATTTCTCTAATCCCGCACTATAATTAAAAGGTTCAGCAAAGTGGAAAATGGTAGCTGCTTTGATAAAGAAAGCGACCGCTTGTTTAGCGGAACTATTTAATAAATCTCCAAAAGGTAATTTGGATCTTGCTTTCTTAGCTTTGGTGACATTATCAGTAAATTGTCTTAACGCTTCCTTGCTTAATTTTTTTAATTGTTGAGAATGAACTTCCCTTAATTTGGTATCCACTTTATGTTGTAAAGTATCCTTTCTCTCTAAATAAACAGAATTGATATAACGAGCAGCCTGATCGTCATAAATGGTTAAGGCATCTTTTCTTAAATTTTGTAAAGTTAAGGAAACTTTTTCTAAATCTTGCATTGAATCAAAATCAACTTGGGAGAATTCTTGTTCAAATTCATAATAAGCTTGCTCTGCAATTTCATCACATCTAAATCTTGCAACTAATATCTGCTGAGTTGGCAAATCTAAATCTTTATTTAATTCAATTTGATCCCAGATTTGTTCGGAGTACAAAGTCCACGCATCAATTGGAATACCACGATGATACTTTGGACTTGTTAATTCTGTTCCAGAGTAAAACTTATCACCTAAGGCTTTGATATCATGTTCAAATTTCTCAGGTTGGAAATGCTTGTGAGCAATAGCTTCAAACTTTAAATCAAAAAAATCAGTTAATTTAAGATTTTCACAGCCATCTGGTTTATTTAAATCATCCCAAATCTTGTGCAAATCAGCACCTAAAGTTTTACTTAGATTCTCTATTGGGGTTACACCCGTGAAATCTCTAATAACAAATAGTAATAAACACTTTTGTCTGTTACTGTGAAATAAGGACAAATTAACCTCAAAAACGGTTTTAAGCAATTCTAAATTAGCACCTTGGTATAAACCAACTTGATGTTCCCAAATGTTAATAATTAAAACTTCAGAAGTTGACAATGCAAATAAAGCTGACTTTCTCTCAAAATCCTTATCTTCAGCCTTTTCTCTACCATCAACACCTTCAACATCAAGAACATAAATATTATTTTTGTTCGCATGACCACTTTGACTTTCAAGAGAGGCGATACTATTTGCATGTGATAACCAAATACCTTTGGTGGTTTGTTCTCTTTTAGATTCATCCATAACATCAAACTTTGTGGCAAATAATTTGTTTAATAAGGTAGATTTACCAGTAGATTGAGAACCAAACACTGAAACGATATGGTAATTCAACCCTTTGTCATCATTTGAATCATAAAATTTTTGCATATAAGGCAAGAGTTTTTGATTGAACTGTTTATTCTCATCAATCAATTGAAGAGATGGCACTGAACTTGATTCTACCATCTTTGTGTGGGTGTGTATATATGTGTGTGTATGTGTATGCAGTAGGGCAAAATCTTGTAAGGAGTAGTGAAATTCAGATCAAGATCAAAAACCAGCCCTTGCTATCGAAACGAGAGCGAGAAAGGACAACAAACAAACAAACAGTGGTGCGCCACGGGGTCTGGTCCCCGATCTGTTGGGTGTGAGGCGCAGTGAAACTTTGCCACTTCCAGAGATGATCCCCAATATCCCTTTTGTACTCTGCAATGTCTGCTTCCAAAGTCTTCCATCTGATTTTTGGAGTATTCTAGTAGGGTATTAGTTGCTAGAAAACAGATAATAACACATGATACAGAATCTCCCCAAAGAAATATTAGACCAGATATTTATCCTTTTAAATTCAGGTGATCACCTATCATTCATTCTTACTTGCAAATCAATCTATGAAAGAGTTTATCCTACCTTATTTCGAATTAAACCAATAGAACTCATTTACTGTCCTAAAGCTAATGAGTCAAGGCAACTTTCAACTACTTCTCAAGTGCTATACATCTTGGAAAACCAACCTGAATTATACAAGGAATGCCATATTTTGCACATTTCACTTTGCTCCTCAAAACACCTACATCATGTTTCTGGGATGATAACTAGAACTAAAAATAAAAATAATAAGTCGTTAAGTTTAATTCACTGCTTATCTAATTTTCATACTCTAAGATTCTTGAAACTTTATGTTTACGATTTATCGATGTTAAAAGGTTGCTTGGAACATTTACCGGAAATGTTAACAAGATTAGCAATTATAGTGAATCATAAGAAATTACAATACCAAGATAATGATAAAACACTACATATTAAGACAGGCCGACTGAAATATGTTAAAGTTGCAGCGGTTGGCAAAGAACCTTTACTGTATGATAAAACTACCATGAGAAGCTTAGTTGGCGCCCATGTTATCCGAGCAGGTGTCACTGAACGCACAATTGATATTACAGTTAGAAGAAGATTAGGTACTTCAAATAAAGTGCAAAGTAAAATTTTAGGTATGAATTTGTTTGGCGGGCTGGTTGCTAAGCTATTGTTTGCCAATCAGAAAACTATCAAAATGATTAATATAAAAGGTGTGGAAGGCAATATTGTGTTTAGTAAGGATACTCATCATTCTGGGACATCATTTAGTAAAGCAATGGTTCAATATCCCAAATTGAAGATCATCAAATTGTGTGCTTTATCCATTAAGAAGATTGACTGGTGGCTTCCTGAACTTGAGCGAGTGAACAGAGGCACCACGAACGTTACGTTGAATAAGAAAGTGGCACCAGTGGTGCTAATTAAAAGTAAGATGTTTAGAAACCAGGAATCGTACAAGTTCCGGTTCTTTGGGAGTGATGATGCTGGCTGGTCGTTACTGGAAGGTATCCAGAGTAGTAAATTCTGGAACGAATTCTGCTACAAGTGAAAACGACGACAAAGAGCGAAAGTGATTGAGCTAGGTGTTTGTATATTTTAGTAACTATTACCTGTATAGTGTTTGTACCTTCCCTAAACACAGTTTCAACCGCTTTAAAGTATCATCATGAGTGCTGTACAAGCCAAGCTACAGAAATCTCTAGCAAGATTTAAGGAAAGGTATGCTTGTTTGTGTCCATTGTCAAGTCCAGATCACCCTTAGAAGGCCATACTAACTAACTAAACATTGCCTAACCCCTACAGAATTTCCAACGGCTCATATTATGAAGCACAGCAAACGATCAGATCAATTACAAACAGATATATTCATGCTAAGAACTACAATGCTGCAATTGAATTGTTATACCAAAGTTCTATGATATTAATGGAGTTTAAAAGATACGACGAAGCCTCCGACTTATTTTTATTCATGATTGAAGTTTTCGAGAAAGATGATAAATCAGCACATGATTTTAAGAACCAGGATCTAATTAAACTGATTGATTTTTTAAATGTCTTACCTAATGATGATGCCAATTTATTGAATTTATCAAAGGAAATTACAAAATTTATCCAAAAGAAAACAGGCGATGAAATTGGTTACACCAACTTGAACTTCATTTTAGGTAAGAAGTTATATTATAGTGGCACCCCTGAAGTAATTGCTAGAAGTGAAGCTTACTTATTTTCAAGCGGTAACACTAATGAGGAAAGTCTTGATTTATTAATAGATTTGGCATTTCAATCATTTTTAAAAGATGATGCTGAAGAAGATCAATTTGGGTTTTATGTGGCCAGATTAGTTTTACCATATTTAATTTTATTCAATTTGAAGTATGCCAATTTAAGTTTAACTAAGATGATAGCTAAGGCTAAATCTACCCCAAAGGGATCGTCATTAAATTTTACAACAGCTGGTGATATCGCAATTTTGGATGATGCAGATGATTCAGGAAAATTAATTAATTTCTTATCATTACTTATAACTTTAATAGAAAGAGCATCTACTGAGAATGGTACAAACTTTAAGGTCTTATTTAACAGATACAAACCACAATTATCCAAATATGAACCTCTGCTACCTAAAGTTAATACAATTGGCCAATTATATTTCAATGTTACTGTTATCCAACAACAAAATAATATGCTTGCACAAATGATGAGTGGATTTTTAGGTGGTGGAAATTAGTTAAAAAATAAGAAAAAAAAATTATTTCATATGTGTAAATTTTCATAACTCATTGCTTTTTTTTTTATTCTTTTCCTTACGTTAAAATTAAGTTATAAATAAAGACAAGTTTAACTCAAAACTCCGTAGTGCTAGTAGTCGTCAGTTTGAGGTTGGGCATCCAGTAATTGATCAGAGTGCAGATCTAGTTTAACAACAACACAATCCTTCTTTATTCTAGAGTCGTTTAACGCTTCTAATAATTCGGGCCTTTGAGATTTATGCAATTCATGTTTAGCTTCTTCGTAAGTACACCATCTTCTCTGTCTCTCACCAAACTCGGGCCATTTCTCAGATAACTCACCCACCTCCATTTCATAAAAATGAAATTCACTTCTAGGAATCTTAACACCCTCCGAATTCGTTAAATCGACAACATTAGCGTAATCTTTCTGTAGATTTTTTGTTTTAACAAATCGATGGTCTTCGACAACTGGTAGTTTATGTAGGATCTTGCCTGTAACGCCTGCTTCTTCCCATGTTTCTCTTCTGGCAGTTAATCTAAAATTATTCACTTCGTCAATTTCAATGCCTCCTTTTGGAAAGACCCATCGGTCTTGATGTTTGGAAGAGGATATCATTAGTACTTTATCATGGGGAGTCTTGCTTAACACGATGCAGCCAGCGACTAGTCTAGCTAATGATGTTTTATTATACACTTGGGTTGATCTGCCAGATCTCGATTTTTCAGTTTTGATGAAGCTATAATCATCTTCTTTTGATCTGGGTTCTTGCTGATCTGCTGTTGATGGATCGATGAAGTACTTATCTTCGACTTGATTCAGATCAACTAATAAATCTTCTGGTTTGTTGGTTGTCATTTTGGGTCTTAACGTAGAAAGGAAATTCGCTCTTAAAGTGGCGTGAGCTGTATTTAAGTAATTAGTGCCTCTTGTGAAGTAGTACAATGTGGTGTCTGTATCCAATGACTTTGATATCTGTCTGAGTGTGAAGCAATAGCCGAAGTGAATTGATAAGACTAAATAAAACCTTAAGAGAACAACAGTATCGGTGTCGTCATCTCAGTTGCCCGCGCGGCCAGCCTCTTCGATAGAAGACATCTACATATGTACATAAAAGAGTCTGTACAGCTGACCAGTGAACACATCAAAGTCATATATTAAGGCATAAAGCGTATATTGATTAGAACAGCATGCATATTATTCACTGAAATTGTAGTAAAGTGAATTCAATCCAGTTGATTTATAAATGTTTGAGTTTGAGTTGAAGGTAAAATATATATAAATATATATAAATATAGGTCTTGTTTATAATCAAATAAGGTTAGATCTGTTAAAGCTGAAGATCTCAATCCATCAAGTGACGGAACATTCCGATCGATTTACAGTTAGACGATCTGTATAGACCCTACACCTTAATCAACTTTCAATAAGCAAAGACGTTCTTTTTTCATTATTTTGGGAAAGGAAAAAGAAGACATACATATAACTAATATACAAAGGAATAACTAGAATACATAAAACGTGACAAATGGTCGACTAGTCAACGACATATTTAAGCAGCCACCAAATGATTTGCACATCTGGAAAATCATTAACGCTCCATAGCAACCAACTGAGACCACAGCAAAACAAACAAACACCAAGGAAGACCAATATCGACAATAACACAAACAAAATGAGGCAGAAGAAGTGTTCCATCAAGACTCGCTGCCTACAACTATGAACGTGTATTAATCAATCTGAAAAATTCCAAAAGCAAAAACCATCCATAAAATTAGAGTTTGGGGGTACATCAAAAAACCAAAACCAAACAGGTGTTCCAAGCCTATAAGAAATTAAGAATATATAATATATCACCCATGACTCTAATCAAAAAACCACACTGAATAATAAATTCCAGGTAATTGGGGAAATATTTGTGTTCCACCAGCAAATGAATCCACGAACCATTGATAAATTAAAGCAGCGTAGCAAAATATGAAAGGATGCTGTATGATGATTAAAATGAATAGCTGTAACTAATTACAGTTTGGAATGAAAAAGTGAACGTTAAATGAAAGATCGATAAACTGAACCATCGGTAGAGAAGGATATAACCAAAAGGAAAGATTCAAAACCAACCTTGTAGTTGCAAACCACCCCAGACTAAAGAACTTCCTGTTCCAAGGGAAGCACAGTGGCCGTTGTAGTTAAGCAGCTATGGCGAAGTTTTGTTGTTTTCCTTTTCTATAAGAAGATTGTACCCCTATGTTAAGCGAGAAGACTAGTGACGAAGGAAGAGAAAAAACCAGTTTTGAACCTCGATAGAAAAGAAGGTGGGAAGTGGGCTCCTTTTATAGTTTTGAAGAGGGGGAAATCATACAACAACTGCACACCCTTCAGTTACGTGTATACATGTTCTCCATGCAGTTAATTGGATAATTATATGAATTTTATATACAGATCCTGAGACTGTGTTGGCTATGAATAAATATTATTATAGAGGTCGGCAACCACAATAATGCTGTGCAGGCCGGTGAATAAGATGATATTGTGCGTTGAAGCAAAACAATATTTTTGGGCCGCCGGCGTTATTGTAGAGCGCGATTCGAGCTGAAATTGCAAAATCTCGCGAGCTGCACTTGGTTGATCATGGCGCTGCACGGCCATGATCGATGTCCCCAAATGGCAATTTTGGATTCTACCAGTAGAACCTAGGATGGGGACCATGTACAATCCCCTGTAACTTAATAACTGGATAGAGGTCAAACAACTTCACCTATCAGCCAGTCAACTCAATTATTGACTTATACTGAGAATTGTACATAATTCCCATGACATCCAATATCCAAGGAAGGATCCTGGATCCCCCAACAGCAGCGAACAAAGTTTAGAAGCGCGTATCCCTTGAGCGTGGCTTTTAAGGATCAAACTCAACCCAAATTAGGAATGGACCTAAACCCAAAATTTCCTATTTCTATTTCTGGCGCTCTTATAACTACCTAGATTGACCAAAACAACTAGTAAGCCGGCCAATCAGTTGGATACAAATTCCATAAATTTAGAAATTGCTTATAGAAGCTTCAAAAGGATTATAAAGGGGGGGATTAATTTTTTAGTTAGACTTCTTCCATAGTGACCGAATGTCGCCTATTTAACCGTTCTGCAAATTGCTATAGAGGTAGATTATCATACAGCTATCGGGTATATAAGACAAGGTGTTCTTTCCCTGCTTCAGCACTTTTATGCCCATGTGTGTAGGTATATGCCAGAGTTGTAAGCAAATGAAATAGGGATAAACATCTAAGGAGCGCTGTATATTTTTCTCTGTTAACTTATAATTTATAACTTATAACTTAATATACAGAATATTAAATATGCACACTTATAGCTCTAGAACTTAAGTATATATATACCTATATAACCTAACTGCAAATTTAATAATTATTGTCATCCTATTTTTGTTTTAGCAGCTGGCATTCGTTACCTGTAGTTCAGTTTTTGCAATCTGCTTCAGGATGAAGAGGTTAAAGCGGAATGTTATATATGAACTTGTGAGCTATGTCTATATGTTGCATTTGAAAAGTAACCTCTTGAATGTTCAGGCATACATGGGAAAACCAGAAAAGCTCATAATTAAGCCTGTAATTAAGCTTGTCCTTATAGTACTACTATGTACATAGAACAATTTTTATATATTTAAATTGCAGTTAGGTAGCACTTTTCTCAGGGAATCTATATATACTTTCACCATATTAATTTATATGATTCAACTATATGTATACCGTTCTATTGTATGTTCTCGGTAACGACATATATGCTCTAACTTCTTTCGTTTAGCTATTTGCTACTATATTATTTATCACATATGATGTTAGTTGGTTATCTTAGCTCTATATGTATAACTATAGCGGTGCATGGAAATGTATTCAGCTAGCTAGTTAGCGATGGTGCTTGCTATATTAATTCCTAAAGTCAGAATTCTATAAGATTTTCTATAGACTTACTCCCATACTACCTCTGTATGTGTGTCATATACCCACGGTAAACTTTCATATATAGCCGTGATGTATTAAGAATTATCTTTCATGAATCAATATTGGTATCTATAAAAAATAATTTCAGCTATAATTATGGTACATATTCCCTAATTATGTCTTCAAAAACTGATCTTAAATATATTTGTACATATCTGCCATTTTTCCCTTTTGTCCCGCAAGTTCATAACCCAGTAATTAAATTTTTATAGTCACTGGCTCATCACACCGACATGTATATTAAGATTGAACAGTTGTATTTCGTCATTTCGAAATACATATTTAATCTGATTTGTGTATTTAATTCTAGCTCGATCTTGAACCTAGATATATGAAGTTTCATCATACAAATCAAAGCGAATCAAATCATAGCTATGATCTCGTTAATCTTATGGGTGGAGTTTAAATTAGTTCAAGATCCAGTTAATGTCCCATTTTCAATTTAAGTCTTGATGTGAAATTATTATGTACGTATGCACTCCAAAGCTCGATTCAAATTCTGGGTCGTCTTTGTATATGCTCGGTACACAATTACCGTTATGGTAATTTCGTTCAGCTAAGGTAGGATATATAAATATAAATACCTCTATATTATAAATATCCTAAAAGAGAATTTTGCACTTGAGAATCCATAATTTACTATCAGAAACTGATATATCTAATTGTTTTCTATTAAGCATATACTAAATACGTCCTGCCACGATGAGACATAGTAAATACATACCTTCTGAAATAAATAAATATCTCAGCGTTATCATTAAATTTGCTGCCAATTTCTAGTCTGTTAGTTCCAATGTCAGATATATCGAAACGTTCTCAATCTTACAGTTACACCTTCTTCTAGCTGTAGATTTACCATAATCGTATATCATTGACTTGCTTTACAGAATTTATTCAATGTGATCAATCGCCTTTGATCCGGTATTTTGGAGCTAACATAATCTGATATCAACACCAAAAACACAATTAGCTAATGAGAGGATAATGGCCAATATATGAAATTATTTCTCTTCCGAAATTCTTGGTTATAAAGTAATTATACCCTATTATCTATATATAGTGCCCATGGATGTTTATAATATTCAGTTATATCAGACTTCGAATTTCTATTCAACTTACCCAGCTTGAAAGATCACATCTGAATGAAGTCAAATCAAAACTTCATTATTATATCAAATTTCTATGCTCCCAAATTAATGTTAAAGGTAATCAGACAACTTCAACCATTATATTGGGCAACGAAGAAACTCGGTAAATTAATGCTCTCTAAAAACTCAAGATATCCGAATTTAATTCAAGCAGCAGACGATATATCTATGATATATGTAATTATTTTAAATTATATGTCTTGTATGTTGTTATATGTGTATGAGAAGATATAGTAACCAGAAAACTGAAGCTTTGATCAAATCGATTAATTATAACCGGAACTAAAACCGACAGTGAGCCGCTAATCCTTTTAAGATACTTGTTATATAGATAGATATCAAATAAATTGGAATTACATGCGCAGTGACTACGCCACATTTTAATGTGACTGCGAAAACCTTTCACCCTCGCTCCTCTAGTAAAAAAGATATTTCAATTACGTAAACCTACAAATTACCATTACGTAAACCTGATAAGATAACAAAATGATCTTTACTCTATAATAATCATTAAATAATCAATTATCAAAGTTGTGGAATCATATTGTACAAATAATTTCTGTCTTTTTTAAATTAAATGGGTTTTATATAAAAAAGTAGAATGAGATTGAGAATCCAACTATGCTGTTTTGTAATTATTATTATAAAAATTTAATGTAGTAAATAAAAGTAAACAAACAATTGCTGAATTTATCTTAAACGACGAGCTTCTCTTTCTGATTCCATTAAACATAAGATATCGTTTTCTCTGACTGGACCCTTGACGTTTCTGACAATGGTTCTGGAAGTATCATCTAAAAATTCAACTCTGACTTGGGTGACACCACCTCTTGAACCGGTTCTACCTAAAACCTTGATAACCTTAGCTAAAGTAACTGGAGTTTTGGAATCCTACAAAAAAACAATCAATGTTAGTATTTATCAATTATCAAATAGATAATCTTGAATCGTGTCTAGTCATTCCGTTGCCCACTCGTTGATGATTGATTATTTGATATGAACCTGGAAATCCCAGAATTGGCAATACAAAGTTCAGAATAAATATATTCAAATATAATATTTAATGTGTATCTTTCTCAACTGTATGAAATCTGATTCAAAGGGAAATTCTAAGTCGGTTCTTTAGTCTTGTGTCGACCTTTATTTGAAGACTCTAACGTTGAATAATTTAACTGGAAATGAACTGAAATGGACTCTAGTGAATATGGTAATGATAGTGACATACCATTTTGTATTATGTATCAATTATATGTGATTTAAGATAAACCTTTAAATTCGGGTATGTTAACGTGAACCACCTGAAGAACAAGTGAAAAAAATATAAACCAACGAACGACACACTGGCCTGAGAGTCCGTCTGCCAAACTGGAGCGGGCAAAGTGAAAATTTTGTTTGCGTGGTGCGGCTTAACCAGGACGGGTAACTACGCACATGTTTTAGTCACGTGTATGGTCCGGGATATACATTCAATTAGAGTCCGAAAATAAAACGCGATGAACAGCCGTGACTTGTCTGTCACAGGAGTTACAATCACCTTATGTCTTCCATTAAAAAAAGAAGTCATCAGAAAGATTCCATTATATTTACTCCACCCAATCAAACAACTAAACTCGAATGACTACTGTAGCCGCTAAAACAATTGCCGTCTTTGGTGGAAATGGATTTTTGGGTATGTCCAATTTCAAAAGATTAACATTAACATCAATTTTAACCTTCAGTTTCCCCACAAAAATTGGTATACTAACTACAAGCTCTTCACTTATTCAATTCAGGTCGTAGAATCTGTGAAAATGCTATAAGTAGAGGTTATAATGTCAAATCAATCACTTCCTCTGGTTCCCAACCTAAAAAGTTAGCGCCTTCTGATAAGGCATGGATCGATAAAGTTGAGTGGACAAAAGGTGATATTTTCAAGCCAGAAACTTATCAAGATCAATTAAAAGACATCAAAGCTGTCGTTCATAGTATAGGGATTCTTTTAGAAAATCAAGATTATAAGAAGGCCGTTAGATCTAGTGATGGTGTCCTTAACGAAATCCAAGGTTTATTTACAACACCTAATCCAATGAAGAAGTCCTCTAAATATTTAAATAATACATATGATGCAATGAACACTGAAAGTGCTCTTATTTTGGGAGAGACTTTAACTGAAGTGAATAAGGATTCCAGACCTGCATTTGTCTATGTCTCAGCTGATCGTGGGTTTCCAGGTGTTCCATCAGGTTATATTGACTCTAAAAGAAAGGCGGAATATGAGTTATATCAATTACAGCCAAAATTGAGACCAATTTTCTTGCGTCCTGGTTTCATGTATGACGAATTGAGTCAAGAAAAAGATCTGAGATCCAAAATAAAAGAGGCTCTACATTTTGCTAATGGATTTAATGAAAAAATACTAAGAAATGCATTAGATGGTATAATTAGACCTCCAATTTCTACTCAATTGGTTGCGAAATGGTGCCTAGAAAAAATTGAGGATGAAGATTTTCATGGTCCTGTTTTATTTGATGAAATGTTAAATGTTAGAAGTTGAAATAAAAGTTTATTGTTTTTCGCAATGTTATTATTAATTACTATTTTATGACTATTTATACATATTTACCCTTTTCTTTTTTTTTTCAAAGGCATATGCATGTACATAATATATGAAAGCAAAAGTTATGATTATTTACAGTGATAGTGATGTTAAAATGTCTTTTATACCAGATCCAATGTGACCGTTCTTCTTCATGACCCCTTCATAATGAAATGTGATGGTGTGGGATCGATCTCCAAAACCTTTACTGAAATCTAAACCTTAATAAAAACTTGAGATTACATGTCTTTGTTACATTAAAATTACTCTTCTATATAATTCATCCGAGTTCGAAGATTCACACCTTGTATTTTCTAGGCACCCTGTATTATATTATCAAACAAAGGCCGACCGATAAGCTTCAAAGGCAGTGTTAGCGAACAAGGCCCGCTTAAAAGAAACAGATCCGAAGACTCAATTACGCATGCAATCGTTGTTACCACACATTATGTATTACAAAATACAATACAGTTCACAACACAGTTCACCAAGCACCAATTCGTGAGTGACCGATATATTAAAATATGCCCAGCAAATACAAAAATATAAGTCAAGAAGACCCCCTTTTTGAAGGTTTTGAAAGCAACTATGAATCAACTACAACGACTGCCCAGCTAGGCACCAGTTCCAACAATGCAGTCACATCACCATTTATTTCCAATTCTTTCAATAATGCAAATGACGAAGCAGAGAATCCTCAGGTTTATTTTGGAGGTTCAGATTCCGCTAGTACCAGTAAAACAGATTTGAGATTTATGACTGTGGTAAACCCAGTAAGTTCAGAAAGAAGAAGAAGTTCAGTTGTTGATGTCCATGATTTATTCAAAAGAGTTGACTCATTGAGATCGATGAGACCATTGAAATTGATTGGTGAAGCCAAAAGCCTAGCTAACTGGCCAGTGTTTAGAAAACCAAAAGAAGATATTCAAAAGCTCAGAAACAAAAATATGAAAAAATATTATGAACAGCAAAATGAATATATTGATCGATATCATTCAGTTGATGCGTTGTTTGACACCCATGTCCATATGCGTATGATTGAAACGTATGAACAAAATGATGTGATAGCTTCTAGAAATGAACTACTTGGAGCTCCTGCCAACATAGACGTTGAAGGTGGGATAGCTCTAGGCTATTCTGGATCGGAAAGTAGCGGTATTGTAGATATGGCTATTAACCTCAATTTCCTTATTAATTTCATTTTGCTTATTGGTAAAGTTGTTGTTGCTTATTTGAGTAACTCTATGTCTATTATTGCATCGTTAGTTGATTCTGTATTGGATTTACTGTCCACTTTTATTATCTTTTTTGCTAATAAGTTTGCATCTAGAAAATCATCAATGTTTCCAATTGGTAGAAAAAGATTGGAACCATTAGGTGTTTTAGTGTTCTCTGTTATCATTATTGTTTCATTCTCTCAAGTTTTAATAAGCTCGGTAAGTAAATTGTTAGATGGTGATCACGAAATTATTAGTTTAACTCAAACGGCCGCCTCAATTATGGTTTTGACAATTCTCATTAAGATTATTTGTTATCTTTGGTGTAGAAATATAAATAATTCATCAGTTCAAGCAATAGCAGAAGATGCTAAAACCGATATTGTTTTCAATTTCTTCTCCATCATTTTCCCAATTGTTGGTTCTTTAATTGGTTGTTGGTGGGTTGATTCATTTGGTGCTTCAGTATTATGTGTTTATGTTATTGTTCAATGGGCAGAAATTGCTTTTGAGCATATCAGTAATTTAAGTGGTGCAAGTGCATCAAAAGAAGATTATCAAGAGATCCTATATATGATTGTTAGGTTTAGTGATAATATCCATAAGATTAAAAACTTCCGTACTTATCACGTCGGTGATTTACTCAACGTCGAAGTTGATATTGTTATAGTTAATCCTGAGTTGGAATTGAAAGATTGCCATGATCTTGGCGAATCACTTCAATATGCCATAGAAACATTACCGTTTGTTGAAAGATGTTTCGTTCATCTTGATTACAAGGAAATTAATTTCTCCGGTCATATTAATAAATAAATATGACGTATATTGATTGAATCTCATATGATGTTATACTTTCTGTTTTCTGTTTTCTGTTTCTTTTTATAGCTCTCGGCGCACGACATGCATGTATATATTCTTAATAACGGTTATATATCTGTGGCTTGAATCCTTAGCTCTAAGCTGTCAAGCATTAAATATATAGATCGAAAAGTGCTTGATATATTTGGGCTTTGAGCGTACACTCAATCTCACAACAAATTATTTAGTTGCAGTGAATTTAATTTATTTATCCATATATCATCAATCGAGCTGCTCCTCGCTCAAAGACAATTCGAGCTTGATAATCCTATAGCGTGATCGAGTCAATTATTCTTTTCTACTCAATTAGAACCGGTTGATTGAAATTATATGCGATAAGCTCTAGATATATATCGAATTAATCTGCGCTCGTATGTGCAATCTCCATACAGGCTTAATCAACTAAGCGAGCACACCTGCTCTTTTTAAGCCTTCGCCTTAATGATCAACGGCGGTAGAATTGGCTTAATTAAAAGACTGATCCGATATAAACATAGGTTGGGAGCTAATTGATCCATTAAAAGGAAAAGCAATCTTATGCTATATAACATTTATAGGTTCTTGCCATAACTGTTGAAGTGAATGTGTTAAATCTGTCCCAGCTAGACATATATGGAAAGAGATAAATGAACTGTAGATTCACCCCTTTAAAATTTATATGTATTTATATATCAGCTTGCGCAAATTCTTCTATACGCTTAATTTATAACCATATTTCATATGGATCTTCTTAAATATGGCTCAATTAAGAAGATTTCCTAGAACGAACGAATAGAAAAGTTCGACCACGGTATCAATTTTTAGCAGCTCAGTAGTACGTTGTTTCAACTTCAATCAAAGAATTTTTGAGAAGAATTTCATTAGGTTAAGGGGCACCTCTTCAATCCGGATAATCGACCAATCGACTTCTCAGTTGCCGCGCATGTACTCAATCTTCAAAATACAATTTACCAATTTAAGACGTCATAGATATAGATCTATCGAAATAATGTATATATAGTTACTTAAAGAGTATCTACAACTATATATGTGGTATAGCTGGATTCAATCGAATTATTCAAAGGTAATTGAGATCAAAGTTGTATATATTGGTTTTTGTTAAAAAAAGTTTGCCCCCTATCTAGCTGCGACGATCATTATAATATGCGCAATATCTGGCTCGATATAGTTATAATTAATTAACTAAGAATCAAATTTAAATATTTTTTACGTAATTAAGTTAATTAAAGAAAGCGGCCTGTTACCGGCTGGTAGTTTTTTGAAAAAAAAGTATACATATAGATAGATAAGACTGAATCCCATATAGATAGCAAGATTCAAATTAATTAAACTATGATTAGTAATTCGTACATTTTCATTCCATATCCTTCTTTCAGATTCCTTTCACTCGTCAGTTGACCTATATATAGTAGCTTTTTTTACGTATCAGTTGGCTGATATAGATGTTGTGCAATCAACTAATTGCACTCGAATGTAGTCATATAGACTATAAATAACCGGATTACTCATTTCGACAAATTCAATGGAATGAATATGTAAAATAGCACAATTACTTTCTTTAGATCTATTCCGTTTATCTGTTAACTTAAAATTGTATACAATTTATCTATCTATGAATCTGCATTTCACGTTGACAATTAAAAGATATGAAGCTTGAGATATCCTTATAAATATTAAGGGTGGAACCTTACGTGTTTATTTGTTTGCTGTGCCTGCGAGTGACTAGCTAGTAAGTTATTTTTTCCACATTTTTCAGGTACCAGAGTTTTCACCACCAAAGCTAATACATTGACTTTTTTTGTCTTAATTGTTCCCTATGTTTTAAATCTGTACTAGGCATAAATAGTTAATAATTGCATTATTAATGTCATCAGCCACACCGATAGAGGGAAACTCCCATCTGTAAAAGACTATGGCGTGCGCTGATACACCCAGTTTCAGAAATCCAGAACCTTATTGCGAGTTAAGCCTGATTTGATTTTTGAATAAGGAGGTTCAGCTCAATTGTTTTGCACCTCTACTAACAGGACTGCATGCCAAGAAAGGGTGGATGAGCCCCTTTCTTTTTTTTTCTGATTGATCGATTATTAATTTTCCTGATCCCGTTGCATACGTTGATTTAAATATCGAACACATCCCAGCCAGCCCATCAGCAGCCAAACTTATCTGTTGATCATTTTGACTGAATTTTCCCTCTACGTCTCATCTTCCTCTTCCTTCTCTAGAAACAAAAAAAGGTCAAAACCAACTCATTCATTCTTTTTGAGCGTCATCCAGTTACCACATCCTCTCATATTTTTTTTTCACTTTTAGCAGCATTCCACAACCATGAACTACAAAAATCTGCTGGCCCTTTTACTCTTTTTGACTTCAACCGTTTATTCAGTGGACACTGACACAACAACCACCGCTTTAAATGCTGCTACAACTGCTGCTGCCACCACTAGTACTACTTCAGCTGCTGCTGCCGCTGCCACAACGGCTACAACAGCTTTAACCACAACAGGTGCTACAACAGCTACTACAGCCAATGCTGTTGGCGCTACAACTGCCACCACCAATACAGCTGCTACTGCTACTACAAACACGGCTGCTACTGCTACTACAAACACGGCTGCTACCGCTACTACAAACACGGCTGCTACTGCTACTACAAACACAGCTGTTACTGCTACTACAAACACAGCTGTTGCAGCTACAACAACTTCAGCAAGTACATCAGCAACCGGTGCCACAACTGCTACTACAACTGATGCTGATGCCGTTGCTGCTGCTGCTACAACTGCTACAACTCCTTCAACTACTGATACAGCTGCTACAACTGTGGTTGGTGCTACAACAGGCACTTCATCATCTTCGACAACTACAGGTGCAGCCGCCGTAGCAGTAACTGATACCACAACTACAGCTGCTGATACAACAGCTCTAACGACTTCAAGTACTTCATCAGATACTGCAACTGATACGGATACTTCTACTTCTGTTTCAGCTACTCTAGTTTGGGCCACCTTTACTACAAATGGTGTTTTGACCACCGCTGAAGTTACATACACTCAGACTTTTTCTTCAATGTATACAACTATTGCATCTGTTCCAAGCGGAACAATTGGTTTAGGCACACTCAGTGGTACTGTTGGTACAACTAGAACATATAGAACCGTTACAATCAGTAGCTGATTGCGTCCCTTAATTCACCAATAATTGTAACCATTACTAATACAAAATAATTTTCAAACTGTATTAATTCCAGTGACAACTCTTGCCATTGCTTCATCTATTCAAAACATTATCAATTGTCATTTCTGAAGTCTTTACTTTGCTTCCCTTTGCATATATTACACTCATCTACAAATTTTATTTTCACTTTTTCTGTTTTCAAACCTTTCAATTCATTATAGTTTGTCGGACTTAATATTTAAAAGTAGTCCATTGCACTGTACCATATATATTATTTAATAATTATATTATTTTACTTATCAATTTTACATCATATACATTTTTTTTTCTTGTTTTCATCATCTTTAGTGCCCATAATAAATATTCTATTTTTTTTTGATCTGTTTGATTTTGGCCGAGACTGTAGTTTATCGGCGGTCTAACATATGAATTTCTATTAAGAAAGTAAAGATTGCGATATTTAAAGGAAAAAGGGCCAGTACCTAGTTATGTATACTCAAAATCTGAAAATCAAATCAACAAAGGAATTGCATTGCATGATCAATTCATCTATCAATCACATCACGAAAATCCCGACGAAGATCTTCAGTTTCCCAAGAAATAATTACTTGCTCATATCTTATCCTTTTTTGATTTGGTTTTTATTTATGCATATCCTTGATCAGCTGTGGTTTTTGCAAAGGTACAAAAGTCTAAAATTATTACAGAAAATTCATTTGGTTTATTCGACATAAATATATGTACTGTTTGCTGTGTGAAGATTATGCAATTTATTTCTTTATCCGGTTAATTAGCATGCAAAATTTAGACCTGCATGTGCGGCGTTGATCTTCTTCAGAGTTTTTCCGAAAACATCTGTACACCATATTGGATGATCGTGGGGCTCATGATTTTAATGTCTCACAAATTGTGCACTATAAATGATTGTCTATTGAGTTAATTTGATTCTCTTGTCGGTTGATTTACCAGATCATATTAGGAATATCATTCAATTTTAGTATGCCAGAAAGATCACATACGTCTGGAAGATTACAGTCGTCTACAGAACCAAATGTTTCAAGAAGACAATCAGTGCCACATCTACCATTAGAGTCAGTTCATAGCAACCAATCATCACTCGTACCACAACTGGTAGATTCTCATACTATGCCAGAACATGCAATTCTGAGTAAACAAAAGAATATAATGGAAAAGTCATTTGAATTTCTCAAAGTTGGATTCACCTTTCCTAATGTTCAATCCATTATAAGAGATCAATTAGCAAATGAACGCTCATTTTTAGCATATATCAGAGTTACTATGACATTTCTAGTTGTTTCAATTACTCTAGTCCAGTTATATAAGAAAATATTAATAGAATCAATGGTTAAGATTTTAGAAGAAGGGACTTATTCGGAGAATGAGATTAATAAATTGAATATTCAACTTCAAATTTATTCAAGGTTTATTCATCCTTTAGGTCTAATTATGTGTTCTCTCTCAATTTATGTTTTATTTATGGGGTTGTTTAGATACTTTGTTAATCTAAATCATTTGTTTGGTAATAATTTCATTGCCGGGAAGATTGAGTTATTCTTACTCTTTTGTGTCTTATTTGCTGTAAGTGTACCTCTTTCAAGTCGTTCTTTCGAATTACTTACATTATTACTTACATTATTACTAACATGGCAAATCTAGAGTACAATATTCTCACTATATCATATTATAAGGTTCTATGCTTAGAGCTACACTCTTATAGCTATGGTTCGATCAGTGAATCGTGAGATGAGATGAGAAAAAAATGAACTGAGCAGGAACGAACGTGCGAGGGAAGAAATTTTTGATAAAGACAATCTAATCTCTTTATCTCTTCGGGTTGAGACAACGACTTCATTAGAACTTTCGACTTACGAGATTTTCTATCAATTTCAAATCGGTTTTTATCGATTCACTTTCACATTATAGAGTTTTATATTTTCAAATGGATAGGCACAATTCACCCTCAGAGGAAGAGGAAATAGAGCTTTCGGATCTATCAAGACAAGCTTCCAACGCCACAGTTGACAACGACCAGAAGAACTTCACTAAATTCAACAAATTTAAAGATGTGTTATTTTCAAAAAATCTTACATCGGGAAACCCATCCAGGGACTCATTATCCAATGAAAGAACCATGCTTGCCTATACAAGAACATGCATTTCGTTTATCTTGTTAGGAGTTTCAATGATTCAATTTACAAAATATTCAATTGGTGAATCTGTTGAAGAACAATTAGAGAATATTCTGAAGTATCCAAATGCACATCGAGATTTAATTAACGAAATACGGCAAAATATGAAAATCATTAAAGCTTTTGGAAGACCGATTGGTGTTATTTCTCTTATTGCGGGGATAATTACTGCATTTTTGGGGATACTTCGATATTTTAGATTACAGGACTCTGTGTTTCCAGTGCCTAATTCGAATAAAGAGAGTTTGTTTGAAAGTGGATCTATTTATGTGGTGATTGTGTTCATTTTAACTTTGATTGTATGTCTGATAATTTAATATTTTTCAAATTAGTATTTTGATAGCCTGTTACTAACTAGCCCTACCCTATATCTTTTTTTTAGATTAGTCTTCTAATTTTGATATGTATTAGTTTATTTTAAATTTCGTTTGGGTTTTAGAAATATTATTAAGTCTTGCGATGTCACCGATTCATCACGATGACTTCAAGGTAGATAAATCGTAATACAAACGAGCTGAAATAATGGTTTTGATCAAATTATTTTAAGTAATAAGTTAGTTGGTTGTAGACTGTAACTCATGAAAGGATTCTAGTTGGTAGCTTCAGATACTGTGGCAGATAATGGAAGCTGCTCCTTAATTCCTTCTGTAAACACGAAACTGCCGAGTTTGGCTCCACACTTTGTACATGCATATCGCTCCTGTTAATTTGTTTTGAAGCAACCACTATATACTTTCAACCACAATTCGCCAGCCAGTAGTAATTGAGAAGGGAGCATCCACAACAGTTAGACCAGTTTACACAAACGTACATATAGAAGTTTTAATTTCCCTTGAAATCAGGTCTATTATCACATTGGTGCAGTTTTTTTTCTCTTTAGATATCTGTTTTAAATCATCTCACTTTGACACCCCCCATACAATTCACCAGCTTTCAACTTCAGCAAATACATTTTATTACACAATGCCAAATAGGGGTTCAAGTTCAGCTCTAGGGTCATACGGTACAATAAATTCTCCTTCTCCTTCAAATATTATTCAAGATCAACAAAATGATGAAGCACGCAGAAGGTCATCAGTTCTCACTCCAAAACAGGCATCAATTAAAAAACCGTCTACACTTTTAAATTATGGTTCTGTGTTATTAGAAAATAAAGGATCTGTTGCGAGAGATCATTTGGCATCAGAAAGAACCTTCTTAGCATGGTTGCGTACTTCATTAAGTTTGGCTTCAATTGGCGTTGGCGTTACACAATTATTAAAATTAGGAAATACCGGTGATTCGGATAATGATGTTTTATTAAAACGTTTCAGTAAAGCTATCGGATTATGTTTTCTGTTAATTGCTACTCTAACTTTATCTATTGGTACTTACAGATATTTTAGTGTTCAAAAGTTACTAACTACCAGAAACGAATTTCCAGCCAGTAGTGTGGGAGTTCTTTCCGTATGTTTTGCTGTTGTCGTTTTGTCTATAGCTGTTTTAGTTGTTGTCTTGAAACTTTAAATCTTCTTCCTATTTATGTTTGTTTTCTACACCGTTTTAATATCGTTTTTTTTTGTTCACTTCTAATTTGTAAACAGCATACTAAATATTCAAATCAAAGAAGCTTGTTGACAACTCGACAATGTCTAGTGCACACTCGACTGAGCTTAGACTAAATTATAGATCACGTGTTATTATACAGGGTTATTCAACCCTTTTAATTTTGAGCCGCAACAAATTTTGCTCTGGCTCGCTGGTCACTCAGTGAGCGCTCCCAGAGCTCTACAAGACTACTATCAAACGCATTAGACTGGCAGAGCACAATATCTAAAAGACCTGTTCCACCACAAAACATCTACACATTACTAAATCAAAATGGTAAGCATCAACTGCATCAAGTATTGGAAATTAGAGCATTCATTTGGAGAAATGGGATACCTAAGAACTTTCACTATTCAATTATCAAACGGAGTTTTGGAATCGGAGAGATTACTCACAGATGCGATGGCAAATTTTTACAACTTGGCTGAAATATAGTCAAACTTGTTTTGTGATGAGTTGTATTGAATATGTGAATTAGGGTTTACTGTCTATTATTTTTGTGTCATGTTCAAAATGTTTTTGAAAGTTTTCAAGTTATTTAGACAGCCTGGAGTTAACAAACTTTATTTCCACCTAAATTTTCATGTTCATCCAGTTTATGTGCAAGACAGTTATATGTGAAACATTATGAATATATATACGATGACGTACAATGAACTTTCAATATAGTTCATGTTCACATTACAAGAAAATGAGTAATCGACTGATAAATTATTGCAATTATGGAGCGAGTCTATCAATCATTATTCTGATTGCTCAAATAACAATCTTCCAATAATCCCATGAATGTTCTATAAAATCCAATAAATTATCCTTAATCAAAAATTCCAAAATACTAACGGTTCCTATCATCCAAACGATGATTTAAATATTATAGGGTAAAGTTCACGGTTCATTAGCCAGAGCAGGTAAGGTTAAGTCTCAAACTCCAAAGGTTGACAAGACCGAAAAGCCAAAGAAACCAAAGGGAAGAGCTTACAAGAGATTATTATACACCAAGAGATTCGTTAACGTTGCTACTACTCCAGGTGGTAAGAGAAAGATGAACTCTAACGCTAAATAAGTTATTTAATTTAAGAAAGTTTCTCACAGTTTATTAATGTCTTAATATATTATACGGCTATTTTTTTAACTTGTTTATTATCCATGTTCATTATTTTGCAATTATAATTTTACTACTCTTGTTCTAAAACATAAAATAATTCATTACGCCTTAGTTAAGGTAGTGTTGTATTGTAGTCAGAGTAATTCTCATATGTAGTTGACCGCCTAAAGGTTTGAATTTTGAGGTAAACTTTCTCTTTATTCGAACTGAATTGTCTTTGGTCATCGAAAGGGGAATGATAGACACACGATGAGTGAATTGAGCGCTTAACCTAGAGTCTTGATCCTTTCCAACACTCGATGATATAAAGACGTTCTCTTGATAAGATACGTGTACAATTCATTAATACAAGCAAACTTACTACTTGCTAGAAGCCACATACATTGTTTAATTCAGCTAATACAGCATCAAACTATTCAAACAAGGGTCTACCTATTTCTGGCATAAAAATAAAAAAGTCAATTATTGAATTACCTTTCCAGTCACATCATGAGTTGAAACCCTTACACAAGTTTTGAAATTAATTTTCAAGTTGAAATGAGTGAATCTCATAAAACTAAATTGATAATTACTGAGTCACATGAGAGCCATGACAGGGTTCCTACGATAATAGAGTGTAATAGGCAATTTGGGTGTGCACATTAATACTAATGGTGGAAGGTTTGGATGATGATGTATATACTAGTTAAATTATGCATTAAATTGTCAAAATCTCTTACTTTTCCTTGCGTGAAAGCCAGTTAGTTGTCATCCCAAATTTGATGGCCTACCAGAGGGGTTGATCTTGTTTAACAAAGAAACGTAATAGTGATTTCATTCTAAAGGGAAGTTTTAATGCCAAAAAATACTGTAATTCTAAATTAATTTACCAATATATAATTGATGTAAATGAAGTAAATAATGCTAATAAACAAGGAGAATAATAATAGCTAACTAAAAAAATACTTATTGCTGGTCGGATCCAACAACTTCATCAGACCTTACAAGAAGCCGGCTAGCTTCAATAAATAGTCAGCAAAGATACCAAAGAAGAAAACATGACCAGTGTTAATATTATTCTTAAACCAATACCAACATGAGGAAGGGTCATCTAAATCAACCTTTCTAATCATATCAATCAGCCTATAACCACCAATCAATGTACCTAAATAAAAACCTGGGCCCATACCAGCCAAAAAACCAGATAATGTATAACAACCCATTTGGGCAACGGTCAAACCAGCAAATATCTTCTTAGAATGAGTACCCCATGCTAAAGCAGTGGAACCAACACCTGCCTTAATATCGTACTTCTTGTCTTGATGAGCATAAATTGTATCATAATGCATACACCAGAAGAATCCACTTAAGTATAATGGAATCATAACAGGCCAGTTCCAAACACCCATAGCTGGGAAACCCAACAATGCACCCCAGTTGAAACATAAACTTAACGCAACTTGTGGATAATGAGTGAATCTTTTGAATAATGGATAAGTGGCCACTAACACTAATGAAGAAGCACCTAACAAGAAACAATCCAATGGTAGTTGTAATAAAACTAAACAACCAACACCTAATTGAGCACCTAAGAAGCCAATGGCTTGATTAGTTGAAACTCTACCCGAAGTAATTGGTCTCTCACAAGTTCTAGCAACCTGATTATCTAAATTTCTATCTAATAAATCATTAATCGTACAACCAGCACCCCTCATCACAAAGGCACCAACGGCAAACACTGTCGTCATCCAAAGAGTCGACAGGAATGGAGCAGCAGTCATGTAAGCTGCCATGGTAATTGACCACATACAAGGACTCAACAACAACAATGTTCCGATTGGCTTTTCAATACGCATTAATTCCATATATGGGATGATTGCCTTTGGAAATTTCCCAACCATTCCTAACCCTTTCAATCTGGCTTCTCTTGCAGCTTTGACTTCTTCAGGTGAGAACACGGGATGGTCATTTGCTATAGTTGCTGGGGTATTCGACTTTGAGGAATTGGAAATGGATCTGGCTTGCGATAATAAAGTAAAGGTAGAAGAAGATGACAAGGATTTTAAGATCGATTGTTTTGGGGATTTGTTTAAAATGGAGAATGAATGGAACTTAGCTGATTGGAAGAGTTGTCTCTTCAATGCTATTTTAGGAAAGAGAACAAACGACATTATGAATTGATCTGCAAAATGACTAGTCCCGGTTTCTTAAACTACCAATTTGAAGGAGTGGATCAGTTGTTATTGACGAAGAAGGAAGGGGTAGAGAGAGAAAAGAGTATGCTAGAAGTAAATCTGTAGTTAATTGAATCTTCGTTCGATTTTCATTGGTTCATCCGGAGCGCGCGGCTGGACCGTTTTTAAGAAGTAGGGATTTCGCTTGTTTAAATTTTAAGCTAGACGCTAGATTATCTTGCATGAAAATTAAAGGGGGATCTTGGAATTACAATTAAGGTATTACAGAAGAATGTTCAATGACTTACAGGGTTTTATGTTTTATATGCAATTTAATTAATATTAAAGTAAATTTCATATTTCAAATCTAGAACAAAAATTTGAAACAAGACATGAAACATAAGAAAAACAACTAGAACCAAGAGCTGGAGGAATTGAAAGAGAAGCAAATACAGAAAAGATAAGAAGTATATATTACACGCAAATGAAAAAATAAGGGTGATTGGAATGCAAACGCAGCAAAAACAGAAGAAAGCAAAAACAAAGTTTAAATAGAAATAAAAATAAGAATAAACAAAAAATAAAGAATAAGGAATGAAACAGAAAAAACATGAATGAAACAGAAAAAACATGAATAAAATAAAAAAAGGTTAAAGGAGGTAGAACAAAACAAAGATGTAAAGACCAAAACAAATGGGAGCGGGAACGAAAACGGTAACATGAAAGTAAAGAAGAAAATATATGGAAAGTAAGAACTTTTGATATAATTAGACATCGAAATTAATTCTAAGCATTTGTAGTAGTAGTAGTAGTAGCAACATATCTTAAAGGAGTGAAGAAAAGATATGATCAAAACAAGTGGAACAGCATATCATCAAAAGGAGTGGGGTGATACACTTCATGAGTTGTTATAATCTCTAAAGGTATATTCGAGTTAGTTATATTATGTAGAATAGGATTTCATCATAGTTGGAAAGAAATTTCGGAGCGATGGATACCATGACGTTGATATCTAACAGTACCCATTCTTTGGAATGAATCTTCTAAGTTATTCATAGTGCGGTCCCCCAAGGAATCGACACTTAATCTGAAAGCCATCATCTCTTTAATATTCTTCTGTTCAGCCTCAGGATCGATTGAATCACGTTTGTTACCAAATTTGAACAATTTGAATTTCTTCTGTAGTGCTTGCTCAAAACCTGGATTTTTACCGTAAATGAAGCCTGGATGTAATAACAAGAACAATAGGGCTAAACAAACCAGTAATCCATCTAAAACCATTAAATAGATTTCATCTGTGGTTAATTCATAAGTGTAACCTTCAATAGACTCGGCTAGTCTATAAACGGTTCTTGTTAATAGGAACAATAATGAACAAGAAACAAAGATAACAAAGGGGAACATAAACTTTGAAGATCTAATTGATTCGAATTGAGGGCTTAGTCTCTTTTCTTGATTGGTTGATTTATGTAAGAATGTTCTGATCCAAAAAATGTACCAAATCAAATTGAAAACGACCATAGTGAAAACCTGACAGGCTAGACCTGCAATTAGAATGTGTGCACCCTTATCCATTGATTGTGAATTTTCATTTTCGTGAGAAACAAAGGCGACACCGACCACTTGCAAAGCTAAAGCAGCTAAATCAAATGTGAAAAAGAAAGGAGTGAACAACGCAGGTCTTAGAATTAAGTAACGATCGCCCATTATAACAGAGCATTGGGCTAATATGTAGTAGATACCAGCCATTAAAAAGATTGGTGCCACCATAAGACAAACAAATTGAACTCTGTAGGCAGCTGGTAGAACTGAAGTTAGATCATCAGCAGTAGCAGAAGCAACACGTCCCGCATACCCAGCTATTTCCAGTAGCATACCAATAGACCAGCAGAAGGTGATCCAGTACTGCTTATAGTACAGACCAGTTATGAAATGATAAAGAAGGAAAGCACCTATAACTGCTAAAAGGGCCACATTTCCAGCTAGAGAGGGAACTTCATCTAAGTACAAGTTTGAGTTTACCATATTGATTATATTGTAGTTGTTGTAGTTAACATATACTGAAGGATGAGATGAGTAGGGAGATGACTGGATCTAAGATTAAAGAGAGTGTGAGGTAGGATCGGGATGGAAAAGTGTTTAGTTAAAAAGGCAGGAACAGAGCCCAAGCACCAGGGACAGGCAGAACAGGGAAAAAAGGGGGATATAACAGTTTTATATATCACCCATTCTGTTGGTTTCACCGCAGAATCGAGTCCAGATAATACCCACTAAGCTAAACTAAAGCTAGTCTCCCGATTTACTCTGAGCTAGGCCGCAACGGGCTCCTGCTCAACCAAATTCGGAGACGGCTTTGTGGCGGGTCCTGCTGAGGCGACAACCGCTTCCGGATTGGGATTAATGTAGGGTTGGTGCGGCTCGTTTCTGCTCTGCTGACGTAAGTACCTGGTGGCCATAGCACCAGATCACTAGCTTCTCTTTGCCCCCTTCCATATGTACTCCTGTTCAAACTGTATACTTAGTATTCCTGTTGGCTTGGTGGCCCAGTTACAAGCTCTCCTTTAAGCAAACATGAGATCGAATTCAGAAGAAGCTTGACAGCTCAAACAGATCACAGAATCCCAGGGACTAAACAGTGCCTGGCCGTGCAATTGTTTACAGAACACCCCGAAAGAGAATGTGGGACTGCGGCTTGGCCTAGAGCTAGACCGCCTTGTTGTTTGATTTAGACTTTAAATCCTAATTAGCTTCGGGTTGTGTTTTAGCTTGAAAACTTGATTTGATAACAGAAATATCAATTATGTATAACATATAACCTAACTAGTTGGCCCATCAAGTGTGATACACCTATCTATAGCTTGTTAGTATGTACATTGAATCCTGATGAGAGGATGAGACACTTTTATCTCAACTAATCGTCGATCCATAGATTCTAAGCCAGAGTATCAGTCAAAACAAAGCAAAACGGTAATTCACTTCTTAAACGCTGTCCTGTCCCACACATACAGATTTCTCAGTGTTTAAATCCTGTCGTCAGATGTCTATAATTAAGACTGTGGATCAAAATTCTTCAATTTATGACTTGATCGACTATAGTCGAAAGAAATCGAAGAAGCTATTGTTAGATTAGTAGGACTAATATCAAAAAGCAGGCTTCTCGAGTGTTCCTTCTCAGAGTTAAATCTATACGTGTACTATACGATCGATCAGTCATCATGATTGAATCGCATCAATGTATATATTTCAACTCCCTGTATAATTAATATCTAAACATTATATTAGTTTCGTTATCTCATGGATCAAAGATCGACAGCTGAAACTCCATCTCGAAAAATGTAGAACCAGATGGACAGTTGTAACATATAGGCCTGAATTTAGACAACTAAAAGCATGTATATTTAGATCGAATTAGTAAGTTACGTGTATGAAGAACCGACAGTCATGGCTGTTTGGACTGATGCAATTAACTACGCTACCCTTTTATTTATATTTAAGCCTAGCTCTATATATATCTTGTACCCCAAGCTCATAAGCTTTGCAAGCACTCACCATTTGATCCTTTTCATCCTCATAAGCTAGATGTACAACCTATCACTTATGTATTTGTTCAATTTTCGAAGAATTACGTAGCTATACGTGGTTCCTTTGAATCCGTTTGAAAAAGAATTAACTGGGCGCTTAAGTTTCACACAAGACGCTTTTAGTTTCATTGCAGTACTGTACATCACCCAAGGTTGATCCTGATCTATATAGCTGCATAGATCAGGGATATGATTCAAATAAGTTATATAGTCTTATCTCTTTTTCAATAGGCACGAGGGTGTACAATACAATTGGTCGAAGGGGTGGAAAAGAGACACGCTAAGTCTATGAGATATAAAGGAGTTGGGATGAATCCGACTTATTAGGGCTATTATGGAAGAAAGTGGCCGGGGATAGACCCGAGTTAAATTGTCTCTGTTTACTTTTCGTTTAATTTGTCTCCAAAGGGGGAACGTCTAATTAAAAGTTAAAACCGTAAACCGCAAAACCTTAGAGTCGTGGGAAACGAATAATTTCGGTCATTGGTGTGCAAAGCTAAAGTCAAACTAACTGGACAGCGAGCAGAGGAGATTGGCGTCTTTGGATTGACGCGTACTAGTAGTACACACACCCATATATACGGAGAGTCAAACTTCAACCTTCGGCTTCGGAATAACATGGGCATGATTTAATAATGCTACAGTAGCGGAATCTCATAAACCTGATGAGAGCTGTTGTGGTAATTAAACGTAAACAGATCGACAACTGTTAACCCAACTATATTTACGCGTACAGGCTTTGTTTGACGCGTCGCATTATGGGTCACGTATATTGTAAACAAACAATTAAACAGCTCTCGATCAATGGTAAACAAGCGTCATGCCATCTTAATGTCCATGTCATATTCATGATAAACATACATATTGAAGTAAATTCATACAGGTACATACATTAGAACTTTTTAATAAATTGTTGCAGAAAATGTATGGCGTAAAGTTTAATCTGCTTCACCATAAAAGATTCACCTGGAAGAACATTTTTATCCTAGCACACCACATGGGTTAGCGTTTCCAGGCTTCACAACTAATTGTTGCTGATAGATCCATTAGTAAGTGGCTAGATTAGAACTCTATATCTCTAGCCACATATATGGGGTAAGTGTGTTTATGGCAGTAAAAAATAAAATATATACACGCTAAATTGACACCCAGAGCGTGTTTGTTTACCCATCTCATAACAATACCACCCTACGTTAATATTCACGTCTAATAGCTATATGCATGATAGTTATAAAGCTGTGTCTATATGTCAAGTGGTTCCACAATTTAATACCTGGCTAGTTCAATATTATATTTCAAGTGTATGTATTAGAGCATTAAACTCAGCTCATCAACGAACGTTATTCAATTATTATTAATTTGATATCATTCCGTTCCTACTTATAAGATCTTAAGAAGCACTATGGTTGGGATACCGATAGAACTATTTAAACATATAAAAACGTGATATAAACTGGGCCATATTGCAATTTCTTGTATTGTGTACCATATGGCTAGAAACATAAAGCGCTTCAAAATCCTTTGATCCAGTAATCTCAGGTTGTATAGTTTGGGGTATATAATTCATGTTCTGAACTCTCTTATAATCCGGAAGATCCTGATATGCCCAGTTACTGAGGAAGTTATTTATATAGTATATCGACGAAACTGTACACTGGCCTTCATGTAGCTGTTTATACTAATGACAACACGTACACGTACACGTACAGCTAGCTACACGAACACGAACACGAACACTTGCATTACAATGAAATTAATAAGTTACAGTAGTTCGAAGTAATATTTTATGTACTATAGTTAGTTCATTAAATTACATTAATAATCGTGCGTTTTCAAAATAAACGACTCAACTACAAGCTATATTTTAATTCAAATATATTGATGTGTCGGATATACAACTTAAATTTAACAGCTAGCTTAACAAAAATTGATCAAATTGATATAACCAGAATATACACATATTTGTTGTCAAATGGTAAACTAAAAAAGAATATGACCAAGACAAAGTATGGTATAAATAAGAAACACAAAAAACTTCTGCTTTAGTTAACCCCACCTGTAAAAATTCCAACCTAAATAATGATTTGTAGAACTATATAAAAGTTTACATTCATCGCCTCTAGAAGCACCAGCAGCAACAATAGCAGGTAACAAGTGTTCATTAGTAGGATGTGAACCTTTATAGGCATCCTGCCATTCTTCTCTAGTTTCAATTCCGATTAAATCTTTTCGTAACTGTTCCGGATCATCTTTTGATTTGGTTAACTGTTGTGTTAGAATTTCATTAAATGGTTCCAAATACCACCCGACTGGACCATTTCCACCACTTGCCCTCCATTTTCTAGCATCAGGTAAATTATGGCCGGACATTCCCGAGAAGATGAAAGCACCGTTGTAGTCTCTATATTTAGACAAAGCTTGGCCTAATTTGAAATGAGTTTCAATTGAAGCAGAAGAAGTTAATGAAACTTGAATTAATGGAACTTTTAAATCAAATTCACCGGTATCTTCAACTAATGGATTTCCTAGTGCTACTCTACTGACGACCCAGACACCATGATCTAGACTTCTATTGGTTAATTTAGCTTCAAATCCGTTTTCTTTCAAAGTATCAACAATATGATTCGAAATAGCTAAATTACCAAACGTATGAAATTGATTCCTATAATTATGAGGTTTAAAGTTGAAAAAATCATACATTAGATCATGTTCAATTTTTTCATCTAAATGCTTAGATTTTAATGAATCTGGGCCTAATCTAGGATCATATACTTTGTTTAATCCCAATTCCTCAGCAAACCCATCAGGAATGATAACTTCAACTGAATTAGGGCTATCAGACTTAAAATGAGCTGAGACAACAACAACAAAATCTGGCTTAACTTCTGTTTTCAGTTGTTCGCCAGCTGATTTACAAGCATCATAAGCTCCTGGTTCACAACCTTCGGACAATTCTCTATCTGCAAAATTGGCTCCTCCGTGAGAGAAGAAGTATAATGGAGCTGGGTTATCTGAGTTTTGAAAATCGAAATTGTACGGATCGTAATCTTGAATAGAAGTTGGCATTTGTTGGAATAATCTGGACTCTGGAATTGAACACTGAACAATGGTAATCGGTTAACAAACGATAAGGCCAAAAGCATGCTACTCGAATTTTTGGTAGTTTTATATCATCATCTGATATTCTGGCAGTCGCCTGTTAAATTAAAATTGGGTGAACTTGACTTGTGGAGAACTGTGGTGGCTTTCATATATTTGCAAGAGTTCGAAGATAGACGGCACATGCAATACAACGCATTTTCCTGAATAGATTAGAATCTTCCAGGCTGATATATGCTACCTTTTGAATACATCTATCTGTATGTATACTTGTAATTCCGAATCAAGGCAATGAGCGTAGAACGGTGTGAAATAAGAGTGAAACTCTCAAGAAACATATATATTCCTTCTCTGAATCCAGATTCCCGATTTCAGACGCAGATACTGAGCACTTTTACGCGAAAGGGTCGCTGGATTACCTAGAAGCTGTTGAGTCTGGACAAAGAAATAGAATTAAGACATATTAAAAGTTAAGAGCAAGCACATAATAAACAAACTGTTACAAAAGAAAGAAATAATTAATTATTCCCAAGAATCTGGACCAAAATAACCTTTTTCAGGTAACGGCTTCCAAGCAGTGCCCAGTCCATCTGCAGTATTATCGAAAACACTATTGCCCCACCAATCAAGGGAAGCACCCGGATATTGTAAGCAGAAGAAAATAAGGATACCAGCTAAAGCAACACCAACGTCCATAGCACAAGATAAAACAAAGTTATACTTCAACCACCAGTTACCCCATCTACGTCTAATAAATTGATTGAAAATAAATCCAACAACAAAAGCAGAAGTATAGTTCAGACCTGTGGCTGGAGGATAGTTGCCTAAAGCACCGAAAAAAACAACTGGGTTAAGTCTAGAAATCAAATCATTATTGGGGAACTTTCTCTTAACTAACCAGAAGATAACAGTAACAACAGCACCAATCCAGAACATATGTAAAAATCCAGAATAAATCTTACCCGGTGAAATCAATCTCTTTGGTCCAACTAAACCCCAAATCACGGAAGCAGCAAAGTTAGTGGTACCTTGAGGACAAGTGAAATGATCTTTTTGATCTGAAGTACAAATACCTTCAACATTATTCAACATGAAAATATTAATACCAACTTGAACAAAAGCACCAATTATACAGGAGATTAATTGGGCAAAGAAAATTGTCCTTTTTGGAACTTTCATGTAGTATGATAACTTCATATCTTGTGAAAAGGCAATAGCTTGAGCAACACCGGTGTAAGCATAAAACTTCCAAGCTAATGAAACAATTGGTTTCGGTGGATCAATAGCATAACCAGCAATAATTTGACCCAAAACAGTCATCGAATTAGTATTAATATTCGTTCTTGAATAGACGATACCGATTGGTAAGATGAAAACGATAACCATAAGCATAGCTATAGCAATACCATAAACTGGCCATTTAGAGTCATACTTTTCCATTGTAATAATAGTAGCAACAAAAACAGCAACAGTCAGAAAGATATACCACCACATTGGAACAGATCTGTATTTTTCCATTTCTCTAACATGAACATCTTTTGCGTTATTACCTTTAAAAGCACTGATTATATCTTTACCATGCTCTAAAACAGTATAAACAACAGAAGAACTTAACACTGCATAAGAAGTACCGTAAGCAATTGCATAAGTCACAGCTAAAAATGGAGGTGAATAATTCTTATAAGCTTCCAAATCTAATGACATAGTAGCAGCATTCAGTACCCTTGAACCATTATATTCTTGGCCAGTGTTGTCAAAAACAGTCGCTGAGGACATTGGCAAGTAAGCGGTGTACATTTTATTTCTGTAGTATAAAATTAATGGTGTAATACCAAAGAAGACGAACCAACCTGCTAAAGTCATATATTGAGCATCCATTGGAATTAATAAAGGTGAACCATTACCATATGTAATTTGAGCCCAATCAAAAGTGATTGGATTGTAACCTAGACCTTGAATTTGACCAAATATTTGATTAACTACAATGTTGTCTGGGACTATCCAACAAATCCAAGAGAAGTAGGATAATGCTTGGAAAATGAAGCCAGGGAAAAAGTAATAGACAAAGGAACAAGCAAAGAAAATTAAGAAAAATTTGATTCTTGTAATTTTCCAACCATTGGCAACTGGATTGGCTTTAGAATGGATAGACTCAAACAAAGCAACATTAGCTAATGTACTTGGCCAATAATTAAAAGAGTTTTGAACTAAAATAGGTTGGACTAAACCAGCAATACCGAGACCAAAAAGCTGACATGTTAGGACCATCAAAATTTGATAACCAGCTTTGGCTGGAACCCCATAAATGTACTGTGCTTGAATAACATCTGTAGACCAAGCTGATGTAAATGAAATGTTGGCCATAACCGTAATTAAAGTATGTTCCTTTTTATTGAACTTTCTATCCGGATTAAGACTAAAAGTACCCAATTTGCCTAAATTAATACTAACTATAGGTAATATACTGGCTAAGAATTGACCTAAGGGATAGGAAACTAATTGGGCAACTAATGAAGTAATCGTAACACCGGGATAACGCATAGAGAAGAATTGATTAACACCGGAACCAACAATTGTGAAAATGATACCTAAAAACCATGCCCTAAATGTATTCACAGGTAATGATGGATCATCATGAGAACTAACAACAGCTCTAACCTCGGGTAATGGAGCTTCATCGGCAGATGGATCAAGAACTTCATCAGCACCGTATCTTAACAGTTCATCGTCTTCCTCTTCTTCTCTAATGACTTTTTCATCGATTTCAAAGATTGGTTTCTTCTTATTTATTCCATTTTCAGAGTAATCACCTTCAGAAGTTGTAACCCGAAGATCAGATGAACTCATCGTGTGGTATTAGTTGGATGAGTTAAGTAGGCAGTGAAGAAAAGTACACAACAAAGTGGAGCCGGCTAGTAAGTCAAAAACATGGGGGGATTACAAGGCTTTTATCAGAGCCAGGTCTGATCAGGTATATCAAGCAAGGTTCTATTGTGATATACTTGTTATGGAGCCTATACTTCAGATCACTATTGATTAGCGTTGATAAGGAGGAACTTCCAAACGAGACGCATCAATAGCGATAAAAAAATGAAATTTAATTAGTGGGTGAGTATCATCCACCCAAAAAATGGCATTATATGGGGACTATATCTAGCCTGCTTAGGCTACTTGATTGGATGCAGTGTGTCTTATAGAAAAATATTCATAAATGCACATGTACATGTAATCCTTATCAATATTGCAAAAGAATCCCAAGCCTGAAAATTGTTCCTGAGCGGATAAAGTTATCGAAGGACCTTGGCAAATTCTGTTTCCGCTTCAATATTTTCAACTTAATTCTCAACTTCACAAATAATCCCTGTCTTCATCATACAAGCTACAACGAATTACAAAGTAGATATTTATGACTATCTTGTAGCACTAATTCGAGTCCTGCACCACCAACATTCACTATCCACCTACAGTCCGGTGTACCAATCCCGCGTGCGGCGCGATTAGATAATTCCGCTCGTTTGGAACCTGACCTTTCAACAACCGCAATCGAAACTTTATTCTACGAATAGGTGATTTATGAATGTGTTTGGCTGTGATTTGAAGATGGTTAATGGTAATTCATACCGATTAACGGAAGTTCTATCTACCACTTCAGATTGTATGCTAGCTACTCAACTTTATTTGTCATCTTAAAATAATCGAACCATATTAACAAAACTCTTTAAGCTTCAATTTATAACTTGAAGAGAATACGAATTCTAACAATTACGACAACCCATACCTAGTTTTTACAGCAAAACATATACAAAACTCATATCCGGAAATACCATGACAGAATTTCAATCACTCTCTCCTCAAGACCATGTCTTGATCATAGGTGCAGGCACATTTGGTTTATCAACTGCTCTGGAATTACTCCGTAAAGGTCATAAGAATGTTTCCATATTAGATCCATATCCTGTTCCATCTCCATTAGCTGCTGGTAATGATGTCAATAAAGTCTTTCAATTAAAGGTTGAATCCCGATTTTACTCTGATCTATCTGCTGAATCATATAAAAAATGGACTTATGATGAGGTTTATAGGCCTGCCTTTCATGAAACTGGTATCGTTTATGCTGGTCATTCTCAAGATGCTATTGATGAAATAGTGGAAAGATATCAACAATTAAAAGAAGAAAATTCTGAAGGTCTTGAATTATTGGAGACCCAAGCTGACTTCGCCAAAGTTTTGAAGCCATTAGGTGTTGAATCATTATCTCTCAATGAAAGTGAAAGATTTAAAGGTTGGAAAGGTTGCTTTCAAAAGACAGCATGTGGTTGGACGTACGCAGCTCTGGCTTTGCAAAGATCTGCTGAAGAGTGTGTTAAATTGGGTGCTAAAATTATCACAGATTCGGCGGAAGAATTGTTATTTGAAAAAGATTGCAAGAAGTGTATTGGTGTTAGAACTTTTTCGGGTCTGGTCACTAAAGCTGCAAAGACAGTCATTTGTGCAGGTGCCAATTCGATTAGATTGTTTGATTTTGAAGGCCAATTACTCGCCAAATGTTGGACCGTGGGTCATATCAAACTTACAGATGATGAAATCGAGTCATTAAAGAATTGTCCAGTTGTTTTAAACTTAGATGGAGGGTTCTTCTTTGAAGCAGATGCAAATGGTGATTTGAAATTTTGTAATGAGTTTCCAGGTTATATCAACATGGAGAAAATTCCAATTGCTACCAAAATCACATCTGTTCCTGTTTACAAACAATCTATTCCAGTTGAAGCTGAACAGTACATGAGACAATTCTTAAGAGAAACACTACCAAGTTTAGCTAATAGACCATTCAACTTAACTCAAATTTGTTGGTGTACAGATACCCCGGATAGACATTTCTTATTTGGCACTCATCCTGATCATGAAGGTCTAGTTTTTGGTACTGGAGATTCGGGTCAAGGTTTTAAATATATGCCAGTTGTTGGTGAATATATTTCTGAGATTGTTTTAAAAGGCGACTCAGCTATAAGTGACGAAAAAAGAGAGGCTTGGAAATGGAGGCCTGAGACCGCCATTGGTAGAGATATTTATGCTTTACAAAGTAGACTGGGTGGTAGTAATGTGGTCAAGGATTTGAAAGATATTAAGGAGTGGACTGATTGTTTGAACTAATTTTAAAAATATCGCTCTTTGCTTTTTGAAAACATAATATATTGTCGGAACTATGATACTCATAGTAAATAAGATAGTTAATTCTACCTTTAACGATATGACGTGCGAGGCGAAAGGAAGATCCTCCCTGGTCAACCATTCCCATTAGTTAAATCACAAATGGGACTGTATTGATTTCATATAAATATGAGGAATAATTCTTAATTCTAAATTTGATTTATATACTTATATAGTGAGAAAAAAAAAACCAAGTCTTATCATAAATTAATTCCGGTTAGAATTCTTAGTATATAAAGCAACTTATACTTACACAGCTACCGATTACGTAAGTTACCTTACCTTACGAGATACAAAGGAGAGATATCCAGTAGTTGTACCTTCATCTACAATAAAACCCTCTGTTGTATTTAAACCACGAAGGGGATATCTACAATTGGTAAAGCTCAACATCTCCATTGGATTTGTTACCCGATAACACACACGCCGGGAGGTCATCAATCCTCCTCATATACAAAGAATATCTTTTTAACTAACCTTATTTATACTACTTTTTCATTCTAGAAACTATTACTGTTTACTTTCACGTTGAACATGTTTACTGAAGCCTACAAAATCGCTGATTTCGATAAAATCATCCAAGAACTATCAATTAAGATTGAAACCCAAGCTACTGAAATCAATTACCTGCGCAAGAAAGAGAAAGATAGGGCAATTGACGAAAAATTAGAAACTGTTCCAAAATTAGCAAAATCTTACCAATACGATATTGCTTCATACTTTAAATATTGGATTCCTTTCAAAGAAGTTTTAAACGATTTAGGTTATGAAAAATTCGTTAAAGCTGTTGAGAACAATAACTCAAATTTTAAAATTGAGGACGCATCAAAAGAAGCTGAGTTAATCAAAATTATTAGGAAATCGGTTGATAAATCATTTTATTCGATTTTAGACCTAAATTCAAGAAAAGAAGTAAAGGATTCGGCTGTTAAAATAATGCTTAAGATCAAAGAGAGAGCCATTTGGGCTAATCCAACTGAAGAAGAATTCGTTACAAACTTCAAGAAGATAAAATTAGGAACCAACATCTATGATTATGATGATTTCGTGTTAAAAATATACGATTTAATCTTCCAAATGAAATGTTCTTCAATTAATGTTAGTGAACCAACCATTTCTGGTATTTTGTTCACAAATTTAGGTAAGACATATATCAACTACACTAAAAGAATCGAAGAGAAGAAGGTTGGTATTCCAAGCCAATCTAAATACTTCAAAAATCTTCAAGAGTTTCTAGATGGACTAGAAGCTGAGTATAAGAAATTAATGAGTCATGGTTCAATTATGGTTGAATTGAACCTGAAAGACTCCGATATATATCTATATTAATGTCGGAACTATGATGCTCATAGTACATAAGATAGTTAATTCTACCTTTGACAATATGACGTACTCATAGTACATGAGATAGTTAATTATGTCTTTAAAGATATGATGTACGTGGCACAAGGAATGTCCTCACTGGTTAAAGATTTCCATTACTTAAGTCACAAATGGGAATGTAAAGACTTCGT